>OZ024816.1:33955160-35155160 GCA_964017055.1 Chloromyia formosa | reverse complement strand
TCATTCTACTACAAATTTAAATTTAAATATATATTAAAAAGACATTTAAAGCAAAGTGTATAAATAAAACTAAAAATGAAACAATTAAATAAATTAACATTAAGTCACAAAAATTAAATTAGCGTCAAGAACTAAAGTAGATTAACCTAAAAAAATTTACAAATCAAATAATTAAAATAAATTAACATTAAGCTACAAAAATTGATAAAAAACGTGAAGAATTGAATTAGATTAACTACCAATTTAAAATTAAACAAATAAATTAACAACAAGTCAGAAAAAATTACGTCATTTTCTGACTTGTTGTTAATTTATTTGTTTAATTTTAAATTGGTAGTTAATCTAATTCAATTCTTCACGTTTTTTATCAATTTTTGTAGCTTAATGTTAATTTATTTTAATTATTTGATTTGTAAATTTTTTTAGGTTAATCTACTTTAGTTCTTGACGCTAATTTAATTTTTGTGACTTAATGTTAATTTATTTAATTGTTTCATTTTTAGTTTTATTTATACACTTTGCTTTAAATGTCTTTTTAATATATATTTAAATTTAAATTTGTAGTAGAATGAAACTACGACAATGTATGTAAGTTTGACACTAAGGTAACTTGAATTTTCAGTCGTGTTGCTGATGATGGGCGGAATACTGCCCGAAATGCATATAGAGATTTCGGCTCAAATAAATTATGCGGACTCAAATTAAAGGTGTTTAATTTTAAATTAATTTTCTTCAAAATAATAAATTCGATCATTGCCTTTATTTTGTCGTCATTGCCAGCTATTTGACGACCAGAGCGTGACACTGACATCAACATTTCCGGAACGAAAACGAGCGAACCAATTCTGGCACTGGCGTTCCGTTAATGAGTCTTCACCATAAACATCACACAACTTTTTCCGCGCTTGCACTGCGTTTGACCTTTTCGGTAGTAAAAAAGCAAAATATGTCGAAAATGTTCACTTTTATTTTCCATTTTCCAGTCGATGCCAAATAAAGATTTGTAAACAGAGGCCCTCCAATTTGTGACTGATTATATCGTGAAATGTTAGCTGTCAAATGGCAAAAAAAGTCTTGGCTAAAGCCCCCATTATTTTTTTTAATAACAGCGCCATCCCTTGAAAGGTAGCGAAATGACTTTCCGAGCAACCCAATATTTCCATTTTCTCGCGTCAAAATCAAAATATTGCTTTTGTTTTCCGTACTCACTTTTTCCTATTTTTTCACCCAAACTACACTTTTCTGCTTAGTACGCTATTATATAGTATATACTACTATCTACTTCGAAGAATTTTTACGAAAAAGGGAATAAAATACAATAGTTTGAGCAACTTTCTTTCCCAGCACTTGTAAGACCATAGGAAAATATGGTCAGGAAAATATACAAGATATTTTTTTGATGATGGCCATTTATTTAACTAAACAAAGTCATGCCAGCATATATGTATTTACGTAGTCAGGAGGCTGGATCGGGTGTGTGCCGTTGGTGGACCGAGTCTGCAAATATGTATATTAAAAATAACCAATAAGCTTGGATTCTACTTCTACTACTCGTTATTTAACAGTTTTCATATTTACGTATTTAAAATTAATAACTTCATGACTGACTCCACCCAGCCTAACCGGTAAAGCACTTAAGGCCCGGCCTCACGCAGCGATCTGGGATCCCACCAATCAAACCATTGACTTCCTCAACCTAACCGGTATATCGCAACGGGTACAGCTCTTACAGAGTGATCTGGGTTACATCAGTCATATTAATTGGCCAGTGTATCACAACATTGACTCCCCCAGTCTAACCGGTAAATCATTTACGCCTCGACCTCTCATAGCGATCTGAGATCCCGCCAATCAAACCTTTGACTCCCTCCGCCTAACCGGTAAATCGCTACGGGCCCGGCTCTTACAAAATGATTTGTGATCCCGCCAATCACATTGCCTGGTTCGTCGTCAAGGGCACATTCTCACGAGACGACTTGACAAACCACCACCAATCAGTCAAACACATTAAACGGCAAATCTTACATCAACTGCACATCCTCAGGAGATGACACATCGGCTTGCCATGACAAAAATAAAAACGCGATCATACCCTCTGGGGCACATTCTCACGAGCACAATTTAATTAAATTCAAATAACTTTGTAACTTTCCCTTACGCATCCTAGATTGAACGCAGCGGCAGCGGCGAAAGCAGATCCGCTTGTTGGTGTTGTTGCTGCTGCCGCTGCTACTGTTTTCTGCAGAACGCAGAAAGCAGCAGCAGCAGCAGTTCAATCTAGTTCCGGCATAAGAAAGAATCTGGGCGAAAAAGCTATGTATGTCAGGAGAGTGGTGGGGCGCTCAGCTCAATGAGCTTAGGGCTGCATGCAGAAGAAGCTTCAATAAGGCTAAATACTCTAAGGAGGACTTAGATTGGGCAATCTTGGTATTTATAAGTAAGAGCTGAGAAGAGCTAAACTTAGCTCGTGGATGCATTTTTGCGATAGCATTGATAGTTGCAGTGATGCTTCCAGGCTTAAGAAGATCCTTTCTACAAATCCAACCATGCCTAGTTATTTGCTGAAGGACGATGGAACATAGACATCATCGAGCCAAGAGACGATCGAGGTCTTGCTTGACTTACATTTTCCTGGCAGCTCTTCTGCTAAATCTCTTGGGATAACTCCCACCACCAATATGGCACCATGTGGTTTCAAGCCAATTCTTTCCAAAGAAAAGATTGTTTGAGCTATAAACAGTTTTGACTCCTTCAAATCTGCTGGCCCTGATGGTATTATTCCGGCGGACCTGCAACATATTTTAGACGTAATATACCCGTGGATTGAATCGATCTTCAAAGCCTGTCTAGAATTAGTATATATTCCTCGTATGTGGATGGAAGTTAAAGTGGTATTTATCCCAAAAGCGGGTAAAAGTTCTCACGCGCGCCCGAAAGACCTCCGACCCATTAGCCTTTCATCAACATTGCTGAAGGTGTTGGAGCGTTTGATCGACACACACTTGCGGTGCACTATTCCATCGCATCTTCTATCCACTTCTCAGCACGCCTATTTGAAAGGACGATCAGTGGACACTGGTTTGCACTCCTTGGTAGGCTGCATCGAAAGGTCATTCGCATACAAGGAGTACACGTTGCTTGCCTTTCTCGATATCGAGGGGGCTTTTAACAATGTAAAACCTGAGGCTATTATCGATTCCCTCTTAACTCTGTGCGGTGATGATTCGCTTTGCAAGTTAATTCGCCTAATGCTTGCATCTCGGGTGGTATCCTCTAGTCTCGGTGCATCATCTCTACGCAGATATGTAAGCAGGGGTACCCCTCAAGGTCGTGTTCTCTCTCCCCTTCTATGGAATCTGGTGGTCAATAGGCTGCTTCTAAGCCTGGAAGGTTTGGGATGCAAAGTTATCGCTTATGCAGACGATATTGCTATTGCAATCTCGGGAAAGTTTCCCTGTGTCCTGAGCGACTTAATGCGGAATGCCCTATCTATCCTGGCGAACTAGGCTAGCGAGGTTGGTGTTGGAGTAAATCCGCAAAAAACTGAGCTTGTTCTCTTCACTAAGGGACACGCTGTACCCTCTTTTGAACCACCATTAATGGAGGGCACAAGGCTTGTGCTCACTGAGAAAGCCAAATTCCTTGGTCTCATCTTGGATAGAAAACTATGTTGGAAGGCAATCATTCAAGAACGTGTGACTAAGGCAACTGTTGCACTATATTCCTGCAGGAAGGCTATTGGCAAAAAATGGGGCTTACATCCAGAAGTGGTCTACTGGCTTTTTGTATCAGTACTGCGTCCCATGTTAATGCATGGGATCATCGTTTGGTGAACGGCACTTAGCATCATGTCGTACAGAACTCTGTTGGAGAAGGTTCAAAGACTGGCATGTGTTGCCATCACAGGGGCTCTAAGGACAACACCAACTGCTGCTTTAGGAGTGTTATTAAATTTACTTCCTTTAGACATTTTTGCTGAGCAGATGGCTGCGAATACGGCTGTTCGCCTCCGGGAAACCGGTCAGTGGACCTCATCAATCGTAGGTCACTCGGCAGTACTGAAAAACTTTGAGATTCCGAAACTCCTGTTCGATAAGTCCTATACAAGCCTGATCCCATCGAGAAATAAGTGGTCTGAAAGCGCTTTTTTGGAATCTAATGCCATTAACCTTTTTACTGACGGATCTAAGACTGAGGGAGGCGTTGGGGCTGGAGTGTATTCGGAGAAGTTGAATATTGGTTTGTCGTTCCGCCTTCCGGAATACAGTAGCATTTTTCAGGCGGAGGTTGTAGCAATTTCCGAGGCGCTAGTCTGGCTTGCGCACAATGTTGTATCCACTACGGATATTGTAATCTTCACGGACAGTCAACCGGCAATTAAAGCGCTTAGCTCCGTCCTGGTTACATCAAAGACGGTATTGGACTGCCGTGACTCTCTCAGGGTGATGGGTAACTTCTTTAACATAACTCTGTGCTGGGTACCGGGCCATAGTGGCATATCTGGGAACTGCAAAGCTGACGAACTGGCTCGGGCGGGAACGACTAACGAGATCAGGGAGTGGTGGCGTAGAACAGCAGCTTGCAAAATGATTACCCATAATGTGGCGTCTGACAGGGCCAGCGCCAGATGGAGTAGTGGACTCACATGTCATGCAACGTGGCAATTATAGCCTAAGCTGGATCCAATCTGATCCTACGGGATGCTGATGCTGAGCAGACGGCATTTGAGAAATGTGGTGGGGCTCATCACTGGACACTGTTTGATCGGGGAGCATGCTAGAAGGCTTCGACTCCCGCACAATGACTACTGTAGGAGCTGCAGGGACGTGGAGGAGGAGGAAAGCTGTCATCACCTTCTGTGCACTTGCCCTGCTTTGGCGGAACGTAAGATATCCTTGGGTCCTACTTTTTTGTCGATCTGGACGACCTAAAGGCAGTTAGTGTCTGTCGTCTTCATCGCTTCATTTCCAGCTCTGGCTGGTTTAATGATTGAGATAAGCTCAGGTATGCTGTATCTAGGGGGTATCACAACGGACCCAGTGGTGGTCTATGTGCGCCTTTCTCTTCTGGGCAACCCATCTAACCTAACCTAACCTATGTCAGGAGAATCGTCTATTGCATCTTACTATGGCTTTCCTAAGTTGTTTTAAGGTCACGTACGGATGGTTTAATTCAATGGTGTGGACAGTACCTCTAGCATATTTAACGAATATAGGGTATTAAAGAGAATTATTTGGATTATTTTTAATTGGACGACTTTTCAGTATTTGCCTTAATAATTTGTTTGTGGCTTTTCATGGAAGTGATCATGAAAAGCCACAAACAAATAAACAAAATTAGCGAATTTTTCAAATATGTAAAAGATATGTGCACCACTCCACTGAAGACCAATTAAATAAATTTTGTTTATTTTCTATTTACAAATTTTTCAAAGTCATCTACATTCTGAAGTGGATTCCCATATCTTTTACATTGATATATCGACCGCTCTTCTATCTGCAAAACTTGGAATTGTTTTGCTCCATTTATTGCGCATATTTGCACAGAATACTCAAAGTCAATTCATTCTGAGTATTTCTCCCAATTAGTTGAAAAATATACAAATTGGTAAAATGAGCTAAAATGTGATTTATTTGTTTTCGTATTTCAGATTTGGAATAAATTATTATTTGCTTCCAGAGTTGATTCGAAAATGAATGGTACTGTGTAGCCAGTAGAAAGTTGATGAAACGATTGTAATTCGATAGAAAAGTCTGCTTGGGTTGCATTTTGTGTACTATCAGTAATTACCAAGAATTTTTGTTTATAGACGGGGGACTAGATTTTGAGCAGACTTGATTTTACCATCTTTATTCCACAATATGATCATACTACAAAATCCAAATCAGGTACCTCAAACTCTAGGCTCATGGCCCATTCCACAATTGTCTGACGCCTCCATGTATTTTACAGACTGACATGCATGCAAAGTCTGAGACGCTTGGTTTTTACGTTTTCTTTGTAAGAAAAAAAAAACTACAAAGATTTATATCCTGAAAATTTCGCTTGACAGTTGATTTTCCACTACATATCCTTAACAAACGCAAATCCTTGAGACAGATACCAAAAGCATAAATTTTACTTTTCAACCCACAAAACAAACACGGACAACAGAAGCCTCGTGCAGGTAAATGCAGTGCAAGTCTGCTGCTGTTTGGCAAGAGAGGACAAAAGTGGGTTTCGAGCAAACAAATAAAAAAAAATCTGAAACCAACATTGAATGGTAATTTGTTTACACCCTAGACATTGCCATTGCAATTTTGGTCACATTCCCCTGTGTCCTGAGCGATATAATGCAAACTTCCCTTGGCATCCTGACGAAATGGGCTGATGAGGTTGGGGTCAGAGCAAATACGCAGAAATCGGAACTCGTTCTTTTCCCTAGAAAATATAGTATACCTGCATTTGTACCACCAGTGATGGAGGGCACAAAGCTTATAAGTTTTGTTTCCCGTGGACGCCGCTATAAATAAATAGACGATTCGAAGAACTACTTATGTTTTATTCCAAATATGTAAGTACAAATCGAAAATGGACTAGCACGACGTTGTGCTTCGCCAGCGATCCAAACGAGAATGAGAATGTTAGCGAGTGTTGTTGTCCGTTAAGACGGGTCGTTGTTGTGGTGGTAGTAATAATGTTTCGTCGTGGCTATAACTCGCCCTTCCTTTAGACTGAGGCTCCGACGAAGAAGTTCGGATCTTTGGCTTTCGGTTCGTTGGTATTGGATATGTGTACACAGAGTTTAGTGCTAACTCTTCGCATAATGACTTAAATTATTTTTCATTTCGGATTTTTGTTTACAATCTCATATGCATGTTTTTTTTTTCTTTTGTATCAGGTGAACATTCTTCTACGTATTGACAATTGGGCCTTTGCAACAATTTGACCATATGTACATATTTCGATTTGTGAATTAACAAGTTTATTACATATTTTTCTCAATCTGACTTGATAATATCGTAATAATATGATGAAAGGAGTACATTTGTTATTTCATATAATATTTTATCATTTATTGTTTACATAATATTTCTTTCCGTTTTATTTCACAATGGTTTCTATGATAAATTTTGTATTAACATATGCATTTTCGCCAAATAGTTTTTTTTTTTTTTTTTTTTTTTTTTTTTTTATTTATTTGTTATATACAAAACTAGATCCAAATCTTAAATATTAACTAGCTATTCATGTAATATCTTACTATTAGTTTTACATTTACAGAATGGTTGACGGTTTATTCTTTTCATTTGAATGATTTTTTTTTTATATGACAGATCATACGTTTGTGCAATTATATCAAATCCTTTCAGAATTTATTGTGCTGGTCGAATATTTTATACTTTATTTTTACTTGAATAAAGAGTTTGTTAGTATTGAAATTGATTGATTTTTATTTAAAGTTGTGTTTTTTTTTCTATTTAGATGCAGTTATTTAATGGCTTTTGGTTCTACTCAGATTTCCACCTCGATTGAATCTTGACATTCGTCAAATAAGGATTTGAGGAACTATATTAACTTAAAATATTGTGATTCTTTAATGAAGTTATGAAGTATCTCTTAATGCACTACTGGTACCCGATGTGTTGACATTAGTAGTTGAATTACTATTGACGCCTGATATAAGTGTTCTCATTCTGTTTCTATGTGATTTTGACCGGGGATCTTGTATTCCGCATCTTAGCTTACTAGGATCCTGATATTTTCGTATTTTCCTAACATGAGTCTTATAATACTTATGACCTGTATCTATATCTCTGACGTGTTCATCATCACCAGCTAACTCGGTATTTATTTTTCTAAATTTGGAGTGGTTTTTCCCCCCTCTGATCTCCTTGATATAATTTACTCCTGGTTGGATGAGAATATTTTCCCTATTTTCGTTCAGTTTGTTTATAGTTTTCATTTTACTGGTCAGAATTCGGTTGTGAATTCCTTCATACTCGTTTTCTGTTATTTTCCCTTGAATGAAATCTAGAGGTTTTCTTTTGGTAACGGAATGTATGGTATTGTTATAGTATCCGTTAATTAAAATTAATTGTTCTTCTATAGGCAGGTGGCTTTTCTTATGTTTTAGTAATCTTAGGTGTTCGTTTATTGTATTGTGGACCCTATTAATGTCTGCTGTGCTATTATGGTTTGAATTAGATGTAAAATGTATTTCGATTTCTTTTTCGTTCAGAAATTCTCTCATCATTTTAGATTTCATACCGAGTTCATTGTCTGCGACTAATTTTTTAAATATACCATAGACACTAATGTATTTTAAGATGGCTTTCCTAAATTCCTTCTCACTTCTATTTTCAATTTTAATGAACATTGCGACTTTGCTAAACTTATCTACCATAGTAACGAATATTGATTTATTTATTGAATAAAAAACATCAAAATATACAATTTGATTCGGTTTCCTAGGTGTTTCTGTAATTTTTAAGGGAGGTTTCGGAGGTTTTCTTTCGTATTTCTCCATAATACAGGTTTCGCAATTGTTAATGTATTCTGTGATTTGTATTTTCATTTTAGGGCTATAGTATTCACTTTTCAGCTCTTCGTATATTTCATTGATACCCCTGTGATTGTTTTCTAAATGTTTGTCCTCGATAATTTTGTCGAGTTCCTTACTGTCTACCAGATCAGTGAGCAATTTTGAACATCGAATTATTTTGTATTTCCTAAAATGTTGCCTATGAATTGTCAAGAGTTCATCGAATATTTCATTGTCAGCTAGAAGGGCATTGGTGCACTTTGGATCAAAATGTTCCTTTATAATTTGATTTAAAGTAACGCTATCCAACGTTCTAATGCAAATGGTCTTCCGGTTTTTATTAAAAATGCTTTCGCTCACAACACGTATTGGTCCGGAATCTACCTTTTTTATGATAAATTGCTTTTTATAAAGGTTGATAGGAGTAGTGGTTTGGACAATTCGTATATGTTGATCGGTTATTTCGTTTTGATTCACATCGATTCTACTTAGAAAGTCTGCCACTTTATTGTCTTGTCCTTTCTTATACATTATTTCGTAGTCATATTCCTGTATTTGGAGTTTCCAACGTACAAGTTTGCTATTAGGTTCTTTAATTTTATTGAGCCATATTAGTGGTTGGTGATCCGTGAAAAGATGTATTTTCCTGCCAAAAATGTATGGTCGGAATTGTTTCAAGCACCAGACAACACTTAACAGCTCTTTTTCGATCGTTGAATAATGGACTTCATGTTCATTTAAGGTTCTTGAAACATAGGAAATGGGTCTATTTTCTTGAGACAGCACACCTCCAATAGCAAACTGACTAGCGTCAGTCGTGACTTCAAATGTCTTATTGAAGTCAGGATATATGAGTATGGGTGAATTAATTAATTTATTTTTTAGGGTTTGAAAGCTTTCAACATATTCTTTGTTGGTAACATCTATTTTTGAATCCTTTTTCAAAAAATTGGTCATGGGCTTAGCAATATCTGCGAAATTTCTAATAAATTTTCGGTAATAGCCGACTATACCTAGGAAACTTTTTATTTCTTTTTGAGTTTTAGGTATTTGATACTTAGCTATCTTTTCGACTTTCTTTGGATTTGTGTGAATGCCCGCCTCACTTACTACGTGACCTAAGAATTCTACTTCTTTTCGTAGGAAATGACACTTGTCCAATTGAACTCGAAGACGAGCTTGTTTCAATTTATTGAAAATTATTTTAAGATTTTTAATGTGCTCCCGCAGCCCATTAGAAAAAATAACGATATCATCCATGTATGGAATGCATTCCTTTCCAATATTTTCTCTAAAAACGTTATCCATCAGTCTTTGGAATGTACTTGGCGCATTTTTTAGCCCGAAAGGCATTCGCCGAAATTCATAATGTCCATTATCGACGGAAAACGCAGTTTTTTGAATATCGTTAGGATGCATTTCGATTTGATGAAATCCAGTTTTTAAGTCAATAATTGAATAGTGAGTGCTTCTTCCCAATTTGTCCAATATTTCTTCAATATTTGGAATTGGGTACGAATCGCTAATTGTTTTTTCATTGAGCCGCCGGTAATCGACAACCAAACGCCATTTAGGTTTACCGGAAGAGTCTTCCTTCTTAGGAACGACCCAAACAGGACTATTGTAGGGACTGCTACTGGGTTGAATTATTCCGTCCTGAAGCATTTCCCCTATTTGCCGTTGGATTTCGTATTTATGAATATAAGGGTATCTATATATTTTACTCTTAATGGGAACTTCATCAGTAGTTCGAATCTCATGTCTAATTTTGTTTGTACATCCCAATGGTTCAGTCGAGGAAAATATTTCTTTATTTTCGATTATTAATTTGGTTAATTCGCTTTTTTCTTCCGAATTCAAATGACTCATACATATTTTGTCAAAAATTTCTTTCATTTCAAAGCGATCTGAATTAATCTCGTTTTCGTCGAAATTATGAAAATCTATTATTTCCGTTATTTCTACCGAGTGGAAGGGTTTATCGAAATTGTATATTCGCGGTTTGTCGGACGTATTTCGTATTTTAGTTAATGCCTTAAAATTTTCAACTTCATAGAGTCCTTCCAGAATATCAACATTGTCGTCAATATTCATATCATAAATTAGAGTGGAGCCCTCTTTTTGAGAGACAGGAATACCATAGTAGTATTCGCCTGGGTCGATTTGATATATTGTATTCGGCTCGTTGTCAATAAAATGTACGTCTATTTCCCTGTCGTTTAAAATCATCCTCTTCTTTTTGAAATCTATATTTGCATTATATTTTACTAGTATGTCGTTGCCAATGAGGCCATCATATTTGTCATGGAAGTCGCACAAAAGAAAGCTCGGTGCATCGATACCGAACGTTTCCTCAAGACATTTGACCGTTACACTTTCGGTTACTAAAGTATTTTTTCTCAGAGATCTGAGTATAATGGGTTTTCGTAATTTACTTTTACTATTTTCATTTATTGTACCGGGGTTTACTAGAGAAGCAGATGCTCCCGTATCAAGAAGAAATCGATAGCCGTTAAGAACTATGAAAGGTAGTCGGTTGAGGCTTGTCGCCGAAAATTTCCAATTTCTAAGGTGTTGAAATTGTCGATATCCATTGATTCAAATGGATTGCTGTTGAATCGTGTTGGTCGTTGGTCATTGTGGATACTATTCCAGTTATTTCCATATGCATTGTTTAGTTGATTAGAATAGTAGGGATTGCTGTTTTGGACAGTGTTATTATTGTTATTAGTCACATCAGAGCGTACATTACGATTTTGGCTACTAGTGGAAGGGATCGGTGCATTATAGTTATTTGGCTCACGCACATATGTATTGCGCGGCCGGGTAGTATTTCCATTATTATTTTGTATGGAAGGAGTTAAATTATTTGAATTGGAGTTCGAGAAGGTATTGAACTGTCTAGAGGTATTGATACGATTGGGTGTGTCTCTGTTTCTAGTATTATAAGATTTGTTTTCATTGAAAGTTTTATTATTTTCTAATGGATTCATAAATGCATATCCCGATTCAAACAAAATATTCATCGCTTCTTCCAGCGATGGTGGGCTTCTACAGATAATTATAGATTTCATAGGCTCTGGAAGCTTGGTTTTGAATAGGTTTAGAGCACTGTCTATATTTGCTTTTATATTTCTTTGGAGTAATTCAGGATCTACTGCATCCTCATATCGCGTTTTTACATTAAGCCTTCGCAAAATGGACTTAATATCGTGAAAAAAATCGTTGGCGTTAGTTTTAAATGTGAGACTCCGCATCTTATCGTAAAGTTGGCTTGAAGTGAGTCTGTCGCCAAAATTATTTTGCAGGATTGCCTTTATTTGT
This sequence comes from Chloromyia formosa, assembly GCA_964017055.1. Classification (NCBI taxonomy): domain Eukaryota; kingdom Metazoa; phylum Arthropoda; class Insecta; order Diptera; family Stratiomyidae; genus Chloromyia; species Chloromyia formosa. The sequence continues at coordinate 35,143,312 of OZ024816.1, read as the reverse complement.
GTCCAGTTACACACGTGGTTATTAATTTCTATCACCTCGCGAGCGCGACCCTTCAACTTTGATTTGGTTAAGTCCCAAAATAGTTCTTGGGATGATTCGTCATACTTGGATAGAGTAGGGTGAATCCTATCTATTAATTCGATAAATGTCTGTAATTCATTTATGTTTCCGTCAAAATGAGGACACTTATCTAAGTATTTTAGAGGGTCAATGTTCACTGTCAACACTTCCGGAGCCATTTCAATAGATATTTAATTCAATAGGTATTAATTGCACATATGAACGTGTAGAATTTACAGTATATGTTATGATTACTATGATGCACTTACAATAAATATATACAATATGTACTATATTATGACTAAACCTAAGCTAACCTAAAAATAAATGCACGTGTTTTCCAATTTTCTCTTGTTATATTCCTGTATACCTTTACGTTTGTATCCAATTAATCCTACCGACTGCGCCAGTTTTGTTTCCCGTGGACGCCGCTATAAATAAATAGACGATTCGAAGAACTACTTATGTTTTATTCCAAATATGTAAGTACAAATCGAAAATGGACTAGCACGACGTTGTGCTTCGCCAGCGATCCAAACGAGAATGAGAATGTTAGCGAGTGTTGTTGTCCGTTAAGACGGGTCGTTGTTGTGGTGGTAGTAATAATGTTTCGTCGTGGCTATAACTCTTATACTCGCTGATAAAGCCAAATTTCTTGGACTTATATGGCATAGTAAATTATGCTGTAAGGCAAACATTCAGGGACGTGTGAGTGAGCCAACTGTTGCACTGTACTCTAGCAGGAGGGTCATAGGGAAAAAATGGGGATTTACACATCGGTCCTGCGGCCCATAATGATGCATTTGATTGTTGTCTACTGGACGGCACTTAGCATCGCGTCGTAATAAGCTCTGTTGGAAAAGATCCAACGAACAGCAACAGCCAGCACGGAAGCCGTGAGCACCACCCCGACTGCTGCCCTGGGCGCACTGTTAGACTTGATTCCTTTGGATGTCTTCGCAGAACAAATGACGGCAAACACTGTCATCCGTTTCCGCGAAACCGATCAGTGGATCGCGGCAACCACAGGCCACTCAACTGTTTTGAACAATACTGGTATTCCCGTTGTGACGGACTACACCTCACCGAACTAATTTTTCGACAAGGGCTTTACTAGCCTCATCCCATCGAGGAATGCGTGGCTAGAGAACGCTAATTTGGCATCTGATACCATCAGCATTTTCACTGACGGCTGTAAGACTGAGGGAGGGGTTGGCTTGCGCGTAATGTCATATCTGCAACGAACGTTATAATATACACGGATAGTCAACCTGCGATCAAATCGCTCAGTTCTGTCTTGGTTATATCAAAGACAGTGTTAAATTGTCGCAGCTCTCTCAATGAGATTGCGAGATTTTTCAACATTACCCTGTGCTGGATACCAGGTCATAGTGGTTTTTCTGGAAATCGCAAAGCTGATGAAATGGCCCGGGCTGGAACTACCAATATGATCAGGGAATGCTTTCGAAGTGCTGGGATGCCTTTAGCAGCCTGCAAACTGACCACTAAAGCCTTAGCATACGATAGGGTTAACACCAGATGGTGTAATGGCAGTCGCAGTACGTGTCATGCAACTATGGCTGAAAATGGACCTCGGCCACTCTCGCAGACTATTGCTGCTGAGCAAAAACCATTTGAGAAACTTGATGGCTTATAGCTTATCACTGGACACTGTCTTATTGGTGAGCATGCTAGGAGACTTCGGCTCCCACACAATGATTACTGCAGGAGCCGTTGGGACGAGGAGGAGGAGGAGAGTCGTTTTCACCTTATGTGTGCTAGTCCTGCCCTGGCGAGACACAGGAAGGATATCCTTGGGTCCTACTTCTTTACTGATTTGGATGCATTAAAGGATGTTAGGGTGGATCGGCTTCATCGCTTCATTGTGAGCTCTGGCTGGTGTAATGACTGAGGTAGGCTCGGGTTGTGGGGTCGCAAGATGACTTTCGATACAAAGGAGTTAGAGCCTTGAAACTTTCGTCAGATGTTTGTAGTAGATTCCACTTGGTTGGTATTGGGCATGATCCGTTTAATGGAATGCCATATTAAAAATATCTTTAAATCCCGATTGAATACATGTCTCTCTGTGGATCCTGTCAGCCCCTTGTGGGGCATAGGTCATTAACCACGCCGACTTTCCACCTCGTCCTGTTCGCCGCCTTCGCCTTCAACTGACACCACGATTTGCCTAATGACTTACCCTTGACCTCAACTGATCATCTCCAGGTGTTTCTAGGTCGTTCAACGCGGCGGCTTGCATTGGTTCCCTGTGGATTCCAATCGAGGGCTTGTTTAGCAAAGTTTTCCGGAGGTCGTCGTTAGAAATGACCAGCGTATGTGTAGGATGCGCCATATACACTGGTTCTCAAAAGTTTGCAATCTAGTTGTTATCGCCCTGGTCACCTTCCAAGTTGAACAGCCATAAGGAAGCACATATTTTACATTAGTTTCGAAGATCCTGAGGTTGGTACTTCTGGAGATGTTGTTGTTTTGCCAGAAAGGAGTCAAACTGAAAAAAGCTGCCCGAACCTTATTGATGCGAGGCAGTACATAAGCATCCGCTCCACAATCTTCTGTAACTACAAAAGAAGGCATATATCGTCAGCGTAATCCAGGTGTTGAAGGTATTGAAAGAAGTTCCATTTGATGCCTTTGCTCTGGTGTTCATGAAGCGCACTGCAGAGTACGTCGTTAATGGCAATCAAAAACAATATAGGTGACAAAATGCAGCCTTGTCTCACTCCGCTATGTACCTCGAAGAGATCTGAAAGCTTACCCTTGTGTAAGATATGACATTGGTCTCCGCTATAAGACTCCTTGAAGATGGATATGATTGAATAAATGTGAAAAGCTTTGATTTAGGTCGATCACTGTACAGATCTATATTATACTGTCATGTAAAAATGAAATTAATCCGTTGGAAACCAAGGGTTAGGTTAGGTTGTGTTGCAGCCTAACGACTCTGCATAGACCGCTAGAATCCATAGCGATACCACGTGATTCCGATACCCATTACGTTCCGGTGTTAGTCGTTATCAAATGATATTTGTTAAGTTTGAAGGATCCTAACTCATTTAGCGAAGCTAGAAAGGCGTCTCAAGCGGCGATCATCAACTTCTTCTAGGTCTTTGAAAAAGCAGGCCCGCAGGCATTTTAATCTTCTTCTGGCGAGCGCTGGACAGTTGCGCAGAAGGTGCCTTAAAGCTACCTCTGTAATTGGTAGCTTGCTTTTCCTGCATCTATATACTACCAGTGATTAGTTTCATTCGGTATGCATGTTCCCCTAACAAGCAATGCTCCGTTAGTACTCCTATTAGTAATTCGCACTATCATCTGGGTAGTTTCAAGAGGCTTTTATTGTAGTTTTATTCCAGTCATAGAAGTTTCGAAATATTTTCGTGATTCTAGAGTCGTTGGTACTGTGTCAGTTTGCGCTGGCCTGCCCATACATCCTATCGTACAATTTCTTCTTGCATATCTGTTATTGACATCGGTAGCTCTTTACGTGTGCCTCGGTCGAGGCTAGCTCTTTGTTTAGTTAGTCCATCCGCGATTTCATTACCTAGAACCCCGCTGTAACCTGGAACCCACCACTGGTCCCCAACATTTGGAAGCTGTTGGACATCTGCATATGTACTGTCTTCGACTTGATAGTAATGGACTGTAGCGCCTTTATGTATTATGATTCTTCCTTTCCTCTGAGACGATATAATCGCTTCGGCTGCCTTCCGAATTCCAAGCACCTCCGCCTGGAATATGCTACACTCATCTGCCAGTCTGAAGGTTAGATTGCTGGGAAGTTCCGTTGAATAGACTGGTTCAATCCAGCTTCCTTCTTGGAGCCGCCTGTGAAGAGATTCAGAGCTTTCCACGTCCACGCTCAACTATCGGGAAATGGTCTCTATCGGGTACAATAAGTTTGAAGTTTATGCTAAAATTCTGTTCCGGTTTCGTATAGTCCATATTTTTAGATGGTAGCCTAATATTGCGATGGCCATATGACCTTTGTCTGAAGTGTCTTGCCTCCCAGAGCCTTATGTCACATTTGGCTGTCTCATTTCGTAGAAGAGTACTTTTTGTACAGAGAGTCCGTACTACCCTACTTGGCGTGGCGGATCCAGAGGGAACCCATGGGGCCCCAGCCTCCTCCAAAATATTTAGTATCTAAAGAGGAAATATTCGAAAATGATTTACAAAAAGTTGGCGAATAGAAAAGATACCCGATTGTGGGTTTCTTTGTAAATTTGCTTAATGAATCGCATAGCGCTGGTATTGGCACACTTGTCTGCTGTTCAACCTGCTACTTGTTGACATTTTTGGCATTTCTGGTGAATAAGTGGCTGTAACTACGGTCAGTCGACTGCATGCTAGTCATAGCATGACCTGCTCCTCTTGACGATCTGGTCAGCCTACTCCGAGTCCGACAACGGAGTAGGTCGGTATACGGAGTGGGTTAAAAGAGTAGATTCGTGAATTGGCAACCATGACTATTGCCTGCCACCGACCATAGTTTACTTCACGTCCTAGACACTACTACATTACTACTGACTACACCTTTACCAAATTTGCGATGGGTAAGCACTTTGTAGGTCCGATAAAATGTTAATGAGAAGAAATCGATATCTATAAGACGGTTCCAAGAATTAGGAGTCGGAATTTTCTCTGTTAGGTCTATATTAACCTAAATCTATCTTTAAGTCTCCCTGAATGCTGCAGTGTATTCTATGCCAAGGGGGCTATGGAAGCTCTGACCTGGTTGCCCTATTACGTGAATTGAACTAGATATATTATAATTTTCACCGACAGCTGTAAGCTGCAATTTAATTCCTCAAACCGGGTCTGACTACGTCAAAGATCGTGGCGGAATGTCGCTCAGTGCTTACGTAGATGGGTCCATTTTTGTCAGCACTTGTTTTACGTCGTTTCGCTGCTAATTAGAGAGCAGACGACATCGCAAGGCTGGGTGCAAAGAGTGATGCTGGATTAATTCGTCGGAAAATTTAGACACCCGTCGCTGCTTCTAAGCTAGCTTTAAAATTTGAAGCGATTAGCAGGACTAACCGACCAATTCTAGATGGACAGATCGTGAAATATACCTTCCAACAAAGTCGTGGCCCAAATAGTACTTTTCGCTGAAAAGGCAACAAATCAGAGCTCTTGTGGGAGTCATCACCGGCCGGTATTGCGTAGTTAGGGAGCACGCCATGAGACATAACATCCCCTGCAATGACTGCTGAAGAAGCTGCAGTGACGAAGATAAGGATGAGTGTATTTTTTATCTTCGCTGTACTTGTCCTAGTCTGAAAGGAGAATGAAGAAGACATTTCTGGGATTCCACTTCTTTCCCGAACTTCGTGACTTAACTAATGTTGATGGTGGCAAAATCCGTCATTTTATTGTAAGTCCCGTCTAGTTCAATGATTAGGATTGACGCGTGATGAGTCCCTGGTGGTAACTGAATTAACCCCATTGCAGTTCATATGTGCCACGGTAAGCAAGACAGACCTTATACCTACACTTACACTCATGATATTATACGCTTCTCTCTAATTCGTCCGTACTTTCAGTAGACGCATGCCTCTTGATAACCAGAAATTCAGTAAATGTGAACATATCCTTAGCTCTTTGGGAGACAAACAAAGTCGGGCCTCCTCCGAACTCGACTTCTAGATCCGCCCCTGGCACTAGGTTTGTATGGGTCTAGTGGTGGCGTAGAACAGGGATGCCTCTAGCAGCTTGCAAAATGATTACCCAGAATGTGGCGTATGACAGAGCCAGCGCCAGATGGAGTAGTGGATCCACATGTCATGCAACTAGGCAATTTTGGCATAAGCTGGATCCCATCCGATCCTACGAAATGCTGACGCTGAGCAGACGGCATTTGAGAAATGTGGTGGGGCTTATCACTGGACACTGCTTGATCGGGGAGCATGCTAGAAGACTTCGACTCCCGCACAATGATTACTGTAGGAGCTGCAGGGACGTAGAGGAGGAGAAAAGCTGCCATCACCTTCTGTGCCCTGCTTTGGCGGAACGTAGGAGAGATATCCTCGGGTCCTCCTTTTATGTCGATCTGGACGACCTAGAGGCAGTTAGTGGCTGTCGTCTTCATCGCTTCATTTCCAGCTCTGACTGGTTTAACTATTGAGAAAGCTCAGCTATGCTATGGTATCACAACGGACCCAGTGGTGGTCTACGGTCTCAAGGCAGCCTATCTAACCTAACCTAACCTATGAATCTAGGGTATATACGCTTAGGACCTCGCTTCGTTTTTTTTTCTTCTGAAGACGCCAACAATTCGGCTGAAATGCAGTAATTTGTAACTGAAACTTTTGAATAATTCAATAATTCGTCCTTTTTCGAATAACCTAAATTTTGTAAAACTATTGTTATTTTTAAGCTTACAGTTAATTCGTATGCAGAAATTTTAATCCATACGATAGACAGATTGACCAGCAATCAAGTAAGAAGAACCAAAAAAATTTTGCAATGCACACATGCGAGGGGTGTCAATAAGCTCGTGGAATGGGAGAGATGGCAGGACGAGGTCACCTTATAATATTTTTATTTTATTTTTTAAAACTCATTGAAAGGTTAACCACCAAATTTTATAGTAATCGTATTACTAGTCGCTGAATTATTGTCGGTTGAGCAATTCAATCCCAGAAACAATTCCAAACATGGGAAAATCTAATTTTGCACTGTTATCAAGTTTTATTTACCAACTAAAGCAACGTCTAGCAAAGCAAAGATTGTCCACCTGTAAACCATTGTTTTTGCAGGAGCAAGCAAGAGCAAGAGTCGCCGTTCTTGTTTGGTAGAAAGAAAAGTTAATAACAGCGCAAAACTCGATTTTTTACATTTGTAAATGAAGTCCGTCCTTTAGGATTGACTTGTTCAGTCGATGACAACTCGGCAGATAGTAACGCGATTATTATGAAATTTGGTATTTAACTTTCTAATGGGTTGCTCAAAAAAACAGGAAAATTTGAAAAGGTCACCTCGCCCCGTCGTCGTCTCCCTCATTCCGCGAGCTTATTGATTTACCCATGTTTGTTGACATTTTCCAGTAATTGGTACCTCGTTTCTTTTTGTTTTTTTTTTTAATTTGGTTGCTAATCGAGTTGTCTCTCATATGGTTTAGAATTTTTGCAAATTAAAATATTACAATGCAACTTTAGCCCCACCGTCTCACTTATTCCTCGAGCTTATTGACCTTCTCTAGTCGTACCTCTTAAAGACATACTGCCTTAAATTATTTACATTTCTGCTACGACAACATATTTTTCACAACCGTAGTCACCTACTTTACAAGCCTGGACGATTCTTAGATAAAGTCTCACATCGCCTTGCACAATCTTGTGTCCTGATTCTCTTTACCCCTCGTCTCGATAGTGCATAGAAGACAACAAAATTATGCGGTCCTCCCCGCCCGTACGGGACACTGTATGTTGTCTTTTCGCTTCCAACCTTCTCTAAAGGACACTTTGCAGTAGTTGTTGTACTATGCAGCTTCAATGCACACACAAATTGTTTTTCCTCTTATCGGGAGCATAATGAAAAGTGTGTCCTCCGGGAAAGGTTTATTATTATTCGACTGGATGTGTAGTTACTGTCTTTTGAAAGTAGCTGTACGAAAGGAAGCCGTACGAAAAACGAGAGACAGTACGGGTGAACAGCAACACCGTATGTCCTTTGCATATCTCGGCAAAGTAAACCAGATTGCTTGGTTTGATTGCCCCCGAAGAAGATATTCGACATTGTTTTTAGTGTGTCGTGATTCAATGACTTCCGGGGAAAATGTTGGTAGTAAATCAGGCAGTTGATAGAAGCAAAACAATGAAGGACGAGATCGAAGCATTCTCGTGGCTTTTGTTTAGGGAAAATTGTTGGTTTTTGAATGAAAATTATGGGAAAAATGGCAATACGTGTTTGTTGGATATTGGGAAGGAAAATCTATTTATTTTAAATTAATGTTTCAATTTTCTTTTATGGAGCGGGACAGACTAGATCGATTCTTGAACTGGATTAGTTTTAGGCTCCTTCATGAGTTGCTTAGTCTTTGGAGGTTCTCAGTTTTAGAGGTCACAGTGTCCACTTGTCATTTTAAAGTTTCAACAACTGACTTCAGAGCTACCTTTGCAGTTCACATAGTTATCATGCGTAGAAGGTATATTGTGCTACACCCTGAGATCTACACAGATTGAGTGCTGGTTGTCGAGGTCAATCAGTGCAACGAATCTACTCAGCTGGTTGAGTTTTAGTGAGCCAATCGTCTCCGATCTAGGGAATGCGTTGCCGAAGCAATTCAAGCGGCGCAGATAAAGTAGGTAACAGAGGGATATGCTGGTATGCCTTATCCTTACTCTCACAGAAACGACAGCTTGTGTCAGAGACAAACCCCATTCTATGACTCCTCAAGGCAATGTGGCCTGTAAGGAGTCCGCAGACATCTGGGGCCCATAGTGCGAGCCGAATGCTAGTCTCATATTATCTGGAAAAGATTTGTCCTGATTGGACTGTCTGCCCTTTTTTGACACATCTTCAACCCCATGTGAATATTTTTTAGAGTCTGCATGCTCAGCGAAGTTACACAATACGCGCTATCTCTACCTATACTAACTAGCTGGGCTAATAAATGCGGCTTTACTGTCAATCCTAGTAAAACCAAGATAGTCAGATTCACAAGGAGACATAATAGCCGTGTTTTTTGACCAGTCCAAATCAATAGCAGAACAACAGTCGCACGCATTACTCTAACAACCTGCTCTGTATACAACAATTTTGTTAGTGTAATGCGTGCAATTTTAGTTCTGCTCTAATTTGGACTGTTGAAAGAAACGCGCCTATTATTCCATCAGTAATACCTCCTACTACAGCCTCCTAGGGCTACTTTCCATGGTATAATATCGAATAGAAAACTTAACTGAAAACCGAATATTCAGGAGTTCGCAAATAATTTTACTGTGAAACTCTATTGTTGTAGGAAGGCTATTGGTAAATTATGGGGCCCGCAACCTAAAATTCTGCATTGTCTATACGTGTTGGTCTTACGTCCGATAATGTTGTACGGGGTGGTTGTATGGTGGCTTGTCCTGCATTCTGAGACTAATAGCAATCTGCTATCGAAGGTGCAAGGAATGGCCTGCGTGTCAATAAGCGGGGCTCTTTGGACAACTCCATCCGCCGCGATGGATTTGATGCTTGACCCGCTTCCGGTGGATATTCTAGAAAAGTAAATGGCGGTAAATGCAGCCTTTAGGATTCGAGAGATCAGTTGGTGGTGTTCCTTGAGCACCGGTCACATAACAAAATTGAGCGATTGGGATATCCCAGCTTTGACGAATTACACCTGAATAACCTACTGGTTCGAGGAGAAATATCAAACCCAATTCCTTAACGTAGTTTATGTGTGGTCCTCCATTACCGAACTCGTTGAAGATCTGCACAGGCGGGTTTAAGACCGTTAGAGGTGTGAGCGCCGGCCATGAAATTGTTTTTTTTTTAACACTGCTGGATCATTGCAGCATTTTCCAGTCAGACATTAACCCGGTAGAAGAAGCTGTGACATGACTGGGACATCACATCACAACCATGAATGAGATCACGATGTCACAGACAGTCAGGCTTTGATTAAGTTCCTCCAATCAGACATATGTACTTCCAAAATCTTAGTGGACCGCCGAATATACCTTAGGGATATGAACTACTTCTTCAATATTCTGCTATATTGAATTCCAAGTCACAGCGGTATTGTCGGAAATTTTAGGGCTAATGAGCTCGCTAGAAAGGACGCAACCGTTGTGACACAGCAGTTCAGCAGTGACATCCCTATCTCCTTATCTCTCCTAAAATTGTGTTTAAAGTTGATTGCGGTCAACAAATACAACCTACGATGAACGAATGCCATACAGAATACAGCTGAGCTATAGCTCAGCAAATTTGGCCAATGTTCGATATCAGACGTATCACAAAGCCGCTGTAGATGTCAAGGTAGCTGATCGGTGTGCTGCGACTTCCACATAATGACTTCTGTGGGGGCTGTGGAAATGTGAATGAGGAGATGACTATTTTTCACCTTCTTTGCGAATGATCTGCGCTGGCAGGCAAGAGAAGGTTAATTGTTGGTGACTATTTTTCATGGGAGAACTATCAAAAATGAATGTGGGCCACCTACTCCGCTTTGGGACTAGCGGGTTGGTTCTTAACTTATTAGGTAGGCTGTAGTTTCTTTTTGTAGTCTAAGGTGTCACAACGGATCTACGTTTCTGGTCTAAGTGTGCCGTGGTGACGCGGTGGTCCTCTAACCTAACCTAACCTAACTGATGCGGACCTATCCTTTCACGGAATTTTGTTATTGTTTTGAGAGTTGATGCGTAGGTACTTTATTTTTCTTTCTTCGTAAATTATAGCTGACGTGCATTATTTTGTGATGATGTGGTAGAAGAGGCTTTTCGCCTAGATGCAACCCTGTACTCCTTTTAGGCCACTTCTGACCCCTTGTCCTCTAATGGAGTACATTACGCCTTCTACGACAAAAACTCCTATACTCTATTATGTATTTTATCACCCCATAAGATTAGTTGATCCAGGATCGGCTTGCAGTAGATCACCTGATCCACCCCTAAAAAGCTGTCGTTTTCAACTCACCAACCAATTTGGTTGCCAGTTGCTAGCATGCACCTCCTGCCTATTAAGCCGCATAGCTCACCAGCGACAAGTCGGTAGAGTTTGTGGCTTATTGTTACGCCCCACATCACAGTGGAAAGACTGCAAAAACATCCATGGCCACGACGTGGCCTGCGTAGCGGTAACCGCAGTACTTTCCCCAGCTGCTTGCAGTAGAACGCCACTCTGAGCGCCGTCCACCATACGCGTATGCCGTACTCGTACAATAGACGTGTAATTGCTGTGTGTAACCAGTGCACCACTTTCTTTCACTGGAGACCTCAATTCCTACCTATGTCCTTCCTACACGAGTAGAGTGCAATATTCAGCTTCGAAATCAGCTTCCTATTGAAGATGAGTCCTAGAAGCTTAGCTCTATCAGCAACGACCAGTCTCGTTCATTCAAAAGGGGGGAACCACCAGGGGGGCTTCTAGTGAAGCGTATAACTTTCGTTCTTTCGGCGTCTTCCATAAACGTCGCAATGGCCTGCCCATTCTATTAGAATATTTAAAGCCTTCTGCAATTCCTCACTGAGGACTTCGGAAAACTTACTAGAACTGCCTACTCGTAGGCATAGTCGCATGGCACCCAATCTCCGCCAGTATCAAAAGCAGCCGGTTGACCCCCAAGTTCCAGAGAAGTAGCGACAGTTTCCCGCCTTGGGGGATACCTTTGCAGACACCTCTACTAGCAAACGATGTTCCCACAGTAGTGCGGATAATCCTAAATGTAAGCAACAGATTGTTGAGTTTGCAGAGCGCTGCGTCGACTTGAAGGTACAGTAGTGCCTCTATTATCGCACTAGATTTTATGTCGTTACTATCGTCAATATCCAGGAACACTTATAACGTATATTCCCTGTATCCTTGGGGTTTTTCGATGCAGCTGACTAGAGAGTGTAAATCTGCATCTTCTGACCTGCCTTTCCAGTAGGCACGTCAGAAGGTGGCTAGGAGGCGTGACGTGAATCCTTCTTGGATTTTGAGCAAAGTTGAAGAGCGGCTGATTATTCTGAGGTAATTTTGTCGAGCGTGCGAGCTTCTTTTGGGGATAAATACGACCAGCACTTTTGTCCAGCTTCTCGGAACGTAGCCTAATACAAGGGTTACAGTTGACATACCCTCTATCTACGAGTATACACGATCTAAGGAATTGTGAAGATACGCCGGAATGATGCCATCGGATCCAGCTGATTGAAAAGGCTCGAAACCATTGATCGCCCACCAAATCTTTTCCCTTGGCAAAATTCGAAATCGCAGGGTACTGAATGGAAGCTGAATGAATCCCTAAAAGATGTAGCCAGGCCAGCAGGAGCTCAATAGTTTCCCTGCTGGACGAAGTTCGCGAGCCATCCTGTCATTGCACGATTCCTGGATAGTAAGGCAAAGTAAACTGCTGCAACAATAATAATCAATCGCTACCACCAATAAAAGTTCGGAGAGTTCAAACTATATCATAGCCAGGTTTTCCGAAAACGTTTAGTGCGCTAGAATTGTGTGATGTTCTCCTGCCTTCTTGATTCCCGTCAGTCACAAATGCCAAAATGAACATTACACTTCACAAATGAGGCACCATGTCGTCTCTAATGGTCGCCATAGACGATCAGGAATTACTTTCCGGAAAAACTGTGGCATTCCGGATCGTGTATGTAGAAATTGCCCTGTTCAGGCGGTCTTCACAAGAGGCCAGTCCGGTCGGATGCGAAATCAGAAATCGGTCCGGAAAAACTGATGAAGCCTGGTTTTCGCTACAGTACAGACGTTCCGGAATTTCTCTTCGGAAAAACTGACCAGGCCTGACCTTAAGGAATTCCGGATCGTGTATGTAGAAATTCGCCAGTTCAGGCGGCCTCCACGCAGCCTGTTCAGACGGCCGCATGCAAAATCAAAAATCGATCCGGAAAAACTGATGAGGCCTGGCCTTCACCACCGAAGTTTTCTGAATTCCTCTCCGTAAAAACTGATCAGGCTTGGTCTTGAGGAACTCCTGATCGTGTACATATGTGAAGATTGGTCGGCTTAAGGTCGATTCAGACACATCAGTCACGTCACAGTTCAGTCAACCTTCCGAATCATAACCGTCGCCGTCAAGTCACAGTCAAAATAGCGGCTGTATTCACATATAGCCGTCAGGGTATTCAGACCGTAGTCAGTCATTTTTGTGTATGCTCTCGAGTGTACCTAGATTTACCATATATTTTTATTTCATTTCCAATTTGCTTCCATATCCTGTTTTTATATGCTATATCCATATATTTATTATGCGATAAATCGTACAGAACGGGGTAATTTCGAACCAACTCGATTAATTTTTCGTCGTCGCCCATGTTCACTTTCTAAACTGACGTCCGTCAAACACAAAAAATATCGTTGGGAAGAAATGTGAATTTGACTGTTCGGTGACGGAAGCGCGACTGACGGTTCCGATTCGTGACTGCGCCGGCTCAATGTGGACAGCGCCACCTGACTTTCAAGAAACGATATTCTTTGTGACTGATACTGGACGGTTCTGACGGAACTGTGACTTGACGTGACTGATGTGTCCGAATCGACCTTTAAGCGGCCTATTAAGTCGGCCGCATGCACAATCGAACTGACCGGATAGAATTTTTGGAGGAGTATACGAGGAGCCATAAACTTTAACTCTGATAGCAATCTTTGAACTAACATTTACCAACATTTTTTCCTCTTAATTTTTTAAAGCATTTACGCGGCGCTATACATACACGGTCTGGAATTCCTCAAGGTCAAGCTTGATCAGTTTTTCCGGACAGGAATTCCGAAACGCCTATGGCCTGATCAGTTTTTCCAGATTGATTTTTGATTTTGCATCCGGCCGATTGAACAGGCCGCCTGAAGGCCAACTGAAGCATCCAATTTCGTCATACACGATCCGGAATTCCTCAGGGTCAGGCCTGATCGGTTTTTTTTGGAGAGGAATTTCCGATCGCCTGTCGTAAAGACCATATTCAGACGTTGCGGAAGGTCGGATCTGATCATTTTTCCCGGGAGGATTTCCGGATCGTCTATGGCGGGCTTAAAACACAAAATAATCACAATTTGCTCCTTAGCAATTGTCATGCGCTGTACTAAGCGCTTGCGTTTTAGGAACACAGCCCTTGTTTACAAGGCGTATATGTGTCATGGTACTACGTACGACGTACGAGTGTGCTCGGTTAATTTTGGTTAAGTGATAAGTATAGCCACAATGATTAATGAATGAAAGGGCGGTGTCCGAATTCTGTTTGTTAGGATAATGTATTAACTTTAACTGCGTGATGATTTCTGAGCTTTCTAACCACAATTCGTCCATTATGACTTTTCCCTAGGCTTATTTTTAATGGAATGATATCCACTTAAAATTATTGCTTTCTGATCTAGTTCCTGATTAATTACTGTTTTTTTCTTTTTACTAGAATATTCTGTAGTTTATGGTACAATTGTCAATTACAACTTTCCTTCCAGTGTGATGGTTGATGTCGACGATACTCCGAATGAAGTCTTAATAGCCTTCTAGCCTTGCCACCCATATATCCCCACTTTATTCTATGGTAGTTGTAATTAGCACTGCTGCAGCTTATTGTAATCATTATGTGAAAGTACCAAAGGACATGCATTCAGCGAGTGGCCAAATGCTGAAACAGAGAACGAGAGGACGAAACGCCTGGCGTTTGTGCGACACTGTAAATTCGACATTAAACGAGTTGTGAAACATTTCATTTACTCGTCTAGTATGCCGGCTTAATGTTCAGTATTCTGCTGGCTTTTTGTGCACTCTGTACGATTTTTTCCGGCTTTCGGTACCAGTCCTTTTCAGACTCAATTACAGGCAAGTCCGGAGCTTAACAAGCCATGGTGCTCGAGATATAAAACTAGCCTTGACTCAAAAGCTCCCGCGGCAGTGCGTTGAACGTTCAACGTATTCTGCGAAATGAAATGTTTTTGCTAATTATTCAGGAAACATGTGAATTATGAAGTTGTCGTCGGAAAAAAAGGACTCTCGTTTCAGGAGTATCCACAACCAACATCAAACGCACAAGGCGGCATCATTGGCAATTATTATTTTTTTCTCTCTCGTTATTTTTCTCTCAGTAGAACATTGCGTTCTTGCGGATGACTTTCCTGCCTTTAATGCCCACCATATTGCGAATGAGCCTTCTCATAGGAACTCAGTATTGTCAGTCAGCGTAGCTGTCGAGTATACTAGGAGGTAAATATCCATGGTGAACAGAAGAAAAGCAGCCGGAAACATGACCATCATCATCAAGTGCGGAACATTGCAGAACATAATGAAAACGCAACACTACTAAAAACAGTGTGTGTGGGAAATGTTGAAAGAGAAAATCCGTCGGGAGGGAAATGTGAATATTTGCCGGGATACGAGTTACACATAAGGGACACGTCATTGTAATTGTATAACCTGTCATAGTTCCACCATCGATAAACAGACTGTAGTCTGTTTATCTATGGTTCCACCATGCAACCGCTGCTATCTACTCCTGTGCCAGATGTCCAATCGCAGGCGAACTGCAGCCATACCAAGTGCATTACTGACTCACTACTCTCTAGTATGCGTATATTATCCATTCGTCCAGGCAGCGCGTCATCTTTCCCGGATCGGAGATGAGCTCTTTAATAAATTTAATGAGCATCTCTCAACGCGGTTACATTTCAATGGATGATGATAAGTAGGTTTGTCGGTGCGGTGGTACATTCAGGACATTTTTTGCCGCCCATTGCTCTAGCCTGGGCCTGGGCATGCTTAGGAATTCCTCTCGACGAAATGTTAAAAAATGCATTTCACCTAGCATCCGTCCGTGAATGAGCACGTAACTTATCCCGGACAGAGAATCAGCAAGAAAACGGACGAGATTTCTACGTGTAATAGGAAAGTGGGAAAAAAGGGAATGCCTGTTGTAGCATCCGATCCATGTTAAATCAGTCGTTCGGAGCGATTTGAAAGGGAAATGAGAAATGTAATTTTTAGTGAGGACGTGGCTTTTTTTAATGAATCGATTGGTTTTTGATAGATGTAATTTTTGTAGAGGAAGGAGACAAAAATGCAGGTAGTGGACAAGAGCAAGGATCAGAGCTATAAGAGACTCTTATCTACGCTTCTTTCTCTCGGTTTTTTTTTTTTTTTGTTTTTTTTTTTTTTTGAAAGCATTGTACCTAATTAGGTTGGTTTGGGTAACTAGAACTAGACCCTATAAATCGACAAATCTCTCTAATCGTTACACGGTAGAATTTTTTTTTTAAACCAAAGCTTGGGGAATACCCTTTAATGCAATAGCACAGCTTTAGTAGGTGAGGAAATCAAGGTAAGAGGAGAGGGATGGGTTGAGCTGGATTAGACGAAGTTAAATGACGGTGGACATTTTGTTTAAATTTCTGCAGGTCGTAACTCCAGAGGGAAAACAGATGATGGTAAAGCCATAGAGGAAAAATATAACAGAGTTGGAACTCAGTCTAAATTAAACAAAGGTTGCCCATAGTATCTCACTTGCGTATGTATTTTGTTCACTAATCCGTACACAATGGATGTGCAAAAAGTGAAAACTAAAGCCCCCCATATACCTTTCGATCAGTCGACACCTATCTGACGATATTGTGATCGTCAGTTCGATCGCAGAGTGTATGCTCCTATCGTTGTCGTTTTGTTTCTACAGTTCCATATAATTTTAGTCGCGAAATATTTTGTGGCGATCCATCGTTAGATTAATCCGACGATGAATAGCGTTGTCGTCTAACGATCAATTGCATTGTCTATGGGGGTCTTATATCCGCGTCCATTCTGCCTGGCGGGGCCTCTAAAATCGGAGTGAACGTCGCATGACAACAGATCGCAAACCCATTTCGTATTGGATGCATTATCAATGAGATCGCATGCGGTTTGCCCTCCTCTCTGGCAAATGTACATGATTGCTGATAAAGTGTGAAAAGATGGCGACCGTGCGCTCGTCATGTAAGGGGAACCATGCGAAATTGTGGGATGATCACGAAGAGTCCATCTTTGTGGGTGTGGCTTGTGGCAAGTGAATGAATGAAAAGTGTGTGATGAAAAATCGGAATCTTTATGGTCGCATTTTAGGATGTCTGGAAAGAAAAAAACATTCTATGTGGTCTATGATTTAGTATGATATATGATTTATGGCATATGAATTATGATGTAAAATTATTTTTTCTAAAGTGGTGCAGGTGCTATTAGGGTGTTTTTAAAATTTGTAAAATTTTTCAAATAAATCGTTTTTTCATCACAGACGTTTCATCATGCACTTAACACAAGCTACGCCCACAAAGATGGAAATGCACGAATGCAATGGCCGAAAATGGTAACTCACACATATGAAATTGAGGAACCATGTTACGCATACAATAGCAACTGAGGAAACTTTGGCTTTTTAATCAACAGACACAGCTAAGTTGATGTGTTGTTGTCCTTATCATTCTAAAGGTCGGTTTACTTTAAATTGTAGCCGTTGCTTCTTGAGTGGTGAGGCTTATTTGTGTGCGTGGGATTATTTGCATCCTGTTTTCAAAATAAATCTGTTCCGAGTTCCTTCTCTTAGTATACCTGGTCTGTGGTAAAGCGTTCCACAATCGAGTCGAAAGAGTTATAAAATTTTGCGATACGACTGACACTAGTTTCGATGGTAAGATGGTGGGCACGACTTGACTGCTTGGTGTTGCGTACAGGAAATGCAACATCGGCAATTAAACTACTTATTTCAGCAGAGCAGCTGCGGTTGAAGTATCGATAAAAAAGTGATAGACAACCAACGTCACGCCTGTGCTAAAGTGGTTCTACCCGAGAAGTTATATCATCATCACCAATAAGTCTGAAAGCTTTTCGTTGAACTCTGTCCAATACCGACAGTGCAGTGCGACCCGCACCGACCCATAAATGGCAATTATATTCGAGTCTGGGTCTTATGTGTCTCTTGTAAAATATATTAGCGCTAAATCAGATGGCGTGAAATATTTTTTGCATCTCCTATATTTAGGAAGCCCAGGAATTTCATTGCGTTTTTCACAATGGAAAAAATGGGTTCAGTCCAATTAAGCTTTTTTGAGATGGTATGATAATATCTAATATATCAAGCGCTGGTGAGTCAGAAATACTCACACCGTCGATGAGGATGTACTGTGAGGTGTGTGGAGTAGATACTTTATTGGTAATAAGACAGCTTTGGGTTTTGGAAGCATTGAATACTACGCGGTTTGTTTCGCCCCAAGCGATGATCTGCATTTAATGGATCATACATGCGATCTCGATTAGTAAAATAGATGTTGTGCTCCTACGAGATTCAATCATGGTACTAAAAAAGTACGTGCAGTCAAGAGTACTGTCATCAGCAAAACTGTGCATTGGGTTGGAAGTTATACCCAAAAGGTCATTGATAAACAGGAGAAAGAGGATTGGAGACAGGACAGTGCCTTGCGGAACTCCGGCATTAATGATATACTGACTCGATTTGACTCCATCAAGGACGACTTGGATCGAACGGTCATGCAGGAAACTTTCAATCCATTTGATGAGCTTGGAGTCAAGACCAAAAGCATGAAGTTTCGCCAGGAGTGCTGAATGCCAAACTCTGTCAAAAGCTTTGGAGATATCTAGAGCAGTGACTTTGAGCTCACCGTATTGATGGATACAGCGCAGCGATTCCAACGCTCGGTGAGAAATGTCAATAAGTCCCCAGTAGAGCGAGCAGATTGAAATCCGTACTGTCGATCGCTTATAAGATGGTGTGAATCTAGATAATTCATTAATTGAGAATTAAGAAGTGTTTCAAAAACTTTTCACAGTATCGATGTGAGTGCAATTGGCCGGTTGGATCACTGGCATCACCCTTTTTGGGCATTGGTTGTATATTAGCAATTTTCCACTCAGATGGGAACATTCCTGTGAAATAGGATAAGTGGAATAACTTACGAAGAAGTTCTGCTAACGATTATGCGCAATGTTTGAGAACTATAGGTGATATACCATCAGGTCTCGTGGATTTGGAGATATCGAGTGTTGAAAGAATTTTAAATACCTGTCTTGTACGAAAATGTAGGGGCTTTTGCCTTGAGTCACACAATGGAATGGAAGGTGGTTTTTGAGTTGTTGATGGGAGGTATGAGTTTGCGGCAAAGATCTCCGCAAAGAGATTGGCCTTATCCTGAGACTCACTGTACACTTGGCCATCATACAAAAGAGGTGGAACGGATGAAGGCGTGAAGTTAGTTTTTACTGCTTTTACGAGCGGCCAAAAGCCCTTGTCACCCTTCCTTTGAATAAACACTTTTTACCTGATGCTTTTGTAAAAGTTGTATTTGGCCATGTTGATGGTAGATTTACAGGCGTTACGCGCGGATTTATAAATATTTTTGAGTTCAGCAGAGCCACTAGTTGATAGGCATGAAAAGCCGCTTCCTTATTTCTAATTGCTTCTTCGCAATGGCTGTTAAACTAGGGGGTAGGGATCCGTTTAGGGTTTTTGAAACTATGAGAGATAAATTAACACATTCCGAACCATATAATATTTACAATGCTTTCGCTTATAAAATTGATGTTTTTTGTTGAGCAGCAGCCCGACCAGTCAAGTTCCCTAATGTATTTATTTAAGGAGGTACAATCGGCTTTGTCATAATGCCATAAAAGTCTTTTTGCTGATGGTATGTTTTTACTTGACATAAAGTTGTTGCGAAATCTGGCCGATACCAAACAATGATCCGACCTGCTTAATGGACTTTCAACTAAAACCGAGTATTTATCAGAATTGATGAATACTCACGTTTTTGGGTTATCTAATCCGATGAGCAGGGCGGCTAGTACTTCAGTGCGCTGAGGCGTCAGTGTGATGTCTCATGCTACCGGTTAGTCACGGGTTCGAGCCCCGTCAATGTTATGGCCATGGGGGAAGGGAGTTGTATGGCGTAACAATCAGCCACAAGTTTTCCCGACTTTTCACCGGTATGCGGTTAAATGGGCAGAAGGGACATGCTAGCAACATGCATCGTCCGAAACCAGTTTATGCCAACGAAACTTCAACTAAGCCACATGGGAATAGTTGACGCGCTATTCTCGAACAGGGGTTGGGGCAAATAGTAGTCTGATGAAGGCCCGGAAGGTTAACTGGGATCAAACGGTTTGTTGTTGGAATGATGGAATGTCTCTGGGGATTAGGCTCCATAGTAACCACGAAGATCAGGCAGCTTCATCTGACGAAGACAAAGTTCTCTCAACGATGCAGCGACCTATGCTTGTTGTGGCTCAGTTTGAGAGACGTCAGCGGGGTTTTCGTTGCTCGTTGCGATGAAGTTTACTTCCTTACTCGCTCCGGACCTTCACGTCGCGTTCTATCTGAACTGTAGTACAAGTCGGTTTCTCTAGTTGTTCTTTAACTAACTCGATTCCGTCTTCTGCGTCATCATAAATAGACTCTGTATCCGATTCGATCGTTTCATCAGGCGGTGATGACGTTCCGATTCTTTGTTTGTTTTGTTGTCAACTTGGGATTGTCGTGCCCGAACCTGATCGAATTCGTTGTAGCTTTCCCTCCTTCAGAGACCGCTTCATGCTTGTTCGCAATATGTCAAATTAATTCGGTGATTTCCCTTCAGGGAGAGCCGTCGAACGTGAAACCAGAAGGAAGCATGTTTCATTCTTCCTTCACATTGTCGTCCGGATTGAGTTTCTTTAAAAATTTTGCTATATATCTATTTCACCTGGCGACGCATCGTTGTTCGCGTCTTGCCTTTATCGCTGTAGCATATAGAGCAAGCGAAGCGAACGTTCTAGGGTGGGATACTTATTGTTGCAACTTCTTAAGCTGCGGACCGTAGCGACCGAAGCCCACGCAAAGGGAGTACGAAATCATATCAATTGGAAACCCGATAGTGTTCCAAGATATGAACCACTATGATTCGCCCGGTCAACTAGGAACGTTCCAAAACTTTTCCGCCGACTGCACGTGCAGCAATTTCATTTGAAGATGTACGGCGCGAAACGACTGTGGTAAATCGCGTTCCGATTAAAAAATGAATTAAATTCGTTTGATATAAATCGTCGTTTATTATTGGAGACTATCGAATCCGGCAAACCATGCGTCATGTGATCGATGTATAATATATTCTGGACCATGATGAGTCTGATAGTTCCCAGGGTTGCGTCTGCCTGTCTCCCGTCATGCTTGGGAACGCCCCACGATATCTACAATTTCTTGTTCGATGGCTGGTAAATAAACATGTTGCCGACGTCTTTATTTTAACAGTTCCCGGCTAAGTGGCATGTAATGTCTGCAGAATAGCCTTTCGGGCCTTGTTTGGAATTATCAGTCGTACTCCCTATAACAAACACTTCTTTGCGAAATATGGGAGCAATTCTTTTTCCATTTGCATCGCTGAGTCTGGCCAACAGTCTCTTGCATAACCCAATACGATTCTTAATTGTTCGTTTTGTTGGGTAAGCAGTTTAAAGGTGGTCGTAACTCCTATGAATATCCGTTAAAGAGCAGAAATGGAAAGTTACTTATTTTAGAGCCCTCTCTCAGCCTCCAATTGACCGCCGCTCTTTAGTATCAGTCCAGGAACTAAAACAGGGAACCAGTTTTTTTTTGTCACTACGTATTCTTGTAGCCTCTACACTCAGCCAGAATTGAATTTTGCAGCTGATGGAACGACGGATTTTTTTTTCTGATAACTTGAAATAGCTGTTTGAAAAACATAGTTATTTTTGGTACATAGAATGGCATGTTTTAAAAAGAGAACCATCTTCACCGAAACATTTTTCTTAAAGCCATTTGTCAGTCGACTTTGTTACCCGTCCCAACAACTAAATATATGCTTCTAGGAAACATCCGAATGGACCAGACAAAAACAAAAACACTAAACAACATCCCCTGGAACATATCTGACAATCTCTATACAAACGTCTAAAGCCTCCCGAACATTTATGACATTTTTCTGTATCCTGTGTGACAACAAAACGACAGACAAGAAGAAAAAACCGATAAGTGTCGACCAACATTAAACATAAAGTTGATCACACCAGCAGCGATAGCATTTCGGTGGGTTCGCTTTAGTATCCCTCGTCCTACGCATCCTGGCTGCCAGCCTCTTTACAGATTTTCTTTTTTTTTTCATTGGCTTGCCAATGTCGACATCAAAAGCTATGAAATATGGATTTTTCGATGAGAGCACAAAAAAACAAAAACATCGTGAACGGAATTTTTGCGAATATATACTATAGTACAAAGGCAAATGGATAAAGGACGAACGATTGAAGAGCATACCTCGCTCCACATTTAAAAAAAAATTGGCTCCCTGGAATACCCCACCCACTTAATTTTCCGACCAACTTAAAAATCGAAAAGGACATATTTCCCGCGGCGGCCAGTTGATTTTATCCCCTCGGCTCGAGGGGAGGGCACTAGTTGAGGAGGAGGCGTTCTGCCGCATTCGGGATTCTCCTCGTCAGTTCGAAGTAGGGTCCTAAAGAGCTGTTCACCATCCGAAACCCACGGCCGGCGGCAGTCGGCCACTGAGAGGGCTAATAAAAATTCGATGCCTATAAAATATTAATACTTAGTCTATTCAATGCACTTAATCATTTTAATGGCAATATTTCATTTTTATGCCCCGACATATTTTTTTTTTTTTGTGATCCCACTTTGCGCGCTGCCGCTACTGCCACCATGGATCCGGGTCATCCTTTTTGGGGTAGCGCGTCGGTGGCGCTTGGCGGCGATATTTGTTCAATTATGAGCGTTTAAATCATATTTTCGTTGGTTTTCGCCATTTTCGTTATGGTCCAGGCCTACTGCGCGAAACGAGACTGGTAATTAGGGAGCCGGAAATGTTTTAAAATCGAAATGGATTACGACGGTTGAAAAACCAAGTGAATAAAAAAATAAAAGAATGATGGCTATGAATATTGGTTTTGTAATAAAAGTGGTAAAGATGGACAGCATGGTAATGCTGTTAGTCATTATTAGGGGTTAGGGTTGCTTTTTTTCGTGCTGACCGGACTCAATGGATTTGCATTTGCTGGGAATATTTTGACTGTTAGAGCATTGAATTCAATCGGATTCTGTTTTTTGAAATGGTTAATTGCTTTCAGAGTCGTTATTTCGGACTATAGAGGGTATAGCTTGAATCAGAATTACTGGGACTACTTTAAGTTAGTTAAGTTTGAATGGTCGGTGATTTATTCTCAGCAGAACATTAAATTGCTGGTTGGTAATTGCCCTTCTAACATTTCATCCCCTGAATGGGGTTAAGCGACGTGCTGACAACTCGTCCTTGTAAAAACCACTCCATGTCAAGAAACCTGGAACAAAAGCCTCGGATTGGACGGATCAACAACGACGACCACGCAAACGACTAAAGGATTATTCTTTCGGATCCTGGAATGTACGCTCCCTGAACAAACCGGGGGCCGAGAAGGCCCTCCTTCAACAGGTCGAAAAGTACAAACTGAGCATTACTGCAGTCCAGGAAACAAATTGGCTTGGCAGCGAGATTAATAACAAGAAATCGCACACAATTTTTACAAGTGGCAAACCATCGGGCCGCAAGGAGTTTGGAGTAGCATTTATAGTGAACAATCACCTCAAACCGCATATTACTGACTTCAAACCCATAAATGAACGGCTGTGTGCGATTCGCATCAAGACTCGATTCTTCAATCTCTGGCTCATCAATGTGCATGCCCCCACTGAAGTTAAAGAAGACGCAGTAAAAGACGAGTTCTACGCCCGCCTTGAAACTCTCTTCGACTCACTTCCAACAAACGACGTCAAATTGCTGCTGGGAGACTTTAACGCGAAAGTCGGGAATGAAAGCTGGCATCGGGGGACCACTGGAGGCCACAGCCTCCATGAAGAATGTAACGATAATGGCCAGCGACTTATAGACTTCGCCTGCAGCAGGAATCTAGTCGTAAGCTCTACGTGTTTCCCGCATCGACGCATTCACAAGCAGACCTGGAAGTCTCCAGACGCACATACCGTCAACCAAATTGACCACGTCCTCATTTGCAGGAGATGGGCGTCTAGTGTCATGGATATCCGCTCCTATCGAGGAGCAAACTGCGACTCAGATCATCACTTGGTGAAGACGACCTACAGATGTAGAATTTCCTCAGTGCACCAGTCAAGAATCAGCCCTCCCAAAATCTTTGCGGTTGATAAGCTCTTGAGTGATGCTACAGCGGTGGCGTATACTACCGCCCTTGAGGAAAAACTATCACCTATGCTACACAACATCAGCAACACAGGCGTCCATGGGTTCTGGGAAGAACTCAAGGGTACCATCAAGGATGTCGCAGAGAAGGTCGTGGGATATAAAGCCCGGCGAGCGCGAAATGACTGGTTCGACGAAGAATGCAAAAATTCACTTGACGCGAAAAACGAGGCCTACAGACAATGGATTCAACGAGGAACCAGAGCCAGAAGAGAAAAATATGACGAGCTACGGCGAATATCGAATAGAATAATTAGACGTAAGAAACGTAAATACCTTGACGAGCAGTTGCTGAACATAAACGAAAACTTAGCTAATAGGAACACCAGACAAGCGTACGGAGGTTGCCTTTTATATTTTGGGATTGGACAACCCTAGTGTTGCAATCTGGCAACTGACAGCTCTATCGTAAAGTTTGACATTTTTGAGGTTATAAGTACTCAGAATGTTTTGACATACGAGCGCTATTTGTGTTTTTTACAGTAACTTAAAAGATTAATCTTGGCCAAATAATGGAATTCAATCGTGAACATTTTCGTGCGATTATTTTTTACAACTTTCGACGTGGATTAACTCAGCAACAGTGCATGGATGAACTGAATTCAATTTTTGGCGATGAAGCTCCATCAAGGACCAGTGTTTATCGATGGTATGGTGAATTCAATCGAGGTCGTAGTTCACTCCAAGACGAATTTCGTGAAGGTCGTCCAAAATCAGTTGTTGTTCCGGAAACCATTGATGCTGTGCGCGAACTGATATTGCAAGATCGTCATGTGACCTATCGTGAGATTGAGACAACCTTAGGCATTAGTGGGACCAGCATACATTCAATATTGCATGAACATTTGACTGTCAAAAAAATTTGTTCGCGTTGGATCCCACACAATTTGTCAATCGCTCAAAAAAAGGCTTGTGTCGATTGGTCGAAAGAAATGCTCAAAAAATACGATCGCGGTGCTTCGAAACACGTCTATGACATCGTGGCAGGTGATGAATCGTGGATTTACGCTTATGAGCCCGAAAGTAAACAGCAGTCGACTGTATGGGCGTTTCAAGATGAGCCAAACCCAACAAAAGTTGTTCGCGCACGAAGCACTTCCAAGCAAATGGTCGCCTGTTTTTTCGGAAAAACTGGACATGTCGCAACCGTACCACTAGAACAACGCAGAACAGTCAATTCTGAGTGGTACACAACCATTTGTTTGCCAGTTGTCTTCCAAGAAATCAGGAAAACCAACCGCCGAAGACGGATCACTCTTCACCACGGCAATGCAAGCTCTCACACATCAGCTCAAACAACTGCATTTTTGAGCACTCAAAACATAGATTTGATGGGTCATCCGCCGTATAGTCCTGACTTGGCACCGAATGACTTCTTTTTATTCCCGTTCGTAAAAAAAAAATGAGAGGTCAACGTTTTTCAACACCTGAAGAAGCGGTTGCTGCGTTCAGAATGCATGTTTAGGAGACACCTCAATCAGAGTGGCAAAAGTGCTTTGACAATTGGTTCAAACGCATGCAAAAGTGTATAGATCTTCATGGTGAATATTTTGAAAAACAATAAAGCGATTTTCAATGATTAATATTTGTTTTTGTTTTCTAATCCCGAAATATAAAAGGCAACCCTCGTACAAACTAGTAAATACAATTAAGAACGGCTACCAACCCAGGACTAGCCTTTGTAAGGACAAGGATGGAAACATCATCAGCGACACCGATGGTATTAACAAGCGATGGGCCTCTTATTTTGAAGAGCTTCTAAACCGACCATCTAACATCCCCACACAGGAAGCTCTCGACGATATTGTTGATCTAGGCCCACCCATTCAACCGCCGACAGTAGAGGAAGTTGATCTCGCCTTGCGGTCACTAAAACGAAATAAAGCGCCGGGCGCTGACGAGATTCCAGCTGAACTGCTAAGATTCGGTGGAACGAGTCTAGTTGATGCCATACATCAATTACTCCTGCGAGTATGGGAGAACGAGGAGATCCCAGACGATTGGCGCAGAAGCATCATCTGTCCAATTCATAAAAAGGGAGATAAACTGCGGTGTGAGAACTACAGGGGCATCTCACTAGTTTGTACGTCCTATAAAATTTTGACGAAAATTCTGGAAAATAGAATAAAACCGTACGCAGAACGAGTCATTGGCGAATATCAAAGCGGTTTCAGACCTGGTCGCTCCACAACCGATCAGCTCTTCTCAGTCAAACTGATACTCCAGAGGTGCTGGGAATACAACGTAAGCGTATACCAAATCTTTGTCGACTTCAAGCAGGCATACGACAGTATCGATCGTGGAGTACTGTACAACATCATGCTGCAATTTGGTATACCAGCAAAATTAGTGCGACTGACAAAGATGACGATGACCAACTCCGTCTCACAAGTCAGGATCCAGAATAGACTTACTGATCTATTTGAAACACGCACTGGTTTGAAACAGGGCGATGGACTGGCTCCGACGCTCTTCAACCTAGCACTGGAATACGTTATTCGGGCCATGAATTTGGACAACAGCAAGACGCTACTCATCAAGTCGACACAATTAGCAGCGTACGCCGACGACATCAACATCATGTCCCGAAGATTGGCTGACGCAGAAGAACTTCTGCATACGCTTGATACCGCTGCAAAGGAAGTTGGATTACGTATTAACGAGGGTAAAACTAAAATAATGATGCAATCGGTGACAAGGACACCTGCACAACCAAGCATCAATGTGGGGGACCTCAACATCGAGTTCGTGAACAACTTCATTTACCTGGGTTGCAACTTGTCAAGGGACGCCAACGAAACTGACGAAATCAAGCGACGGATACAGTTAGCTAATAAGACTTTTTTCTCGGTTCTCCCCATAATGAAATCGAAACATGTGCACAGAAACACGAAGCTCCGCGTGTACAAAACCATTATACGACCAGTGCTATGCTATGGCTGCGAAGCATGGACCCTAGCTCAAGCCTCCGAAAACATGCTAGACACTTTCGAACGTAAGGTTCTACGGCGAATTTTCGGGGCTGTTTGCGATCGAGATGGATGGCGCATCCGGTACAACCATGAGTTGTATGAAATGTACGATGAGCTGCAAGTCTCGAAAATCGTCAAACTACAACGACTTCAATGGGCAGGGCATGTACAAAGAATGGACGATGATCGCATGCCTAAGAGAGTAATGAATGCAGAACGAGTCGACGGAGCGAGACTGCGAGGACGACCGAGATCTCGTTGGGAGAGCTCAGTAGGTGTGGACGCCGCGCAGCTGCTGGGCTCCCAAAATTGGAGGACGCGGTCACGTGACCGAGATAATTGGAGGACAATGATCCAGGCGGCCAAGGCCCGACGTCGGGCTGTCGCGCCACGATGATGATGATGAACATTTCGCTTATAGAGGGTGTCCCGCTTTAGTTTTGGTCGGCAAGACTAGCTTCTTGACACAATTAAAAAAAAAAGAATGCTACAACCCAGTAACGGTTAAAGACAGAGTGTACATTTTTTTGTGAATTTTCCATAAATGAACAGTACTGTCTACCATTAAACTATTTACCATCTGAAGCAGAACAGCCTGTATATAAATGTCAATCATTATCTGAAATACTAAAGGTTGATGTAAACTGATGTAGGCGGTTGTTGCGCAGTGCAATATTCAGCCGGACACTATTTCACTTTTTATTGATCGAGTGCGGTTGATCAGGTTTCAGCACTCAGTCGGCACATACGACACTTGAGTTTAACACAGGCAAAGTCCAAAGGACTGGCTAGTGTATACAAGCATATACTTCCGAAATACCTTGCCCTCCTTTGACATGACATGGTGATGAATGAATGAATAAACCACTCAAAAACGTAATGATGTCCGTCAATGTCCGTGTTCCGTCACCGCACTACGATCTAGAGAACGGAGGTTCGATCCTCTGCATGAACAAACAAAAACTGCCTACGGGAACTTACAAAACTCCCATTGCGCTTCGAGCGTGTCAGTATAAAGACGGCGCGGATAGCAGGTGCTTCGGATGAAACGACTTCACTGTGGATAAAAATGATGCTATCATCCAGAAAGGTCATCACAGAGATAGGAGACTGCACTTTAACAGCAAACGTCACTCGAGAATGCCCGCAAGGAGGGGTACTATCTCCTCTCTTGTGGTGCATCGTAGTAGACAGCTTACTGTGGAAGCTTACAAAGATGGGATATTCAACTCTGGGATATGCCGATGACCTGGTCATAACTGTTAGAGGAAAGTTTGAAGAAGTCCTACCGGAAATTCTTCAATCGGCATTAAACACAGTACAAAAATGGTGCAGTGACAACGGCCTTCGGGTCAATCCGGCTAAGGCAGTTGTTGTCCCATTTTCGAAGAAAACAAATCCCAGACAAATGAGATGTCCTACAATGTACAACTCTCCAGTGCTCCTGGCGGATTCCGCCAAATACCTCGGTGTTACTCTTGACAGGAAACTACTCTGGTCGGAACACCTACAGACAATATCGGACAAAGCCATTACGGCCCTATGGGTTTGTAGGCAGTTTGTGGGTAAGACTTGGGGAACAAGCCCTCGCATAATCCCCTGGATCTATAAGGCGATTGTCAGACCAATTGCTGAATATGGAGCTGTTGTTTGGTGAAAAAAATTAACCACCAAAGATGCCAAAACCAAACTGGGTAAGATTCAGAGACTAGCATGTCTCACAGCCACGGGGGCTATCCGTGGCTAAACGTTGTTACGTGGTACACAGATGGATCTAAAACCGAAGAGGGTACAGGGGCGGGCGTCGTAGGTCCGTCTCACTAGATATCCTTTCCAATGGGAAAGTACGCCACGGTATTTCAGGCGGAAGTTCACGCAATCGAGGCAACACATGCTTAGCAGCTGGATACCAAGGCAGGAATATTGCAATCTTCACTGACAGCCAGGCGGCGATCAAAGCACTAAGTAACTTCTCTGTCTCGTGGAAAGTGGTGTTTAGTGGTCGTGAAGCCTTGCAGAGATTAGGCTCCGTAAATGAGGTTACCATTTACTGGGTCCCCGGACACGCCGGTATCCCAGGAAACGTAACAGCGGACGAGTTGGCCAGGGGTGCATCTGCAACTCCACTCGTCGGTCCGGAGCCATACTGTGGAATTCCCTTGTGTAGTGTAAGACGGCACATCAGGGAATGGGAACACTCAGTAACCATCGCGCACTGGGACAATGCCCCTGGTCTTAGACAGGCAAAGCTGTTTATAGCTGCCCACTCACGCAACCGTACCCACGAACTGCTGAGACTACGCAGAAACCGGGTTAGAATTATTTGTGGGCTCCGTAGGGGTCACTTTACCCTGAGGGGTCATCTGCATAGAATGGGAATTGTCTCTGACCCAAGCTGTCGCTTCTGTGAGAGCGAAGATGAGACTTCCCAGCACATTCTCTGTGACTGTGATGCACTTCATCTCCGCCGCTTGAAGTGCTTCGGCGATGCATTCCCTGAAGCGGAAACGATTGCCTCACTAACACTCGAACAGCTGAGCAGATTTGTTGGGATGATTGGTCTCGAGAATTAGTCAGATCATTAATCAGCATAGACTTCAGGGTGTAGCACAATAGACTTCTGGGTCGCAGTGCTTGTTGGCCATCTGGGCCAACTGCCCTCCATCCAATCTAATCTAGCAGGTGCATTCTAGTAACTGCACGTGCTAAAATTAGATATGCTATCGAAATGTCAACAAGGCCTAGGTATGTAAGAGATGTTGTCGCGCCTATTCCACTGGATGCAATTAACAAGGATGACAAATCCCCCTAACCTTTGTGTGAATTTTTCACATGCATTTTCTTCCCAAAATCATTTGTGACAAATCTCGCAAAATTGTACATACATATTTCGTATGTCCGTAGTGGATTTCCGCTTTAGGGAGTTCTAACGTAACGGGAGCAATAGCTTCTCCCCTAAAGCCGGATTCTACTTTAGCTTGACGGTGATCGCAGAGTACTATACTCAACTGCCCTAACCCCTTGTGGGGCATAGCGCGTCAACTGTTTCATGTGGTCCGGTTGACGTTTCGTTGGCAAAAACAAGTCTGGAGATGCTGTGGCTTATTATTACGCCCCGCACCACAGGAGGAAGATAACACAAACATCTTTGGCCACGAACGTCGTCGTGGATCTTAGAGTGAATTTCCTTAAAGTTTGTGTGAATTATCCATATGCGTTATCCCCCCAAAATCAATTGTGAAAATTCCTCAAAATCAATTGTGGAAATCTTCCCAAAATTGTGCGTATTTAGTATGTCTGTAGTTTGGATTTCTGCTTTAGGCAGTAGGCAGAGAGCAATAGTTTCGCGCCTGAAGCGGGAATCGACTTGATGGTGAGCCCGAAATGAATGGCAGAACAAACGTACCGCGACTGCATCGTAACAATGATTCAACTCTCAAAACCGTAAGTTCGTAATGCCTAAAACGTAAATTTGACTGATCATGGATTCCGCTAACGGTTTTAGTTTAGTTGTACATTTGGTATACACTATTCATCCTTGAGAACATAAAAAAAAAGAATGACAAACTTCTCCAAATTTCAAAACTGGGAGACTGGTGAAGAAAATTATTCATCAGCCAAATTTATGAGTTTTGTGGTCTTTCGTCTTGATGGCTTTCTCCCAACAAATGGAATCTAATTTTGGGGCAACTTCCGTATTATCCCTTTCCTGTATATGTCATCCTTTTTTTTACAACTACGCATTCCTTATTAGCGACAGTGAATTTATTATCAGTCGACATGTTGTGGGTGGTAAATTTAAGCATAAAGGTCTCAAATATTCGCCTCCTGTAACGCTATCATCAGTCACGTTGCAATTGATCTCTCGAATCTATTCTGACTACATCGGAAACCATCATGAACTGTCGCTTAGCCCTCAGGGAGATGGGTGGTTTTTCAATACTACACTATGCTGGGTACCGAGCTGGCTGGCTTCGTGGGAAACTGTGTGGCGGATGAGCTAGCTGGGGCGACCGGTAGCGCAGTGTGTTGAGGCATCAGTCTCATGTTTGACTACCGGCGTTTCGGGTTCGAATCCCGTCCACGACGACGTTCGTGGCCATGGATGTGCAGGAGGTGCATGCTGGCAACTGCATTCTCCGAAACCAATTTATGCCGTCGAAACGTCAACTGGGCCACATGGAACAGTTGACGCGCTATGCCCCACAAGAGGTTAGGGCAATTGAGAGATGAGCTAGCTTGAGAGGGGACAACCGGTGTTGTTGACGGGGATAGCGTAAAAATCGAAATGCAAACCTGATCGTGCGAACTTGTAATTAAAGCCGCTGGGGCTGACAGGGCGAATACAAGATGGTTAAACGGCAATACGTGCCAAACGACGAAAATGATTTGGGCGAAACTTGACCCTGACCGCTCTGCCACACTGCTCTCGCACCCTCTGATCATAGGAAACTGTCCTTTTGGTGAGCTCGCCTGGAGGCTCGGTATTCCTCACAACGATGCTCGCAGAAGTTGTGAGGACGTGGATGAAAAGGAAAGCGTTCTCCTCTTCTTCGTCAGTGTTCGGCCTTGGTTGGGAGGTGGAAGAAATTTCTGGGTTCCTGTTTTTTCGAGATCTGGAGGATTTTCAGCATATGAGTGTAATTCAGCTCAATCGTTATATCGCCAGCACAGGCTAGTTTGGGACCTAGGTTCAATTAGGTGACTTTGGTGGTATCACAACGGACCCCGAGGTTGTTTGTGCTTGCTGTGCGATGTCACGATAGCCCCTTAACCTAACCTAACGCTATTATACCCCGTCGCGTTCTTTGTCGCCGATATCAACCGCTTTTTCTTTTGGGAACAATTTGTCTGTGAAGGAAACAGGGAAAATTGATTGCCACTGAATGCAATTGATGACGAATGAATTCAGTTTTCTTACGTTCGACCGTCGCTCTCGTGATGCGCTATCCGCAATGTCTGTCTACATCTGCGAGAACCTTAAAAAAACACAAAACCAAATAAATGCATGCTACAAATCACAGGATGGATGATTTAACTGTTAAGGAAGACAAAGATGAATGAAAATGGGCTTCTTGGAGTAAAGAGCATAAACGTGCTCGTAGACGAAACTATCTTCTCTGGAGTAAATTATTGTTTTTGACTTAATTCACCTCCACATGTTGACAACCAGTGCCAACATTTTTTGATTGTGCTGTGTTACATGCCGAGGGAAGCTTTAGAAACATAAATAGCCTTCCTTTCTGTCTGGCACTAACCATGTATGGTAATTAGAAAAAACACGTTGAAACCCCACTCCATCAAATTTTAGTCACTTTTAGTCCGTTGTAAGGCATCCTTTCACCGTTCACCTTCAGTTCAGGCGGTGATATCGCCTCATTTGTTTACCATGTTCCTGTTGCCCGTATTTCGGCGTAATTACAACATCGAGCTGCCAATTTACAAATGGAAATTACGGTCTAGGCGCGAAAATCAGAAATTTCGCAATCGTGTTCTGGCTGCTTACGAAGGGCCTTGTGGTTGTCAACATGCAAAGAGCAAGCCACTTTGACGGGGTTTGTTTTAACGGAAAACATGTAAATGGCGGCGTCGGCGGTAGTAATGAAAATGAAGTGAAAAGTGACTTAAGTAAGGCTGGAAAATAAGAATCGGATATACGGTACAACGCTACGGCTGTAATCAAATAGATTTGGTTTATTCGGGAATGTGATTTGCATGCACTTTTAACAGTCTGGCACGGTAGAGAAACATTGGGAAAGAGTTGTGTATGTACCTTGAAATGTAGATGTGTGTTACAGTCAAATGAAATAATGATATGTTGTGTTGGAACTGATAGCCTTTAGGGTATTAGGTCTGCGTAAACATTAGTAGTGCTACTAACTTTGGCCAGATTCACCTTACGGTCGTACTCACTATTTGCAGTCTCTTCGTCTCTTGTTCTGACAAAAATCACCAAAGTGCAGCAGATCAAAAAATCGGTAAACCATTTGGGATAGATTTTTTCTTCAATTGAAAAAAAAGCAGTACTCCAGAAATAAAGGTTAAATCCCAGTTTTAAGAGAAGGTAACGATAGCAGAGGCGGAAGTAGTTGACGTTGCCGTGAAGGCCTGTCAGACATGAAGATATCAAAAACTTCTAACCTAAATTGGTCACTGGACGCGTGCTGGCGGGCTTACGTGACGGGAGTTGGAAGGTGTCAACTCCTACCCGTTATCACTTTGAATGTCATGCATCTGTCGGTGAAAATACAGACACAGGGATCTTCAGAGAAAAATAATGCAAAATTTGAATATTATTCTGGACGAAGCGTCACTGCAGGACAAATTGCAAATAAAAATACCAAGAGGGATGTCGATCATCTCCTCTAGAACTTCCGTGAAAACGCGGAGAGCCAAGATGTTCTGGTTCGGGCGCTCGCCTTACCATGTTTAGGGCGCGCCACGGATTCCTTAACCCCGAATTTAAACGAGAGAAGGGAGAAACTCTGCAGCAGGAGCCTTGGGACAAACGAGGAAAAATTATCTAAACAGCGTCAAAGCCCAAAGACAGAAGAAACTAGAAAAAAAAACAACACCAAACAAACATAAATCGGTACTCACGGCTGGATGCTGTTGGCTGGCTTCGCGTTGGAAAAGTCTCCATTCCCAGCACATACATTCAATCCCACACTCACACACCCCTCGCACCCTAGTCTGTTTCCCAATAGTTCACAACGTTCCAGCGGTCGCACTCAGCAATGTATTTTTCATTTCTTTTTCTTCTACGTGTGGTGTTTCATACAACTTCGAATCTGTTATTCATCCTTTTGTGGCCGATTCGATATCCGTTGACAACTCGCACAAACTCACGATTTTCAGGCTATCGCTCAAAAAAAGGCACCATCGGCACTTTACACGACATTTGCTCCGAGAATTGTCAAATTTTAAGTGCTTTCTGGGGACACAGGCCCTCAAAGGCTGCAATGTGGGGTCCAACTTCTCTCTCTCTCTGGATCCTGTCAACCCCTTGTGGGGCATAGGGCATTAACCACGCCGACTTTCCACCTCGTCCTGTTTGCCGCCATCGCCTTCAACTCTCCCCACGATTTGCCTAATGACTTACCCTCGTCCTCAACTGATCTTCTTCAGGTGTTTCTAGGTCGTCCAACGCGGCGACTTGCATCGGTTCCCTGTGGGTTCCAATCGAGGGCCTGTTTTGCAATGTTTTCCGGCCCCTTTCAAAGTGTGTGACCTATCCATTGCCACTTTCGCCTTTTTATAGAAGTGCCTATCCTGTCCTGGCCAGTAATGTACAGGAGATCGTCGTTAGAAATGACCTCCAGCCAGCGTATGTGCAGGATGCGCCGTAGACACTGGTTCACGAAAGTTTGCAATCTGGTTGTTATCTCCCTGGTCACCTTCCAAGTTGAACAGCCATAAAGAAGCACAGATTTTATATTGGTTTCGAAGATCTTGAGTTTGGTACGTCTGGAGATGTTGTTGTTTTGCCAGAAAGGAGTTAAACTGAAAAAACTGCCTTATTTATGCGAGACTGTACATCAGCATCCGCCCCACCATCTGCTGTAACTAAGCTTCCGAGGTAGCAAAAATTGCCCACTTTTTCCACCGTTTGCTCCGAAACACAAATTTCGCTCTGTCTTCCTGGATCCAAGCTCAAGTATTTAGTTCTGGCAGCATTGATTTTGAGCCCCGCATTGCCACTTTCGCGGTGCAGGGCATCCGTCATTTGGACTAGATGATCTGATTTATTTAACAGAATTGAGTAGCGTAACCCAGGTGTTGAAGGTATTCAAACAGGTTCTCCATCTGATACCTTTGCTCTGGTGTTCACGAAGGGCACTGCAGAGTACGTCGTTAATGGCAATTAAAAACAATATAGGTGACAAAATGCAGCCTTGTCTCACTCCGCTATGTACCTCGAAGGGATCTGAAAGCTTGCCCTTTTGTAAAACGTGACATTGGGCTCCGCTATAGGACCCCTTGATGATGGATATGATTTTATCTGGTATACCTCTCCTATGTAAAGCCTTCCAGATATATTCCCGGTCAACGCTGTCAAAAGCCTTCTCGAAATCGATGAACATGAGATGTAATGGGGACCTCCACTCTGCGAATTGTTCAATAATAATTCCGAGGGTGTTGATGTGGTCGCTACATGAAAAGGCCGCGCGAAAACCGGCCTGTTCATCGTTCAGTGTGCGGTCAACTGTTTGCTTGATCCGGTTTAAGACTATTTTTGCCATCAGTTTGGAGACTGCGGGGAGGAGGCAAATTCCACGCCAGTTATTAGAATCCTTCAGGTTACCTTTTTTCGGGATCTTAATAATGACGCCCTTCTTCCATTCTTTAGGGAGAGTTTCGGTTTCCTAACACTCTTGGATAAGGGGTAGAAGAATATCCGCAGTAGCGTTGATATCCGCCTTAAAGAGCTCCACCGGAATTCCATCTATCCCCGGGGCTTTACCCGCTTCCATCCATTTAATAGCCACAGTTAATTCCTGTTTAGATGGTGGATTGGTATCAACTCTGGCTACTTGCGGAATATTTTCTGCTTCTAGTGAGGATGAGTTCGAATGTCCAAAGGTGTTGTTGAGGACCTCAATGAAGTGCTCTCTCCACCGTCGCAGTTGGTATTCATCAGTGACCAGTAGAGATCCGTCTTTATCTTTTACGGGATGTTCAGCTGTAAAAGATTTGCCAGTTAATGGCTTGATAAGTTTGTAAAGGGTTCCACTGTCACCACGGTCCAACTTGAACACGACCAATATAAAAAACGGACTCGATAAAGCGGAAAAATCGTAAACTCTCAACGACGAGAATTTTTCTTTTTCTCGCTTCCAACCCAAACGCCACCAAAACTGAGCGCTTAAAAACAACGCTACTCCAAAAAAATCAAAAATCGCCGTCCGCCAGTGCAATCCGCCACCACACCAAACAAAAACCAATGTTGCAGTTCCCGCCAAAACACCTATCAAGCTCACCGCTGCATGAAAACTCAATGACAGAAGACTGCGTTTAGTTTGCGAACAAATCGGTTCAGACATGACACACATCTGACATTTCTGAATTTGATAACAGGACCACAAGCCCTTATTTCGAAACAATTCATAATAAATAAAATATTTTGAATTATGTCAAAATAAATGCACTTGTGAAATGCTTTTTGACACATGTAGAAATGCCAGACAAGGTCGTCAAGTATCTGACAGGAAGGCTTCTTTTAACATGACTGGGCTTTTGGGCTGTGGAAAGTACCCCTTTTCCATAAGATGAAATTAAGAAATGACAATGAATTTCGCATTACCATCGTCGCTTTCACTTTTCTCTTGTTGGTATGGACGAAACGCTTTACATGATGGTAAGCAACCGTCTGTCTGTATGTCTGTTCGCACGATAACTTTCGATAGAATGAAGCTAGAGCCTTGGTCAAATGTTGGGAATATGATCTAGTTGGTTAGTGTCGAAAATGGGCATGATCAGGCCAAGAGAACGCCTACCTCCCCTACGTATGTAAAATAAATAAATGTATCTATAACTTCCGATTAAATAAACACGAAAAGCTCTCGCTTTGGTAGATTGCTCGTGAGGGTAATCTTATACTCTCCTGGAAAAAAAAAATCTATCAGTTGCAAACTAACGGTAATTTTCTTACAAAGAGCCCCATACTACCCTACTTTTCACGGTTTTTGTCTATAACTCTTGAACCAATTGACGTAGACACCTGATTTTTGGCATGTAACCCTGAGGTGAGAAGCTGCTTGATTTCTAGTAAGTTGGGCATAATCAGATCAAAGGAACGCCTGCCTCCCCTACAAATGTCAAAAAAATTAAATATTCGTTTAATTACGATAACTTTCGATAGAATGACACTAGCAAGTTGAAAATGTAGAATGTTGTTAGTAAGATCTAATTGGTTGGTATTGAAAACGGGCAGGATCCGAGCCAAGGAACCCCTACCTCCCCTACAAATGAATCTTCAAATAAACGATAACTTTTGATAGAATGAAGCCATCGACTTGAAATTTTGGTCAAATGTTTGAAGTAGGAATGAGTTAGCTGGTATTAAAGATATGCCAGATCCGACCCAAGGAGCCCCTACCTCCCCTACAAATAGAACTTAGAATAGCGATAATTTACGATAGAATGAAACCAGAGACTTGAAATTTTGTTCAATTGTTTAAAGTATGATCTAATTGGTTGGTGGCAATGATGGACAAGATCCGACCCAAGGAACCCCTAAAATAAAATAAATAACTGGCGCAACAGTCCAATTTGAACCATGGCCTCCAAATGAGTTAGCATTATCTCATTTTCTAAATCGTGACGGTATGTCTTGTGCAGAGGTGTGTGATCAGCAACACGCTCAACAGAGTTATTTATCCCTTGAATGGGTACTCATTTAACAGCTGAGTGGGCTCATAGTCCGACACGTAAATCTACACATAGAACCCCTACTTCCCCTACAAATGAAACTTCAAATAAGCGATAACATTCGATAAACTTAAGCTAGTAATCTGAAATTTTGGTCAAATATTTGTACTGGGATCTAGTTGGTTAATATTGAAAATGCGCAAGATTCGACAAAAGAAACCTCTACCTCCCTATAAACTGGCCATATAGGAAACTCACTTTTAGTGCAAATGGTCGTTGCCAATTGGTACTTTTGTTATCACCACTAGGCCTGTACAAGTCTAGGGTATATACGTTTCGGACTCTATTATTTCTAAAGATATATTTTTTTTTTTTTAATTTCACACTAATCAATAGTATTTTTAGTCAAATCAGATTCCCGAATTTGGTTGAAATTGGACTACTGTCCGGCAATCTTGTTTTTATAAATATTGGACAATAAGGTGCTAACGTAAAATTAAATGAATTAATATCTTTGACAGTGAGTTTATCAAGCTTTTAATGCATTAATACGCATTGGACACGTTTATGGATATGCGAGGAAATTCGTTCTCTTCTGCTCAAAAGCATATCTATAATTCGCATCCAATTCTGACTTGTGGTTGGCAAAGTAGTCTGAGCCATTCTGCCAGACAGGAATAAATCTAATCGATTAATTTCCCTTACTTAATGCTGAATTTCCCAATCAAAGACTCTGTACAGTACCAATAAAAAAACATATTTTCCTGTTATCGGGGTCGAGCTTAGGGCTTTGTCTGAGCCAACCAACGTATAAAAGGTAATCAAAGGCAACGAAAGGTAATGAAACGATATTTCGTACAAAGATAACAATACGTTGATTGAAAGGGTATTTTTTGCATATAAATAGGAAAAACTAGGAAGGGAAATGCGAAAAGCAAAAATCATTCAGACTAAAAAAATGAAAATCTTCCAACACCGAAAGAAGAGGAAAGGGCTTTGAGGCTAATGGTTTTGCATTTTTTACGTGTTTTTTTATTCCACCAAAAAATTCTTTTCTTCCTTCACAAACCGCCACAAGCCTCCTGTGCGCACTTTTATTTTTCCATCATCGTCAATATTTTTACCTTTCTCGATCCCCTTAAAAATTTTATAATGCAAAATATGAAATGAAGAGGATGGATACAAGCCTTCCTTTCTATTCCATATATTCGCGTCGTAGAAGGTTCAGGGAATTCACGTGCAATTTTTTTTTGTTCAATTCATTTCTTTTTGATTCCCTACCTCGGAAAATAGCTTGTGTTCTTACATATAGCCCGGAGAGGTAGTTTACCGGAAAAGAGTAGAAGATGACTTGGCGGGAAATCTATATTTTAAAGAATTCAATTAAAGAGTGAAGAGGGGAGAAAGAGAGATGTTGTTGAGAATGAATTTTCATTTCCTTTATCTTTCTCCCAGGACGATTTCCGTTCTCCCTTGTTTATTTTTTTTTCAATTTTTTTTTTGCTGTAGAGAGCTAAGAGTTAAGTGAATAGCGGCGTTGAATCCAAACATGGCGTAAGGGCAGGGCCGTCGAGAATGTGTAATGGGCGGTTTGGTGGGCATTCGAAGATGCCCGTGGGGACGGAGCCTAGGTAGCATAGTGACTGTGAAGGTCGGGTCGTGCCATCTGGCGAAGAAAAAGGCCCCGCAATGAGCTAAGCAGCGTACGCCGACGACATCAACATCATGTCCCGAAGATTGGCTGACGCAGAAGAACTTCTGCATACGCTCGATACCGCTGCAAAGGAAGTTGGATTACGTATTAACGAGGGTAAAACTAAAATAATGATGCAATCGGTGACAAGGACACCTGCACAACCGAGCATCAACGTGGGGGACCTCAACATCGAGTTCGTGAACAACTTCATCTACCTGGGTTGCAACCTGTCAAGGGACGCCAACGAAACTGACGAAATCAAGCGACGGATACAGTTAGGTAATAAGACTTTTTTCTCGGTTCTCCCCATAATGAAATCGAAGCATGTGCACAGAAACACGAAGCTCCGCGTGTACAAAACCATTATACGACCAGTGCTATGCTATGGCTGCGAAGCATGGACCCTAACTCAAGCCTCCGAAAACATGCTAGACACTTTTGAACGTAAGGTTCTACGGCGAATTTTCGGGGCTGTTTGCGATCGAGATGGATGGCGCATCCGGTACAACCATGAGTTGTATGAAATGTACGATGAGCTGCAAGTCTCGAAAATCGTCAAACTACAACGACTTCAATGGGCAGGGCATGTACAAAGAATGGACGATGATCGCATGCCTAAGAGAGTAATGAATGCTGAACGAGTCGACGGAGCGAGACTGCGAGGACGACCGAGATCTCGTTGGGAGAGTTCAGTAGGTGTGGACGCCGCGCAGCTGCTGGGCTCCCAAAATTGGAGGACGCGGTCACGTGACCGAGATAATTGGAGGACAATGATCCAGGCGGCCAAGGCCCGACGTCGGGCTGTCGCGCCACGATGATGATGAATGAGCTAAGCAACGGCCTATGCTTGCTGTAGCTTAGTTCGGGAGACGTGGGCGGGGTTTTCGCCGCTCGCTGCTCCTGTCCTTTACGTATTAATTAAAATTCATAGGCCTGGGAAAGACAATACAAACAGGGAAGATAAAAATGGGGAATGATAAAAAAATGAGGTGATAAGGATGGAATGGTTGGCGGACGGCGCACATTCCCTCGCGTTCGCATCGGGGTCCAGGCGTAATTGGACCCTCGGCATCTGATTTCGTACCACTGACAGATCCTTACTCAACAGGTGTTGCCATAGATCTGCCGATGGAAACAGCCCTACCAGGATTTGATCCATTGCAGGTGGTTCATAACAAATGGAAGAAGAGTAATTCGTCTAAGACTAAAACCGAGAGTTCCGATATAGGCGCGAAAATTGAACATCATAAAAAGTTCAATACTACGACGTGTTCAAATACAAAAATTTTCCATTTCCTATTTTCTGTTTCGATTTTTCATTTGTCGCGGTGCAGGGCTCGGTCCCTACTCGGTTCGGGCGCGGCTTGGTTCAGTTACAGACATAGTATAATATATGATAGATAAAAGAAAACATTTTGCTGGTGGTAGAACTTTAACCCACCGCCGCTCGAATGAGAGATCAATTCTCTACTAATCGAGCTACCACAGCTGTCTTTGACAGAAGATAATTGAGCCAATATCGAAGCCCCCGTTGAGTAATTGAAATGTAAAAAAAGTCATCAGTTACTTAGCTGGTGTCGTTTTGATCACGTTATCAATTACTATACTTTCATTGCATTTTTCATGGTCGATTGTATACT
Source organism: Chloromyia formosa (assembly GCA_964017055.1). Lineage (NCBI taxonomy): Eukaryota > Metazoa > Arthropoda > Insecta > Diptera > Stratiomyidae > Chloromyia > Chloromyia formosa. The sequence continues at coordinate 35,102,672 of OZ024816.1, read as the reverse complement.
ACAATCAACCTGCCAATATCGCAGTGACGAAGCTGCTGAAATGGGTTCACAATTGGCTCTCAGACGCGAGTCGGTATTTCACTAGATTTCCCCAAAAATTCGGTTTTATTTTGGTATCGAGTAGTAGTAGTATCATCACAGTGGTGACATTTTGAATTTCTCTTTTTAACGGTCCTCTTAACGAAAGTTAAAACAAATCAATCTTCCCCTCCCCCTTCCGTTTGATAGGATCTGCGCCTGATAATCCATTGGTGACATTTACACATACGAGTTTTTTTTTTAATGAGACACACTCATAGAGGTTTTTTTTTATCTTTTGGCATTTGCCCAGTTCCTTTTAAAATGCATTTTTTTCTCGGCCATCTAATGAAAAGTGAAATTAAGGCTCAAACAGACAGAACGCGTTATAACGCGACGTTCATGGAACGCCCCTCAACGCGGCGTTCGGCGATATTGGCTATGTCACACACGCAGCGTTATCTGGGCGGGCGATCCAGTACTGTGGTTGAGTTTGTACAGCAATCATGAGTAGTTCTGATGAGGAGAACGCCGGTAACGCGCGTTACTTTTGTAATTTTGTACAACCCGAAAAGTTAACGTCGCGTTCCGAAAGGTAACGCTGAGTGATATCGCCACGTGTGTGGCAGGGATGATGCAACTTTTGTAATTTTGTACAACCCGAAAAGTTAACGTCGCGTTCCGAAAGGTAACGCTGAGTGATATCGCCACGTGTGTGGCAGGGATGATGCAATGCAATGCAATACAACCGTACCGCCGTAACGCGACGGCACAGGAACGCCGAACGTCGCGTTATAACGCGTTCTATGTGGCTGAACCTTTAAAGTTCAAAAGCGTCGAGGAGAAACCAACAATTGTTTGGAAAACGCTTAAGAAAATCAACACAAATCACCGGTTTCATCGTGCTGACAGTAGCACAATAGTATAATTGCCTAGACCCTTTCAAAGGCATGGGCACATCAACAGCTCTAGCCTTGTAATAATGGATACCGGAGGACAAGGGTTGATATAGCCGTGAAGGCCTGTCGGACACCAAGTGTCGAGGAACCACTCTCCGTGCGCTGGCAGACCAGCTCAGCTGTTCGGAGTAGTGGGGTGGGGAAAACACGGCAGTCAGCGGCCTCCTCCATTATCAACCAAGAAAGATATCGCACGTCTGCCCGTTACTCAAAGAAAAGAACGCGAAATAACTTACCAAAAGAACAAGATACACAAAGAGAAACCTAACTGTGACGACGAAAGTCAAACTCCCAAAAATTCGAAAAAAAAAAACACAAAGTCCCGTGCAGGGACACAGGGCTGCGTTAGCCAAACTGCAAATAGGCACCAGGCCGAAGATATAACGAAGACGGGAATACCGTCCAATCAGGACAGATCCTTCACCTTTACAAGCCAGATGAGCCTTTTGATCTTGAACGGCTCTATATGAGCTCCAGATGTTATGGGCCCGGCCGGCGCGGCCTTGCCCGCCCAACTATGGGTTTCTTGCGCCAATATTGTTGGAAACCCCCAAATTTTACCACGTTGGGCGTCTAATATGTATGGACGGTTTGGTGGGCATCCGAAGATTCCGGTGGGGACGGAGCCTAAGGTAGCATATGACGGTGAAGGTCGGGCTGTGCCATCTGGCGAAGAGAAAGGCCCCTCAACGAGCTAAGCAGCGGCCTGTGCTTGCTGTAGCTCAGTTCGGGAGACGTGGGCGGGGTTTCCGCCGCTCGTTGCCCTGTCCTTTACATATTAGCAAAAATTCATAGGCCTGGGGAAGACAACACAAACAGGGGATGTAAAAATGGGGAATGGTGAAAAAAATGAGGCGATAAGTATGGAATAGTTGGCGGACGGCGCAGATTCCCTTGTGTTCGCATCGGGGTCCAGGCGTAATGGGACCCTCGGCCTCTGGTTTCGTACCACCGACAGATCCTTACTCATCAGGTGCTGCCATAGATCTGCCAATGAAAGCAGCACAACCAGACCAGAATATGGGTCATTACAACCTTGATGACGTTTCGATAGCATATCTACTTTTCGGAAGTGAAGTTGCTAGCATGCACCTATATACTGACAAGCTCGGAGCACTGATAAGCTCGGAGCAAATAACAAGCTCGGAGCATAGCATGCCGATTGCGACACATAGTTCCTCAATTAGCTTTGATGCGACTCATCAAAATCGTTGTTTAGGTTTAGTCTAGGTTAGAGAATTGCGGTACCAACACAATGCATTCAGACCAAGCGTAGATCCATTGTGGCATACTGTGAATTCAAAAACTGTAACGATGAAGTTTCCAACAATTAACTTTCATTTACTAGGGCATTTGCAGAGCAAGTGGACTCTGCTCTTACACGCACTCCGCCTTCGATTTTGTAAACACCTTTGTATATTTTCAAAGAGTTCAGATTGCGTTGACGTGACGTGGGAACACGTGAGCACACATCATATAGCGTGTTATACAGGAAACCAACATAGAATGTTGTGTGCTTAAGTTCACATTGGGCTGACGTTACGTGGAAACACTTCGGATGATGCAATCTGATGCAATACGCCTTATGACGCGTCAGAAGCACATCAAAAGTTTTTGATTTTTTGTCAGACGTGGGAAGGCATCGGAAGAAGGAATTGTGTGTATCTGTAGTTAGTTATCTCGTGTACTGTTTGCGAGTTTTTAATATGGAAGTTCTGCTTATAGAACATGTTCGCGATGATCCGATATTGTACGACCCTACAAACCGGGAATATTGGAACCAGCAGTGTATTTTCGGACCAACCAAGCTTAGGAGATGGTTGAATTCAGCTTTCGTCATCCGGTAATACATCTTAAACTGCTCTTCATAGTATATACATATTACAATATATTTTGAACTTCTCGAATTCCTCTCGGTTCATATTGATATGATGCACCTATTGTCTAGACGGGCACAAGGTTGCAGTCCCCAGAGCAGCCATTTCTTCTTCTTCCTCTTCCAGCATATCAAAAACACGTTGCCCATTCATGGTTGTTAAAAACCAACTGTCGGAGTCGTGCAACTTACAGTTTATAGTTTCATGCGCTACGCATTAGGCCAATGCGAACACTGCTTCATGTCTGACGTGATTCCATGGAGCCTGACGTGACGTGGGAACATGTCATGTCAGTTCAATCTGTAGCTGTCTTTCGATATCAATATCGTTCAAGATTTTTGAGTGACTGGTACTTAAGGGTATTCATCGACAATTCTGCCGAATACAGATAGCTATGATTACCGCCATTTGCAGATACGTGTTTCGGAAGAGGAATAGAGCTTATATGATGTAAATATTTACACCCTGCATTGGATTAATAACTCCGGTTCGGTTTTTTTTTCGATTCTGTTGATGTATTTTTGGTAACCATATTGCCTTTTACACTACCGGTGAAATAAATACACCAAGTTAAGGTATTAAATTTAATTATTTAAACATCACTCATGCGGTGTATTTCATCATATCATCATCGTGGCGCGACAGCCCGACGTCGGGCCTTGGCCGCCTGGCGGTGTATTTCAGGAGTATTAATTCACCGAATGGGTGGGAAAAGTGCATTATCCGGCAACTGGTGTTAAAAGGAGCCAAATATTTTTTGACAATGTACATACTCATCGTAGCACATGAAGTTGTCCGGAGAGCCTCGTTGACTGCCAAAACTATAACTTACCTAGCAATTTGCTTCCATTTCTATTTGCGTACCTGGAACCGGAAAAGCGCTATTCACAGATAACCATGAATGCACTTTTGCACAGGTAAAGTAAAAGATCACCTAAATATGTTCTACCATGAGAGCATTATAAAATTTTAATGTTAAGCGAAAAATCATGTCTAATAGCCGGGACGGATTGTAAAAATGAAAAGTATCTCATGAATACTGAATATCATAAAAAAAATCCTTAAACAAAATACCTTTCAAGGATTTCGAGCCACCAATGCAAAAAAAAAAGAAAACACACTGAGACATCCGTATATCCTTTTATGTTCATAATACAGTAAAAGTATGACATAAACTAGAAAATGTAACTTTTATGTATGCGAAAAAGAAGATGCTGACGGACGACCGTTTAGATACGTATAAAATTCACGAAATACAAAAAGGTGCATATTTGAAAAACGTGTATAGGGTAAATGCTACCCCCTCATAAGCGTTTTATGTTTGCTCATAAGACCCGAGGATTTGTGCCCCTTCTGTCAGGTACAATTTTTGAAGACTTTGTCAGCTCGAAGGAGGGGAGGGTGGGTATCTTCGCTATACTCTGTAGAATCAACGCAATTTTTCTTGCGATCCTTGCCGTCTCTAATACATACTCGTACTTAATAATTCTGCTGACTCCCCTAAAGATTTATGAAATAGAGTTGTCAGCAATCTTAGCGCGACAACAAAAATGAAAATTTATTGGGTTCGTAAAAATTATTTATTTTGGGGGGAGGTTTTGCTTGACAGAAAATGAAGTGGAGTACTTGTGTAGAATCTTTGGGTAAATGAAACGGACAAAGAGTAATATGCTTTTATTTTGAAAATTCGACTAAAAGCAAAGTTTGAAATTCTATAATTTGACTGTCGCAATATAACAAAAATGACAAATGGTTATAGGTAGAAAAATATATATTTGAAAAGAATTTCACAAGCCTGATACCCCAAAGCAATGGGACGAAGATATTTTTCAAACCCCTAACTCGAGATACTTCTACACAGATGGTTCTAAGGCTGATTCTGGCGTAGGAGCTGGCGTTCATATAAACTTATCGGTTCAACTTCCTAACCACGGTAGTATTGTCCAGGAAGAACTTATGGCAATTTTGGAAGTTTTGGTCTGGTTGGGACGTCATCACGTAACCGCAAAAGACATTACCACATTTACGGATAGTCAAGCTGCAATTATAAAATAATCCTGGAATTCGTACTTACTACTTCAAGAGTGGTGCTGGATTATCGCGCTTTTTTTTGGAAGTGGGCGGTTGGATTCCGGACCATAGTGGCTTCGCCGGAAATTGTAGAGCCGATGAGCTGGCTCGACAGTGGCACTTGTACTTGGTAATCGTAGCAATCTAAGTATTAATAGGCTAACAATTTTTGTATGGGAATTTTGTGACGGGAACTCCTCCCAAACTACTGAACCGATTTTAATGATTTATACACCATTAGAAAGGTATTCTTTCGAAGGTGTGCAAATTTTATATTTTATTAAAATTGGCGAAATACTTTAGCTATAATCCGCGAAAAATATTGAGAGCTTAGAATCCAAGCTTGGCCAGAAGCGGTTCGTGGCTTTGCGGGGATTCGGTAAAACATTGCGAGCTTAGAATCCAAGCTGTAGATTCTATTCATGTATATAATGACCAAGCTTTGGTAGATGTATCCGCTAAGGATCTTTCATAAGATTGTGGGTGGAACAGCGTTCATTGGATTGTGAGTGGAGCCGTCTCGAAAAGATACTCACGAAATAAATAAACCGTCGAATTGAAAATATGAATCAAGTATCCAAGTGTACTTAATTTTTATGCTGCATGCTGAATTTGGACTGCAGTCGACTCCAAAAGGTATACCGTGCCGTGGTGAATGGGACTTAAAATCGAAGAGACTGCAGTCGACTCAAGAAGGTGTACCGTGCCGTGATGAATGGGCTTTAAAATCGAAATTAAACTATCGATTTAAACCAAATACCAGCTACATATATTTTGAGCTAAATACTTGGTCCTAAACAAATTTTCAGTTTGACTGATTATTCTAGAGGTTGCGGTCGATTTTACGATTTGTTCTTCTTATTCTAGGGAGTGTTTAGGTAGTGACGTATAGTTCATGATTCAATAAGACATTGACGCGGCGCAGCCGGGTTGTTAGAAGATCCGGCGGAGCCAGATTGTAACACACACATTGCAACACAAACGACCCGGCGTAGCTTCGCCGTATCATCTAGTATATTTTATTTGGCTGGCTGCGTCTAAAAAGGCCAACTCAAGGTGGTTACATGCCAGTACGTGCTAAAAAACTAAGTTGATATCGCCCAGGCTTGACATTCGCCGCTCTACTAGGTTGTTGCCGTTGAAAACACAATGTATTGGTGCGGTCGTGGTCGTCGGTACTGGACATTGTCTAATCGGGGAGCACGCCAGAAGGCTTCGTCTTCCATATAACGACTGCAGAAGTTGTGGGAACGAGGAAGAGGAGGAGAGCACTTCTCATTTTCTTTGTAAATGTCCGGGCTTGACAAATATGAGGACTGAGGAGGTCAGTTCTGAGAGCATACCTCTTTCCCGAACTAGAATACGTTGAATGGTAAACGTTGCTGCCTGTCAACTCCAACGTTTTATTGTTAGCTCAGGCTGGTTTGAGGCATAGGATGGCCGGGATAATAGAAGAAGTGGAAATATCAAATTCTGAGCAATGATTCTACCTTCCTCTTTCCTCTCAGATGAAAAGCTAGCCTAACACCTACAAACCAAAAGAAAAACAAGTTACGCAATTCCCCCTTATAATAAATTACATGTACATAGTACCAAAATTTATTCAGCCTTGACTGTGGCCTAAAATATTCTAATTTCCATCGTCCTTGCAAGCTATCGCCCAAACCAAACTAAACTTCTCTCGAATCGAGCGTTTGCCGTCGGCTATGAAACTATTTATATGTATATCGCCACAAGGCCAACTTGTGAACCTAAAATTCGGCAAAGTGAGCAATATGCTAAAAACAAAACTAGAAATTTTCCACCAGCAAAGCATCTGAGAAAGTATTTACTACAAAGAAAAAAATTCACAGTTCTTTGCCTCTTGTGCAGCAGTTTTTGAAAGTTTGCCCGGTTTGTCGCAATACTCAGTCACTACCTATATAGTCGCTCACTACTCCTTGAAATTTCATTTGCACAAAATCCCTCCAGGCATAGTTTTCATATTCGGCGAACGAACGGAAATTTGCAAAATTCAAAATTTATGATGGAAAAAGGAGCACGTTAAGTGCGGAAGAGCTCTTCGTTTCGAAGTGCTGGTGACCAGAGATGATGGTCCTGGCAAAAATACCTCTCTTAAAAGTTCTAGACTAGTGAAAGGAGAGGGTCGTGTCATTTCATTTGCAATTTGAATAAGGACGACGCTTTAGATGATCTGGTCTGTGGTCGGTTTGTAGTGACGGTGAGCTTTGGGTCCTCCAATTCAGAATTTCAGATGCTATTGCCATGGAACTAAAATGTAGATGCTCTTACAGATTTAAGATCTGTGCATAGTGCGGGTAAGTAGACTATACAATACTTGTACATATTGCGAATGTTCGGCTGATAAGAGATTGTTGAAACTTATGGAAAACCATTTAAGATTCACACTAATTATGTATGGAGTGTAGCTCGGTTCATCTGTTACATCGGAATATTTGGGCGTCGTAAATACGAGAACGAGTACATATACATTAGATATACCACATAACAAGTATCTCATCAGACTAATATACACTTGAACTCTCGCTTTACTTACGAAGTGTTAAGTTCAAATAGATGAGCGTGTATCCTCGAAATCATCCTAGATTTTTTTTTTCGAAGACGTATTGCAAAACATCTTTTACACATAATTTTAAGAAAGTACATAAAATGTAAATAAAAAACTTAAGTCATGATTGAAAATTTCTGGAAATTCGATTTATTATTTATTAACATTTCTATTTGGCTGGTTGGCAATAACCTGATTTATTAATTACGTACCTCCCTTTAAAGTGCCGGTGTTAGCTAATTGGATTTTAAGACTCTCTCACTAGTTTTATATTCCTTGAAATAACTCTTTCTTTCGACCTATTCTTTTCTATCAAACACCTTTCGTTCATCATAATATTTCACACAGTTCGTCATTGTAGGTTATTCGCAAGCTGTGAGCGCAACATTTGCTTTCAAGTGTTTATGAATTGCTTTAAAAAATGTTGGTTGTCTCCAAAGAACTATTTTCTTAGGTGCGCATCCTTGAGTAAATATCCCTTTGACATAATTTTAAGTTCTCTTCTAAGACTCTATGCCTTTAGGTCCATTGTGTCCTTTATATCCTATATGTCCCTTATGTTCAGAGGATAGGTATCATCACCCCGATCCAAAAATTACCAATGTTTGCTAGGTTTTGTGTTTCGTTTCGTGTCATATGAATCCCGTCTTTCCCAGTTAACACTTCATTGCCAAGAATGTCCTTTTTTCCTCACCAAAGGACACAACATGCCATCATCCATACAAAAGGATTCAAAATGCATTATGCATTGGTCTCAATACACCAATTCATTAAATACCCATATCTACTAGGTTTGATCTGTGTTTCATTTCTTAACCAATAGAGTCCTTTTGTCCTAACGCATACCTACGTTGCAGTGCCAAAATAAAACCGTGTAGTAACCCAAGGAGGCAGCGTCGCAAATTTGGTTGAAATCGAGAAATGTCTTTAGGAGCGGTCTTCAAAAAGACTAAGGCGAGAGTCGAGTAACTCTGGAAAATAAACCGCTAGTCCAGTCGATAATCAAAACTGCGATCCATGATCCGTGCTCAGGGTCACGCATGGAACCTCCATATCAAATTTGGTTACGAGATCTTAATACTGAAAATGCCGAGACAAACGAACTAACACACTATCGAACAAAGCAACGAACGTACAGCATACGGACTATATGCCCATCCATTAAATTTTTTAAATGGGACGGGCCCAGAAGGCACGCCAACTACGAGATTTCACCTTCTTGTTTAATGTTGTCATATAGTTACCTATGTCAAGAAGTGGTGTAGAGCACTTTATTATATTAGAAATAGTTAAGGGCTTAGGGCCGGTTTCTCAATGTTCGGTTAAACTGCCGATTAACTAACTAACCGGGTCGTTAGTCTATCGAAGCGCTTAAGCCTAAGCTTATATAAAGCATTGCAACATTCAAAACATGACAACGCTGTAGCTGCTTTTCTTGGCGGAATTCTGCCGTCTGTATCATTCTATTATATGTCTGTACCGCCTCTCAGCATTAATTTCCCGCTGAGTTTGTTCGAAATCCTCTTTTATCCAGAACTATGTTCTTTATGATCAGTTTAATTGTTCTCATTTGAATGTGCAAACACATGTACATAGTTTAGCTGTCAAATCTCAGCAGCCGGTATCAGCTTTTTGGGTTTATCGTATCGTTAAAATTCTAACCGAAGGATTGGTGGCGGTTAGCATTTGTCGTTATAACATTTGTACACGAGGAACTTAAATCTAGATAGATTTGCAAATGTACACCATCCGTTTTCTTCTTCTTCCTCTACCACCAAGATTTAATTGACAGTTGTGCTGTCGTTTACTTTCATGGGAACAGGAAGACTATAGACTGGTGGTTTCCATGTACAAGGCATATCCAGAAAGTAAGAGTACTCAATTTTTCTGTTTTATAGAATAAAAAAAGGTATTTAAAAAAAAATTACATGATATTAAATGTATGTTACTTATTTTTTCACGCAGTCGTCTTCCCGTTCTATGCACGATTAAGCCGTGGCACAAGTTTTTTGATTTTCTCCACATACAACGCTTCCGCCATCTCTTTCGTCCACTCCAAGACCTCTTGTTTCACCTCCTCATCGGTTGAAAATTTTGTGAGTGTCATTCTTCAGGAGGGTGAAAAGATGAAAATCTTAAAGCGCCAAGTCAGGAAAGTATGCAGAATGGTTCAAAATGTACCGACCAAACGAATTCAAAGCGCCTTAGTGGGATTGACCATGTGCGGGCGGGCGTTTTCGTACAACAAACACACTCCCTTGGTCCACATTTCCCTCCGTTTGTTTTGAATTGCTCTATTTTTAGGGTCTCACAGTATCGTGCTGCATTAATCGTCTCCCCCTGAAGCAAAATTTTGAACAAAATTATCCCTTTACGGTCTCAAAAAAAGACGGATGTCATAATTTGTTTACCCAAAATTGAGGTTTTGAATTTTTTGACAGATGGGGAATCAGTGTACCGCCACTGTGAGGACTGTCTTTTTGTCTCAAGGGTGTAATGAGCCACCCATTTTTTATCACCAGTCACAGTGAAGTTGGCATTCTAACGTCCTTGCGGCTCCCGTCGACATCAACAATTGTCCCCTTATGGGACAGCTCATCTGCCCTGCAGCTACGCGCAAAACCACTGTGACTCGATATCCAGCAGAGGGTAATATTGAAGAAGTTACCCATCCTTATGATGGGTGATCGATTTTCTCGATTGTTTTTGATGTATGATAGTAGGAACAGCTTCAAGTGAGCTAATCGCACCCTGACTGTCCTGTATATATAGTAATGTCTCTCGCAGTCACGACATGACTCTCTAGCCAGGTTAGAGTTTCTGAGATTCGTATAGATGATCAAGGAATTGGGGGTAAAGGGTATGTCTATAGGTTCCTCGACGGAATCAGGCTGGCGTAATTCCTGCCAAAGACGTGTTTTAAGTGTAGTCAGTTTCCAAAGGGAATAGCTGAGTGTTCAGTACTCAGCGCACGCCATTGGCGGGTTTCGCGAAGGCGAGGGGCCGTGTTCGCCAAACGTATCAAGCGAAACCAAGTTGAGCAGTGTATTCAAGCTGGCTGGCGAAGTTGTTTTAAAAAAAACCGTAATAGGACGCCACTGTAAGTGCTGTCCACTATACACGTAAGCCATGCAATAAAATTGGCCGCACAACTGCTGTATATAGCCAATATACAACTTTCGGTTGTAGACACCAGTTCTTGCCAATGGCCTTCATGCATTAGTAGAGTGCTCGACAATGCTGGATTTCTACCTCCAAGTCAACTTCCTATCAAAAACAGGACCCAGAAACTTAGGCCTATTATTGTAGTAGGATTTAGTTGCTTGCCTTCCATCCATTGTCAGGGTTGACCCCAAGGCCACAATGGCTGCCTGCCCATTCGGTGAGAATAAATAGAGCATTCTGCAACAACTCACTAAGGACTCCCTGCATTGGCCGTCACATTGCATTCAAACTCTTCTTGTCTCAAAAGCAGTCTGCTGATCGCCTAGTTCCAAAGAAAGGGGGACACTATCCGGCTCTGTTGGGTACCTCTGCAGATGCATGTGCTCCATCCCGTTGGTATAAAGAATGGGACTTACCGTTTGGAGTCACACAGTGGAGTTTACGGGAAAATTGCGTCACTGTGTGACTCCAAATCACGACTTTACCACTGTGAGAAAAAAAAATGTATTATGTTGCTAAGATGGTCCTGACAGGTTAGGTAGATTGGCTGCCATAACGACACATAAATAGCAACAGGTCCGTTGTGATACCCCCAGGTTACATCCTACCTTACCCTTACTGACAGTTAATACCATCCAGAGCTAACAATGAAACGTTTTGTAACATCCGTGCTTTCTAGCTCTTCCAATTCAGTGAAGAAAAAGGATTCAAGATTCGACCTCCTCCTACCTGCCAAAGCAGGACAGGACAGTGGAGGTGGAAATTACACAGCTCCTCGTTCAAAACTCCACAGTTTCTAAAAAAAATGCTTGTAAGGAAGCCGAAGTTTCCTTGCATGCTCTCCAATGAGACAGTGCCCAGTAATTAAACCCACTTCCGAGCTAATATGCCTTCTATTTAGCAACGGGAGATTTGCGGATCGAATAACGTCAAGTCTGGGCCACAGCGACATAGTAGTATGACAGGTATTACCATCCATCTAACATTCCTCACCATCATCTTGGCGCGACAGCCCGACGTTGGGCCATGGCCGCCTGGATTGTTGTCCTCCAATTATCTCAGTGACGTGACCGCGTCCTCCAATCTTAGAAGCCCAGTAGTAGCTCGGCAACCGCATATACTGAGCTCTCCCAACGAGATCTCGGTCGTCTAGGCAGGCTCGCTCCGTCGAATCGTTCTGCTTTCAATACTCTCTTAGGCATGCGATCATCGTCCATTCTTTGTACATGCCCTACCCATTGAAGTCGTTGTAGTTTGACGATTTTCGAGACCTGCAGCTCATCGTACATTTCATACAACTCATGGTTGTACCGGATGCGCCATCCATCTGGATCGCAAACAGCCCCGAAAATTCACCGTAGAACCTTACGTTCAAATGTGTCTAGCATATTTCCGGAGGCTTGAGTTAGGATCCATGCTTCGCAGTCATAGCATGGCACTGGTCGTATAATGGTTTTGTTCACGCGGAGCTTCGTGTTTCTGTGCACATGCTTCGATTTCATTATGGAGAGAACCGAGAAAAAAGTCTGATTAGCTAACTGTATCCGTCGCTTGATTTCGTCAGTTTCGTTGGCGTCACTTGACAAGTTGCAACTCAGGTATATGAACTCATTCACGAACTCGATGTTGAGGTCCCCCACATTGATGCTGGGTTGTCGTCGATTGCATCATTATTTTAGTTTTACCCTCGTTGATACGTGGTCCAACTTCTTTTGCAGCAGTATCGAGCATATGCAGAAGTTCTTCTGCGTCGGTCAATCTTCGGGACATGATGTTGATGTCGTCGGCGTACGCTGCTAATTGTGTCGACTTGATGGGTAGCGTCTTGCTGTTGTCCATATTCATGGCCCGAATAGCGTATTCCAGTAAAGAGCGTCAAGTTTTCGTCAACTCATGTCTTCGTCGAATTTTAAGAATATTCTGTCCCGAAACAATATCAAATGAAGAGCTAAGTCGGCGTACGGATCAAATGCCAATCGACGAATTGATACGCAGGCGAAAATGGCAATGGATAGGTCACACATTACGGAAGAGTGATAACTGCATTGCATGCCATGAAATGGAACCCCATTTCGAACCAAGGCCGACCAAGAGGGGGTCCTCGAATCACATGGCGTCGATCTGTGGCAAAGGAGTGTCAGGCACTGGGTAAGTCTTTTGGGGAGTTGCGCCCCATTGCCCAGAACAGAGTACGATGGCGCGCAGGAGTAGTTGACGCGCTATGCCCCACTAGGGGTTAAGGAAAAGTAGTAGTAATAGAAGGGCTGGTAGATATTCCTATACTATCCAGTCTTGCGAGCTCATCAGCCCGACAGTTACCTTCCAAGTCACTATGACTAGGAACCCATTACAGGACAATGTTAAAATATCTCCCCATTTCCGAGAGGGATGATCGATCTAATCGCGAACAAGGTGCGACGATCGTGTGCGTAGCAAAACGCACCTTTAGACGTTATCAAAACTGATTCCAGTGATCTGATTGCAGCTTGGCTATCTGTGAAGTCGTGATACTCAAGTGTAAATTAAGAAATCCCTCAAGCCCTAATAATTGTGCCAATCTCTCGTTATATTCATCATCCAATCCAAATGTATCTTCTTCTCATTACGAGCTTTTGACTGAAATTTGCACAGTGCGATTTCTTAGCTATGTTACAAGGACCTCTTCAACACAAAATCCTCCAGCCCAATCAACCACCACTTGCCGCATTTAATGGCGTTTCACTTATCCGATTCCTTTAAACATCATCGCGAATGTGTGTGTGTGTGTACATTCTGCACGTACATATCCGTATCGCAGGATAAATTCTTGACAATTTCTGATCAATGTTGACTTTGTTAATTGGTGGAGAATTAAGCCAACCGTGTAAAACATACAAGCTGCCAGATCGAAGCGAATTTTCAATTGTCTTAATGAGCTAACAAATTACTAGTTGAATGTGTGTGTTTATATTTACTTAAGCGTTGACTTTGGATACGACTGTTTGTCAGGATATACATATAGTAATATGGACTGTATCATTTAGTTGTGTATATTTGTCTGACTGTCTTTTAAACAGACGATAATGAGATGTTGATTTTACCGGAATGAGTTATACACAAACGAGTATATGAGGTAAAAAGGAAATTTGAAGCGGCTTTCGATGGTGGCATTTTCTCGGTTTCCCCTAGCGAAATTTGTCGAGCATTTTGGCGAGGAAATTGTGTTTTTCGTAAAATCAGAATTGATATGTGATGCTTTTGATGCGAGGAGTGTACTGGACTATGGAGACACCCAAAAGGGTCCATGGGGACGGAGCTCGTTTGACTGTAAGGGTCCAGTAGTGACAGCTGTCAAAGTTTGTAGCTATTAAAACTGAAGCTCCTCGGTGAGCTAAGCCGTGGTACGAGCTGGCTGCTTTAGGTCGGGAGATTTGGGAGGGGTATCTGCCTCTCACTGGCCCTTGTGCATCCATATCAAAGGGATCAAAGTGGAATGACAATGAGAAGAAAATGGAAGCATGGCATAAGCCAGCTCAGATGCCATTTAAGTGTTGCAGGGTCCAGATGGCGGTGTACCTCGACCTCCTCTACTAACTAAAAAAATCGCGACCTTGAGGCCCCAATGGCCGAAAATAGAGAAAAATGGGGACCTCCCTTAGCAAAAATAAAACCAACAATTGTATCATATTCGATTTGCATGACCTGAAGGAGGTGAGTTTCAGTCAACTGCAGCTCCACCATTTCATTGTCCGCTCCGGAATGATCGCGGATTAGGTTTCGGTCGGACGTTATTGAGTTATTTAGTGGTGTCACGCACGACAACGAAGGTCCAATAGTGGTCTATGTGCGCTTTGTACATTGGGGCAGCTCTATTAACCTAAGAAGAAGAGGAAATGCCCGTCTGATGACGAAGTACTGAACTTGAACGAGTCAAATCGGTTTGTTAACGGTACTGTTGTTTATTGAAAATCTGAGCCCGATTCGGACTCGACATATTCTCGACATGTTCTCGACATGCTTTCGAAATGCTCCTAGAAAAACTAATAGTCGAGTTTAGTAACAAGCGAAGACTACTGTAACCGATCAATTCTGCAACATAACTGTTTGTTTTTGAAATTGTGTATTTTTCACTTGTGTATTTGATTTTGATTTATTTCAAATCATTTACATTTGTGAAAAGTCGTTGCAAGTTAAAAATTAAGCATTTGTGAGTTAGCCCGATCACAGACTGTCGAACGCGAACTTCAACTCGAGCACGAACCAGGTACAAATGTCCTCTGAATAGCTAAATAGATACATACACACACTTCACAAAAATCACTGAACCAAGTCTAACCCTTTTGACCGCAAAGTTCATAATCATCATTGTTGTGCGACAGCCCGACGTCGGTCCTTGGCCGCCTGGATCGTTGTCCTTCAATTATCTCCTTCACGCGACCGCGTCCTCCAATTTTAGAAGCCCAGTAGCTGTCCACACCTACTGAGCTCTCCCAACGAGATCTCGGTCGTCCTCGCAGTCTCGCTCCGTCGACTCGTTCTGCATTCATTACCCTCTTTGGCATGTGATCATCGTCCATACGTTGTACATGCCCTGCCCATAGAAGTCGTTGTAGTTTGACGATTTTTGATACTTCCAGCTCATCGTACAGTTCAAACAACTCATGGTTGTACCGGATGCGCCATCCACCTCGACCGCAAACAGCCCCAAAAATTCGCCGTAGAACCTTACGTTCAAATGTGTCTAGCATGTTTCCGGAGGCTTGAGTTAGGGTCCATGCTTCGCAGTCATAGCATAGCACTGGTCGTATAATGGTTTTGTACACGCGAAGTTTCGTGTTTCTGTGCACATGCTTCGATTTCATTATGGGAAGAACCGAGAAAAAAAAATCTTATTAGCTAACTGTATCCGTCGCTTGATTTCGTCAGTTTCGTTGGCGTCTCTTGAGAAGTTCAAACCAGGTATATGAAGTCGTACGAACTCAATGTTGAGGCCCCCACATTGATGCTTGGCTGTGCAAGTGTCCTTGTCGTCGATTGCATCATTATTTTAGTTTTACCCTCGTTGATACGTAGTCCAACTTTTTTTGCAGCGGTATCGCGCGTATGCAGAAGTTCTTCTGCATCGGCCAATCTTCGGGCCATGATGTTGATATCATCGGCGTACTCTGCTAATTGTGTCGACTTGATGAGTAGCGTCTTGCTGTTGTCCAATTTCATAGCCCAAATAGCGTATTCCAGTACTAGGTTGAAGAGCGTCGGTGCCGGTCCATCGCCCTGCTTCAGACCAGTGCGTGTTTCAAATAGGTCAGTAAGTCTATTCTGGATCCTGACTTGTGAGACGGAGTTGGTCATCGTCATCATTGTCAGTCGCACTAATTTGGCAGGTATACCAAATTGCAGCATGATGTTGTACAGCACACCACGATTGATACTGTCGTATGCCTGCTTGAAGTCGACAAAGATTTGATATACGTCCACGTTGTATTCCTAGAATTTCTGGAGTATCAGTTTGACCGTAAAGAGCTGATCTGTTTTGCAGCGACCAGGACTGAAACCCCCTGGATATTTGCCAATGATTTTCTCTTCGCACAGTTTTGTTCTATTTTCCAGAATTTTCGTCCAATATTTTATAGGACGTACAGACTAGTGATATGCCCCTGTAATTCTCACACCGCAGTTTATCTCTTTTTTTGTGAATTGGACAGATGATGCTTCTGCGCCAATCGTCTGGGATCACCTCGTCCTCCCATACTGACAGGAGTAATTGATGTATGGCATTAACTAGACCCTTTCCACCAAATTTTAGCAATTCAGCTGGAATCTCGTCAGGGCCCGGCGCTTTATTTCGTTTTAGTGACCGCAACGCGAGATCGACTTCCTCTTCTGTCGGGGGGTTGTATGGGTGAGCCTAGATCAACAGTATCGTCAAGAGCCTTTTGGATGGGGATGTTAGATGGTAGGCTCAGAAGCTCTTCAAAAGAAGAGGCTCGTCGTTTGTTAATGCCATCGGTGTCGCTGATGATGTTTCCATCCGTATCCTTACAAAAGCTAGTCCTGGGTTGGTAGCCGTTCTTAATTGTATTTACTAGTTTGTACGCTTGTCTGGTGTTCCTATTAGCTTTTAGTTTTCGTTAATATTCAGCAACTGCTCGTCAAAGTACATATTTACGTTTCCTTCGTCTAATTATTCTATTCGATATTGGCTGTAGCTCGTCATATTTTCCTCTTTTGGCTCTGGTTGTACGTTGAATCCATTGTCTATAGGCGTCAAGTGCAGCTTCTGCAATAATCATTGTGCGACATTCCTGGTATGCTCCCCCACAACATTTCTAATGGGCCTTCTATCCTACAGTCGCAACGTTGAAGAGCGGTTATGCTGGACATTCACGGACGGTATAAATCTGAACTTTCCCTGATCGAAGTCAACATTTCCCTGTCAAATCCATAGTGGGACCGGGGAAATTTTTGCTTCGACATGAGAAAATTTTGATTTCGACCGTCCTTGAATGTCCTGCTTTAGCATTCAGTCTAGGCCACATTTGCCTGGTCACATATACCTGCCTTCACAGTCGCAGAAGCCTTTTACTTTTAATATCCATTAATAACTGCTTTCAGCAATGTAGATTCTGACAAAAAAGTATCCGGAATAATTTTTTTTAAAAAGCCTTCCCGACAGGATTGTCAATTTCCTTTTTGTCGCTAAGTTGGCACAACTGTCCTCTATACTGTCTCGGAGTTTGACAGTTATCTGTCATTTAGTTTGTTTATAGTACTCGATATTGTGAATTCTCAAGTGTGTTTTGCGATTTTTGCAATGGATGACATTATCCAACAAAAAATTTGTCTTAAATTTTGCGTTGCAATTCCGACCTCACATTCATAAAACGCATTGTGACTGGTGATGAGACATGGGTTTACGAGTTTGACATGCAAACCAAATGGAATGGCACCTTCCAACTGAGCCGAAACCAAAAAAAAAACACGTCAAAGTCGATCAAAAGTCTAATGTTGACAGTTTTCTTTGATTACCGTGGTGTCGTGCACTCAGAATTCTTGCCCGAAGGTCAGACGGTTAATAAAGAATATTATTTGGCGATTGAGAGAGCAAATTCGTCGAAAAAGTCCAGATTTGTGGAAAGAAAACTCTTGGATTTTGCATCAGGACAACGCACCATCACATAAGGCTATCATTGTGAAGGAATTTCGGACCAAAAACTCAACAAATACCATTGAACCACCATATTCACCTGACATGGCTCCGCCCGACTTTTTTCTCTTCCCGAAACTGAAATTACAACTTCGAGGCACCCGCTTTCAGTCGATAGAAGGCATAAAACAGAATTCGCAGAACACACTTGAGATGAACTGACAATATCGAGTACTGTAAACAAACTAAATGACAGAAGACTGTCAAACTCCGTGACAGTATAGAGGACATTTGTGCCAACTTAGCGACAAAAAGAATATTGACAATACTGTCGGGCAGGCTTTTTTTAAAATTTATTCCGGATACTTTTTGGCCAGAATGTATTCCCATCCGATAAATATTAATTCATCTTGGAAGTAAAGTATTTCTACCAGTAACTACTTGTTATTGGTACCTATTTTGAAACTCTGAATTGTTGTAAAGTGACTCAAAGTATTTCGATTTTTACGAACACTCCTCGTAAAAAGGACGAGAATATCAAAATAAATTTTTTTTTCAGCTCACTATCAACGTGAGCATTCATAACTAGGGAATAAAGCGTGCCAATTGAATGGCGTATAACTCAAAAAAAGAAACGAATAATGTAAATAACGCTGAATGGAATTGTTTGAGTACGTGGCTGGCGGGTGATGAAGAGGTGTTTCCATTCAGTATTTCCTCCTGTCTTTTAATTGCATTTTACAGATTTCAATTTCAATTTCCATTTTTTCCACCGAATTTATCCGTTTTTTTTATCTGACTCGGTCCGTATACCTGGTCCATATTTTCCATTTTATCCTTTCTTCATCCGCAAATAAAACGTTGTCCATTATTTCGTTTTCATTGTACAGACACATATTCATTTTATTTATTTATGTTGTCCGGAGCTTATCTTCTTTTCGCAGAATTGTCCTTTTTTGCTAGTAGATAGACATGACGTGGACGTTGGTATTTGATTAATGTCGAGAACTCCCAGATTCTGGGCAAAGTTGAGCGTTGATGGAAATCGCACGAACCGAATTTCAAGTAAATGTTCTATTCGCTGACATTTACCTCTAGCTCCGTTTTACCTTGATCGCAGAGGTTCATCTGTCTAATGTGTTTTTCTTGTAAAGGCTTCATTTATGCATTTGAAAATGCTCTCTGCTGGAATGGAGGACGGTTGTGACATCGAACTCATTCGGCACGGTCGGTGGCGTGGTCTGAAGGGTAACCTTGTTCTGTACATGCTAAAAAGTTCCTTGAATTTAGCTGTCTATGTACAATATGTTCTTTTGTAAATTTATTATACCCTAGACTTTTAGTATAGGGTGTATTGTTTTTGTCACGACGAAAATATGTAACACGTCAAAGGAGGCTCCGGAGGTATAGCAATGTGTATATATAAATGATCAGGGTCACCTCCTGATTCGATTTAGCCATGTTTGTCTGTCTGTCCGTCTGTCCGTCTGTCCGTCTGTTCGTCAGTCCGTCAGTCCGTCTGTCCGTCTGTCCGTCTGTCCGCCTGTCCGTCTGTCCGTCTGTCTGTCTGTCTGTCCGTTCGCACGATAACTTTCGATAGGATGAAGCTAGAGCCTTGAAATTTTGGTCAAATGTTACTAATATGATCTACTTGGTTGGTATTGAAATTGGGCATGATCAGGCCAAGAGAACGCCTACCTCCCCTATATATGTAAAATAATTAAATGTATCTATAACTCCCGATTAAACAAACATAAAAAGCTCTAGCTTTGGCAAATTGCTCGTGAGGATAATCTCCTACTCCCCTAAAAAAATAAAATCGATCAGCTGAAAACTAACGGTAATTTTCTTACAAAGAGCCCCGTACTATCCTACTTTTAGGTTTTTTTGTCTATAACTCTTGAACAAATTGACGTAGACACCTGATTTTTGGCATGTAACCCTGGAGTAAGAAGGTGCTTAACTTCTAGTAAGTTGGGCGTAATCAGATAAAAGGAACGCCTACCTCCCCTACAAATTTCAAAAAATTAAATATTTTTTTAATTACGATAACTTTCGATAAAATGACACTAGCGAGTTGAAAATTTGACAAAATGTTGTTAGTAGGATCTACTTGGTTGGTATTGGGTAAGATCCGACTCAAGCAACCCCTACCTCCCCTACAAATGCAACTTCAATAAGCGATAACTTTTGACAGAATCAAGCCAGAGACTTGAAGTTTTGGTCAAATGTTTGAAGTGAGATCGGGTTAGTTGGTATTTAAGATGGGTTAGATCAAACCTAAGGAACCCCTACCTCCCCTACAAATGAAACTTCAAATAAGCGATAACTTTCGATGGAGTGAAGCTAGGGACTTGAAATTTTGTACAAATGTTTGTAGCATGATCTTATTTGTTGGTGGCAATAATGAGCAAGATCCGACCCAAGGAACCCCTACCTCCTCTACAAGTGATACTTCAAATAAGCAATAACTTTCGATAGAATGAAGCTAGCGACTTGAAAAATTCGACAAATAATGTAGAATGGGTTAGTTAATTGATTTTGATAATGGTCAAGATCCTACTGAATGATTGCCAACCTCCCCTATAAACTGGCCATATAGGAAACTCACTTTTAATGCATATGGCCGTTACCAATTGGTACTTTTGGTATCACCACTAGGTCTGTACAAGTCTAGGGTATATACGCTTCGGCCTGGTTTCATGTTGATTCTTGACTTTTTAAAAATTTAAGTTCAGCGGAAAGACGTTTCTCATTACCTGATGGGCATCGAAATTTATTTGGGATGCGATATCATTGTTTAAGGTTTCGGGTTAGAAAAATGTCAAATCCGTACTTCTTAATCTGTCCAAAAACCACTACTCCGCTTCATCATGTATGATATTCACATATACAGTGCTGGAAAAAAAGGGACGTTAAACCATTTTACCATTTTATTCCCTTTTTCGCTGAAATTCTTGGAAGTAGTTACAGTCCCAATGTTTTATTGGCTCAGGTAATAACAAATTATGGGTATCGTGCCTAGAAATAGTGAAAAATTTTCGAAGAAATTAATTCTGTCGATGAAATTACCGTAATAGCCAGGAAAGAGCAATTTGAGTGAAAAAATGGGGAAAAGCTCCTGCAGAAATCAAAAGCAATATTTTGGTTTTGGCCCGATAAAATCGAACTACTTGTGGTATGGGTGAAAGACTGGATATTCCTTCCATTTTAATTGCGCACCTAGAGATATAGGCACGTCAACATCTCTTGTTTTAGTATGCTTTGTTGACGTTCCCGTTAAGAATCAGGAGCGTGTCATTGGGAATCAGAAAATGTGGAACACTCATCTTTTCGGACGAGTCAAAATTCAAACTACATGTTAGCCGGAGAATGTGTCATTTGTAACGGACGGTTTGTTTCGCATCCGAAGATGCCTGTGGGGACGGAGCCTTAGGTAGCATAATGACCGTGAAGGTCGGGCCGTGCCATCTGGCGAAGCAAAAGGCTCCTCAACGAGCTAAGCAGCGGCCTATACTTGCTGTAGCTCAGCTCGGGGGATGTGGGCGGGGTTTTCGCCGCTCGTTGCCCCTGTCCTTTACGTATTGACAAAAATTCATAGGCCTGGGGAAGACAACACAAACAAGGGAGGTAAAAATGGTTAATTAAAAAAATAGTCGATAAGTATGGAATGGTTGGCGGACAGATCAGACGCCCACGCGGTCAAATCTGGGCCAGGGTGTAATGGGACCCTCAGCCTCTGGTTTCGTACCACCAACAGACTTATCAGGTGCTGCTTCGATCTGCCGGTGGGAGCAGCACTACCAGACCATAATATGGTTCATTACACATATTTATCGTAGTTGGGCGAAGCTTAAATGAGGACGAAGGTCGTTCACACCATGCTGGACACCTAAGTGTCAAAACCTCCTTAGCAAGTGACGGATTCGACGCGCGGCTGACAGCTAGCTCGGCTAGCGGTAGTGTGGACGGGGTTAGAGAGTATCAATGCTGCCTCCCAATGTTGGGCTCAGCTTAAATGAGGACGAAGGTCGTTCACACCATGCTGGACACCTAAGTGTCAAAACCTCCTTAGCAAGTGACAGATTTGGTGCGCGGCTGACAGCTAGCTCGGCTATCGGTAGTGTGGACGGGGTTACAGAGTGTAAATGCTGCCTCCCAATGTTACAAAACAAAAATGTCGCGCGTCGGCCCGAAAAAAGGCGGAATGTCCCTAACAAACGATGCACCAAAAAATTACCGAAGAAGCCCTAAGCCATCTCTGGAACTAGCACGGGAGCCCCCCTGATGACGTTGAGGCTCCGTGTTTCCGCCCCAACCTTGTGCTTGGCTGCGCATTTTGCCTAGCCCCTTTGGGTCCTCTGGACGGTCGGTCAAAAAAAGCTTCTCCAGCAGTAGATCGCTTCTTATCGTTACAAATCTGTTGGAACCACTTAAAAACTTCTTCCGACATTAGGAACGATCTATTTCTAGCAACGGGTAAGCAAGTCTCAAGTCTGTCATTTGGACACAGTAAATGTGGAACACTGTCCTCTTTACGGACGAGTCAAAATTTAACTTACATGTTGGCAGCGGAAGAATGTGCGTACGGTGGGAACCCCAAGAAAGGCTCAGTGATGACTGCCTACCAAGTCCGAAGGAATTAGGGTGTGGGGATATTTTTCTAGTTATGAAAGTGGTTGAACATGCTTCCCAAGTTCAAAAGTGACAGCAGCAGTCTACATGCAAGTCGCGGAACACGAATTAGAGCCTTGTACATTAGGCATCTACATCCTTAAGGCAGTTATGACTGTGAAATATTGGCCTTCCACGTAGGTCCTATGCTTTTTTACAACTTTCACCGCCGTTTCGTTGGGCTGAGTTAAGCTTCTTTGACATATAGGTCACGGGCACTTCGGAACCGGAGTCGGTTGTATGCGTTAGCACTGCGCGGATGCCATCTTGACTCACGTCATATTGTATGATAAACGGCCGCGAAAAATCAGGGCTGCGCAACACAGGGGCACGTGTATAGCACTCTTTCAGTGCTTTGAATGCCAAGATGCCGTCTTCCGTCCAAACGACTTTGCGCAGCATGTCTGTCAACAGGGTGAAGACAGTTGCATAGTTGACTACGAACCTATTGTACCAACCACACGTACCCGAAAAAACAACGTAGCTGTTTGTTGTTGTGCTTCGAGGAAAGTCGACAATTGTTTTAACTTTGCTTGAGTCGGTCATAACGGTACCTTGTCCGATGACAGGTCCAAGATATCGAATCGGCTTTATGACGACCTTTCGTTAATTGCCTTGACCCATCCAGTGGCGTTGTTGACGTTTCAATAGCATATAAATTTCGAATGGTGCAATTGCTAGCATGCACCTCCTATCCGAGCCGTCTGACGAGCTAGGAGTACGGTGGGAGTTCTAAAAATACCCATAGGCAGTTTTTATTGACGCACCGGGAATCGAACCCATTTTCTCGAGATAAAGCATCGTACAGTGTTGGCCGAGAGCTCACGCCTACCGAGCGTGTCGATGAACATGTTCTTTTCAATATTAATGAAAAGAATAGACCTGCCTTACGTATACACAGGGCTGTCTCCTAAAAAATAAATAACTGGTGCTACAGTCCAAATTTGGACTAAGGCCGCAAGATGCGTTTGCATCATCACATTTAAGGCTCAAACACATAGAACGCGACGTTCGGCGTTCCTGTACCGTTGCGTTACGGCGGTACGGTTGTATTGCATTGCATTGCATCATCCCTGCCATACATGTGGCGTTATGACTCAGCGCTACCTTTCGGAACGCGACGTCAACTTTTCGGGTTGTACAAAATTATAAAAGTACCGCGCGGTACCGGCGTTCTCCTCATCAGAACTACTCATAATTTCTGTACTAATGAATCGCCCGCCCAGATAACGCTGCGTGTGTGACGTAGCCAATATCGCCATACGCCGCGTTGAGTGGCGCTTCATGAGCGCTGCGTTATAACGCGTTCTGTGTGTTTAAGTCTTTACTAGAGCGTGACGGTGTGTTTTGTGCAGAGGTGTGTGATCAACAACACGTCCAACCGAGTTATTTACCCCGGAAATGGATACTCATTTAACAGCTGATTGGGGTCATAGTTCGACACGTAAGTCTCGTTTTTTTATCGAAAACTACTGTATTCGGTAGGAACCGAATTGTGATCCAGTGCATAGAAGGCGAACATGCTAACAGCTGCGCCATCCGGACAAAATTTAGGGCTACCTCCTGAAGCAGCAATAAACGCTCTTCGAAAGTGCTCCAAACCAGTAAGAAGTCAACGAGGTACACAAACACCTGGTTTCATAAGTGCGCTGGAATCACGCGATCCATTAAGCGTTCCATCGTTTGTGGCGCAATACAAAGCCCAAATAATGGCATGATCACAAACTGATGCTACGTCCCTCCAAGGACAGTGAAGGCTGTCTTATCCCTTGATAATTCATCGAGAGAAATTTACCAAAATGCATCCTTCAACTCTAAGCTCGTGATGGGGACCGGGCGCAACATCCAATCGATGGCGAGCGCCAAGGGATAAGCATCTTCGAAGGTCACTTGCATACGAACCTTGTTAGGTGACTGGTGGCGACCACAGGCTTTGCGATAGTCAGCTGCCATGGCAGCAGCATAGGACGAAAAAAGTGTTGACAATGAAAAATAAATTTCAGAGTCAGGTTGACAAAATGATCGCACGCTACTTCCAGGAAGCTACAGAGAAGAGAGGATGAAACGAAGGCTCCACCCGACAACGATATGGTTTGATCGTGACGGGGTTAGTACCGCGACACTTCAATTTTGCCAAGAGAACTTTAACCAGCAAAAAGAGGGCTATTCAGAGGCTACTCAACTTGGTTCAAAATGTCGTCCTTGTAGATACTAAATTAGCTGCGTTCGTTTCACTGAATTTCGGCTTCAGGCCGAAAAGAATGTCACCGATCTGCGGTGAGTGAGCTTAAACAGCCACCATACACATACTTCGCGGTTGTGGGTGCGATTGCGGACGCAGTATACATTTAGGCAGAGGTGAAACAAGTTCACCCAATTGACCTTCAACTTTGATCCGATGGTATTCCATACGAAATCTGGATTAAAACCGGTCTTTTCAACCTAATTGTGGGAATTCTTCGAAGTGGGGTGATGAGTACTTAACGGACTTAAACACATAAACGGCAGGAAGAGTAAAAGAGGCGCTAAGGGAGCAATATATGCGGAGATAGTCTGACCTGGATACGGACACTATCTCTATTTTATATCCAGGTCATAGTCATTTCGAAGGCACATTTACTCCAGGATGCACACCCAATGATTTGCTTCTTTTGGGATACATTTTTTTAATCTAAATCAGTACATTATGTTTATTGCCTTGACGCCACCAGAGGGCGTGTCAATGTCAACACGCTTTGCATTTCTTTGTTTTATTGACGTTTCGATAGCAAATCTACTCGTCGGATGTACAGTTGCTAGTATGTACATACCTCCAATCCGCGCCGTCTGTATACTAACAAGCTCTGAGCTCTATTAGCCCACAGGCAGTTTTTGCTTGCGCTGAGGATCGAACCTCCGTTCTCTAGATGTAGCATTGTAAAGCGATGATCGAACGATCGCGGCAACCAAGCGGATCAAAATCATCAATCAGTGAATAGACAGCGTAAAAGTTAGTCAATAATTTCTATTTACATGGTGCGACCCTAAAGTATCAACAGATATCGTTACTTTGTGATTTAAGGTCAGACTTTTTACACGCTGTAGTCCTGGCACGCATTGTTTTCGGCTCGTGCCGTATATAAATATATTGGACGGGCATACAGTCCGGTGGATGCTGTACGTTTGTTCGTTTGTGCGTTTGCTCGGGTACTTCCCGTGTTTTGATCTTAACCAAATTTGATACGTAGGTTTTTTGTGTCACCCTAACTAACGCACTAACGGTATAGCCTGTTTTGTTCAAACCAGAGTTACTCGCCTCTTTTAAAATATCGCTTTTCCATGCATTTCCCATGGCTCGATTTCAATCAAAGTTGACACGTAGATTCCTTGTGTTATTGCTAGTACCACACGGTAATATTATGGTCCCGCTGCAAGTGTGCGTCAGGACAAAAGGACTCTCTTGATCATGAAATGAAACCAAACCTAGTAGATATGGGTATCTCCTGATTCGATGTGCCGAGACTAACGCATTGGAGTACTGTTGAAAGTATACGCTCCCACAGCAGCCGGTTCTACGGACCGGAGCGACCCGTTCACCAGCAATGCCCAAGAGCTTTGCTACAACAACAACTGTTAAATGTATTCTGACTCCTTTGGGCAGGACTGCTGTCATTTTGAGTCCTTTGGTGAGGAAGTAAAGACATTCTTAGCATCGCAGTAATACAATAAAAATAACTGGCGCAACAGTCCAATTTGAACCACGGCCTCGAGATGAGTTAGTATCATCTCATTTTCTAGATCGTGACGGTTTTTGTGCAGAGGTATGTGATCAGCAACACGCTCAACCGAGTTATTTACCCCATAATGGGTACTCATTTAACAGCTGAGTGGGCTCATAGTCCGACACGTAAATCCCATTTTGTTTATCGAAAACTACTGCATTCAGTAGGAGTCGAACCGGGGCCCAGTGCGTAGAAGGCGAACGTGTTAACCGTTGTGCCATCCGGACTACTATTTTGATTTTTTTTTTTTGGTGTGGAAAAAAAGATATTCCTGCCAATGAAGTGGTATCTAGGCAAGATGGGTATCATATGACTGGGGGTGTTGATGCGAATGCAGTAAATTACTGTTGGTGATATTCTGACACATTGGGTCACAAAAAAGGACATTCTTGCATTCACCCGGTAGATATGTGTACCTTCTGAATCGAAGCGATTAGGACAACATTTTCAAAGCAAATCATAGAAAACTTGAAACCAAATGGATCAAAATTAAATTGTATTTGCATGGGCCCTAAAGTGCCGATCAACATCACTCTTTTGATGAAAATCATCTAAATGGAAAGTCGACAATTAAATCAAAATCAAATTTTCAGTTTCAGATCTGCCAAATTCTCTGTACTCGTTTTTTCGATACACTTTCTCATTAATGATTATCCTACTTATTTTCCAATTTCAACTTCTGGCGGGCTGTCAAACATTCAAAAGCAGTCATCCCGATTGCTATCCGTTACAATTGTCCATGCAAACGAACGAAACCCGCTTAAAAAAATCCCAGTTTCGCTATGAGATTCTCATAATTAAATTTCCTCTTCCGTCATTATTGTGCAAAGTTAAAAGCTTGACACAGATTATTAAAAATTTCCTCGATATTCACTGGACGTTAATTCCTTTACTGCATTATTTGCATCTTCTGATACCCTTTCAAAGTTTCCATCTTTTCCATCCACCATAATCGTCCTATTACTTGGATCGAAAAAAAACTTCCGATTTTATATCAGCATCCTTTCATGGCAACGATGCAATTGAATGAAGTCAGTCATGCAGGAGCCTTTTTTTTTCTAGTCCCGATCAAAAAGTAATATTTGGAACGCGCAAACCAAAATCGGGCCGAAATAGGGAAATGACATCCAGAGTTCTAGCGTTTCTGATGTTGACATCCTGAATCGATGAGTTGAAAAGTCCTTGTTTTTCCCTTCATTTTTCCGTTTCTTCGTACGATTTTCTTTGGTGTTGTTCTCGGGCGTTTTGAAAATAGGAGGGCTTTCGGGATGGTTGGAGGCTGGAAGCTCAAAGTAAATGTTGATGGGGAGTCCTTTTTATTGGGGTTCACTTGGGACGCGGATCTAATGAAGTGGACGTGTATTGATGTCAAAAACATATCCGAGATGTCGACATAATAATTCCATTCGAACTGTTGACAATGTCGTTGTGTTGAAATATTCAGAATTGAATAGTTTGTCGTTGGCTGGAGAAAATGCAAGAGATTGAATAATGAAGTTTGCATGTTATTAAGCGACAACCGAATTTAATTAATGTTTTTAATGTCTTTTTGAATAAATTTGTTCCCACCCCTCGAGTTAAATGCAAACTTGCAAAGTAAGCTCCTCCTATAAGGACTCCAACAGCATTTTCTATTCAAGAGAATGCCGGAATTGGTTCGTAGTTATGACCACTACCCTTACATCAGTTTTACGATTTTCATTTAAATTTTCCCATAGAATTTTAACAAAATGTTCCCATATAATTTTAATTAATCCATTTTTTTTCTATTCTCTATATTTGCAGGAAGCCTACAAATTGTAAATAGCAGTGAAGCGGATCAAGGCAAATATGAGTGTGTTGCGGAAAATTCAGTGGGTACGGAGCATTCAAAGGCGACCTCGCTATACGTGAAAGTTCGTCGTGTGCCGCCAACCTTTTCCCGTCCGCCAGAACCTCTAAACGAAGTAATGCTGGGAGCAAATTTGAGTTTATCATGTGTTGCGGTCGGTTCACCAATGCCCCATGTGAAATGGATGAAAGGTAAGTGGCGTTGAGTTCGATGGGGTGGGCTCACCTAGCCTCCTAAAGGATATTCACACAATTTTGGCACGTATAGATACAATTATGGGTTTCGCGCGGAGTGATGAGAAGGTTTTCGCGTTTTAACTGCGGTTGTTATCCAGTGGACCTCTAATAATAACCAAAGCCTTGTAAATATTGTACAGGGCTATGTGAATGATTTATTTGCGATGTAAACTGAATGTGAGCCTGAATAAATAAAATGAGAATTGGGTGTGGTAATGAATGCAATGATGGGAGAAGAGAGTGCCTATGTACTATATATGACTATGTATTGAATGTAAGTGATATTATGCAAAGGTCATACAGTTTAATTTTTTTTTTCGTTGAATTTTGAAAGAATTTTCCTCTTAATTTAACATGCTTCGGATTTGTAATTTGGAAATTTGCAGTCCATTCAGTTTTGAGGTCTTTTCTGTTTGGCTGGCAAAACCAGAACTAATGATTTGGCTACATGCTTATCCATTTCACTTGGCAATAAATCAACATTACTTTCAAATCAGCAGCAAGAATTTTGAAGCTCGTAGGCTTTCTGTCCACAGACAATCGACTCGACCTTAACTCGATCACTGCTTGACAGTGGAGTGCTTTTGACATAAAATGTAAATGGATGGTAACCCATACAGTGGTCGGTTCGACTGCGAATCGAACTCTGCTCGACAGATCCCTTTCGAACAGAATGTGTCGAAATGAACATGATGTCTAGTATCCAGTGTGTTCATATGTAGGGAGCCAGCTACACGTGTAGTTTCGGATCCTACGGCTAAAAGTTACAATTTTGCAGACGACTGCATGCGACGGACTGACGAAAGTAATAATTGCATTTGGGTATTATTACTTAACACATAGTTTTCCTCGTGGGTGGCTCTTGGAACGGCAGTGGTATGTGTGTACGAGTATGTCAACGTCAAGCCGCCATTTATGGCGGTGCAATAATTTGGTTGAAGTAAACAATCCCCCTGTGGTGTGGGGCAAGAGAATAATGTCACGATCAGTATTTTCTCACTGAGTTGAAGGAAGGATTGATCATCAAACTTCCAAAAAAGAGCAGTCTTACATATCCCAATATCTGGAGAGGTATTTGCCTCCTGACATTGGCAAAGTACTAGCTAAAACTGTCCTGGAAAGACTAAAGGATCACTTAGAAAGGACAACTGTTGAAGAGCAAGCTGGCTTGCAATCCGGATTCTCCTGTTTACGGTTTGCGTCCCATTGCCTAGAACCTAGTAAAATGGCTTGCAGGAGTATAGTTGACGCGCTATGTCCCACTAGGGGTTAAGGCAGCGGCACACGTCAACGATCTGAAGTGATCTCATTTGATTTGAATTTCAATCAACAGCAATCCAATTCATATGATCAAGTGGGTATCTTTCCATCGCTAAACGTTAGGCAGGCTACCACAACGGCTAGATGATCATGACATCTGGGACAGTTCCAACACTAATGAGTGGGGCAAATCACTGCTCGAGTACTTATTGAGAACTAACCTTCTGCTTTGTAATGTGGGCAATGAACCCACTTTCGTCACTAGTAATAGGCAAGAGGTCCCGATATTACACTTCCTTCGGAGAATATTCTGCATCTGATGAGGGATTGGAAAGTGTTGTCGTAGCACTCTTTCTCGGAGCATCGGCATCTCGAATTTAGCCTCGCCGAACGTCCTACTGCCAAACTGCACTCTTTGAACCGTAAAAAAATCAACTGGCCTCGATATCGCGATACTCTTTCGGCGGTGCTGGCCCATCCACCAGGCCAACCCTGCAACACATTCGAGTTGGACAATATGGCTAAAGCTCTCGCTGATGCAATTAATACGGTGGCATCTACATCGTGTCCTGTTTTCACGCACACAGGCAAGATGAAACCAGCTTAGTGGAATGATAGACTTTCCGTGCGCAGAGCTGTTTGCAGGAAAGTCTTCAATAAGGCAAAGGCGTCTAACAAAGCATAGGATTGGGGCTCCTACAAAGGACAATTCAATCCTTACAGAAAGTAGCTGAGGAACTCATAAAGGAGCTTCTGAGTATGCAGTCAAATGACGCCTCCAGGCTTTGCAAAGTTCTGTCTTCAAATCCATCCATGCCTAGCTTCCTGCAAAGACAAGATGGATCGCAGACTTCATCCAGCATGGAAACCATCGAACTTCTGCTGGACATGCATTTCCCTGGCAGCGAAGGGGACGCTGCTATGAGGGGCTCATCCAACCCCTGTGCAGTAACCTGCGATTACGAATCTATTCTATCAAGGGAAAAGATTTTGTGGGCGATTAATATTTTGAACCGATGGAATTATCCCTGCGCACCTTCAGAACTCCGTAGATATTGTGTACCCTTGGATAGAAGCTATCCTAACTGCATGCCAAGCACTATTCTTCGTTCCGAGAAGCTGGACGGAGGTGCTAGTAATTTTTATTCCTAAGGCGAAGCTCGCATGCCGGTCCAAATGACCTCAGACCAATCAGCCTCTCCCTGGAATGAACGGAATATACGTTGGCTGTGTTTTTGGATATCGAGGGTGCTTTCGACAATATTAAGCCTAGTGCGATAATAGGGGCACTAACGAGCCTGCAGGTTGATGAATCGCTCTGTAAATTCATTGGCCTGCTGCTCATCCAGGATCATTTGCACTATTTTGAGAACGTTGTCTGTCAGTAGAGGTTTCTGTAATGTAATGTCTTCTCTTCTTTGGAACTTGGTAGTCAATAGGCTGCTTCTGAAACTGGAAGAAAGCGAATGGCATGTGACTGCCTATGCGGTAAGTTTCCGGAAGTCCTAAGTGAGGTACTCCATGTATGTATTTATGTATTCCAATGAGCAGGCAGCTGCAGCGTCGGGGTAAACGCCGACAAAACCGAACTTGTGCTTTTCGCCAGAAAGCGTAAAATTCCCCCTCGAACTCATCTTCGATAAAAGTTGCCATGAAAACTGAATATCTAGAACTGTTGTACTTAACTCGTGTAAAAGGGCCGTGGCTAAGAACTGGGGCCTTCGGCCGAAAGCGGTGTACTGGTTATCTACTGCAGTGGAACACCCTCTCCTATTAT
The DNA here is from genome assembly GCA_964017055.1 of Chloromyia formosa. NCBI lineage: Eukaryota > Metazoa > Arthropoda > Insecta > Diptera > Stratiomyidae > Chloromyia > Chloromyia formosa. The sequence goes on along the minus strand of OZ024816.1, from coordinate 35,071,349 downwards.
ACGGCATATCCGTATGGTGGACGACACTCAGAGTGGCGTTCTATGGCAACCTACTGAGGAAAGTGCAAAGACTGCCATTGCCGCTACGGATGCTTTGAGAACTAATCCGTCGGCTGGCTTGGACATTCTGCTCAACTTGCTTTTGGTGGATATTTTTGGCGAACAATTAGCGGCCATCACAGCCCGGCGTCTTCGCGATACTGGATAGTGGTGCACGCTGAGGAGTGGATGCTCCACTATTCTGGGTAGTCTGGATCTTCCACCAGTAATCAACTATACCGTTCCAAAAGTTGCTTTTGGCAGTAATCACATCAGCCTGATTCCTTCTAGCAATCAATGGGCGGTCAGCACCCCTATTACCCCTCCTTGGCCATCTACACAGATGGCTCCAAGACCGATGAAGGAAAAGATGCGGAAATTTTTTCGGAGGGACTAAGTACTAGCGTATCGGTCCATCTTCCTGACTGCTGGATCGTCTTCCAGGCGGAGATTTCGGCAATCACGGAAGCTCTGTCCTGGCTGGGGACGCAAGTCGTTACTTTTAAAGACTTTACTATATACACAGATAGTCAAGCGGCGATACGGTCGCTTAAATCGGTCATTTCTACATCGAAAACGGTTGTGAATTATCGCTCGACACTCATGGAAATGAGCCGCTTTCTCAGTATTAGGTACTATTTGTTGGATTCCGGGCCACACTGGTTTCACGGGCAATTGCAAGGCTGGTGAGCTTGCCCGTCAAGAGGCAATCGAGTCCACTGATACGTATCTTAACCACATAAAGTCACCTATGTGTGTTAAATGGTAATCGAGAGCGCTGCGATCGGCAGGGCTAATGCTAGCTGGCTCGCTGGTAATACTTGCCAAAAAAAACGAGGATGATTTGGCCCAGGATCTGCCCCATTGTTATCATTAAATAGGAAGCATACTGGCAGGGTGGTGGGGGACATTACAGATCAGGCCGCCATGAGTCCGGATTTGGGATCTGATCATGAGATTTTCCATCAGTCCGGCCATGAGATCTAACATCAGTCCGCTCAAGGCCACGTCGGGACAATGCGCTATATTTCGTAGTGCCTGTCGCTATATAAATAGTTAGGAGTACACATTTCCTAGAACGTAGAAGGCAGATCTCATTCTCGGACTCATGGCTGATGTTAAGACCGGACTGACGGCTGATGTTAAGACCGCATGGACGGCAAAACTGCAAGTGTGTGGCCAATTGAGATCTTCATCAGATCTGAACGCAAGATAATCTGTAAGTGGGTGGCAGTTTGAGATCTGGGACTGTAGATTTTCTCATCAGTCCTTGATCTTAAGATAGTCACGTGAGTGTGCTCCTTAAGGCTTATGCATAATTGCTTCTCAGTCGACAAGTCAGTTTGTTTTAAGGAAGCCAAGCAAATTAGGCTGCGTGTTTATAGAAAATGAGTTAGGTCTAAATATCAGTAAACTGATCCTTCAAATCCTTTGCATAAAATCTCTTATTCACATATTCTTTTTTTATTTTTCAGGAGCCCAGGATTTGACACCTGAAAATGAAATTCCAGTTGGTCGTAATATTCTTGAACTAAAAAATATTCAACAGAGCGCCAATTATACGTGTATAGCAGCTTCATCGTTGGGACAAATTGATGCAGTGGCCATGGTAAAAGTGCAGTGTAAGTATACTCTATCAGTTTCGACAAAAAATCTTACAGGCTAGCATATAGCGTAGCATACGCGTAACCAACTTTGATAATCATGTTCGTTTCTTTCCAGCACTACCAACGGCCCCAACAGATGTACAAATATCTGAAGTGACGGCCACCTCCGTTCGTTTAGAGTGGTCGTATAAAGGTCCTGAGGATTTACAATACTACGTGATACAATATAAGCCGAAAAATGCAAACCAGGTAAAATCAAATGTAAATATCATCTCAAATATGGAACTTTTTCGCAAAAACTGTATTTCAGGGATAAGGTATCAAAAATCTGAGACCCCACAGGAAAAAAGTAATATCGGTTAAAAAGAATTTCCAAATTAAGTCGAAAAATAATATTAAAAAAAAAAATCCACCACATTAAAACGCCGCCTTTTCTGGAAAATCCCGGAAAATCAAAACACCGCCAAATCAAAATCTAGTCAGAAAAAAGGCACACTACTTTCAAATTCCGTTATTATAAAATTCCGACCCTTTAAAATACTGCCTATTCGAAATCCCGCTGTGCCAAATTCCTCCAGTAAATTAAGGAAAAATCCCGTTAAAACCCCTAAAAAAGAAAAAAATTAATCTCCATAAATTTGAAAACCCATTTTTTAGTAAATTTTTTTGAATTTCTGGTAAGCAGGTTTCTATATCCCACTTAGAAATTACCGTTTGACAAGTTTCCAAGGGAATAGCAGCTACCACTTTTGCGCTGGAGAAGTAAATAAAGTCAAATCAAAATATTGCCTTGCTTTAACGGGTGAATTGACACCTTCTGGACTCCATACCATAGACTACAGTTAGGTTTCCGGGTCGTTCTCAAAAAGCCAAGATTCCTCACCTGTGACGATTTTATGGAAGGTGCTACACTTCCCTCTTAAAGTTTTTTTTTTCTAAATTTGTTTTAAAATGTACATGTGCTTCTTTTTGAGCGTCAGTTAGAATGCATGGTACCCACCCGCAAGATTCCTTGGTCTATCCCAAGTTGAAGTCATGCAAGACACTTTCAAGCGCATATATATGGATACAGCAATCAATTGTTGTGTTAGGCTTTAATCTGCGTCAAGTTCACAAGAGCAACATCTTTGTCGTCGGTAGCAGATTTTGGGTAATCTTTCCGCATCTTGTATAGAAAAATGTCCTGTTTGGAGTCGCTTCTACCACTTGAAAACAGTCCTAATATATGGTTGATTTACTCTATAGACAATTTGGCAGTCGTCAAATATTTATATTGGCTTCAAATGCTGTCCAAATCCATAGAGATTTTCATAATGAATTTTTTGCTGTGTTTGCAGCTGTGGCTCTACCGACCTTCTTGAATTTTCTTCTTTTTCTCATTTCCAATTTTAACGAAAATTCTGAAAATTGACATGAAATAGACTGAAACCATCAATTACAATTAAATGCAATTTTTTAATTAAACAAATGCCAGCTCGGTATACACATCGTACATAGTGATCTCACCAACTTCATATACCAGCACAGAATAGCGCTGGTTCGATATACATTTATGAATTCGTCATTGTGCCAATTTTCATCAGTCTCACGTAAGTCAGGGTTTTCAAGAGAAACGGTGCCGTCAGTTGAGAGACGGTCATCAATTGACGGCCGTCATGTATCGGTGGCCTAAAATACATCCATTTCAGTGGACCAACTTACATTTTCACCCATTTTCTATTGAAGAGTAAAAACACTTCGCCGTTAAAAAATCGTTCAGCTACGTGTTGTCGTCAACGTTATGGCGGTTGTTCTGGAAATGACGATAACGCTCTGTCAGCCGCGGATACTCGACAACTGCGCAACTAGAGACTAGGAGACTTGTCATACTAGTCTCCGAGTCGCTCAGTTGCTTGGTTGCCTTTATCTACTACTAACAACTACAGTCTCGATTCTCCAAGTCTCCATATCCCAGTCGCCGAGTATCCCGGATTTGAGCATCGCCCCAGACCCTTAAAATATTTCGAGCTCCTGATGGGTGAATGAGTCGGTTCCCTCATTTGAGTCACACTATTAGTGCAATAAATGCGTCGAGTTTTGGGGATGCTTAGTGCGTAGAGGTGTCAGTATTATGTCTGACTACGTTCGTTACGGGTTCATGTCCCGTCCACGGCATTTGCGGCCATGTATGTTTGTGTTGTCTTCCCCATGTGGTGCGGGCGTAATAATTAGCCACAGCATTTCCCGACTTGTCGCATGTAGGCGGCTAAATGGGAGCAGGAGGTTCATGCTGGCAATGTGCATCGTCCGAAACTGGTTCATGCCAACGAAATGTCAGCTGAGCCACATGGAATAGTTGACGCGCTGTGCCATTGAACGACTCTAACAGGAAGTGGTGTTTGAGCGACGCTACCATGAACGAGTCTTTGGACCGCTCTTTGAAAGACTCTGCCTTGTACGAATCTCGGAATGATTCTTTTTGAACGAGAGATTTCGTTTGAGTCATTGTGTCCATTACTAGTGTTTAAGATGCACACTGACTAGCAATCTGGCGGTGGCGGCGTCACGACCTCGCATAGACCACTTGCGTCCATAGCGATGCCACAAAGAAAACAACAGAAATCGTTAGGTGTTGGTATCAGTCGTAATCAACAAGTCTTTGTTCAGCTCGAAAGTTTTCGTCGCGCTTGCGAATCCTGGAAGATGCATTATGTTAAGGTTTGCAATCGCTTTAAGGTTGCGGGGGAAGTAGGCTCGAAGACATATAGTGGTGGCCAAATAAAAGTTAACACTGTGAAAAAAGCGAAATTTCCTAAAAAAAAACTATTTTTATGGGTCTTATAACCAAAATTTACCTGGAAAATTCCATGCCGGGTTAATTATCTGTCGATTTGTTCAGGTTCCGCTTCTGTCAGTCGTTTATTGTAGTTTAGCCGTTGACGAGTAAACATGGCACCACAGTTGGATAGTGAAAAAAAAAATGATTATTGTTGCGTTAAGCAACGAAGGGCTTTCCACTAGGGCTATATCCAGATCAAATTGGTTGTAGCCACGTGGCTGTGTCCAAAATTTTGAAAACAAAACGCGAAAGGATCTCTCCAGTGGAAAGCAGGAACAGGACTTGGCAACAAAAAGACGACCGCGAGAGATAACCGACATCTTAAAAGCAAAAGCCTAAGTGACCGAAAAAAACCGCTAGAGAAGTCAACATGGACTTCCAGGAAGCAACTGGAACAATAATTAGCGACAGAACTGTCAGAAGAAGGCTACAGTTATGTGGACTTTCAGCTCGGCGACCCCGAAAAAAACCAACTTTAACGGCTAAAATGAGGACAGCGAGGCTGAATTTCGCCAAATCTCACCGAAATTGGTCGGAAACTGACTGGAAGAGAGTACTCTTTACCGACGAATCAAAATGCAACCTGAACCAATCGGATGGATTGCAGTATGTACGTCGCAGAATCGGAGAGGAACTTCAATAAAGACTGTGTAGTGACTCGAAACAAGTTCCCTCCGAGTTACATGGTTTGGGGTTGCATTTCCTATTTTGGCACCGGGGATTTGGTGTTTTTAGAAGGATCAATGAATGCGATCAGTTACATCAGCGTGATTGACAACCATTTGATCCCGTCGATGGATAGGCTCTTCCCAGTCATTTAGGACCCGATTTTTCAAGATGACTCTGCGCCATCCTCCGATTGGTTCAGGTTGCATTTTGATTCGTCGGTAAAGAGTGCTCTCTTCCAGTCAGTTTCCGACCAATTTCGGTGAGTTTTGGCGAAATTCAGCCTCGTTGTCCTCATTTTAGCCGTTAAAGTTGTTTTTTTCCGGGGTCGCCGAGCTGAAAGTCCACATAACTGTAGCCTTCTTCTGACAGTTCTGTCGCTAATTATTGTTCCAGTTGCTTCCTGGAAGTCCATGTTGACTTCTCTAGCGGTTTTTTTCGGTCACTTAGGCTTATGCTTTTAAGATGTCGGTCATCTCTCGCGGTCGTCTTTTTGTTGCCAAGTCCTGTTCCTGGTTTCCGCTGGAGAGATCCTTTTGCGTTTTTTTTTTCAAAATTTTGGACACAGCCACGTGGCTACAACCAATTCTTCTGAATATAGCCCTAGTGGAAAGCCCTTCGTTGCTTAACGCAACAATAATCATTTTTTTTTCACTATCGAACTGTGGTGCCATGTTTACTCGTCAACGGCTAAACTACAATAAACGACTGACAGAAGCGGAACCTGAACAATCCGACAGATAATTAACCCGGCATGGAATTTTCCAGGTAAATTTTGGTTATAAGACCCATAAAAATATTTTTTTTTTTTTAGGAAATTTCGCTTTTTTTTCACAGTGTTAACTTTTATTTGGCCACCACTGTATATGTCTTGTCCTTGCGAGTGCCGGGCATTGACACAAGAGGTACTCCAAAGTTTCTTTGGTATTTGGCAGCTTACAATTCCTGCAGCCGCTGTCTGTGATCAGTCCCAGTCTGTGGCGTGCTCACCTATTAAAAAGTGACCCGTTAATAAGCCCACTAGCATTGCACTTGTACCCTTAGAGAGACCTAAGTGTCAAGATACACTGTCGAACTCGAACTCGAACCTGGTACAAATGTCCTCTGATACACACATACACTTCACATAGGTGTGAAGAAAACCGGTCCACTTGTACTAGGTTCGTGTTCGAGTTCGACAGTGTATGGTGACACTAAGAGTACATCGGTTTTCTTAGTGTTGTATGAGTTCCAGAGTTTTCTCGCTATTCTGGAGTTGATGGTTCTGTTCCAATTTTGGTTGGCCAGTTGCATCATCTTAGAGTCCATTTTTATTTTTAGTGTTTGAAAAATTCTGTGGTTGGCAGATCAATACCTAGATCAATTTTCAATGTTGGTTCAAATTTTTTCAATGAATTAAATCGTTAAATATATTGTTGTTTTGCTGATGTGTTAATTGTCTTGACCTCTCCAAGGTCATGGGCGCGCCATCATCGCTTGCTTAGGTTTGACTTGTTGGCGTTTGGGCTGCATATACAATTTGGCAACGCGAAATTGATAGATGAGGTACTGTAAGGGATTTTTAGTAGATAGTTGCTTTTAGCGTTGAATTGGATCCAATCATCATAATCGTGGCGCGACAGCCCGACGTCGGGCCTTGGCCGCCTGGATCATTGTCCTCCAATTATCTCGGTCACGTGACCGCGTCCTCCAATTTTGAGAGCCCAGCAGCTGCGCATCGTCCACACCTACTGAGCTCTCCCAACGAGATCTCGGTCGTCCTCGCAGTCTCGCTCCGTCGACTCGTTCTGCTTTCATTACTCTCTTAGGCATGCGATCACCGTTCATTCTTTGTACATGCCCTGCCCATTGTTTGACGATTTTCGAGACTTGCAGCTCATCGTACATTTCATATAACTCATGGTTGTACCGGATGCGCCATCCATCTCGATCGCAAACAGCCCCGAAAATTCGCCGTAGAACCTTACGTTCAAAAGTGTCTAGCATGTTTTCGGAGGCTTGAGTTAGGGTCCATGCTTCGCAGCCATAGCATAGCACTGGTCGTATAATGGTTTTGTACACGCGGAGCTTCGTGTTTCTGTGCACATGCTTCGATTTCATTATGGGGAGAACCGAGAAAAAAGTCTTATTAGCTAACTGTATCCGTCGCTTGATTTCGTCAGTTTCGTTGGCGTCCCTTGACAAGTTGCAACCCAGGTAAATGAAGTTGTTCACGAACTCGATGTTGAGGTCCCCCACGTTGATGCTCGATTGTGCAGGTGTCCTTGTCACCGATTGCATCATTATTTTAGTTTTACCCTCGTTAATACGTAATCCAACTTCCTCTGCAGCGGTATCGAGCGTATGCAGAAGTTCTTTTGCGTCAGCCAACCTTCGGGACATGATGTTGATGTCGTCGGCGTACGCTGCTAATTGTGTCGACTTGATGAGTAGCGTCTTGCTGTTGTCCATATTCATGACCCGAACTACGTATTCCAGTGCTAGGTTGAAGAGCGTCGGTGCCAGTCCATCGCCCTGTTTCAAACCAGTGCGTGTTTCAAATAGATTAGTAAGTCTATTCTGGACCCTGACTTGTGAGACGGAGTTGGTCATCGTCATCTTAGTCAGTCGCACTAATTTGGCCGGTATACCAAATTGCAGCATGATGTTGTACAGTACTCCACGATCGATACTGTCGTATGCCTGCTTGAAGTCGACAAAGATTTGGTATACGTTTACGTTGTATTCCCAGCACCTCTGGAGTATCAGTTTGACTGAGAAGAGTTGATCGGCTGTGGAGCGACCAGGTCTGAAACCGCTTTGATATTCGCCGATGACTCGTTCTGCGTACGGTTTTATTATACTTTCCAGAATGTTCGTCAAAATTTTATAGGACGTACAAACTAGTGAGATGCCCCTGTAATTCTCACACCGCAGTTTATCTCCCTTTTTATGAATTGGACAGATGATGCTTCTGCGCCAATCGTCTGGGATCTCCTCGTCCTCCCATACTCGCAGGAGTAATTGATGTATGGCATCAACTAGACTCGTTCCACCGAATTTTAGCAGTTCAGCTGGAATCTCGTTAGCGCCTGGCGCTTTATTTCGTTTTAGTGACCGCAACGCGAAATCAACTTCCTCTACTGTCGGGGGTTGAATGGGTGAGCCTCGATCAACAATATCGTCGAGAGCTTCTTGTTGGATTCAATGCAGCATGCTAAATGCCGAATTATATTTTTCAACTTTGTCGAATATATCAAACGTAAACTGCCTTTCAAGAAGGGCAAACCAACCGGTCGAGTTATTAGGCCAGAAATGAAAACTTTTTAGGTTATCATTGGCCATCCATGGCCATACTGAGAAACTTGGGCGACTGATGTGGGCAACTGTCGCGAATTTGAAGCAGCTCCAGATGTTCGCAGAGGATTATATTCTTTTCAACCTCGGTTTCAATTTCCTCTTCCGACGAAGAATGTTGATGGAAGGAGTATTCGGGATTTGGCTCCATGACTCCATATTTTTTCCGCGAAGTGAAAAAAAAATCCTTGTTTAACATGTATTTGTCTTTTCGCTGGCGGTCTGAATAAATGTTGCGCGTAACATAACGATCCTAACAAAACGCTCAGATGGTCTAGGTAAAACAATACACCGCATCCGCACCGCAATTTCAGCGTCGATGTCCCAACTTTGACGTTACTACTATTTGCTCTAACTCCTTGTGGTCATAGCGCGTCAACTATTCCCATGTAGCTTAGTTGACGTCGAGGGGTCAATGGGCTAATAGCGCGCCCCTGGCCATCGACTCCATAGTCATCTACACGGATGGCTCTAGGGTCGTTGGCGGTGTTGGGGCGGGCATCTATTCGGAGGGACTGGGGATTAACCTGTCACTCCGCCTTCCGGATTTCTGCAGTGTCCTGCAGGCGGAGGTTACGGCAATTTTTGAAGCTTTGACCTGGCTAGGAAATCATGTAGTGACCATGAGAGACGTTATGATCTACACGGATAGTCAGGCTGCCATTCGATCACTCGAATCCGGCCTGACTACATCGCAAACCATCGCAAAGTGTCGGTCGATTCTTAAAGAGATGGGTGCATTTTTCAACATTACGCTCTGTTGGATACCGAGTCATAGCGACTTCGTGGGTAACTGCATCGCGGATGAACTGGCTAAGGAAGGGACTACCGGCGCTCTCGACGGAGACCGTTTAAACATTAGAATGCCAATCGCATCGTGCAAAATTATAATTAAAGCCGTCGCGATTGACAGAGCGAACATTAGATGGCTAAACTGCGACACGTGCCAGACGACGAAATTGATTTGGCCGAAACTTGACCCTAACCGCTCTGCCGCACTGCTTTCATTGAATAGGAAGCACATTGGCATGGTTGTGGGGGTTATTACAGGGCACTGTCCCATTGGTGACCTCGCCTGGAGGCTCCGTATTCCTCATAACGACTATTGTAGGAGCTGTGAGGATGTGGATGAGGAGGAAAGCGTTCCGCATCTTCTCTGTCACTGTCCGGCCTTAGCTACGAAGCGGAAGTAATTCCTTGGCTCTTGGTTTTTCCTGGACCTGGACGACATTAAAAACACGAGTGTCATACAGCTCTATCGCTTTATCACCAGCTCTGGCTGGTTTAACACCTAGGTTATAACAGGCTACTTTGGTGGTAACACAACGGTCCAAATGATGGACTAAGTGTGCTGGGTGAGCACCCGGCAGCCCCTTTACCTAACCTAACCTAGTTGACGTTTCGTTAGCATAAGCAGGTTGCGGACGATGTACTCGTATGTTGCTAGCGTGTGATGTACCTCCTGCCCATTTAACCGCATAGCTGCGACAAGTCGGGAAAGTTTGTGGTTTATTGTTTTGCCCCATTCCACAGGGGGAAGATCAGACTGACGCCTCAACGTACTGGGCTACCGGCCGCCTCAGTTTTGACTTTGACATCTACAATTTGCGGAAATATTTTGTACATTTGTTTTATAGTCGGCTAATTGTTAACTTAGACCTGATTAGATGAAAAAGTAGTCCGTTGGTAACATTGTTTAACGCCAACAAGTGTTAGCGGTAGAGAAGTTGTGGTCCTGTTTATATTTAAAAGAGAATATACTCGTACAAATAATGTCACCATATTTCTTTTGAGCACTAAATACCGTTTTCTCTTCATTCTTTCGCAGGCTTTTAGTGAAATAAGCGGAATTATAACAATGTTTTATGTTGTACGTGCACTTAGTCCCTATACTGAATACGAATTTTTTGTAATTGCTGTAAATAATATTGGTCGCGGACCACCGTCCGTACCGGCTACATGTACCACCGGTGAGACTGGTAAGTTGCACAAATATTTCTAAATTGTTTTTTCTCGTTCTTTTTCTTTTTCTTAAATGATTCAGAGTAATTCAAAGCAGTATTGATTGGAAAAAAGGTCAAAATTGTTTGATTATAAATCAGAAATATTTCAAAATTCATTCGCGATTTTTTTTTTTATATTTATTATATTAAATAAAGTTATATCAATAATTCCGTCAAAATTGCTTTGAATTTCAATGGAATCAAATTGATCTTTTCAAATATACTATGAATAATAAAGCAATCGGTAAAACTCGCAAATATTTTTTTTTGTTTTCTTTGAATTTTGATCGACAAAAAAAAATAACTGAATATTTAATACAAGAAAATGTCTAACAACTTTCCTTTTTACATTTTCTTTTTTTTCCTTAATAATCACGTGTTCGCCTCATTCACAATACATTTCATATCTATTTGTTTATTTACACGCAATCTCGAATTTGCAAAAAAAAAATAAACTAAACCATATAACACCATCAAACCAATTCTTTGTGGATGCTAATTTTCGTTACGCACACAATCCACCAATTCAACATTTGACATATCAAAAATATATGAAAAAAAAAACAAATTTTTAAACAAAATGCAAAAATAACAATAATGTAAGTGTTGAAATATCGTAGTTGTCTTTTTGTCACTAGATACCTCACTGTTAGTTATTATTTGTATTTTATGTTATTTTTTATATTTATTATTTATAAATATTTTTTTTATGTTGAAAGTCACTGCACACCTCACCGTGAACGTGGAAATTAAAAAAATGTTTTCGTGGAAAATATCTATGAAAATAATTTTTGACATAGTAGTAATCCAGTCATCAGAAGCTCAGAAGGGCTTCGGGGAAACAAATTGTGGTGGAGAATTTTTTTCTTTAATCTTTTTATGTTTTTTCGTGGTGTAGAACATGAATCCGGAGTTTCGCACCAAAATTTTTTTGCGGAACATAGTCAAAATCTAAAAAAACCTCGAAATTTCGGTACTTTTTTTTTGGTTTTTCGATTATATTGTAACTTGAAAACCGTGGATCCTAGCTAGAAAAATACTAGGGATAAATTGAAGAACATAAAATTCTGCGTCGAATGAGCTACCTAAACATCACATTCGATCCATTGGTGTAGCCGCAATCGACCGTCAAAAAATGTATTTTTCTCAATTTTGCGAAAAACCCTGTTATGATCACATTTGAACGTCTGTAACTTGTAAACGGCTACTAATACGTAAAAATGCAAGAAGCAAAAGTTACAGAGCATGAAATTTTGCTCAGAAAGTACCCTATGTTTTCAATTCGGTTGAAAGAAAATTCAGAAACTCGAAATAGCTAAAATCACTTTATGAGCGAGTGTTCTCTTACAACACATTTTCGGGCATTTTTCTAATAGGTCACCATTCTAACCACCGGAAACATTGCGTTTCCAGTCACCGCAGTCACAGTTCCATTCAGAAGTTCCCTGGAACCTTCTCGGTGGCAGTTCCACGAGTAACAAATCAATATTTATTTATTTTTTGTTCGGGCCCCCTCTCTTCCATCTCCATTCTTCCAACACAGAACCCAGCCATCTGCTCCCTACCTGCTGAAGGTCAGATCACCGTCAGTTCGGTTCTAAATTCTGGCATGTGATTCATGAACATCCCCCTTCCCCAGAAACATCAAACATCACATTAATAAATACTGGAATTTTCGGAGATGAAAGGATAGACTGCCACTGGGCTAAAGAGGTGGGAATAAACCGCATAGTTGGAGGCGATTTTTGGACAGTTAAATTCAAAAGAGCTTATCTGGTGAAGCCTCTTGCATTGGCCACTTTTATGCCGTGGAACTATGTTTCAGTATTAACTAATCCCAGCAAACTCATCACAATGTAAACGTATCGAATTAGTTGATTGGACTAGCTCTTAGTGATGCTGAACCAATGCGGTGCTGAACCAATAAAATTGGATTAGGTTTGTGTTTCTGTTGTTGACGGTTGTTTTGGTCGATGTTTATGTTTTGTTGTTGTCGGGGGTATAAAAGCGCTTTCCACAAGAAGCTACTGGGGTCTTTACATTTCTAAAATTATCGTTAAACTCAAGTGATAAGTGATAACATTGGCCATACTTAGCACCGGTCGATATAAACACTCCATGAATTAGAACTAAATCTAATATGATCTAGTTAATACTCTTTTGACGTGATAACGTCTTTGAGAAGTATGTCGAAAAAGCTCGGGACGGAAGAAGAAATGCTTTAAAATCTGTTTGGAAATCTCAGCGCCCATGTGATAAATTTTCCTTTGAAAGCTTATTGTATATTCTAACCAAGCTTTATCCTAAATCCCATCCAATAAATGTTGTCAAAGATAAACTGGGTTGCCGCTACAGTACCCGATGGGTGAAGCGAACGTTCTCTGTTTGTATTACGAAGGTAAAAGCTATTTAAATGCGTGGCTCGCAGAGCGACCGGAGCCCACACAAGATGTTTTTTATTTACAATATACTCATGTATGCCAAGTAGTCCGGATGGCGCAACGGTTAGCACGTTAGCCTTCAACGCACTGGGCCCCGGTTCGATTCCGGGGATTTACGTGTCGGACTATGAGCCCACTCAGCTGTTAAATGAGTACCCATTATGGGGTAAATAACTCGGTTGAGAGTGTTGCTGATCACATACATACCTCTGCACAAAAAACCGTCACGATCTAGAAAATGAGATGATGCTAACTCATCTCGAGGCCGTGGTTCAAATTGGACTGTTGCGCCAGTTATTTATTTATACTCTTGTATGTGTCTGGAAAATTTATTGTGAAAAATTATAGTACGGAAGAGTTTCTGCAACGGCGGCAACCCATTTGTGATCTTATAACCTTTTGTCAGTTTGCTACAAACCGTATCGATAACGGCGCAACAATCGTCAACTATTCAGCAGCCGCCTAGTTCCGCTTGGATGACGGCGCGGCGTAGCGATCGATAACTACCAAATAGTCGCAGGGAACTTGTTTAATTGTCCTTTGCATATTAACGTGTAACGCCCTTCAGGAGTATGTCAGGAAAATGTAGGCCGAAAGTGGAAATGCTTTAAAATTCCTTTAGAGATCGCAGCGCCCTTGTTGCCAGTCTGGTTGTCAGAAGAAATTCTGTCCAGCGATGCGTGCGCCGATAGTGGCGAGTAGAGCCAGTCGACATGGTCGCCCCATACCCATATGTATAGGTGCGTTCTTTTGCAGCTATCCAGCAATGGAAATTTAAATGTAAGTTATCATCAATTTGATGATATGTTAAATTAATTAGAGAATTGAATTTAGCAGAATTTGGAAAATGCTGAGGTCAAAATTTGCCACTACTCATGTAGCCATGACTTCCGGAAAACGAAGTAGACTATGGCGCGAAAGGACCCGGTCTACTTCTGCGATGAATGCAGAATATTAAAAATAATACAAAATAAAAAAAAATTGTTTAATTTAAATTGCATCGATTCAATGACGTTATCACGCAAATACTTGCCCGTCGATTTTTTTTAGTTCCAAGCAGTGATGAACAGTGCTATCCAAACCAACGAAAAGGCTGTAGTTGTAAATCGTGACACGCTACTCCATCGAATCGCCATTGCAAAAAAATCAGATATTGAGTTGACCGAGTTCCTGACATACGAACTGTCTCCCTACCCTCACAATCTGTGAAACTTCTTTGTGAGAAAATCAACCAAGAAGCAATCTGTAGAAGTTCACTGAACTGATGGTGCCCACAGTTGCCTAACACACTTTCTTGACCAACTCTTCTAACAAAAGGAGCCTGATCCCAATGCTCATGGAGAAATGCACAGAGTATTAGATGAAGTACGAGTAAGACAGGGAAGATGCAGATACCCTCATAATCACGACAGCTCTCTCCTTGGCCCCAACAAATGAATCCGTCACAGTGGTGGGGAAAGATGTTGATTTTTGGTCATTCTGATTGGTCTTTGTGCGCAAAGCATTCAAAACGTTTTATTCCTCAAACCATCAAACAGGAATGTGCCGCAGAACCCTGTACGCTTTCCACCTAGCAATTGAGAAAATAATATCTCAAAACATACTATTTTTACATGCGACTTCACCAGTGCTTTGTTCAACCAGGGGAAGAAGAAATTTCTCAACATCTTCCGGAGAAATTCACATTTGCCAGCCGTAAGATCACCAGGAAGCTCGTTCAAGTGTAGCTACGGCAGGAGAGGCCTTCTTGAAGGCGCTGCACGGCCAAAAAGACGCCACCTCATTGAATCTCCTGAGAAACAAAAGCTATTTGATGTCCTCCTTCAAGTTGCGATTCAACATCGCCTCACTTCCATCAACTGAGGATGCAGCTCAGCAGCATTCAATGGGGGTATACCACCAAGTGCAGAAGTGGCTTTGCTTTGGCAAAAGGCCCGAAAAATGGTGTTGGAAAATCACCAGAAGTGGGCTCCTGCCTGTAACAGTCACGAGGAATGCCGCACCAGATGCCCTACTGCGCATCATTTCTTGAAAACCCAAGAAGGCATGTGTAGGACATTGTGGCTGCAAAAAGGCAGGTGTACATTGCTCCCGCTTTGTGCCAACTGTGAGGGCAAGTGTGAGAATGTGGACCTCTCTGCAGCCATGGACGACGACGAAGACCTCGAAGAGATGTTGTAAGAGTCCAGACCATCATTCCTACAAACCGGTCCTGCCAAAAAACTAAAGCTGTAAACCTGTAGTGCATTTTTATTCAACTTCTTGTAATATATACAAGTAAATACAACCTTCAATATTCAAATTGTCGAAGAATTACCAGCATCTACTAAAAAAAGAACGAAAATATGTTATAAGGGAACACTCGTTCAAAAACGTGATTTTTAGTTATTTCGAATTTTTGAATTTTCTTTTAATCAGATTAAAAAGATTAGATACTTTCTGAACGGAGAATTTCATGCTCTACAACTCTCACTGGTAGCATTTTTACGTATTAGTAGCCGTTTTCAAGTTACAGACATTCAAATGTAACCATAACAGGGTTTTTCGCAAGTTTGAGAGAAATCGCCGTTTTCCGACTGTCGATTGCGGCTACACCACTAGACTGAATATAACTTTTAGGTAGCTCATTCGACACAGAATTGTATGCTCTTCAATTTAACTGCAAACATTTTCATTTTTCGGTTATCAAGTTATAATCGAAAAACCCAAAAAAGTACCGAAATTTCGAGGTTTTTTGAGATTTTGACCATGTTCCGCAAACAAAAAATTTGGTGGGAAGCTCCGGATTCGTGTTCAGCACCCCAAAAAACATAAAGAATGAAAGACAAAAATTCTCAACTAGAATTTGTTTCCCCAAATCACGCAATGGCTGGACTATGGGGGGATTATATTGGAATAAATGGATTATTCGCTTAACTAAATTTTGAATATATTTTCACGATTTAATATTGAGATTTCATATACTTTTTTTTAATTCCCCGTACATTTCACCGCGAAAAGAAAAATTCATCGTTTAATGTACGGGGGCAAAGGCCTTTTCCATAGTCCTCCGCGTGGGCGCCCCCTGGTAACGGCAGTGTATCAAATCGCTGACGACCAATGTTTTAGCGATAAGATAGTTTGGAAAAGGCAGATAGCTGTAGGCTGAATGGCTGACGAACACCTAAGCGTCTCAGGTTTAGTAGGATGGAATGACTTGCGTAGTTGGACCTGCAACATAGTTGTGTGAGCTCCAACACGTTTATTAAACCATCTGAAGCAGCTATCTCCGACGCCATCCCCTGAATGGGGTTAAGCGACGTGCTGACAACTCGTCCTTGCAAAAACCACTCCATGTCAAGAAACCTGGAACAAAAGCCTCGGATTGGACGGATCAATAACGACGACCACGCAAACGACTAAAGGATTATTCTTTCGGATCCTGGAATGTACGCTCGCTGAACAAACCGGGGCCGAGAAGGCCCTCCTTCAACAGGTCGAAAAGTACAAACTGAGCATTACTGAAGTCCAGGAAACAAATTGGCTTGCCAGCGAGATTAATGACAAGAAATCGCACACAATTTTCACAAGTGGCAAACCATCGGGCCGCAAGGAGTTTGGAGTAGCATTTATAGTAAACAATCACCTCAAACCGCATATTACTGACTTCAAACCCATAAATGAACGGCTGTGTGCGATTCGCATCAAGACTCGATTCTTCAATTTCTGACTCATCAATGTGCACGCCCCCAAGTTAAAGAAGACGTAGTAAAAGACGAGTTCTACGCCCGCCTTGAAACTCTCTTCGACTCACTTCCAACAAACGACGTCAAATTGCTGCTGGGAGACTTTAACGCGAAAGTCGGAAATGAAAGTTGGCACCGGGGGACCACTGGAGGCCACAGTCTCCGTGAAGAATGTAACGACAACGGCCAGCGACTTATCGACTTCGCCTGCAGCAGGAATCTAGTCGTAAGCTCTACGTGTTTCCCGCATCGCCACATTCACAAGCAGACCTGGAAGTCTCCAGACGCACATACCGTTAACCAAATTGACCACGTCCTAATTTGCAGGAGATGGGCTTCTAGTGTGATAGATGTCCGCTCCTATCGAGGAGCAAACTGCGACTCAGATCATAACTTCGTAAAGACGACGTACAGATGTAGAATTTCCTCAGTGCACCAATCGAGAATCAGCCTTCCCAAAATCTTTGCGGTTGATAATCTACTGAGTGATGCTACAGCGGTGGCGTATACCACCGCCCTTGAGGAAAGACTATCACCTATGCTACACACCATCAGCAACACAGGCGTCCATGGGTTCTGGGAAGAACTCAAGGGTACCATCAAGGATGTCGCAGAGAAGGTCGTGGGATATAAAGCCCGGCGAGCGCGAAATGACTGGTTCGACGAAGAATGCAAAAATTGACTTGACGCGAAAAACGAGGCCTACAGACAATGGATTCAGCGAGGAACCAGAGCCAGAAGAGAAAAATATGACGAGCTACGGCGAATATCGAATAGAATAATTAGACGTAAGAATCGTAAATACTTTGACGAGCAGTTGCTGAACATAAACGAAAACTTAGCTAATAGGAACACCAGACAAGCGTACAAACTAGTAAATACAATTAAGAACGGCTGCCAACCCAGGACTAGCCTTTGTAAGGACAAGGATGGAAACATCATCAGCGACACCGATGGTATTAACAGGCGATGGGCCTCTTATTTTGAAGAGCTTCTAAACCGACCATCTAACATCCCCACACAGGAAGCTCTCGACGATATTGTTGATCTAGGCCCACCCATTCAACCCCCGACAGTAGAGGAAGTTGATCTCGCGTTGCGGTCACTAAAACGAAGTAAAGCGCCGGGCGCTGACGAGATTCCAGCTGAACTGCTAAAATTCGGTGGAACGAGTCTGGCTGATGCCATACATCAATTACTCCTGCGAGTATGGGAGGACGAGGAGATCCCAGACGATTGGCGCAGATGCATAATCTGTCCAATTCATAAAAAGGGAGATAAACTGCGGTGTGAGAATTACAGGGGCATCTCACTAGTTTGTACGTCCTATAAAATTTTGACGAAAATTCTGGAAAATAGAATAAAACCGTACGCAGAACGAGTCATTGGCGAATATCAAAGCGGTTTCAGACCTGGTCGCTCCACAACCGATCAGTTCTTCTCAGTCAAACTGATACTCCAGAGGTGCTGGGAATACAACGTAAACGTATACCAAATCTTTGTCGACTTCAAGCAGGCATACGACAGTATCGATCGTGGAGTGCTGTACAACATCATGCTGCAATTTGGTATACCGGCAAAATTAGTGCGACTGACAATGATGACGATGACCAACTCCGTCTCACAAGTCAGGATCCAGAATAGACTTACTGATCTATTTGAAACACGCACTGGTTTGAAACCTAGCACTGGAATACGTTATTCGGGCCATGAATATGGACAACAGCAAGACGCTACTCATCAAGTCGACACAATTAGCAGCGTACGCCGACGACATCAACATCATGTCCCGAAGATTGGCTGACGCAGAAGAACTTCTGCATACGCTCGATACCGCTGCAAAGGAAGTTGGATTACGTATTAACGAGGGTAAAACTAAAATAATGATGCAATCGGTGACAAGGACACCTGCACAACCGAGCATCAGTATGGGGGACCTCAACATCGAGTTCGTGAACAACTTCATTTACCTGGGTTGCAACTTGTCAAGGGACGTCAATGAAACTGACGAAATCAAGCGACGGATACAGTTAGCTAATAAGACTTTTTTCTCGGTTCTCCCCATAATGAAATCGAAGCATGTGCACAGAAACACGAAGCTCCGCGTGTACAAAACCATTATACGACCAGTGCTATGCTATGGCTGCGAAGCATGGATCCTTACTCAAGCCTCCGAAAATATGCTAGACACTTTTGATCGTAAGGTTCTTCGGCGAATTTCCGGGGCTGTTTGCGATCGAGATGGATGGCGCATCCGGTACAACCATGAGTTGTATGAAATGTACGATGAGCTGCAAGTCTCGAAAATCGTCGGAGGACAATGATCCAGGCGGCCCAGGCCCGACGTCGGGCTGTCGCGCCACGATGATGATGATGAATGTACGGGGAATTTAAAGAAAAAGTATACGAAATTTGAATATTAAATTGTAAATTCTCCATTTATTCCAATATATGTAATCCTTATATGTAAAAAATCATTTTCATAGACATTTTCCAAGAAAACATTTTCTTTTTATTTTCACGTTCACGGTGAACTGTACAGCGCCCTTAACCTATTATTATGCAAAAAAAATCGTTTATAACATGTTTTTTTATTGATACACTTTGTTTCTTTCATTATTTACTTGTGAACAATGAATTTTCGTTGTTCGAAGTAAAAGATATCTTTTTCTAGAATACATCGGCATAGATTTTTGAATTTTCCCTTTTTCGTTGAGTTTTCTCGCTACAAGCGAAAAGATTTTTTGTACTTTTTGCGCACTGAACTCCGTTCTATACTTATTATAGACTAGATTTAGATGGACTTGTCTTATTATTATAGATATGTGCATAATTACTGTATGTTTTATGAATGTTGTACTTGTCCCCTAAATATTAAAAAAACACATATCCTTAGCGGGTTGATAACTACTAATGCTTTTGTATATTTTCTTTCATTGAAAATCGCAACATTTCATGCATACAAAATAACAAATCAATCATTAGGTGATTTCACATATGGAGGTGCCAGTAAGTTATCGCTTGTTTCAAATCAATTTTTTATCGAGTTAGGGTCGATTAGAATATGTTAAAATGAAGAAAGTTGGTGTTGTTTTAATTTTATTCTACCCAAATGACATTGGGCATTTTCGGATTATGTTTCAACGCCTTCCTTTTTGTTTTCCATTTCCATATTTTACATTAGTTTTAATTTGTGGGTGTACATGTGAAATGGAATTACCAGTAGTCCTTAAAAAAAGCGGTTGAGTTTTTAAAGATTGTTACAACATAACAACAAAAAAGTTCGTGCGTGCTCACTGGGGCGACGGAACGATTTTTTTTTTTGAGGGGGCAAACTGTTGGATTTTTCAAGATGAGAACGAAAAGTCGAGTGTAATATTTCTAATTCAGATGTGTTTATTCCAAAGGAGTCATAACTGACTGATCTGACTGATTTTTGAATATAAATTACCCAGATGATACGATGGCGATTATTCCACACCATAAATTCATCGCTTATTTCTCGGCTTTTCAATAATTAGAGGCTATCGCTTAGGCAAAAGAATCGCGACAGAATTTGTTAATTGCCTTGACCCCTCCAGGGGCATGGGCGCGTCAACATTTCTAGCATTTCTACGCCTTGTTGACGTTTCGATAGCATATCTACTTTTCGGAAGTGCAGTTGCTAGCATGCCACTCCTATCCGCGCCGTCTTTATACTGACAAGCTCGGAGCACTGAGAGTTCTATTAGTACTCACAGGAAGTTTTTGATCGCGCCGACATTTGAACTCCGAGCACTAGATTAGTATCGTAGAGCGTTGACCGAACGACCATGGCAACCGAGCGCGATAGGATTTCAATTCGCAAATATATTGCCAAGATGATATTTCGCCAATTTATCTTCCTACTTGCAAGGTCACGATATCAATTTTGCGATTTTATCTTCTAGGCGATGAACTCACAATAAATACAAAACAACGATTGTGTCATTCTCATTGTTGGCTGTTCTAGATAGCACAACGGTTAGCACTATTGACTTGCAAACATGGGATCCTGGTTTAGATACTACAAATATCAGTTGTAAAAAAGGATAAAATATAAATTATGAGCATCAAAGAACATGTAAGGTAAAAACAAGCTTGCCAAAGGTAGGATACCCTTCACGCTTCGCTTGGTATCATACCTTCGTTGTGACTTATGGCGCATTTGCCTCCTTGATATAGAAAGAAGGCTTTGTACAATTTAAGCTGGATAGTTTTAAAACTGAGGGATTAGTTTGCATAGAACCAGGCGTACAAAAACCATGAATATATACAGCGTATCCCGTTCATGATGGTGAATATTTCAATGGCTCATTTGAGGAAAATTAATGTACGACATGAACCCTCCATCGTTAATCGTTACAGAGTTATATCTTTTTTTTTTAACTGTGAAAACCCTTGACTTGTCCAACAAATTCTAAATTTGCCAAGCCCCCTATTATTCGATCCGAGATTTGATCTTATCTGTTATGGGTGTGCCTCGCCTTTTGTTTCGGTAGGCGGTTTTTGCGGACTGTAATAACTGGCAGTTATCCGCATTCACTGTTCGTTGGCCGTGAAGAAAGTCAATGAGTAAAACTCCCCTTGGGTAAAAAAAACCGCTGCGATAACCTTTCCGGCTGAGAGACGCCATTCCTTACTTGCCATTTTCGTTTTGGGAGTATAATGATGGACCCACGTCTCATCACTTGTGCGGATGTGCCTCACAAAATCCTCCCCTTCTTGTCGAAATCGATTCAGAAGTCTCTCTGATCTTCAACCTTACCTGCTTTTGATTGTCATTCATCAACCTCGGGACCCAACGAGCACTAATTTTTCTGAATCAGTGATAACGGATTGAACACTCCCGTAGCTGATACCATTTTCTGATGAAATTTCTTTAACAGATATCCGTCGAGCACGTTCAATAAGCTCTCGAACGTCACTAATGTTGGCATCTGTCAGACTTGACATTGGGCGTCGACAGTGACTTTCATTTTCAACACGTTCTCGTCCACCCTTAAATTCTCTGGCTCACGTATACACTCGATTCTGAGACAGTGTAGTGTCCCCAAACTGGGTCCGTAAACGAGTAAAAATTTCCCAGAGTGGCCTACCAAGCTGGTTCCCGCACTCCTTATAAAACAAATATTGTATCAGTTGCTCACTGCTACGTCCACCACAGAGCTGCGTGCTAACAGCAATAGTAAAATTACCGTTTATATTTGATTTATCCTTGTTTAAACGAGCTTTTTATCGGTTAAAAAAATTACCGTTATTTCAAAGATACAATCGTTCGAACTTTTAAAAAATTGTAAAATTTATTTTTCATCAAAAATCCAAATGTTTACTTCGTAACGGTACTTTGAACTGACAAATCTGAAAAGTTGACAAAAGTTGCCCCGTTATGTTATGTTTCGATCAGCATATATGTAAATATGAGGGACTTAGATTGAAAATTTGCGAATGTGACGTTTTAAAGGTAAAAAAAAGTGATTTTCGTGCAAAACACGTTTACGCTATTATATTTTCAGAAGAGTTTTACTTATATTATACTTTTTAGTTAACAAAATAGCAGAAAAGAAGCAAAACTAATGACGAAAGGTGTTCCAAAGGAATTTAAATCGAATCCAAAGTGAAAACTACAAATAGTGTTCGAAATGTCCTCCTTCGTGTTGGATACAAACTTGATATCTTCTAACAACTGATGCGACAGCCCGGCGAACTTCTTGCCTCTTTTCTCTCAAATCGTTGCACGCCGTTTCAATTTACCGAATCAGGTGTTCCCGCTACGTAATAGGTTCGTTATAAACTTCATTTTTCAAACTTCTCTATACATACTTGTAAAAGTCAACAGGAGTTAAATTAGGACTTCTAGCAGGCCATGCAATAGGCCCATTTCGTCCGATCCACTTTTCGTGGAATTCGTTATTAAGCAACTCCGTGACAACTCTTCCGTTATGGGCAGGACATCCGTCCATCTGCCATATTTCAGGCTGTACTAACCCGCAGAGATCCACACTCGGAAACCTCAATGGGCCTTTTTACCTTTAGGCTGTTTGAGCGTACATTCGGGAGTGCAATTCCGTGGGTTCGTACAAAAGCGAAAAGAGTGTATTTCCGCTTCGGGTAGTATGAAAAAGGAATTCCGTTCACGGAAATTCACTTTAGGAATCTGAAAAGAACGTTTCCGCTTTAGGAAGTACGAGCATCTGGGATGTATGCTCGTACTTCCTAAAGCGGAAATGTTCTGTGGAGTTCCGCTATAGGTAGCATAAAAGTATGGAAATCCACTCTCGGAGATCTCGGACAGGACTTACGCCTTAGGCACTCCCAAAATTTGGAGCGATTTTTCGTTGAAATAAAAGAGTTCCGGGCTATGATGATTCATTTGGAACTATTGCCCAAAACTAATACAACATTTTTCAGACGATTGCTCATTTTGTAGTGAAAGTTCGGTTTGGGACGATAGTTTCTGGGACGTTAACCTTTAGATCCGGTTAATCACAATTGGTTTCGATCAGTACAATGCAACGTGGATGGCATTTTCCCCCGAATAACTTACATACAAAAACCTGCATGGTATCTTTACAAGCACAGATCAATGAGCCATCTGTTAAAAATCTTCATATTTACTACTTTACTGTTGAGTCCTTTGGCCAGGGAAAAGGACATTCTTGTCAATAAAGTGGTATCCAGGCAAGATGGGTATCATATGGTGGGGGGTCATGAGGCGAATACACTAGACTTAATGACATTTTGAGTCCTTTAGTCAGGAAAAAGAACGCTCTTGGCAGTAAAGTCATATCCAGACAAGATGGGTGTCATTTAACTGCGGGTATTGAGGCGAATGAACTGAACTGTTTTTTTTTATTGTATTTTGACTCTTTTGGTCAGGAAAACAGCACCTTCTTGGACATGAATTGAAACAGAAACCAAAGCTAGTAAACATCGGTAACTGCTCCGTTTCGGGACTAAGTCGGGATAGTTTTCATCATCATAACAAGGCTAAGACAAAACGCCTTCTTATGATGCTGAAAACAAGGTGATGATACGAATCCTTTCGACATAAGGGGCATATAGGATTTAAGGGACATAGAGGATATAAAGTACATAACGGTCATAAAGTACCGAAAGACACAATGTCCTCGAAGACAACTCAAAGTTTTGTCAAAGGCACGAGGATGCGAACCTAAAGAATAAGTTCTTTGGGAACAACATTTTTCAAAGCAAATCATAGGCAACTATGAGCCTAAAGTGCCGATGAATATCATCGCTCTTTTTGTGTCATTTGTACTAATATTATATCTGAGAATTTAATACACCAAGTATAAGTGTTACATTATCAACATCAGTCGTGCGGTGAATATTAAGATTATTTATTCCCCTAGTAGGTAGAAAATGTCCATTATCCAGCCGTTAGTTTAAGAAGCAGCCGAATATTGTTTTACTGTGTAGCAAAATTTCTCTACTTAGCGGAAAATTCGTCCCATTTGGAAATCTCCATTCTATGTACCCAACCGAATATGTTGAAACTCCACTGGAATCGAAACTAAATCGCATTTGCAATCGACCAAAAATCTCTCCAACAAGTTTTCCAAACCTAATCTATCTCTCTAAAACATGATTTCACCGAGAATCTCTCATCGTTTCTTACATCGTCCTCCTCCTAGACCTCATAGTGTATCTATGACAATATTCACCAAAAGTCCCTTGTGCTATTGTCGCATCGTACGTCAATCTTTTGCTAAGTATTATTGTCAACTGAATGTACATAAATACTTAACTAAGTTGCATGGAAAAATTCCGGGAGTACTCGTAGGTATTAACAGTGATGTGGTTCCGTAAACTATTTGGTTGTTTTGTAAGTGCCGTACGAAGTAATTCTCTGAAATATTCAGGCTAGAGTATGTTTCGTAGTTCGAAACCTCCGGTTGTAGGGATATGCATAGTTCAACATGCTGTACTGCCCTGCATACTACCGTCTGTATGCGTGTTGACAACCCTATACCGATATATCCCTGAATCCGGGACCATAACTCAACTCCACCCCTTATGGCTATACGGCTACAGTCCTACTCTGCCATTACATACGTCGGTCGTCTGCCTAACAAAATGGCAAGTGGCGAAAAATGCAAATTAGCAACTAATGAATGCAAAAACATGCAACTCGAATTAATTTACACAGAAGTGAATTTAAGTTTTGGTATTTTCAAGAAGAGAGGTAGCAGTGGAGTGGGTTCTTCCCGACAGGGTTACAACGCCAAGTGGATATCTGCAAAACTTCTTCTTCCAGTGAGTCGGAAGTTGAATGCCGGGCGCAAAACACTTGGCCTGGGCGGGACATTTCAAATGAAAATGAAATGCAAGCTGATGCAAATAAAGTTTGGAGAAATACGTAAATTTTCTCAGGATGGAATAGCCCGAAGAGAAATTATTGTAAGCCGCATTTGCAAATTGGGCGGAAAAAAACTGATGAAAATTTCAAAGATTTCCGAAAACTCTGTGCATCGTTGAGACGCCAGCGTCCGGGATTGAAGGAGCACTCCTGAGAATCCTTGCAAGAATGCTTTTCCGTTCACTGCTAGTCAGTTTTGCAGAATATATTTTTTCTTTTTTGGAATATTTTTGAATTGTTTCTTATTTGAGAGATGCATGGAAGAAGGATTGTACGATAAGATGGAATATTTATTTTGGTGTGAAAACTATTTGAAATGCATTCGGGTTGAGATGGTTTGTTTTAGTGAAGGACTTTATATTGCGATCTATGTATGTATAATTCTCTGCTAAATTAAATAAATTTTTAAAATTTATTGTTTGATACAGAAAGTGTTCAAACTTCACGCAATGCGAAGCGATTATACGGACAGAAACCAAAATCAATACTTGCTCTATGTCGTGTCACGGCTCACTTTCAATCGGATAGGAAATAAATTGACAGTAGTGGAGCAATGCACAAGGGGCGCCGATACCTATCGAAATCGCTTGTCTCGATAGGTATCTGAGCTACCGCTGGTCCCTGACCCTATTTGCGCCATTTTCTTTGTCCTGCGTTTCACTTATACACAGTTGAGGCTGGCGTATTCTCAACTAGACATGTGACGCTGCGCCCGTAAGTAAGTTTTGATTAATCCCAACCAATAACTTGCTAGTCGTAACCAAGGATAAAATTCCCTCGCGACTCAGAGCTCGCACTTGGTTACCAGCCCGTCCGACAGGTGAGGTTGCAGTTTTGTCGGTAATCAGGTCCAGCAATCCTGACCTTCCGACCACCGAGCGGATTGGCGTGGTCATCGTGATTAAAAAAGAAAACAAAAACAAATTTCGTAATAAATTCCAGTTTTCAGACTTTAGAGCTGCGGGTCTACTAAAAAGGATAGCTTAGGTTAGGTTAGAGGGGCTGCCATGAAGTGTCACAGCTCACTTAGACCACAGATGGGTCCGTTGTGATACCCGCGGTATTTAACAACCTTTCCAATGAAGCGGAAAATCCTACTGACATCCATATCCTTCAAGTCATCCAAATCTTCAAAGAAGAAAGACCCAAGAATCCTTTTCCTTCTTATCGCCAAGGCAGGACAGGTACAAAGACGGTGGGAAGTACTTTCCTCCTCATCCTCGTCATCGCAACTTCTGCAAAAGTCATTGTAAGGACGCTGGAGTCTTCTGACGTGTTCGCCGATCAGACAATGCCCAGTGATAACTCCCACCTGAACGCTAATGTGCTTCCTATCCATTGATCGAAGTTTGAAAGATCGCCCAGGATCGATTCTGGGCCATATCATTTTTGTCACTTGGCAGGTGCTACTGGTACCCCAGATTGTATTGGCCTTGCCAACCGCATCCTCCAGTATCTTCTTTTTGCAAGCTGATATGGGCATTCCAATTTCGTGGGGCTCCATCATGATCTCCCTAGTCGCTGCACGAGCCAACTCATCAGCTTTACAATTGCCGCAGCAAAACCACTATGGCCGGGAATACAGCACAATAGAATGTTGAAGGTTTTTCCCAGCTCAATAAGGGACGAGCGGCACTCTTCCACCAGCTAAAAAGGATAAGAAGGAGGGCTCTTCGGCAGATTCCATACCAAACGCCACATTGGAGAGAGCAGATAATAAAGAAGGCGATAACTCTAATGCCCCGCCCTCGTCCAGTAGTCAGATCGGCGATGACGTCACTGTGTCCCTCTCTTCTGATATCATTGATTTGGAGAATCTTTCTCGATGAGACGTTTGAATCGAACCTTAAAGAGGATATTGACGTCACTACGGTGAAGGCAGGGGCTGTTTCTATTGTATTATTAAATCCGTACAAATGAATCTCCACCATTCTGAAGCAGCTTCTGCCGCTCTTCTTTTACGGCTGGCATGTAGCACTGAGGAGGTCGTGTTGCTTCAGAAAACATATGGGTCGTGGACGACCTCGTTAGGGGACTTAAGTCTCCGAACTATACTATGTTCTACGTAAGGGATCCGGGTAAGCCACGATCCTGCATTCTCATAAAGACCTGTATGTGCTTTTCGAGCTACTTCACACAGCAATATTGATACTGTCGCAGTCAGTTTGGAAACTAACTGAAAAGGATACTGGATCGTATCCGCCTACCTGTCATATGTTATGTTAATTGCCTTGACTTCTCCAGGGGCATTGGCGCGTCAACGTCTCTAGCATTTCAATGCCTTGTTGACGTTTCAATGGCATATGTAGTTTTCGGAAGCGCAGAGGATATGACCATTGAGCTGATCAGAAACAGGTATAGAACTGATTGGGTCAAGCATACTGAAATTCTCTTGGAACGCCTACCAACCTAGAACCAGACAAGAACTGGATAAAATGGTGTTCACACTAAAAAAGGCCACGAATGACTCATGCCCCATCCGCAGACCGAATGGTACTAAAAACCCAGAGTGGTGGAGCGCGGCGATCAACGAACTAAGTGTATTCTGTAGGCAGGCGTTCAACAGGGCAAAGTCGTCAAGAATTGACTCAGATGGGATGGCCTACTAAGGACATCTTAGCAAATATTAAAAAGAAATCACGAAGTTGAAGCGGGATTTCTGGAGGCAACTCTTGCGAACGCATCGAAAATTCCAGCTGCAAACCCTTCAATTTCCATTTATGTGATGAAACCGGATGGGTCCTGGACTACCTCCAGTATTGAAACTGTTGACATCCTTTTGGACACGCAATTGTGTCTATTATTTCGAGGGAAAAGGTTCTCTGGGCCATATCTGGCTTCGGGCCGTATAAATCGGCCGGAGCTGACGGTATCATCCCGGCTGAAATACAGGATTCGTCTGATATTAATTACCTCTGGATTGCATCTATCTTTGAGGCCTGTTTGAATTTTTTTTACATCCCAGGAATGTGGTGGTTTTCATCCCGAAGGCAGGCAATAGTTCCCACGTCGCGTCAGTCCGAAGGACCTTTAGCCTATAAGCCTATCCTCTACACTAATTACAATGTTTGAAAGACGAATTGATTTTCACTTCCAAAGTATCATACCTCCGCGCCTTTTATCTTAGTCACAAATGCCTATTGGAAGGGTAAATATGTGGATAAAAACGTCAAACCGGAGTAAATTATCGAGGCATTATCATACCTAACGCTGGTTTACCCACTCTATAGGCTAATTAACCTGATGTTAACATCAGTCATTACCCAGGCACTTGTTCCGTGCAAAGGGGTGTGAACAGAGGTACTTCGCAAGTTGGCGTCCTTTCCCCACTTCTCTGGATTGTTGCTATAAATCATCTTCTTTTGGACCTGGATCAGCTGGGCTACAAGGTGATTGCCTATGCGGATTACGTTGCCATTGCGATATGGGGGAAATTCCCCAGTACTCTCAGTGAGGTTTTACCGATTTCTCTTTCCCTGCTGAATAACTGGCTCGCAAATCAGGGGTTCGGCTCAATCCCAATAAGACGGAACTTGTTTTTTTTTTTTTCAAAGAAGCATTCGACTCCATCAGTATTACCTACTATGCTGGAAGGTGTTGGACTGATTCTTACTAACAAGACAAAATTTCGGGTTGTAATCTTCGATAGGAAGCTCAGCCCGAAGGCTAACATCCAGGAGCGCGTGGAGAAAGCCAATATCGCTCTATGTTGCTGTAGGAAGGCTATTGGTATAGAAATTAGGGCCTACAGCCGTAAGTTTTCGGTGGCTCAGTGTGTCTGTTAGGAAAGGTACAAAGATCAGCCATCGTCGTTATTAGTGGGGCTCTCAGGATGACTTCTAATGACGCTTTTGATGCAGAGGGAGTAGATCTCCCTCTTGATATCCTAGCCGTTCCGCTGACTGCGTGCACGGCCGTCAGTGTTCGCGAAACGGGTCGCGTAGTGCTGGACATTCCAAAATTCTTATCAACATAGACATCCCCCCTACCGCAGACTATATTACACCACACTATGTCTTTGGCAGGAATTTCACTAGTCTGATCCCACTACGGAGCCAGTGGGCTAGGGAGTTTGATGTCTGACTCGTTATGTATCTATACAGATGGAATTCAGAATAAGGCGGGCGTTCGAGCCGGGGTCTACTCCGATCGACTGAACATAGACTTATTCATCCGTCTCCCAAACCACTGCAGAGTTTGTCAAGTGTAGGTTTCGACTATTAAGGAAGCTTTGATTTGTCTGGGGCGTAATGTTATTGCGGTCACGGAAGTCATCGTTTATACGGATAGCAAAGCTGCGGTAAGTGTCCTAGAGTCTATTCTCACCACAGGAAGGACGGTGGCGGATTGCAGCGCTTCTCTCTCAGAAATGGCAACTTCGTTAATATCAAGCTATACTAGAAACCTGATCACAGCGGTTTTTCCGGTTATTTCAGAGCTGAAGATCGGTGGAACATTGGTATTCCCCATGATTCTTACAAGTACGCAATCAGCCTGTCCGCGATTAGCAAGTCTTTAGATGGTCAATTAATAGTATGTATCGGGTAACGAAGACGATGTGGCCTACACTTGATATATGTATGTCGCTCCATGGGCTTGTTGTCGCTGAGTAGGAGTTTTATAGGTGCGGTCGTGGGGGTTATAACTGGACTTTAGCTTCCTTTTAATGACTTCTGTAGGAGCTGTGACGATGATGAGTAAGAGGATAGTACTACTGATCTGTTCTATGAGTGTCGGGCTTTGGCATATTTAAGGATGACAATACCTGGGGCACCGACTTGGGGGACCTGCCGATGGGGGACCTGGCGATGGGGGACCTGGCGATGGTGGCTGCTCGTCAGCTGAATCGGTTTATGTTGGCTCTAGCTGGTTTAATGGATAGGCTGGACGGAAGTCCTTTACTCCTTTGTGGTATGACAACCGGTCCATTCGTGGTCTATGTGTGTCGTGGGTTATTGTGACAGCCCATAAACCTAAACTAACCTAAACCCCGCACCACACACTCGAACACGAACACAGGGGAGAATTTGCTCAAGATTTGTGTGAAGTTTGTAAAAGACGGGCTGGTGGGCATCCGAAGGTGCCCGTGAGGACGAAGCCTAGAGTTGTGATAATGACGGTGCAGGTCCGGCAGTGCCATCTGGCGGAGTAATAGGCCCCTCAAAGAGCTAAACAGCGGCCTATGCTTACTGTAGCTCAGTTTGGGAGATGTGGGTGGGGTGGCCGGCCCTGTCCGTACATATTAAAAGAAGTTCACAGGACTGGGATAGACAAGACAAACAGGGGAGGAAAACATGGTGAATAAACGGAAAAAAAATGAGGCGATAAGGATAGAAAGGTTGGCGGACGGATCAGACGCCCTCGCGCTCGCATTGGGGTCCGGTTGTAAAGGGACCCCCGACTTCTGGTTTCGCACCACTGGCGGATCACTACACATCAGATGCTGATTTCGATCCGTCGGTGGAAGCAGCACGACCAGAATATGGTTCATTACAAGTTTCTTGAACCATTCGCTGAGGATCGCCTTTGCTCAATCGATGCAATAAGATATCCTCCGAGTAGCTGAAGACACTTCACGCAAAGGTCGAATTCCTGT
This sequence comes from Chloromyia formosa, assembly GCA_964017055.1. Lineage (NCBI taxonomy): Eukaryota > Metazoa > Arthropoda > Insecta > Diptera > Stratiomyidae > Chloromyia > Chloromyia formosa. The sequence continues at coordinate 35,040,720 of OZ024816.1, read as the reverse complement.
TCAACAGTGTGTGGCCGAGCTAATAAAATACAGAATGACGCTACGTCCTATCACCGCATGTGCACTGAAACGCTAATAAGTATGAAAGAAATAGGATTGAAAAAGATGCGGCGCGGCATACCGAATACTTTTGGCTCTAAAATTATAGACTTCCCCTTCCTTTGGGATCATAGCTTCTGATCGCAAGAGATCGCTTGGCTCAGGATCGTATCGCATAGCAGGCAGTATGAGTGCCGTGTGAGTCTTCTGTTTGTCTATTTGTAAACGAATAAAATTATTGCCCTCAATATCTTAAGTCTAGCTAGCAAGTCTATGATATCGGCTTCCCGATATTTATTTCGGAAGTTATTGTTGTGAAAATGTTTAGGTATCCAGGAACCTTTTCTCAATTTTAGAATCATTGCCTTTGAAATTACCTACATATATACGAGTATACGAATGTACTTCGAAATCAGACCCTTTGAGAGTCTGTTTCAAATTTCATTCCAGTTTAATTTGCGACTCGTTAACAGTTTGTCCTATTAATTGTGAAGTAAATTATTTTCAATTCAGTGCCAAATTAAATGGTTACTGACGACATCTTCTCGAATTGCTTACCTCCTACCAGATCAGTGCTTCTCTTTATCCCCAGGAGTATGAATAACTACTGTCATCGAGACATACTTTCTGTTGAAAATCTGATAAGATGACAGTCTACCATTTACATTTATATGCAAAATTGTTTCAATGTTACCATTTAAGATTCTAATAATCTAAGATACCCTTCACGCTATCTCTTCTATTCTAAGAACCACACCCCCACCACTTTTACCACCCACCAGTCTTTGTAGCCGTGACCACCATAGGGAACTGTTTGTCATATTGCATACAAATTGTACCGGGGGACATGTATCTCTACATCTATCGGTCAGAGTATCTATCTATAGTCTTGGCTGGTGTCGTTCGACCAATATCAATAACGACAACGAGGTTTCTGTAAGGTTGCCAACAAAATGTAGTCGGTTGGGTTGCATAAATTCCTTCAAATGTTGTCCTTCTGAGAAAGGCACTTCTGGAAGGCTCCAGCTTAAAATTATGGTCACAACATCCATATAGGGTCGGTCGTTGGGTGTAATATGTAAATTTTTCGATATTTTTGAATTTATTGGAGGTACGAAAATAGGGATACAGGATATGTTCGACATGGATACACGGAATATGATATGGTCGTTGCGGTGTCGTCAATTTAATGAAATAATTTAATGGTTACTGGATGGGCTGACGCTAATTGATTTTTTGATTTGCATAAGCTAAAAGGTTATTGAAAATTTCCCAAGTCTTGCCAAGGGATGGGACCCAATGCGATCTACATGTTGCTCTTGGTTATAATAATTTTCCAACGACTGACGCCGCCATAAACCTCATTCATGCATGTACTACAGACCTACCGACCTATGATTACTGACTCATTAGTTATTATTCCATGTTGTGTCCACCAAGCGGTTTGTAACTCCGAGCAGCTTTCTACTGTCCTCACGGACATCGACTTCCGTCGTTTCTTGGACTTCCGAAATTCCTCGAGCCGTTACACCTACGAAGGACTTCTTTTGAAATTCGGTGGTTATCTATTCGCTGCCGGGGCCCCGCTTCTTGTGGCCTACGTTCATATGTTGATAAATTTGAAAGCCGGTTTGTCAAAATTTGCTACTGCTCGTGACTGTACAGTCGCTTCCACTGATATCCTTCGCGTGTAGCTCTACAAAATCGACAGAGGACCCTCCTTTTAATGAAATTTAATAAATTGCAGATACCTGAGACCTGGACACTCAGGTCTCGCAGAAGTAGCAAAGCACATATCGAACTATTGTTTTGTAAATTTGGAACTTAGTCTTCATAGGTATGAAGCTGTTGTTTGGTTGTTTAGTATTCTAGGCACTGTATAGAAGCTTCAGTGGATTCGTCGTTTGATTTAGTGGGTTTCCTATGGGTATTCGTACGGAATGTTCCACTAAAATCCTTGGAATCGTCTGGGATTCGTGTGGTGGCATACGCAGACGAGTGCGTGATACTCGTATCTAGCAAGCACTTAGGTACATTATTAGATCTAACTACTAACTGGGTGTTATGTTAATCCTCAAAAAAACTAAACTGGTTCTATTCACAAAGTGATCCAAATTTCAGGAATTTAGTTTTCCAAGTATGGGTGACACCGAGTTAACTTTATCAACCCATGCAAAGTACTTAGGAATGATCCTAGATGGAAGACTTAGCTGGGGTCGTGGCCAACATTGCAAAAGTTTGCTATGGATAAAAAAAGGTTGGGTCTGGGTCCTTCAAATGTTGGGAACCTCTTGAACAGTGGAGCTCCGGTGAGTTACGGCTTGTAGCGGAGTTCAAGGTAACGAAATTACTCAATTGCCCTAACCCCTTGTGGGGCATAGCGCGTCAACTGTTCCATGTGACCCAGTTGACGTTTCGTTGGCATAAACTGGTTTCGGAGAATGCAGTTGCCAGCATGCACCTCCTGCACATCCATGGCCACGAACGTCGTCGTAGACGGGATTCGAACCCGAAACGCCAGTAGTCAAACATGAGACTGATGCCTCAACACACTGCGCTACCGGTCGCCCCTTACAGCTAAAGAGCTACCGATGCCAATACGGACATAAAAGAAGAAACTGAACGATAGGATGTATGGGCTGGCCAACGCAAACTGTCACAATACCAACGACTCTAGAATGACGAAAATATTCTGGGACTCCTATCACTGGAAAAAGACCAAAAGCCTCGCGGGACTACCCAGATGACAGTGCGCACTACGAGTGGGCGTACTAACGGGGCACTGCTTGGGGAACACGCATTCGAATTAGAACTGAGTTACCAAACACAGAGTTAACTCTAAGGCTCCTTCTGTGCGACTGTCCAGCGCTTGCTAGGTAAAGTCTTTCTCAAAGACCTTGAAGAAGTTGCTGGTTTCAGCTTGAGAAGTTTTTGGAGCTTCGCTAATTATTCAACAAATTGAGCTCAACAAATATCTTTTGGTAACGACTAACCCGGAAGGTAATGGGCATCGGAAGCACGTAGTATCGCTATTGATCTAAGCAGTCTATTCGGGACCGTTAGGCTGCAACCTTACCTAATCTCGAGGGTTTCATCTCCATTCTGCGTAATGTTGTATCCAAAATATTTGAAATTGTCTGTACCGATGGTCTGACCGTCTTAATTTATGATTCGGGAGTGGTTATGCTAGAGGATCCGGTGAGGATTTCCAGATGCACTGTTACGATAGTAAATGGAATCTTTGGGTTGTCTTGCAAAAATAAATGAAGTTATAGAATTTGGATTTTTTTACGATCGACTGAGGGTCTAAAAAAATGATATCAAAAAAGCAAGCAAACATATACATGTTCCCATGGAAGAGGTAAAACTCGGTAGAGCGAAGCCAAGGATCAATCAATCTTTAAGCTAGCAGATGAGGTTTAAAATGAGAAGTGTGTTTCTTTGACTACTGACAATGCAACCCTTGATGGTGGCTCGCTTCCGACTTTTTTTTTTAAATCGGACACAGAGGCCGTAGGTTTGTACAGTCCTCATCATTTAAGACATCCTCGGCTAGTATTCTTCGCTTGGCGCGTAGTGGGAAAAACATTGCATACACCTGATGTTTGTTAGGGTATGTTTATGTTGGAGGTGCGGTAAACCATTAGAATAGAGCGTCGCCGGGAGCAGTGCTTCTCTTTGGTGGGAATTAAATAGAGAGCAAACGCTGCTTCCGCTATGGAGGCAGCCTTATAGGCAGCATGCATCGGACAAAGTTATGCAAGTACTGAAGCATTGAACACGGCGATATTCAAATCTTGTCCGGTCAGTAAACACGTAGCTAAGAATAAACCAACCTGGTGGAATGCTAGGAGTTTTGTGCATAACCTCAGTGTCGGAAGTAGACTTGTCTTACTAAAACCATAACTTAGTGGTGCGAAATACTGTTTATGGAGTTGCTTTTGTAAACGTATGAAAGAGTCTAGTAAAGCCTCCAGACTTCGCATAATTCCCTCGACAATTCCTTCTATAACTTGTGTAAAGGACCGGCAGATAGTCATTCGTAGAAACCAAAGGGGACGAAGCCTAATGTTGCCAAAGTGAAGGTCGGATAGAAAAATACTCCTATGCTTGCTATAGCTCAGTTCGGGAGACGTTCGCGTCCCGTTTTCTGTTCATTGGCTCTGTTCTTGCACACTAAAAAACATCATAGGCCTACATGCAAAAGAAATGGTGAGTGTTGAAATGGGTCGGGTAAATAGGATAAAATTGGTGTCGGCCGACATCAGTGCCCTCATTCACGCTCATGCGTTTCGGTTTTTTGAACCTTCGGTCGTCTATACCCGCCCAGCCTCGCGGTCCTATTGCTGATCAACAGTATTCTAAGATCTCCCTTATGAATCAATCGCCGTAAACGTAGGATTCCGCACCCCTGGGGTGATAGTCCACGTTATCTTAATTGTTGATTGAAATTTGGCTGCGGTTACCATTGTAAATCGGATATTGAAGCCCCAGCTTCATGTGCTGGGACCAAATTGTGTAGCAATCATCTATCAGGGGTCGGTAAACTTTTTCTGAAAAGGGCCAGATCGTTGAAATATTGGGCTCAGTGGGCTGAATCGGAGACCCAAATTGTAGTTCACCGTTGTGGTCAACCCACTACCCATTGTTAATGCAGTCAAATAGACTTTACTAGTTTGCATTAACACTAGTTTGACATAGAACATCAACTACTCCTGCCCACCAGGTCGGGCTACAATTGTCCTATATTCCTGTAAGGAAGCAATAGGCAGAAGCTGGGACCTGCAACCTATAGTCCTTTACTGGCTTTATGCATTTGTTGTGCTTAGCCAAGCGACGTACTTCGGCTTGCTGAGCAAAGTCCAAAGACTAGACAGTGTGCTTATTACTGGACCCCTGAGAACAACTCCATCTGTTGCCTTGGGTATGTTTCTCAACCTGCTTCCTCTCGATATTTTTGGACAGAAGGTTGATGAATCAGTTATGATCTCTTAACGCAATTTACATCGCAAGAGCAACGCGAATTCTTTGACAAACTGCTCTTGCAATTTAAATTACATGTGTAATTTGGTATTTATTCCTAGATGTGGAGTGGGTAGTCTTATGGTGCTACCATATCTTTTGCCACTCAGCGAATGTCGACCAAATGCTCGCCAAATGCCGAGTACTTGTTGAATATCAAACAGCTTCCACCGAACATCTGAATTTTCGCGCATATCGAGTCATCGGGCGAAAATACTTGCCGCTTTCGATTCAATCGAATCTCAGACCGTTTTCATACAAAACGACGGACCGGTTTTAATCCATATGAGATCTCATCGGAGCAAAGTTGAAAGCAAATTGGTTGAACATCAAATTCTTCCGCTTTAGTCTAATTGTATACTGAGTCCGCAATTCGCCCCCACGACGGCGAAGTATCTGTATGGTGGCTGTTTAAGTTCGCTCGCCGAAGAGCCGTGGCGTTCTTTTCGGTCTGTGAAGCTGGGCTAATGAATCGGAAGCGGCTAATATGCATATGCATCATTAACAATTAATCGGCGGATACTGATATAATACTTATCTATACCCACACGTTGCGGCCGCTTGCCAATCACCAAGCAAATGCTCATTTCCCAGTAGTTCGGCTGGCTCCACCATTCGGCGAGCATTTGGTCAGCACTCGCCAGTATTGTGGTAGCACCGTTATAGATGCGGTGCAAATCTTGCACACAATAAAATATTGTTTTGATGAAAATCTTCGAAGAAACCATTTATGTACTATAATTTTTACATATCAAAAACAATATTAACTCGCGGGCCGGAGTATGCCGACTTCTGATCTAGGCCCATTAGGCCCAGCCTGCCGTTACACTTCTTGTTTAGCAACTTAATGTTGTTGCTTCGCTTCAGTGAACACGCTAGTATTTGGCCGCACTTAGCAGGAACAAGGCATATATCTACGCAAAGAAAACTGTCGGCAAGTAGCCCTCAGCTGGCCTTCCAAAAACTCAACTCTTCTTTCTCGCGCCTAATTGACATATGGCCGACACCTGCTCAGCTGATGTGAAGGAGTTCAATGGCTTTTTAGGGGGTAGGCGCGACAGTTATAGTATATATACCTCATGTTAGAGACTCATAATCATCTTATGGTTCCATCTTCCTATAACACACTGCACTTTTATACAAGCAGAGATTTTAGCGATATCAGAAGCTCTGTCATGGGTGAGATTTCACGTCATAACTACTGGGAAAACTCAAGACTCGGTCTTCGAAATCTGTTCTGGTAGCTTCGAGGACGATTGCGAACTGTCATTCGTCCATTGACGATAAAGGGCGTTAGTTCCCATTATCTGGTTTTGGATTTCAAGTTACAATGGCGTTGTCCACAAGTCTAGTGTAGATAAGCTTACATATGAGGGGAAAATAGGCACTACAGTCCGTAATCGTAATTGATGCAGTATCAGAATGCATTTTACAGTTTTCAAACAAATGGACTAATTGAAGTGCTTGTCTTATGACGAGGATGCTGTGACCTAGACTGGATGCTTGAAAAGGTAGTTTATTCGGCTAGTTGTGGGTGTTATCACTGGGTTCCCCCTAATTGGGGCGAATACTTGGCGACGCCCACCCTTTCACAACTTCTGTAGAACCTCTGATGGTGTTGATGAGAAGGAGAGTACATTCCACCTTTTGTGTATGTGTCCTGCCATGTTCGGAAGGAGGAGGGTCTTTCTAGGGGCACCTTTAAGCCCGGTTAGGGTCTATCAGTTTATTTCGAGGTACAGCTGATTGCAGCAACTGGATACGGGTTGAGCTGAGGAGTCCTGGCGGGTATCACAGCGGCACCTATGGCGGCATTTGTGTGCTGTTGCAACCACGCCAGCCTTTTAAACATAACTTAAAGATATCAGAAATAACAAAAACGTCACTAAGTGTCACCATACACTGTCGAACTCGAACTCGAGCACGAACCTGGTACAAATGTCCTCTGACACACACATACACTTCACATAGGTGTGAAGAAAACCGGTCCACTTGTACCAGGTTTGTGTTCGAGTTCGACAGTGTATGGTGACACTAACACTCGTATCAATATTTTTCTTATATTCGATTTTAGCAAGTCATTCGTTCGAAATACATTGAAATCCTTGCTTCGAGATTCTTAAAAAAAACTCCCTCCTATCGTAAAATTTTATTTTTCAATTTTATTTTATTTTCAAGTACTAAAACACCATACTCTTCAAAGCTAGTAGCCCACTTAAATTTTGGTATAAAAATCGGAATAAAGTCAGACCACTAATCGTGTTTTTTTTTCATCCCTTCCTTTTATCGAAAATACAGAAATGGAAAGCGCACCGAGGAACGTTCAAGTTCGACCGTTAAGCTCATCGACAATGGTCATAACCTGGGAACCACCTGAGACACCGAATGGACAAGTGACCGTAAGTGAATTTTCCATTAAACGCCTCCAGCTATATAAGTACATTGCATAGACGGAATCTCTATCGTTGCGAATCCGTAAACCCTAAATCTGAATTCTCGTTAACCCTCTAACAAGCATTGTGACTCCCGTCCCACAACGAACCAACAACGTGCGCAAACTTTTCGAAGGCAAATTGAACCAAAATCGAAATTATCCCCGGAAATAGAGTGAAACGACACATCTGCTCGCTTCCGTTATTTTTTTGGGTGGAGAAAATGTAACAAACAAAATTACATGCCTAATCAATACCCAGTAGCTGAGCGTTTCAGAAATGTATTCCCACACATTTGCCATTCGACACGTAGTGTGGCTAAGCTATCGGGAAAACACGTTACCGCCCCGACAACGACGACGAGAACGGCAACGACGTGGACGACGACTACTACAGACAGGATGCTGGACAATGTTTGTTTATTACATTTCCTGGCCACTTAGGACAACAAAAGGATCGTCCATACTATCGTCTCCACCACCTCAGCCACCACGGCCACAGTCCACCGTAGTGTTCTGTGCAGTCAATAGTTGTGCGCCTCCGGTGCGCTTAATAATGCCATACAGTGAATGAACCGCAGGACCAAGGATGTTGGCTACAACTACTGTGCGTTTAAGATGGAATTCGACCGACAAAGCTGACCAAATCCTCAACAAACCATCACGTTGCCGGGGAATCCTTTATTTTCGAAATCGGTCCCTTTTATTTCGGCCTAATGAATTGGAATGTTTGCATTATCGATTGTACGTCCGTCGTAGCCGGTCGTATGTGGTGGCCAGGACGAATTCTGTGTCGGTCGGTTCTAATAGAGTTGTGCGGATTGGGAGCACTATACTATGTACATAGGGTGTACATGTCGGTCCTTCATTGTTGGACGATTTACTAATGTTTTACGTTTCTTATTTAATGCAGGGCTACAAGGTCTACTACACGACAAACCCCAATCAACCCGAAACATCTTGGGACTCGCAAGTCGTGGACAATAGTGAATTGACGACGATATCGGAACTACGGCCCCAGGCCATTTATACGGTTCGGGTTCAGGCATTTACATCGGTCGGTGCCGGTCCTATGTCCACACCCGTACAAGTGAAAACACAACAAGGTGAGTGTAGAATGGTAATAATGCGAATAAATGAAAATAATATAATAAATGAGAATTTATGGAGAATTTCGTGGCCAATGTATAGGAATGTCCTTTTCGTTATTTGCCAATTTTTAAGGTCACCTTTTTTTTCGTCTGGTTGCTCGTTTGCTTATGAACAACGTATGTCGTTGATACAACAAGTAGCGATGCACATTGGTACTTTCGTCCAATTCTATGATCGATTTACTTCCAAGCCATCTCTATATAGTGATTTAGATTAAAAGAGAAAATGTCATCAAAGAAAAACATCTGTGGACACGCGTCGTTACAGCCAACGTGCCTTTGCATTAATTTTGAGTTGCCTTTAACTCATTTATGTCCTTCGCGTCCTTCGTGTCCATTGTGTCCCTTATGTTAGGTTAAGTTAAAGGGCTGCCATGATTATCCGCAGCACACATAGACCACATCTGGGTCCGTTGTGTTACCACACAGGATTCAGAAATCCCTGACCATCCTATACCTCGAACCTGAGCATGAGCACACAATAAAACGTTGTAACTGAAAAACTTCAACATTTACCAAGTCCGCCAACTCGTTAAAATAAGGGTGAATTAACCTCCTCAGACTCGCCTGAGTATCCACAAAGAAGGAAGGTACTCTCATCTTCCTCCTGATCACCATAACTTCTACAAATGTCATAATACGGCAGCCTAAGCCTCCTGACAACGACAGCACCAATATGTTGTCTCCTCAACGACAGCAACTTAGCAGAGCGACCCAAGTCCAACCTCAGCCACATCTGTTTAGTTATTGTAAATTACATGTGCCGCTGCTCAGCCATCTCGAGTTAGTCCTGCTGACCGCAGCATAATGGCGAATTTGCATGAGTCGAAAGGTATTTCAATCGTGCAGCGAGTACTGCCGCTTGAGCCGTTGTACCCCGACGAGCCAGTTCGTCAGCTCTAGAATTTTCAACGAATCCATTGTGACCTGGAATCCAGCACACAGCGATGTCGAAGAAGCTGCACAACTCCGTTAGCGATATACGACACTCGAACACAATGCTCGAGGTAGTAAGTACGGACTCTAGTGATCTAATCGCAGCTTGGCTGTCTGTTAGAATCACAATGTTCCTCACAGATAGGACAGCCAGGCCAAAGCTTCCCAAATTCCTACCAATTCCGCCTGAAGAACACTACAGTATTCTGGCAGTCGTACCGATAGGTTTAAATTCAGTGTGTCGGAGTGAACGCCCGCACCAACTCCACGATCGGTCTTAGAGCCATCGGTGTAGATGTATATCGTGTCTGATCTTGTAAGCCATTCTCAAGCCCATTGAGATTGAGCTCGTGTTGGAATAAGGCAAGTACAAGCGGCCATCTGTTAACCTTTAGAATTACTACATGTGATTGCTTTGAAAGTTTAAGTACTCATCACTCGAATGACATGGGGAGTTAAGCCGACACTGGTCAATGCTTGCTTTTTTCGGCTTGTTTGTGGCACTCAACTTTTCCGTATTTGCGTTTGAACTTTCATTCGGCCAGTAGACAACATGTCTTGAACGGTACAACTCCTTGACAGGTTGCTGTGGTCCAGTGGCGGATCTAGAAGTCGAATTTGGAGAGGGGACGACTTTAATAACTACCTCGAGCCCTAAGGGTATGCCCACACTTATTCAACTATCGGTCCTCAAGAGGCATACTTCTATTGAAGGCGCGGAAGCGTTTCTTATTAGGGAGAAGCATCCAATGATGAACGTTCAAAACCTTGAATCATGGCTAGCTTAGGTATAAGTTCCGCTGTACGTAACACTCCACGCATGGATTGCAAACTGCAATACGTTTCGGTTTGTTACTGACAGAGGCTCATTAGTTTGAACAGAACTTCTGCTTCTTTTGCCTATTCAACATTAGCTACGTCTTTCAGTACAGTGAAGAAACGGAATCCAAGAAATGGTTTCCTCCTTTTTGCCAGAGCAGTACAGGTGCAGAGAAAAAAAAATAAACTCCTTCTTGTCCGCATCACGTAAACTTCTACAGTACATAGATGCGAAGCCTCAACTATGTGATATCCAGTATTCCGAACAGCAGATCCGATGAATTAGCGCAGTATCGTTTGTTGCACCCTGCCTCGAGAACTTGTCTGCCTTACAGCTACCAGGGAAACCAATGGGACCCAGAATCCAAAAAAAAAACACACTCATCACCGTAATTATTGACTAACAATCCGCCACAGTCAGACCTATTTCGAAGGATTTAATTACAGCGGTGAAAATCACAATATCTCTAGCTCATATCACATGGCACCCCAGTCAGGTTAGAGGTCTCGTTATCGTTGTACCCTTCGTCTGGAATACATTGCAGTATTTAGGGACACTGAAAGTAATATTTAGGTTAAGCCCATCAGAGAAAATTCTGATCCCTTACGCTTTAGCCATCTAGAGTCTCAATAAAGCCACTGACCACTGTCATGCAATATAATGACTGTATTTGCGGGCACTGATGAAGACCAAATGCGACGGTGGAGAGAGCACTTCATTGAGGTCCTCAACAACACCTTTGGACATTTGAACTCATCTTCACTTGAAGCAGAAAATATCCCGCAAGTAGCCAGAGTTGATACCAGCCCACCATCTAAATAGGCTATTAAATCGATGGCTAAAGCCGCGAGGATAGATGGAATTCCGGCGGAACTCGTTAAGGCGGATATCAACGCTACCGGGGATATTCTTCCCTCCCTTATCAAAGGTGTTGGGAAACCGAAACTCTTCTTAAAGAATGGAAGAAGGGCGTAATTATTGAGATCCTGGTAGCCTGAAGGATTGTTATAATTGACATGAAATTTGCCACCTCCCCGCAGTCTCCAAAGTGATGGTAAAAATAGTTTGAAATCCGATCAAGAATACAATTGACCGCACACTGAGCGATGAACAGGCTGGTTTTCGCGAGGGCTTTTCATGTAGCGACCACATCAACACCCTCCGAATTATTATTGAACAATCCGCAGAGTGGAGATCCCCATTACATCTCAAGTTCATCGATTTGGAGAAGGCGTTTGACAGCGTTGACCGGGAATACATCTGGAAGGCTTTACATAGGAGAGGTATACCAGATAAAATCATATCCATCATCAAGGAGTCCTATAGCGGAGCCCAATGTCACGTATTACACAAGGGTAAGCTTTCAGATCCCTTCGAGGTGCATAGCGGAGTGAGACAAGGCTGCATTTTGTCACCTATATTGTTTTTGATTGCTATTAACGACGTACTCTGCAATGCGCTTCATGAACACCAGAGCAAAGGTATCAGATGGAACCTGTTTGAATACCTTCAACACCTGGATTACGCTCACGGTATTTGTCTTCTCTCAAATATATCGGATCATCTAGTTCAAATGACGGATGCCCTGCACCGCGAAAGTGGCAATGCGGGGCTTAACATCAATGCTGCGAAAACTAAGTACTTGAGCTTGGATCCAGGAAGACAGAGCGGAATTTGTGTTTCGGGGCAGACGGTAGGAGAAGTGGAAAATTTTTGCTACCTCGGAAGTGTAGTTACAGCGGATGGTGATGTACTGTCTTGCATTAATAAAGCTCGAGCAGCTTTTTTTTTGTTTGACTCCTTTCTGGCAAAACAACAACATCTTCAGAAGTATCAAACTCAATATCTTCGAAACCAATATAAAAGCTGTGCTTCTTTATGGTTGTTCAACTTGGAAGGTGACCAGGGCGATAACAACTAGATTGCAAACTTTAGTGAATCAGTGTCTACGGCGCATCCTACACATATGGTGGCCGGAGGTCATTTCTAACGACGATATCCTGTTGATTACTGACCAGGACAGGATACAAACTTCCATAAAAAGGCGAAAATGGCAAGAGGTCACACACTTCGAAAAGGGCCGGAAAACATTGCTAAACAGGCACTCGATTGGAACCCACAGGGAACCGATGCAAGTCGCCGCGTTGGATGACCTAGAAACACCTGGAGAAGATCAGTTGATGTCGAGGGTAAGTTATTAGGCAAATCATGGAGACAGTAGAAGGCGATGGCGGCGAACAGGACGAGGTGGAAAGTCGGCGTGGTTAATGCCCTATGGCCCACAAGGGGTTGACAGGCTACAGAGGGATTTGCGGGCATCTATTCATTCAAAACGTCACGAAGAGGCAGTTTAAAACGCATGTTCAAAGCAACAACATGAGTAGTTGTCCTAAAAGCATCATAAAAACGCAGTTCAATCTTTGCGTCTATTCCATCAAGCAAGCGTTCTGTTAGCCTCTGTACTCGGAGCAGTCCACCAGACAACTACCCCAAAACTATGCAGCTCACAGAGTTTGACTGGAACTATCCTAAACTTATAAAGTGACCAAACTCTATTTTGTTCGGATTAGCCTTTAGCTTTACCCCGTAGGTAGCAGCCCCAAATATTTGTTGTGAGAGGGCATTTAGCAATACCTTAGTAATAACCCCCGGAAATTTACCAGATATAACAGTAGCAATGTCATCCGCATAAACACACACCTTTTAGCGCGACACTTTAAAGTTTTGAAGTAGTCTATTGACAACTAAAGGGTTATCCATTTCGTGTTTTGAAAAGTAAAGCCCTACCATTCGACATCTGTCAAATGTCAGTGTATTCCAAACTGGTATTGGTTTAGTTGAAGGTTTGCCATTTTACAAGATGGAACGTTTTACGACTGAACAACGCGTTAAAATTATTAAATTATTCTACCAAAATGGTGAATCCGCGGTGGCCACGTTTCGTGCATTACGCGCAGATTATGGTCTACATAATCGTCCCAATGAGCGCACAATTGCCTACACAGTGAAAAAATTTGAAGAAACTTGATCGGTGACATTCGATGTATTCTCCGAAACCAGTTTATGCTAAGAAACGTCAACTGGGCCACATGAAACAGTTGACGCGCTATGCCCCACAAGGGGTTAGGGCAATTGAGAGAGAGAGAGGATCGTTGACAGACATTTCTACACCTGTGCATCATCGTTTTGCTCGTTCGACCGAATACATCGCCGCTGTGAGTGAAAGTGTGGTCGAAGACCCGAATTTGTCGATTCCGCGCCGATCCCAGCCTTTAGGCCTATCTTACGGCACTTTGTGGCGCATTTTGCATTTGGACCTTCATCTCCATCCTTATAAAGTCCACCTCACGCAAGAATTAAAGCTGACTGATCACAGATTGCGTCATGAGTACTCAGATTGGGTCCTCGAATAGCAGGCCACTGATGCCGATTTTTCGAAGAAAATCTTCTTTAGCGATGAGGCCCATTTTGCGCTCGGCGGCTATGTAAACAAACAAAATTGTCGTATCTGGGGCAGTGAGCAACCGCAAGTGACCGCTGAGAAACCGTTGTACCCGCAAAAAGTGACTGTTTGGTATGCATTGTGGGCCGGCGGCGTCATTGAGCCGTTTTTCTTCGAAAACGATGAAGGAGCCGCCGTTACAGTCAATGGTCAGCGCTATGGCGCCATGATTTATGACTTTTTTTGGTCGGAAATTGAAGATATGGATCTCGATAATATGTGGTTTCAACAAGACGGGGCCACATGCCACACCATTCGACAAAATTTGGCTTTATTGCGCGAGAAATTCCCAGGACGCGTAATTTCGAGATTCGGCGATGTGGCTTGGCCAGCAAGGTCTTGCGATTTAACGCCGTTAGATTTCTTTTTGTGAGGCTATGCGAAGGACCGTGTTTATGCGAACAATCCCACGACGATTGGTCAATTGAAGGACGAAATCCGTCGAGTTATAGCCGAGTTATTGCCCGAAATGTGTGAAAAGGTAATCGAAAATTACCTCAAAAGGATCGAGTCCTGCAAGCGGTCCCGTGGGGGACACTTGACAGATATTGTATTCCACGTATAATGGCATAATCCAAACTTTATTATGAAATAAAAATTCCATCCAAATTCAAATATTTACTGTGTTTAATTTAAGTTTACTTTCCGAAAGAGAAAATGGATAACCCTGTATGATAAGTTCCAGAGAAATGGAGTGCGAGGTATCCCTGCTCATAAGTCTTCGTTCAGACAATTTTCCCAGACATTTTCGGGTATTTCCTTGAATATTCCCATATTCCATGACCAAACATTTTACAGGCGGCCCGAGCCCCCATGGTTCCCCTCTGGATCAGTCACTGCTGTGGTCTCTTAAGTATATGTGGTTGACATATTGTTATCCAACTCTCATCCCTAGATATTTATTCATTTATTTTATTCCATTGGCTCAGTTCACGCCGGATCCTTCCTCATGAATATTGTTAAAGCTCAGGGTGCCGGGCAGAATTGTTCGATTATAATATCGATGGTGAAGGTAGCCAACCTACTATGTCAAAAATTGGATTTTTGGAGTCAGTTTACAATAAGAGGTTGTAGAAGTTATAAAACACAACATTGACATATGTTGGATGTTGCTGCTTCTAACGGTTTTTCACTGAAAATAACAATATAGGCGGTTGAGCAATTGATGCATAAATATTTTAAAAACACGTTAGAAATTTTTTTTTTGTTTAAATTGACGCAGAAGGTTGTTAATCATCACCATCGATATGTAATTTAGTTCGTCTTTATGGTATGAATTAAAGTTTAGAAAACAAGAAACTGTCGTGCAATTCCGCCAGGGGTCACGAGCTTTAACCATATTCATGTGGTTGTTGTTGTTGTTGTAGCAATGGTCAGAATTCGATGTGTTTGTCTGTTACATGTCTATAGTATCGTCTTCATCCCCGGTGTTGAGGGAAGGAAAATTAGCCTCTATTGGGTTCTTCCACATCGATCTTGGGGTCAGGTGAGTGGGTGCAGCTGGGCAGTGAAAGATATGGTTTACGTCGTAAGGAGTTTCATTACATGCAGGACAGGTGTTTGAGACGTCCTGGTCAATGCGAGATAGGTAGGAGTTCAGTCGCGAACACTAGCCTGACCGAAGTTGGGCGAGTGTTGTTCTCGTGGCTCTCGGAAGGCTTTCCTCTTCCTGAGATATCGTTGGTGGTATGGACGAGAGCACTGGATTCGGACCTAAGCTTGCTATTGACTTGTTGAGCTCTTCTCGATGTATTGTTGCGATGGCCGACCTATGTGCGTTACTATCAAATGGTTCCCTTTTGTATCTCTGGACGTCTCTTTCAAGGTCCCTCAGGTCGCGCCTGACATGTCTGGGCGGCGGCGTCTTGTCCATGAGATTGACGTTAGGGTGATCACTGCGATAGCAACCCACCAGGTATTGCTTGGCAAGAAGCTGGTTGTGATCTCTTAAAGGCATCATCCTGGTTTCCTGATGTAGATGGTCCTGGGGTGACATCAGGAGACAGCCTGTAACAGTGCGGAGAGCGGCGTTTTGGCACGTTTGCATCTTTTTCCATTGCGTGTCACAAAGATTCTGCGACCACACAGGAGCTGCATAGTTGGCCACTGATCTTCCGACTGCGTTGTACGTTACCAGTAGAGTTTCTTTGTCCTTGCCCCAGGTGCTACCGGCCAGGGCTTTGAGGATCTTATTCCTACTGCGCATCCTATCGCAAACAGTTGAGGCATGGGGTGATGATGTGACCATGCTATCTAGCGTAACTCCTAGGATTTTAGGACGGTTTATAGTAGGAATAGGATGATTCCCGATCGAGATATCAAGCTGCATCTTGACCTCCTTCGTCCAGGTGGTGAATAGAGTTGCCGAGGATTTGGGCGCTGAGACGGTCTTGTTTATGAAGAACGAGTTTAGTCGTTCAAGATAACCGTTGATGTTTCTACACATAACCGCTATGTCATTCCCTGTTGCTAGAATGGAACAGTCGTCAGCGTAGGAGATAATATCGATCCCTTCAGGTGGTGCTGGGAGTCCTGAGAGGTATAGATTGAACAAGGTAGGAGATAGAACTCCTCCTTGAGGTACCCCTTGTTTGATCTTCCTAAGCTTAGATTTGCTGTTCCTGAATTCTGTGTAGGATTGCCTGCCAGCGAGATAATTGGCAATCCATTTCACTATTTGCGTCGGAAGCGGTGAACAGTTGATATCAGACAGAAGCGCTGAATGGCTGACAGTGTCGAAGGCCTTCGATAGGTCAAGCGCCACCGTTCTGTCACACGGACGAGCCTGGTTGAGACCATTATGGATGCGGGATGTAATGGCATCCAAGGCCGTGGTCGTACTGTGCATGCTTCGGAAGCCATGTTGGTGATCAGCGAGCTGGATGTGGGCTGTAAGAACAGGGTGGGTTAGTGCTTCCAGCGTTTTGGCAACTGGTGACAGTAAAGTTATTGGATGATAGGATTCGCCGAGTGTCGCTTTCTTCCCAGGTTTTAGTATCGGGATGACTCTCCCTTTTTTCCAGATTTCCGGAACGATCAACGAGGAGATGGATAGATTGTACGTAGCCGTGAGGTAGTTGATGGCTGGAAGATCGAGGTGTTTGAGCATGGTCATTGAAATGCCATCTGGTCCCAATGCTTTCGAGTTGTTTGCCTTCCTTATAGCTGCAACTACTTCGTCCGTGGTGAAAACAGGTATGCTATCTGTGGTTCGGTTGTGAATCTGTCTACGGATTTTACGCTTAAGTCTGTCTGGTGCGGGGTGTTCAATAAATTGTTTATTGAAACGACTTGCGCAGTGGGTAGGGTCACTTGTTGAATATTCACCGAACTGTATGGCGACGTTCCCTCTCTGATTTGGTGGATTGGAGAGAGCACGGACTGTCGACCATAACTTGCTCAACCCTAGGTTGTAGTTATTCAGATGGGTGCTCCATTTTGATCTTCTGTGTTCGGCTACCTCTCTCTGGATCTCGCAGTTCATCTCGTGAATTCTGGGGTCGTCTGGGTTTACGCTCCTTATGCCGTCTCTTTCGTCTGCCAATCTAGCGGCGGTGGTTGGAAAGTTGGGCCGAATTTTCGGAACCCGTCCTGCAGGAATGAACTTCGCAGCCACTTTGTTCAGGACTTTCCTTATATTTGATTCGGCTGTGCGAACGTCGGTTGGCGTTGGCAGTGCGACGAATTTGGCGTTGGTATAGGAGGTAAAACCGTTCCAGTCAGCCTTGTTGTGGTTGACAAACGTGCGGTGTTCGGATGATATGATGTTTGATGGTTTGTCAAGCCTTATCACGATTGGTAGGTGGTCTGAAGATAGTGTTAAGACCGGCTCCCATTGCGTTTCATTTATGAGGCCAGCTCTAGCAATCGTGATGTCTGGAGAACTGGAACATGTACCGGCGATGCGAGTGGGGATGTCATCATTTAGGGTACCGAAATCTGAGGCATCAATCTGTTCGGCTATTGAGATACCTCTGGCGTCGTTGTTGAGGTTGGAGTGCCAGAGTTCATGGTGAGCATTAAAGTCACCGAGCAGGAGGCGATGTTGACCAGTGAGGAGATGGTTGATATTTACGTGATATCCAGGGCGACAGCTGGATACCGGTGGAATGTATATATTGTAGATTTCAATATCAACATTACCCGATTTTAAGGCGATGGCTTGCACTTCCATGGTGTTGTCACTGCTGGTGATATCAATTACCCGGTATTGCACGGAATGGTGAATAATGAAGCCAAGCCCTCCTCCTTGGTCAACCTGTCTTTCCTGACAATAGCGAAGTTGCCATATGAGTTTAGGGACGAGTTGGAGTGCAGTTTCGTCACCTGTATGGCTCCAACTTGGATGCGATGTCTGTCCATAAATGATGTTAGTTCGGCGATCTTATTCTGCAACCCATTGCAGTTGAGTTGGACGAGTGAGAGCGTATTGAAGATGGCAATCGCTGGTGCTGGTGTGAGATTGTGTTGGGAAATCCTGTGAGAACTGTTAGTAGGAGTCATAGGGGATGACTCTGAACTTGTCTGGACGCTCGAAGGTGTTGATTGTTGAGGCGTGTTAGACGTGGTTGCTACTCGTTGTCCTCTGTTTCTACACTGACTGGCAGTAAATGAAGGATTCCAGTGCCTATGATGGTTAAGTCCTGAACAGTGTCTTAGGTGGCACCATTGATTGCAGCAATTGCATCTCACCGTCGTCGCGTTTAGGTGCAGCACTCTATCACATACGCAGCATATCCATGGTCCTGGATTACTTTCAATGCCGGCGCGAAGAAGTAACACTGAGAGCAGTTGCACCGAGATATTTTGCTCCCAGTGAACATAAAAAAAAGACGATACGGGCATGTAACACACAAACACTCTTTCCTTCTTGCATTGAAGGGTTTTGGCAGCTCTTGGCCGTTGTGAAACGGGTCGCTACGGTGCGTAGAAGCGGCTGCCGCAGGAACGATATATTCATGTGGTCTCAGCCTTTGCTCGAGAAAGCACCAAATTTCTCGCTTTATGCTTCGAAATCAACTTTACTCTGGCATATATGCGCGTTTCATGTGAAAATGTATGGACGGATACTTCTTGCATCTACCATCTTCACACTCGACCCTCTCGGCTTCCTTTTTGACTTGCCCTTAGAGGCATGACAAGATTAGTAACCACGGATTGCGCTAGTGCGAGGCATTTATTGCTTCGCGCTAGTGGAGCCGCCAGCTGAGTTCGTGCTTCGTCCAATGGACATTTGTATCTTCGAAACGACGAAACATTTAGATTTTTCAACTCCATTCGTAGCTATAGCGCTATATGATATCATTTTTTTTTTGACCTTACATCAAACCAACACGAGAAGTACTTGGTAATATATTTTTTATGGAAACCGTCAATTTTTCGCCGACTAGTTTCATTATCGTAAGGCATCCTTGTTTTACGCCATGTTGACGCTAAACTGCCCATTCAGAAAGTAGAATAATAAAATAAAAAAAATCGCCCCTGGATCTATAACAGACGAATCGTCGAATGGACATTCAAATTCGTCCGTAGTACGACTGAAATGATACTCTGGAGTATCGTTAAATTGATGATGATTTTTCCATTTACCTTTTTTTCTCTGCTAGCCTCTCTGACGAGTTCGGAGGTTTGTTAAGAGGAAAACTTATAGGTAGTGGACATTCATACTCGGTGCGAGTATAAATTCCCTGGAAAAGGTATTCAGGTGAATGACAGTCCGTATAAATATTTCATACAAGTTGTTATCCGTCAGTTTTTTTTCCGGCTGGTTGCTTGGCTCGTCAGAATGACTGAAAGAGTTATGGACACTGGAGATTGGGTAGGATTTCAGTAGTGTTCGTTTCGCTGTAGTAAGTAGTGCGGGTAACCGTTTCGTAAAATCCTTCCTCTGCACACCCTTTTCGGTTCTGTGGAAAAATATTATTACGAAAATAAAGTTTGGAATTGTCCAGGAGAGGTATAAACTCGTCAGATTTATTTCAGCGTAGGGAATCGCATTTGAACGTAAATATGTGAAAGGGAATAAGTAGCGGAAAATTGTACAATTTAGTGTTGTAAGAATTGACCGTTCATTTTTGTTTTTGCTTTAGTGATAAGGTTTTGCTTTTTTTTCAAAACGAGTCGGGATACGTTGGATAAATTATTTGAAAAAATTTGCAATTTGTGTAAAACAAAATATCCGAAAATTTAATATTTTTTTTAGCTTATTATACCTATATATATAAATATTTTTTTTTGTAAGTATCATGTAAAAATAGTTCGGGCGAATTGCATTGTTGATGGACATTCGGGCAAACGGTCTGTAAATAAAATAATTTGGAATATCAATTAGTGCACTACACATCACAAGCACACAACAAATTAATTAGCAAATAAGCAAAGGTGAACTGATGAAATTTCCCCTCATCCACCAGATAACTTTATTAACTCAGAATTCAAGGATTGGGGAGGAGCACCATCACCAACAATTATGAGGAGCAGAGCCATCCCCAAGACCATCAAATAGCTAGGGAGGAGCACCATCCCTACGAGGACTTTTCGTCTTCGAAACCGCCGAAAGAGGAGAGCCACCCTGTAGTCATGGCATGACCTACTTCTCTTGCGTATCAGGTCGACCTACTTCGAGTCCGGCAACGGAGTAGGTTCGAGAAACTAGGTTCGCAGACCTACTCCGTATATGAAACGAATCTGTCGTCCGCCATGGAGTTGCAGATGGAATGAAAGAACCGAACAGTGGGTGAACTAGGTTCGTCGAAGTCTGAGCCGTAATTGTAAATAAGAGAATGGAGAAGTGAACTACTGATTAGATTAGAAGACATATCTACATAACGCTATATTGCAGTGTAGAATGAAATGGATTGTATTTTCAATTGGATTTTGTTGATATCAGGTGGAGTTGAGCTTTTAAACCTTTGTTGCGCTGTTATCTACGGTGGCTTAGGTTAGAGGTGGATAAGAAATAAGGGTATGGTATTAGTGTTGGACTGTGTACACTTATTTATTGATTTACCTTATGCTTCGTTTACACGTGAACGCTGAGCTAAACACCGAATATTGAAAAATTGCATTGAAAAGCACCAACAAAAAATATACGTTTTCTGTTCTTACATGGCCACCATTAATTCACGAGCATTTGAGTAGGCCTGTTCCTAAATCCGGTCCACCGGTTTAAAACTGGTCTTCTGTTGGTACCGGTCCCGAGATTCCCAAGCACTGGTTTCGAAAAAACCGGCAAATGGTCATAAAAACCGACTCGTTAAGAACCGATTCACCAAAAAACCGATTCACCAAAAAGCCGATTCAATACTCAATAGTCAAAACCGACTTGTTAATAACCGACCGGGTCATGGTTAAAAAAACCAAGTCAAAAACCGACTCATTAAAAACCGACAGCTCGTTTCAATCCAAAATTGTCCATGCACACTATATGCGGGCTGTGAATCAACAGTCTCTGCTGTGCGGTTCCTCTTGCTATACTCGCTCCGCGCTTAAGGGAGCACAACCCCCAGTATCGCTCAAAAATGAACGCTCGCTTCGCTCGCTCTGGGTGCAACAGTCTCTTGTGTGGACTCCGGTGTGAATCAACAGTTCCTTGTACAGGCGAAATAGCCATGGAGTGTCCAGAGCGAGCGAAGCGAGCGCCCATGTTTAAGCGATACTGAGGGTTGTGATCCCTGAAGCGCGGAGCGATCGTAGTGAGGGGAACCCCACACCAGGAACTGTTGATTCACAACCCGCAGTGTCGCTGTGCATGGACATTTTCGGTTTGAAACGAGCTGGGCTAGCTCCGCCCTAGGGAGTTGCGACCCCCAGCATATAGCGCTAGGTCGCCCGTTTCACTGTTTCTATACAATATGTACCTGCATCCGTTTCGTCCTAGCATATCTGGAACCAGCATTTTTTTTTTGGTCTTTGCACAATTTCGGTTTCAAATCGAAATCACTTATACGAAGGAAATCGAAAATAGCCATGTATTACACTCGATTTCGTTTTAAACCTAAAATCGGTCTTGAACAGTGAACAGCGCGGCATTTGAGTCGTTGCCATCTTTTGCATTTACTAATTATAGCAGTACCAAAGTTAAATCCCGGTCCCATATCCTATCATCTTATCTTCTATCATTTGCATCGCAACGCAACGCAACACCTATTCTAAGTTGAGCAATTCATATAAGTACGAATGTGCGTGCACCCAATCCAATACCATCTTCTTATCCAATCCCACAACACAATAAAAGATGAAAAGCTTCACTCCACCCAACATCAATAAAATCCAATTTAAAATTTACTCCACTTCATTCTACACAAACATATAGCGTAGCGACTTCGAATATGTCACATCATCTAATCTAATCAATAGTTCAGTTCTCTCATCTTGTTTTCTATTCCCCCCAGATTTAAACGATCTGATCTGATCATGCTCCCATACCGACAGACGGAACTATTCAACCTACCCCCTGTTCATTATACCCTAGACTTTTAGTATAGGGTATATTGTTTTTGTCACGACGGAAATATGTAACACGTTAAAGGAGGCTCCGGAGGTTTGGCAATGTATATATATAATTGATCAGGGTCACCTCCTGACTAGATTTAGCCATGTCTGTCTGTCTGTTCGTCTGTTCGCACGATAACTTCCGTTCGCACGATAACTTCCGATATAATGAAGCTAGAGCCTTGAAATTTTGGTCAAATATTGGAAGTATGATCTAGTTCGTTGGTATTGAAAATGGGCGTGATTAGGCCAAGAGATCGCCTACCTCTTCTACATATGTAAAATGATTAAATGTATCTATAACTATCGACTAAATAAACAAGAAAAGCTCTAGCTTTGGTAGATTGCTCGTGAGGGTAATCTTATACTCTCCTGGAAAAATAAAATCGATCAGTTCAAAACTAACGGCAATTTTCTTACAAAGAGCCCCGTACTACCCTAATTTTCAGGTTTTTTGTCTATAACTCTTGAACCAATTAACGTATACATCCGATTTTTAGCAAGTAATCCTGGGGTGAGAAGCTGCTTGGGTTTTGGGAAGTTGGGCATAATCAGATCAAAGGAACGCCTACCTCCCCTACAAAGTTCAAAAAATTAAATATTATTTTAATTCCGATAACTTTCGATAGAATGACACTAGCGAGTTTAAAATTTGGTAGAAAGTTGCTAGTAAGGTCTAATTATTTGGTATTAAAAATGGGCAAGATCTGACCCAAGGAACGCCTACCTCCCCTACAAATGAAATTTCAAATAAGCGCTAACTTTCGATAGAGTGAAGCTAGAGACTTGAAATTTTGTTTATATGTTTGTAGGATAATCTATGTAATTGGTTGGTGGCAATGATGGGTAAGATCCGACCCAAGGAACCCCTACCTCCCCCGTAAGTGAAACTTAAAATAACTTTCGATAAAATGAAGGTAGAGACTTGAAATTTTGATAAAATGTTTGTACTGGGATCTAGATGGCTGTTATTAAAAATGTGCAAGATTCGACAAACGGAACCTCGACCTCCCCTACAAGTGAGACTTCAAATAAGCAATAACTTTCGATAGAATGAAGCTAGCGAAATATATATATAATGGGTTAGTTAATTGATTTCGAGAATGGTCAAGATCTCCCTGAATGAGTGCCAACCTCCCCTATAAACTGGCCATATGGGAAACTCACTTTTAATGCATATGGTCGTTGCCAATTGGTACGTTTGGTGTCACCACTAGGTCTGTACAAGTCTAGGGTATATACGCTTCGGACTCCTGGTTTTCCAACTGTTCCGACTCCGACCTGAACTTAAAGGAACCATATGATCTGGGTTCGTTTTTATGTTCCGACCTGATCATTTTTCGACCTGATCATTTTCCGATTGCGGAGTAGGTCGACCTAGTCCGGTGTACTGATCATTTTTTGATTGTGGAGTAGGTCGACCTAGTCCAGTGTACGGAGTAGATTAAAAAGAGTAAGTTCGTGAATTGGCAACCATGACTACCACCCTGTGGTTCAGTCAAAACACTAGACTCGCGAGACTAAACAATTATCCATAATTGCAAAATAAACAAAAAACGCGCCACATTTCAACTAACAAAATGTAATAAAATACATAAAAAAAAGGAAAAAAGAAAGGATCTAAAACATGCATACAATACACTTAGTACGTTAGGCTTTCAGTTTTTTTTTTCAAAACCACTGAAAAGACACTAACAGACACTGGCACAAACTTGATTCTCAAACGCTCAGTGATCACCGATTGAATGATTTTAAGCCCAATATTCAAATCAAGATATCCCCCGGGATCTCTTTAGTTCAGAGAAATGTAAAATGAACGAAGATAAATCCTTCATTGATCCTCAAGAAAAAGGTCTAGATCATGAATACGCAGACCAATTGGGGACTGATGTGGTTACAGGCGCATGTTCTTCTGCACGTTTTCCATATTACTATTTTCCAGTTTCCTTATTTTATGTAGAAAAATTACTGCCCCATGCTAGGCGCCATGCTAATTTATATTTAAACGCCCGAACAGGAACTAACGGGATGCCTTTCTAACAGTGAAAGTGTATCGGACGGTTTGGTGGGCATCCGGAGATGCCCGTGGGGACGGAGCCTAAGGTAGCATAATGGACCGTGAAGGTCGGGCCGTGCCATCTGGCAAAGAAAAAAGCCCCTCAACGAGCTAAGCAGCGGCCTATGCTTGCTGTAGCTCAGTTCGGGAGATGTGGGCGGCGTTTTCGCCGCTCGTTGCCCTTGTCCTTTACGTATTAACAAAAATTCATACGCCTGGGGAAAACAACACAAACAAGGGAGGTAAAAATGGGGAATGATAAAAAAATGAGGCGATAAGGATGGAATGGTTGGCGGACGGCGCAGATTTCCTCGTGTTCGCATCAGGGTCCAGGCGTAATGGGACCCTCGGCCTCTGGTTTCGTACCACCGACAGATCCTTACTCATCAGGTGCTGCTTCGATCTGCCGGTGGGAGCAGCACTACCAGACCATAATATGGTTCGTTACAGGTGGTTCATTACAAAAGATCTAAAACTATAAGTATTGTTCGAAGTGCTCTCCTCCATGTTGGACACAAACTCGACATCTACTAACAGTTGAGGTAGCTCGAAAGACTTCTTCCCTCTTTTCTCGCAAACTGTTGCACGCCGTTTCAAAATATATTCATATTTTGCAACACATGTAATGCTAGGTCTTTTTTAACGTTGACTCGAATAGTATCCTTGTACATAAATTGCTTATTTGCAGGATTCATTCTGATTTTGTTTCTTTTTTTTTTTTTCAAATTTCACTCATTTTGATTTGAATTCTAATTTACATGACTGAAATATTTACGAATATTGGAAAACATATTGATTTTGCTCCTGCCTGGTATGTCACTTGCATCGAATGAAAAAATAAACGTTTGTCTGCCCTCTGCTATCATCTCCGCCATACAACATCATTGGATTCATGCATAAAACATGAACCACGTTAATAATCACTCTAAAAACTTCATACAAAAAGGAAATTGAAATTTCCCAATAAGCTTTCAGTCGACCTTCTGTATTTTCCCTCTATGTAAACATGTACATGCGACAAAATAAACTTATGCGTTTGCCCATTTGTCCCTGTACTCTATCTGTATGAAAGTGCGCCCGCATAACATTTCTGCAATTCAGTTGTAATGGAATATTTT
The DNA here is from genome assembly GCA_964017055.1 of Chloromyia formosa. NCBI lineage: Eukaryota > Metazoa > Arthropoda > Insecta > Diptera > Stratiomyidae > Chloromyia > Chloromyia formosa. The sequence goes on along the minus strand of OZ024816.1, from coordinate 35,015,152 downwards.
ATGTAAATCTGATGGCCTGATTCTATGAAAAGGGATGTCGGTAGAATAGGTGATAACTGATAAGAGTGGAAACACACTTTGTAAATTTATCATATAAGGACAACGTATTTTCAGTGAAGAGACCTGGATTCATTTTTTCCTTAACCCTAGAAAGATAGTCATATTTTGATATACATACATAAAAGATAATCACGCGTAAAATTAACGCATGAAATATTAGTATCATTATTTTACAGTATCTATTATAAATATAGAAAAATTATTATTACCGAGTTGGCACAATCTCGGTCCTATTGACCGGATTTTACCCGCAACGGGTGCAAGCACCAAGTTGCTGGGCTCGGACGCATTTGGCTGATGTTCCGCCGACATCCTGACATATAAAACCTTTAATGGAGGTTGCCAAGCACCTTCCGCACCATTGCACAAGTATGTAAAATGACATACTTCTGCATTGTGTCGATAATGCTGTGCGGTAGGTTTAGTTTGTCAAGGGAAGTCAGAAGGGCTTTAGGTACTATACCGGTAGCCGACAATATTACAGGCACTATCTGCACATGGTCAAGATGCCAAAGCAATTTGATTTCTTGAGCCAGTGCACTATAGTTTGCCTGCCCTCTTCTCCGCATGCTTTCTCTCGATATTGCTATTATGGGGGATAGCAATATCGATTATGTATGCGGAGCGACTCGTCTTGTCGACTAGGAGTACATCGGGTTTGTTGTGGGCGACAGAGTGATCAGTGATAATCTGGCGATCCCAGTACATCGTGAAGCGAGTGCTGTCAAGCACTGCTTGTGGAGTGTACTGGTAGATCGGTAGTGTTTCACTGATCAACTCGTGCTTGTATGCAAGATGTTGATGGATTACCTTGCATACTGCGTTGTGTCTATCCATGTACTCTGCCGGTGCCATTGCAGAACAGCCAGAGATGAGATGGTCTAGTGTTTCCAGCACCGAACCACACATTCTACATCGGTCATCGTCCACCCGTTGCTTGCATATATGTTTAAGATATGCACGGGTGGGGATCACGCCATCCTGAATGGCAATCATAGACGCTTCTATTTCGGCATAGAGATACCCTGCACGAAGCCATCTGTTCGACAGGTGAAGATCGACAAATGGCTGCCACAGGCAGCACACGTGTTTACCATGCATTGCCTTTGCCATCATTCATCGATCCGCACTTGGTCTGACTTCACCAAACTCAAAGGAGCAAATGATTGATCCCTCAAATTGAGTGGAGTGAAACCGTCGTCAGCCTTGCAGACAGTATCATGCAGAGCACTCGATGTTGTTTTGCCGTAAACTTAAGCGCGAAGTGAGTCGATCTGCCTATGGTGTTGACCTGCAATGTCGACTAAACCTCTACCTCCGATGTCTCGAGGCAAACACATTCACTCCACTGCCGATTTTGGGTGTAACATTCGGAATTTGGTCATTGTTACACGAACCCGCCGTTGGACTGCCTTCAGTTCGGTAGCAGACCATGGCACAATCCCGAATGAATAGGTCAGTGAAGGAATGACATAGAGGTTAATCGTGCTTATTTTGTTTCTTCCCGACAAGTTCGTTTTGAGAACCAGTTTCAACCTGCGCATAAACTCTACCAGCAGTCCCTCTCTCAAGTCAACCACGCGGGCATGCGCGCCCTGCAGAATCCCAAGGTACTTATAAAAGTCTGCCTCCGACATTGCACCTATGTGGATGTCGTCCAAGGTGAAGCCGGGATGCGGTTCGTGAACGCCTTTACGAATGGCACGGATTTGGCATTTGTCCAATCCGAAATTCATTCGAATGTCACGACTGAAGTTTTCTGTGATCCGCAGCAGACTTTTAAGATCTTTATCGCTTCCCGAATATAGTTTGATGTCATCCAGATACATCAAGTGAGTGAGCTGGAACTTTGATAACAAACCGTGCTTGATGGAAAAGCCGCACCTCATAGCCGAATTCAAATGTGATGAAAGGAGATTCAGCGCCATGCAGAACCAGAGAGGACTCAAAGAGTCCCCTTGGAATATGCCTCTGCGAATACGTATTGGCTGCGAGAGCATATTGCCTTCGGTTGATGGCACCGACAGTGTTGTTTGCCATCCTTCCATTACTTTTGACAAAAAATTTATTAGTGTAGGATCTACTTGATATATGCGAAGGACCTCGATTAGCCAAGTGTGGGGGATGCTGTCAAAAGCTTTAGCGTAATCGATGTAGCAGGAAAACAGATTCCTTCGCTTGCGCGTAGCTTGTCCTACTACAACCGAGTCGATCGCGAGTTGTTCTTACATCCCCTAGATCCGACTCGACAGCCCTTCTGCTCCTCAGCAAGGATGTTGTTTTCCTCGAGGTGCGTGTAGATCCTGCGACTAATAACGGCTGTTATACAATATATTTGTATAGGGTCGGCAAACACGTTATCGGCCTTGTTTCAGCAGGATTTTCTACTGTTTCCCGTTTGGGTAGTAGGTAGGTTATTCCTGCTGTGAGAAAAGGCGGAAATTCCTCAGGTTGGTTGATTAGCCGATTTATTTGATGTGCAAGCTGACCACATATACTCGGGAAACGTTTGTACCAGAAATTCTGCACCTTGTCAAGCCCAGGCCCTTTCCAATTTTTCGACCGCTTTATGACCTCGCGGACATCTGATTCGGTGACATCAGCGAAATTCATGCCAGGCAAGCTGGCATGGCGGGTGGTTTCGGCTGTGATCTACTCTGCGTGCTGTGTATGTTGAGTGGGATTTCGCCAAAGTCCACCCCAGTACTGTTCCGTTCATTATTATTATTATTATTATATTTTTATTAAATGTATATGTATGTATATCGCACACAGCCGTTCATTTATGGGTTTGAAGTCAGTAATATGCGGTTTGAGGTGATTGTTCACTATAAATGCTACTCCAAACTCCTTGCGGCCCGATGGTTTGCCACTTGTAAAAATTGTGTGCGATTTCTTGTCATTGATCTCGCTGCCAAGCCAATTTGTTTCCTGGACTGCAGTAATGCTCAGTTTGTACTTTTCGACCTGTTGAAGGAGGGCCTTCTCGGCCCCCGGTTTGTTCAGGGAGCATTCCAGGATCCGAAAGAATAATCCTTTATTCGTTTGCGTGGTCGTCGTTGTTGATCCGTCCAATCCGAGGCTTTTGTTCCAGATTTCTTGACATGGAGTGGTTTTTGCAAGGACGAGTTGTCAGCACGTCGCTTAACCCCATTCAGGGGATGGCCTCGGAAGATAGCTGCTTCAGATGGTGTAATAAACGTGCTGGAGTTCACACAACTATGTTGCAGGTTCAACTACGCAAGTCATTCCATCCTACTAAACCTGAGACGCTTAGGTGTTCGTCTACCATTCAGGCTACAGCTATCTGCCTTCTTATCGCTAAGACATTGGCCGTCAGCTTCGGCAAGCAGTTTTTTTTTTTCTTTTTTTTTTGAGGTAGTTTGACCTTGGTACCCGTGTGTGTGCTGTATGTACCTTAAGCCACAAGATTTCTTTAGAACGCGAATATCCGTAGAAAGGGTACGCGAGAAGGCAAAAACCTTGCCCACATCTTCCGTCACTAAGCTACAGCAAGCTCGTGCTACTGGTCTATTTGGTCTTTCTGTGTTATCACAATGGACCCATGTTTTAAGGTTTAAGTGTGCTGTTACAGCAACCCTGCTACCTAATAGTGATGGACATAATGACTCTTTCACTAGGCCAGCACAAAAGCTCTGACTCTTTCCAATGAGTCGTTCAGTAAGATTTGTGCAAAGAGTCTGAAACTTGGTTAATAGCATATTCAATAAAAGTCGCAGTTTTTAAAAATTAAGTTTTTTTCCTTTATTTTTTACCCCCGATTCGAAGTCGGTGACCTCCCAATGCCATTTAGTTCGAGCCAGCCAGATCGGACCACTATTTCCCTTGAAAACGGGGCTGCCAATCTGGGATGGGCGACCCCAAAACGGGGTTGCCAGCCTGGGGTGGGCAGGGGTCGCCGATTGTTTTTTTTTACTTTTTTGATGCTATATTCGGAGTCAGTCAAATCACTCCACTCTGTTCTAAAAGCTTCTGAATTTGAGTCTATACTGAATTACACAAATAATCAACGTTTGTGTTACCACCACAGCCAAGTATGTCTCACAGCACAGAGTGAGTGAAATATAGAAGTGCTCATTTCGTGCCACAGTATACAGACGAAATTGCCTGGTTGTTGGTTTGGTATCGTTTTCATCTAAAGTTGAACTTGAGATGATGCTGCAAGACGATTACTTTTGTTTTAGAATGTTGGGCTTGTTTTATGTATTTGGGGAAACTTGGATGTGCGGTCCGACGTAAGCAAATGATTTTCGATTTGCTTGCAGTCAGCGTCAGCATGGGTTGTTGTGTGTATATTTAGAAGTATGCACAATGCGTGCATTGCGTACTGCATACAGATGATTATGAATGGATTTAGATGGGATTGGTTTGGTAGATAGATAATAGTAGTTTTAGTTTCAGATAGATATTAGGATGGGATGTCTCTCTCTCTATTTTAATTGCCTTAACCCCTTGTGGGGCATAGCGCGTCAACTGTTCCATGAGGCCCAGTTGACGTTTCGTTGGCATAAGCTGGTTTCGGAGAATGCAGTTGCCAGCATACACCTCCTGCACATCCATTGCCACGAACGTCGTCGTGGATGGGATTCGAACCCGAAACGCCGGTAGTCAAACTTGAGACTGATGCCTCAACACACTGCGCTACCGGTCGCCTCAAAGGATGGGATGTGAATAAATGTATAATATACAAAAACATATATGTAATCAGAAATTTTGAATAAGCGTGGATTTTCTATGCGTTGCGTAGTATTTATGCGGGGTTTGATTTGATTATTCATTTTACAGTATGTCATTCTCAAATTGAACGACTCGGAGGCTATGTCGTTGTGCCGAATCTTTCGCTCATTCCGTTGAGTCGTTCAAAAAGAACGACTCGTTACTGTGTTACACATCACTACTACCTAACCTATATGTATATGATAATTCACTTTCACGTTAGAATTACCACTTCATAAAAACACCTCGATAGGTATTGCAGGATACTCTTCTACAACGTCCGTCCACTTGGCTTATATAACTTTTTGAGATGTTCATCTTTCAAAACAAAGGTATCCTGCCGGACACTGGCATCGAAGACTCCTTTCTACTTGGCCATGGGAACACATAAATTCAATAACTCAAAATTTAGTTTTTTTATATTTTTTGTCATAACATAATTTAAAATATATTTCCCAACCCTCAGGTGTTCCATCACAGCCCAGTAATTTCCGAGCTACCGATATTGGTGAAACGGCCGTTACACTACAGTGGTCGAAACCAACTCATTCTAGTGAAAATATTGTTCATTACGAACTGTACTGGAATGATACATACGCCAATCAGGATCATCACAAGTAAGTAAAAAAATGGTAATTTATAGAAAGTTAAAAATAAAATGGAAATTGCTTGTTTGAGTTTTTTTTTCCTTGAGTCATTTAAATTTTTTTAGTTTTTTGAGTTTCCTTAGTTTTAGTCTGCTTTTTTTTAGAGTTGTATGTTATTTCATGGGTTTTTTTCTCCTAGTGTTTTAACTATTTGAGTCTATGAGCTCATTATGATGACCTCACCCTATGAAGCTTCAGCTCGGAAATCCATTGACAAATCTCCCTCCATTTTGAAATTACTTAGACGCCTTCCGTTGAGGTCTCAGCTCGCAAGCATTTTCAAATCGATATGACTCCACTGTTGAAGCTTCAACTAGCCTGCATTCTGAAGCTAGCTAGTGCCGGGTGTTGTCGGTACACAAATCACGATAAGAACCGAGCACAATAATTAACTGGCTTTATGAAAAACCCTAAATAATGTATTGTCTTGCAAAATTAAACAACTTGAAACCACCTCTTTTCTACAGACGTATCTCAAATACCGAATCCTACACCCTGGATGGCCTGTATCCCGACACTCTCTATTACATCTGGTTGGCGGCACGCTCTCAACGAGGCGAAGGTGCCACTACACCACCAATACCCGTCCGAACGAAACAGTATGGTAAGGATAATTTTTTTAATATCTACTTTAATTCTTCTCGGCTCCCACACAAAGTCCTAACATTTTCCCCGAAAGAGGGTGAGAAAGGCGAAGCTCTTCTGCTTCATACTTTCTTCGACCATATTCCCCTTATTTCCTTTCCTATTCCATGATTTTTAATGCTGCCAGGATTAAGGTAAATTCTTTTAAGTCTAATGGTTAAGAATAAGTTTCGAAAAAAATACAAACTCAACATAAGTCTGAACTTAAATTAAAGACAACTTGTTTTGTGCGTGTGTAGTTTAAGATGTTAGTTAGATTCGTTTTTGATGAAAACAGAAATTAAAAATAGGCTTGAGACCTTAAAAACAGACAATCAAAAGGTTTTTAATAAGTGGATTTTTGGACAAAACCAATAGTTATTTTTAATAATAAAAAATAAAAAAAAAGCACAAGTACTAAGGGACAAAAAACATATGGAAATGTTACCATATGTTGATAGAGAGTTTCCGAAAGAATTTTTTTTTCGAAGAGTTGCGACGTATTTTTGAAAAGGCAATGTGATTTTTGATTTGGAAGTCCTACACGTATTTTTGAAAGATACACCTAGATGTGGATTTTGGATAATTTTCGAACATCGATCAAGTAGGAAAACCAGAAAAACACTGATCGTTTACTCTACAATAAATTGAAATTGGCATTCATAAATTTAGTTACATAAAACATAACAAACACATATTTTAGAATTTAATTATATTATAATTTTAAGTTGTTTCTGTTTTTTTTTGTGTACTTTGTTCAATGAATTTGATTAATGCATCTTGTGGTGCCTAAAATAAAGTGTAATTGATTCGGTTGATCATCAATGCATACCACTGGGTAAACTTTGATCAATTTATTATTGCTGGATTGAAATTGTCTGCTAATTCGTATGCAACATGTTATGGAAAACCAAGAAGGCTAAGATACTAGGCTGAAAAATTCAAATACTAAGAGTATCTCTCTGGAATAAAGTTCCTCACCTCTGGAATAACCGTGGTTTCGTGAAGAATCATTACGACTCTGGCCAGTTATTTATAAGGCGTACTACAATTCTCTAGTCAGCTGATTCGTAGTCAAACCTACTGGAAGGCTTCCATTTGAAACCTCTGGAGGAATATAATAGGCAACTCATCATCATAGTGGCGCGTCGGGCCTTGGCTGATTACCGGACACAAAAGCTCGCCCCTTATGCTTACTATTTAGATAAGCTTACGAAGCCATTCGTCAGAACTGCAGTCGAGATATTCAGCAATTGTATCACCAGATACTTTAACATATCTCGCCACTGATTCCATCGTGTAGCTGTCAAAGTTTTGCTTCTGTGCCTAAAATCTGCCTCACGTACTACTTGGCCTTAACCCCTAGCGGGGCATAGCGCGTCAACTACTCCTGCGCGCCATCGTACTCTGTTCTGGGCAATAGGGCGCAACTCCCCAAAAGACTTACCCAGTGCCTGACACTCCTTTGCCACAGATCGACGCCATGTGATTCGAGGACCCCCTCTTGGTCGGACTTGGTTGGAAATGGGGTTTCATTTCATGGCATGCAAAGCAATGCAGTTATCACTCTTCCGCAATGTGTGACCTATCCACTGCCATTTTCGCCTGCGTATCAATTCGTCGATTGGCATCTGACCCGTATGCCGACTTAGTTCTTCATTTGATATTTCGGGCCAGAAAATTCTTAAAATTCGACGAAGACATGAATTGACGAAAACTTGCAGCTTTCTGGTAACTCCTACGGAAACTTTCCATGTACTGCTCCCATACAAAAGCACTGACGGTACCAGGGAGCGAAACAGGCCCAGCTTGGTCTTGATGCTGAGATAACTGCTCTGCCAGATTTTGGACAGCATGCCGTATGCGCATTTAGCCTGGATGATACGACGAGTGATGTCCTGCTCCGTATCACCATTTTCGGCAACAATGCTACCCAGGTAGACGAAGTTGTCCACCTTCTCCACAGGCTGCCCATTAATATTGATGACAATAGGCGTCGGATTTCTTTTTCGCAACGGCGGGCTAAGAACCTTGGTCTTGTTGGTATTAATCTTTAGCCCAACCTTGCTTGCCTCCCTCTCGAGATCTAACGCCATTGCGGACAGATCCATGATTTTGTGGGAGAGTAGGCATATGTCGTCAGCGTAGTCAAGATGTTGTAGATAAGATGTCAAAGTCCATTGAATTCCTCTGTCGAGTCCGGATAGGGCTGCATGCAACACATCGCCGATCACAATGAGGAATAGGATCGGTGAGAGGATGCACCCCTGCCGAACTCCACTGCGAATCTCAAAGTCCCCCGACACCTTACCTTTATGCAGAACGCGACATTTCGCGCCGTCATAGGTTGCCTTAATAATAGCCACAAGCTTCTCAGGGATGCCTCTCCTGCGCAAGGCCGCCCATATAGAATCCCGGTTCACACTATCAAAAGCCTTTTCGAAATCGATGAAACCCAAGTAAAGCGGAGAATTGTATTCAGCGCATTGCTCGATGATGATTCGAGAGGTGTTAATATGATCGACACAGGAGAATCCGGATCGAAAACCAGCCTGCTCTTCATCAATTGTGGGCCTTTAGTCTTTCCAGGACGATTTTAGCTAATCTTAACAGCGGCAGGAAGCACACAAATGCCTCTCCAATTATTACAGTCTGTGAGGCTACCCTTCTTTGGAAGTTTGATGATCAAACCTTCCTTCCACTCAGTGGGAAAGGTCTCTGTATTCCACGCTTTACCAACAAGTGGGTGCAGCAAATCGGTAGTTATGCTTGGCGCTGCTTGATAAAGTTCGGCAGGGATACCGTCAAGTCCTGCGGCCTTTCCTCGTTTTAGTGCAATAATTGCAGTGACTATTTCCTCTTTAGTCGTGGCAGTGGACCGTATACGCACATTTTGATGATTAGCTAAATTATCTATATGAGGGGGAACTTCACCTGAGGTTACACGGTTCAAGACCGCGGCAAAGTGTTCTTTCCACCGCCTCATTTGATCTTCTTCCAAGATAAGTAGCTTTCCATCACTATCCTTCACCGGATGTTGGCAGGAGTTACGACCACCTGTAAGCTCCTTGATGATACCGTATACGGCGTTTAAGTTGTTACTTCTTGCGGCTTCTTCTGCTGAGGCTAAAAGAGAATTGGCATAAACTCTTTTATCGCGTCGCACACTACGCTCAACTTCTCGAGCTTTCTGACGGTAAAGGAGTTCGATGCTGCTTCGATTGTCGTCTGATGCTGCAGCCAACGAAATTTCAAATCCTTTCTTTCAACAATCCGCTGCCATGAAGCGTCGGACATCCAGGGCTTATTCCGGCAATCCGGGTTTGGGCCAAGGATGGTATTTCCGCTATCAATGTACGCATTTTTTTATGGCATCCCAGTTTTCGTTTATTACCGGCATTAGAGTCTCCCTGACCTCATCATGAATAATGTCTAGGATGCTCTTATGACCGCTGCTAGTTCCAAATCAATGCCACATGGCATCCCTTTCCATGCGTATTGCCGAAAGCGCCGCCGTTTTCTTTATAAATAAGTCCAACGGCGGCAGTCTCTGCAATGCCTCCATTGCTCGCGTTGGTGTGGTGCGCACTGCACCACATATGCTTACGCAAGCTATCCTTTGTACCCCATCGAGCTTCTGCTTTGTGGTATTCTGCATGGCTTTTGGCCACCATACCACTGATACGTAGGCTATACTGGGTCTTACCATCATTGTGTAAATCCAGTATGTCGCTTTAGGTGAAATTCCCCACCTACGAGCACACACTCTCTTACATTGATGCAAAATCCTTTTCGCTTTTTGGATCTTTTCATCAACGTGAACATTCCAAGTTAGTTTCGCATCTAAGGTAACTCCTAGATGCTTCACTTCCTTGGACACCTTAATTTCCGAACCAAAAAGCCGTAAGGGAGTTATCTCTATGTCTTTCCTCTTACGAGTAAAAATCATAATGTTTGATTTACTAGCGTTTATGATTAGCTCTTGCTCATTACACCATTCTTCGGTTACTTTGAGAGCTTGTCCCATGCAACCTAGAATTGTGTCCATGAACTTTCCACTGACCGTAAGTGCCAAGTCATCGGCGTATCCTACAGTGTGTACGCCCATCGAGTCCAGCTTCCAGAGAACACTGTCCACGGTGATGTTTCACAGTAGGGGCGAAAGAACACCTCCTTGTGGGCATCCTCGGACTACCTTACCCCGTATTCTGTCACATCCACTGCTAAGATTTACCGCCCTCTGCTTAAGCATAGAGTCGATCCGCTTAATTATAATATAATCAACCCCCCGCTCAGTCAGGGCGTTCCTTAGTTTGGTAAAGGAGATTTTATCAAAAGCACCCTCTATATCCATAAAAGTAGACATAGCGATCCCGCCATTGTTAATCTCTCTCTCTCTCTCTGCAACTCTAACAAGTTCGTGTAGAGCGGTTTCCGTAGATCTGCCTGCTCTATAAGCATGTTGGCACCCTCTCAGAGGACTATACATTAGCGTGGTGTTCTCCAGGTAGTCCACCAACACTTTTCCATTGTTTTCAACAGGAATGATGTAAGGCTAACCGGCCTGAAGAACTTTGCCTCTGTATAGTCTTTCTTTCCCGGCTTAGGCAGGAAGACCACCTTAGCCTCCCTCCATGCCTTCGGGATATAGCCTGCTGAAAGACAGGCGACGAATATATTCCGGATCCTATCTAGTAGAGCGCTCATGCCCCACTGTAATAGTGCCGGGAATATTCCGTCCATTCCAGCCGTTTTAAATGGTGCAAAAGAGTTTATAGCACTTTAGACTCCATTTGGAGTTATTATCCTCCATCAGCGCCTGCAACGTTTCTTCCACTGTTTCTGTCATGGAACCATCAACTTTGGGTATCAGCCCCATTTTCGAAGCAGTGTCTTTCGATATCATCTTCTGTGATCTGCATACTTCCGACGTATCCTTCATGCTAGAGCAGAATTCCCTCCACGTATTTCGTTTCCGAAGACGTAAGGTTCTTTTTATCCTTGTATAGTTCCCAAGAGTGAGAGTCTCTCTCCCTCATGTAACGGTTAAAGGCTTTCTTTGTCTCTTTTTTCATGGACTCCAGTTCCCTACTCCACCATGGTGTTGGGTCCTTTTCGTCCACTACTGTGGAGGGACAAGCGTGTTCGAAAGCGCGATTAATAGCGGAGTTCAGTTGTTCCACTGTTCGCTCTATCTCGACCGTACTCCGAGGTATTCCGTCTTGAATATCCTCGACTTGTTCCAATAAATATGTCTCGTACTTAACACGATCAGTATTTTTTGGCACTCTTATACGTTTGCGTTCGCTACTCCGTTTTCTGCCATACAGAATTTCAAACTGGATAGCCCTGTGATCAGACATGGTTAGCCTGTCCACCACTCTCCAATTCTGAACTCTGTCAAGCATATTAACAGAGCTTAGGGTAATTTGTTATTTCACTAACCTATACAGGTTATGAAAAGCAAAAGAACGCGCCTATTGTCCTCTCTGGGTGAGACGTGGGGTGGAGTTGCATCCGCGATTGCAGAGAATACAGTACGGTGGCGCGCAGGAACAATTGATGCGCTATACCTTACTAGGGGCTAAGGCAAAGTAAGAATACACATAGGGCCGTTTTATCAATGTCTGGTTAAAGTTTATCCTATAGATAAAAGCTAAATAGTGTAGTCCGGATGGCGCAACGGTTCGTTCGCCTTCTACGCACTGGGCCCCGGTTCGATTCCTACTGAATGCGGTAGTTTTCGATAAAAAAAGAGGATTTACGTGTCGTATGAGCCCACTCAGCTGTTAAATGAGTACCCATTTATGGGGTAAATAACTCGGTTGAGCGTGTTGCTGATCACACACCTCTGCACGAGATCGTCACGATCTAGAAAATGAGATGATGCTAACTCACCTCGAGGCCATTGTTCAAATTGGACTGTTGCGCCAGTTATTTATTTTATTTATAAAAGCTAAGTGACACCCATCCTCCAGTTAAAAATTTATCGGACGATAATTTCACACAGCTCAGCCCGTATTAGCTGAGACTTTTGTCAGCTAGAGATGTTTAAGTCTGCACATTCCAATAAGACAATTATACTGGTAATAAACAACAGAGTTCTGAAAATTAATTCGATAGAAGAGTATTTAAATAGCTAACTGGCAATTTAACCAGACATTGTGAAAACGGCCCACAGCCGTCCAAATTTGACTACGTATTTGGATTTGCTTATTTGAACGAAGTTAAGGACATTTCAGCTCGTTTCACTCAATAATGTTTATTCGTCAGTCATTGTAGGAAAAACAGCAGATTATCAATTATTAATTATGAAAAGTTAAATTCAGTAATTTTTATCCTTTCCAAGATTTTTATAATTTCACTGAAATTAAATTAAATACGGCAAACAAAAAAATTTTTTTTTTCGTAATTAAACGTTAACAAGAACCATCAATCAAATTCATGGCTCATTTATTGCATATATCTTTTGAAATTAATTTATTTTTGTAATTTTCACTATACTCATTACGAACAAGAATAGACAGCCAACCACTATCAGATTATTGTAATTTAATAGTCCTTATTTTCCCGAAAATGCCAAATTACTACAGGTATAATAAATGCACTACGCGTTGATAGACTCGCTGAGCCATCCTGACGTTTTCAATAATTTTTTTTTCCACAAACATATACTACTATATAGTACAACATAATTTTTTTTCTTATTTTTCCGAAATTAAAACTGTCTCTTAACTTAACATTACGTCGAGATTTTTTTTATCATTATTTGTTTAGTAAACAATTAAAAAACGAATCAATCAAACAATAAACAATTAGGAACTTTTAGAGTTAAGGTCACGAGACACACAATTTTCACTATGAACCTTAAATCTACGAAAAAAATTTAACTAATGCAACACCAAGTAAACATACAGTGCACCAATAATAAACAAAACCAATGAAAACTAATTAATTTAAAATCGTTTTTCAAGTACATATATCATTGAAAACAAACTTCCAAAAACATTGCAACAAATAGGAATAATACCATCTTTTTTTTCAATTAAAAATATCCAAAATTTCTGGAGTGATATGTGTGCTGTAGACTGTTGACTTTATTAAATTGAATTTCTGTGAATATACTCCATTAAACTTCTCGTATTTTTCAACATACTCCCAATATATGTACTCGTATAAAAAAAATATGTAGAAAAAAAAAGATACGAATATCCAGAGATTTTGTTTTACCATACATCGTAGTGAATAGACTGTACCAGTAAATGAGAGTGTGCTGTGAGTTTTATAATAATAATGTATGTACGAGTATGTTACAGAATGAGACTCACGCGTTTCGTTGATGAGCGTGTGTTTGGTTTTAATTAATAAAAATATAAATCATAAATGAGTGTATGACATGCTTGCCGATAATTATAAGTACATACTATTGTAATAATTATTTAATGAGAATATTCTTCTTTTTTTACAAAATTTATTCTACTCTGCTGAATATGCATTGACATTTTGAGATTGCTTGGTTGTGTGTGTGTGTTTTTTTTTTTTAATTGTTAACGAGTGCATGGGTGTAATAAGCTGCATGAAGCATTCCAGGGATTTACCCAACAATTTATTGTTAATCAGATTTTTCTTCATTATCCACCCGCGTTTTTTGGTGGGAGCATGTTTTCTCATAAATTATTTTCTTTTTTAATTTTTTTTTTTATTTTGTATGGTTGTTTCGTTTGATGAATTGTTGTGGTAATATCAATATTTTTTTTTGTATTTAATTTGATTTCGCTTGGAGGTTTTGTCGAAACAGGATTACTTGTAGAAACATTTTTATAAGGAAAGAACATTACCTTTAGCAGTTAGTGTTAATGATTGTGTATACTGATTCTGATTTTATTTCAAACGAAATATAAAATATAATTATTGATAATGCACCTGCACAATGCACCAATGATAAACTAAGACAGTTCTTTGATATGTATGTGATGAAAGTAGTGGATTTTATTTGAATGAATTTGTTTTGAATTGACTTGAATTTATGGCAGTAACGTACGACTAAATGCTTGTTATGTGTAAATTTTTATAATTTATTAAAAAAAAAGAATAACGTCTGCTTTGCAATATTTTTTTTTTTTATTAATCAGTCGCAAGAAAAGCCTAGAAATGGTGCCGTACTTTCTACTATCAATATTATAAAAAAATATCAGATGCGCATTTTTTTATAATGTTGATAGAGGAGACGGAGACAGTACCCCTCCGTTTTCTTAGTCCATCATGCAACTTCGGATAACTGGGCACAGTATGTTTTTGCCCCGACCCCGAATGGGACACAGCCCGTCAATTATTCTATGTGGCTTAGCCGACGTTTCGTTGGCATAAACCAGTTTTGGACAAAGCACGTTGCCGCCTACCTTTTTTTTTATGTTTATACCAAAGCTTAGGGGGTAACCCTTTGATGCGAGAGCACAGCGTTGGCGGTAAGGGATTAAGGTAGTGGGGAGATGGGTTGAGTTTGAATAAGGTGACGGTGTACATTCCGTTTAAATTTTTTTAGGTCATAGTTGCGGGGGAAAACAAAAGATGGTAGATCGTTCCACATTCGTGTTGTCCTAGATACAAACGAGTCATGGAATTTGGCGGTGCGACTATTGCTGAGTTCTAGAAGATGAGGATGGACACGACTGGCTAGTCGGGTGTTACGTAAAGGAAAAGTTCGCTCAGGAATGAGGTTGGCTATTTCATCAGAGCAACGGCGGTTGTAGTAGCGATAGAAGAGTGAGAGACAGCCGACACTTCGCCGGTGTTCAAGCGGTTCGATTTTAGATGTTATGGGTTCCTCGCCAATAAGCTTGAAGGCTTTCCGTTGAACTTTGTCTAACGCGGATAATGCGGTTCTACCTGCGCCTGCCCATATGTGGGAATTAAATTCAAGTCTCGGTCTTATATGAGCCTTGTAAATTTGAGCCAGATCAGATGGTGAAAAGTATCTTTTACAGCGATTCAGAAAGCCCAGACACTTCATTGCGTTTTTTGCAACGCAAAAAATGTGGTCGGACCAATTTAGTTTACTGGAGATGTTAATACCTATGGGCGAATCAGGAATGCTGACCCCATCGACAGGAATGGGTTGGGCGGTAGGTGGAGCACATCGCTTATTGGAAAGTAGACAACATTGAGTTTTTGAGGCGTTAAACTCTACTCGATTCGCTTTCCCCCATGCAATAATTTTTGAAATGTATTAATTTAGTGAGTCAAACATGCGATCTCTGTTGATAGATGTTGAATTTCGGCGAGAGTCAGCTACAGAGTTGAAAGAGTAAGTGTAGTCAAGGGTGCTATCGTCTGCAAAGCTATGGATTGAGTTGGAAGTCACGCTGAGAAGATCGTTGATGAAGAGAAGGAAGAGTGTTGGTGAAAGGACAGTACCTTGGGGGACCCCTGCGTTGGTGGTATGGCAATTTGATTTAACTCCATCAAGGACGACCTGAAGCGAACGGTCGTGAAGGAAACTTTCGATCCATTTAACTAATTTTGGGTCCAAACCAAAAGCCTGGAGCTTAGCTAGAAGAGCCGGATGCCAGACTCTATCAAAAGCTTTCGAAATGTCGAGGGCAATGATTTTAGCTTCGCCAAATTGGTGGATACAGCGATTCCATCTTTCGGTGAGGTATGTCATTAGGTCGCCGGTGGAGCGCGAAGACCGGAAACCATATTGCCGATCATTGATGAGATGATGTGAGTCAAGGTAGCTCATTAGTTGGTTGTTAACCAGGGTTTCGAAGACTTTTGATAGGGTTGAACCTAGTGCTATTGGTCGGTAGTTAGATGGATCACATGCTTCTCCTTTCTTGGGGATTGGTTGGACATGAGCTAGTTTCCACGATGATGGGAACACTCCTGTTGCGTAGGACAGGTAAAAGAGTTTTCGGAGAGGTTTGGCTAGCGAGGAAGCGCAGTGTCTGAGAACTAAGGGGGAGATGCCATCAGGTCCAGCCGATTTTGATACATCGAGTTTTGAGAGTACTTTAAATACTTCCCTAGTGCGGAAATGCAAAGGTCTCTGGTGTGAATCACATAAGGGTATGGCTGGTGGACTCTGAGTAGTGGGTAGTAGGCAAGAGTTTGCAACAAAAGTTTCGGCCAACAGGTTGGCCTTGTCTTGCGGTTCACTGTAAATTTTGCCATCATATACCAGTGGTGGAATAGAAGAGGAGGTGAAGTTATTCTTCACAGATTTGACGAGTGACCAGAAACCTTTGCTACCTTTCCGTTGAACGAACACTTTCTGCCTAATTTTGCTGTCAAACTGGAATTTAGCCTTATTTATGACTGATTTGCAGATGTTACGCGTAGAATTGTAAACTTCTCTCAGTTCGACAGAGGGGCATTGTTTGTATGCACGGTATGCCGCTTCTTTTCTCTTTATAGCCTCTTTGCAATCTCTGTTAAACCAAGAGTTGGTGGTTGGTTTTGTATTCTTAGAACTGTGTGGGATAAAGCAGTGCATTCCATACCAAATGATGTTACTAATTGACTCGCTTATATAATCGACGTTCTGCGTAGAGAAGCAGTCAGACCAGTTCAGTTCAATGATGAATTGATTAAATGCGACCCAGTCCGCCTTATCATAATGCCACAATAGTCTCTTGTTGGAAGATAGATTATTGACATTTAGTGACCTAGTTGTGAATTTGGTCGATATCAATTTATGATCGGAGTTTCCCAAAGGAGATGAAACAGATACTGAATATTTGTCGGGGTGTGAGGTTATAAACAGGTCCAATAAGTTGGCATTTTGACCTTCTATATCAGGTATTCTGGTTGGGGAATCTACTAATTGGTGTAGGTTGTATGATTCACAGAATAGCTCAGCCAGTCTTCCTGCTTGGCTTGTAGATGAAGAATATTTAAGCCATTGTACATTGTGTACATTGAAGTCGCCTGCCAAGACGATTTCTGATGCAGGGTATTTATCTAAGAGCTCATCGACATTGGTGGAAAGTATATCGAAGTAACGTTCAGTATCAGGATCAGAAATCCCAGGGCTTCGATACAGAAAACACAGGAATAGAGTATGTTTATTGAAATTGAACCTAATCCAGGTGTATGTGAATTCTGGATTAGATAAAGTGAACTGGGGACTGATGGTGGAAAAGGCGATATTATTTCGGATGTACATTGCAATCCCCCTTTGGGTTGCAAAAACGGGCAAGAAACGATAGCCTTGGATGTTAAATTGGCTTATTTCGCAATCGCTAAGGACTTTTGTTTCGCTTAACGCCATAACTGCTGGGTTGTGTAGCATGAGATGGGCATGTACCGCAGTGTAATTCGCTCTAATTCCACGAATGTTGCAAAAATCAAATCTAAATTCTTGCATGTTTAGACGGAATGTACAAAGTTATGGGGGGGGGGGGGTAGAATTGGTCACTCGATAACTGAACGCAGCAGCAATAATCCAATCACAGCTAACAGTAGTGTTATGCCTACTCGCTACCTGCGAAAATTTCGGAGATGTTGTAGCTTTTTATTACGCCCGCACCATAGGGGGTAGACAGTTGCGTTCGGCGGCCATGGTCGTTCGGTCACAGCTCTTCGATACTAATCTAGAGCTCGGAGTCCAAATCTCGGCGCGACCGAAAACTGCCTGTGAGTATTGATAGAACTCTCACAGTGCTCCGAGCTTGCCAGTATAATGAAATGACGGCGCAGATAGGAGGTGCATGCTAGCAACTGCGCGTCCGAAAAGGAGATATGGTATCGAAACGTCAACAAGGCGTAGAAATGCTAGAGATGTTGACGCGCTCATGCCCCAAAAGGGGTCAGGGCAATTAACAACCCATGCTGTAAAACACCTACAGTGAGTCACAGTCAAAATGAACCACCTTATGTTAGAGGAAGCATTACTTAAAAGATGACTGAAAAACCATTCACATTAAAATTATTTCTATGCAGATTTATTGTCTCAACATGCAAGTCTCTTATTTCAGTGTGTTTTATAATTATTTTGTAATTATTAATTTTCTTGGTACACAAAAAGTGAGTTTAAAACATAGTGTCCACTTTGGTGTCAATTTTCCACAAATGAACGGTACTATCTACCATTTAAGTATTTACCATCTGAAGCGGGACACCCTGTATATGCTTCTTAATTTTATTTAAGTGGTTCATTTTGACTGTGAGGTGTATTTCTGAACTTTTGAAATATATAAGTATACCTATATATGGGGGCGGTTCAAATATGATCGAGACAAACGCTGACATATTTATTTATGTATTATCGAAAATATTTACAAAAATTTACAGTTTTCCCCTCACTAGTTACACCTCTCCGGAAGTTTTTTGATGCCGGTATCGAAGAATTCTTTGCGCAACTTGGA
The DNA here is from genome assembly GCA_964017055.1 of Chloromyia formosa. NCBI lineage: Eukaryota > Metazoa > Arthropoda > Insecta > Diptera > Stratiomyidae > Chloromyia > Chloromyia formosa. The sequence goes on along the minus strand of OZ024816.1, from coordinate 34,996,716 downwards.
CAGCCATATGCGCACGAACTCCTCTACCTCGTCGTCGGTGTTGAATCTTTGACCTCCGTGGGCTTCTTTCAGGGGGGGGGTTTCTAGCACCTTCCAAGCCAAATCTGATATTGTATCGAGCGTGAGACGCGCGGTAGGAGGCCGTGCGTTATCCTGGTGGCCGTGATCGTTCGGTCACCGCTCTACGATACTAATCTAGAGCTCGGACAGCAAATCTCGGCGCGATCAAAAACTGCCTGTGAGTACTAATATAACTCTCACAGTGCTCCAAGCTTGTCAGTATAAAGAGGGCGCGGATAGGAGGTGCATGCTAGCAACTGCACTTCCGAAAAGTAGATATGCTATTGAAACGTCAACAAGGCATAGAAATGCTAGAGATGTTGACGCGCCCATGCCCCTGAAGGGGTCAAGGCAATTAGAGTTATCCTGGAGAAGAATAGCACTTCGCGATGGAATGCTCCTACGTTTGGAGCGATATGCGGGTTTCACGTGTGTTTTCAGAAGGTCAGAGTAGTATGCAGCATTGATGGAACGTTGTGTGCGCAGAAAGTCAACGTACAGCACTCCCCGCCGGTCCTAGAATACAGTACACATAACCTTACCCGCGGACCTGGTTGTCTTCGCTTTGACTGGCGCCCCTTCCTCCTTCTTCCTCCACTCTTTAGACGACTCCTTGCTTTCGGGAGTGTAATAGTGTACCCATGTTTCGTCTGTAATGAAGATTCGCGTCAAAAAACCGCCCCCCTCCGCCTCGTATCGCGTCAGTAAGCGGCGATAAACTTCCAACCGCATTCATTTTTGCTCGAAGTTCAACAGTTTGGGAACCCATCGCGCCGTTATTTTGCGATATTGAAGGTGTTCGTGGATGATAGACTCTACACTACCAATACTAATGCCGACTTCAGCCGAAATGTTTCGAACATTCATCCTACGGTCCTCCAAAATGAGTTATTCTACGCGACGAATGTTGTCTAGTGTGATGCTGGTTCGCGGTCGACGATCATGCGGCTCATTCTCGATGGTTTCGCGGCCATATTTGAACGCTTTGGTCCATTTAAACACAGCAGACCTACTCAGACACTCACTACCGAACTGATTTCGCAAACGCCGAAGAATTTCCGTGTTTTTAACGCCTTCCCACACCAAAAACGAATGACAATACGTTGCACAACGGCAACGGCGGCGGCGGTCGGCACTTGATGTTCACTCATGGTCGTAGCACGTGCGTGAAACGTGCGTTCGCGACGAAGGGGAAGGGACCCAGCTATCATATACTCAAGCCGCGACCTTCAAAACATACTTCTTCTTCCCCCTGTGATCCAGATAAGGCTTTGTTCCTGATATCACCGCTGTATTACAGAAGTCCACAGGTGGGGCTCCTATCCAGGATCGATGGCTTATCCCTGAGGATTGTATTGCCAGGTAGATAATTCAAAACATACAGGCGCGCCATCTTGTTTGTCTTGATCATATTTGAACCGCCCTCGTATAAATGCAAAAGTGCACCCTTTTTTTGCATAAATGTATCTTTATTCGTACTTAAATCATGATATAAAAGAGCCCGAAGTAAGATTTAAGATATATATGAAATAGTTTATAAAGAAATACATAAGATCGATCTAAGACCTATATAAGAAAGATTTGAACTCGGCCAAAAAAAACCCAACAGTATTTTGGGTTCGGTTCTTCTTATCGTGTATTTTTCGTTTTCTTTTTTTTTACATTCTGTACTTTTTCTCATAGTATTTATGTTCGATTAATTGTTAATTTGTAATGACAGGGAAAGTGATAAAATTTAATATTTTGTTTATGCTTTTCGGGTTTTGAACTTACAAAACTAACCGTTCCATAGTCCAGCGCCTTTCAGTGTACGCCACACCGCTTTCTTACAATACCATCTCTTTGTAGTGTATACTATCGTTATATGTTCTACTTAGCAGGATATTGATTTAATATGCATATATAGTACATAAGTGAGTAATGTTGGGTCGGGTTTATGTGATGCTCTTATATAATTCTTTAATCAGGCTTTAAGAGACATTTTCGAAGTGTCACATTTTTGAAACTGGTTGTAGGTTTTTTACACAACGATTAAAGAATGATATAAGAAATAAGAATTGCCCTAACTCCTTGTGGGGCATAGCGCGTCGTTGACGTTTCGTTTTCATAAACTGGTTTCGGAGAATGCAGTTGCCAGCATGCACCTTCTGCACATCCATGGCCATGAACGTTGTCGTGGACGGGATTCGAACCCGAAACGCCGGTAGTCAAACATGAGACTGATGGCTCAACACACTGCGCTACTAGTCGCGCCATGCGATATTGGTTTCTTAAAGGATGATTTAAGAATATAGAAGAAGAATAATAGGAGAGACCAGCCTCGCAAAAAGTTGATCCAGCAAGTTAAGTTTCTAGTGTGTGTGTGCTTAAATCATTCTTCAATCATGATGTTAGAGATAGTACCGCTGAGAGCTATTCCGACAAAATTCAACAAAGAAACCACAGACATGTATAATGCTACAAAAACGATTTAAAAGATTTCGTTTTTGCTGGGGTGACACAAAAATGAACGCCCTGTCTTTAACCGTTACAGAGTTATAGCATTTTTTGTAAATTGCGTCAAAAAGCTTGACTTTCCGAACATCATTCAAAATTTGCCACTTTCCCAATCATTTAATCCAAAATTTAACCTGACTTTCAGAAACTACTATACATAAAATTTCATAGTTCCTGAAAGCGAAATTCACCGTTACATCAAAAATAAAACTGTTCAAACCTTAAAGAAATTTTAAAATCGATTTTCAATCGAAAATTCAAATGATAGTTTCACGACGGTACTTTGATCTGACAAATCTGAAAATTTGACAAAAGTTTCCCTAATGTGTTGACTTCCAACGGTATATTTCTTTGATATATTTGAATTTGAAAATTTTCGAATAATACGCATTAAAGGGGAAATAAACATGGTCTGGATATCAAACAGATTTACCATACTTCAACTTTGACCTGGAGATAAAACAGATTTACTTCAATCTTGACCTAACAGGTAGCCCACGCTACGAATGTAAAATAGGAAAAAAATCGTATAATTTTGAAATTTGGCACAATTGATGTGGAGAGTCCTCCGAATATTGCATATTGAAATGATTGGGAAAGTAGCAAATTTTGAATTTGTTCGATAAGTCAAGCTTTTTGACACAATTTACAAAAAAATGCTATAACTCTGTAACTGTTAAAGGCAGAGTGTTCATTTTGATGTCAATTTTCCACAAATGAATGGCACTATCTACTATTAAAGTACTCGTATTTACCATCTAATGAAGGACACCCTGTATAATATTGAATAGACTTGCCTTAAATTTTTTCGTTTTGTACTTAAATGAAAATATTGTTGACGTGCTCGGTGGCCGTGTTCGTTCGGTCACCGCTCTACGATCTAGTCTAGAGAATAGAGGTTCGATCCCCGGCGTGAAAGAAAAACTGCCTGTACTACTGGGCACTAAGAGAACTCCCAATGCGCTCCAATCTTATCAGTATAATGACATGCAACTGCACGTCCGAAAAGTAAATATGCTATCGAAACGCTAACAAGGCATAGAAATGCCAGAGATGTCTACGCGCCCATGCCCTGGAGGCAATTAACAATATTGTAAAGCAGACAATGGATTTTATTTTTGTTTGAGTACTTTATGTATTGTTTACTTCTAATTGCTTGAAAGTTAGATTTTCTTCTAAAAGTTTCAAATTGTATCTAGATTGTATGTATTATACTTCTATATTTATAAGATAAAAAGAAAAAAAAAACACAAATTTTTAAACTTTGTAAAATTTATTTCTAAATTTTCAGGCTCTTTCTACATTTTTGAAATAATAATAAAGAATTTATATTGAACCAAAATTTAACGTTGATTGAGTTTATTTTTTAATAAAGTTTGTTTTTAGGATAAATTTTTTTTGTTAAAATTGATTGATGGTAATTTGATGATTAAGTACAAAATAATAATTTAAAAAATTATTTTTAATATTTGTAATGGGTCCTATTTTTCTTAATTTATCCTTAATTCTATATTTATTCTTACAAATGTGTATTTATTTTAATTCTGGTATTAGCATTCCCCTCCCTAAAAATACTCCTTGAATTCAATTCAGTTTTATTATAAGATTTAAAATATGAATTTTAAAATTTTTAATTTACCATTCCGTTAATGTTTATTGTACCATTGTATGTATTTATCTGAATATACCAATGCAACGGGATATTATAAAGAAAGTCGTAGATGTGATATTTATTCTGTTTATAGTAGAAATTTATTTTTTTAATTCCATTTACTTAATAAAAAAAGTTCGATTTTATTTGTTTAGTAATAGTGTATGTCAACATATCATTTTTTTAAGTAAATGCAGTTTGAGAAATATTTCGGAATTCAAATTTTCACATTTCAATATGTGTAATAATTTTTTTTTACAATTAACAGAGCTCGATTTTTCTCTAAATTGCGCATGAATAAGAACAGAAATTATTGACTTGTAGGTAAAATAATGAAGTGGTCTGTATACAGATATTTGAATGAAATGATATTTAAAAATAAACTGTAATTAATATATTTACATTGTTATTTAAATATGTAGTTATTTGCATCCTTTTGAAACTAGTCATTGTCTTCTTTAGAAGTGTTACAAGTGCAAACGACACGCGTCTTTTCGTTTGGTGTTTTTGTTTATATTTTAAAAACATTTCTCAATATTTTATGAATTCAAGTAAATATCAAATTGACTTTCTATCACTTGCTATAATAAAAAAATAATGTAAATAATAATGGACAGGATCCTAAAAACGTAAATATGTTTATAATTATTTTCAAATTTGTGACAGAGATGAAAAGCATTGTGTATCCGCAAGAAAAAGAGAGGCGCGGCAGCTACCTGGGAATCCCCAGAGCCTTCGCTATCCTTTACTAACTGTAATATTTAAGAAAGCGATAGAGAAGCCGATTTTTCTTAATCCACGCTCTTACATTGTAAAGTGATGATGTTTATAAATCACGTTAAGAGGTAGGTAGGTAAGTCAGAATGCCATGACTCGCACAGAGAACATATACATCAGTACTGGTCCATTGCGATCCCACAGGGATGCAACACTAATAACGATACTAATTCCTAATCCAGCCTGAGCTAGTGAAGCTAGCGAAGAAGACGACCAATACTGGCAATCTTCAATTCATCAAGTTCCGGGAAAATATAGGAGCCAAGAATAGATCTTCTCTTTCCTGCTAAAGTCGGACAAGCACAGAGAAGATAATAGAAAATTTCCTCGATAAATACATATCTCCACAGCCTCTGCAGAAATTCATTGAAAGGGAAGCGAAGTTTCACGGCATGTGATCACTACCATGACAGAGCTCATATGCTATCTTTTCAGAGATAGTAGACACAGGCAGGCAACATAAACTTGGTCGCGAGGCATGTAATACCGCTCAACCGCTTGTCCTTCGCCCTACTAATAGCCTCTCATTTTAAAAACAATTAACATACCCTGATGGACATATAAATGCTATTATGCAGTTTCAGAGTCTTGCTCAAACTCCTCTGTTTAGTTGGTTCATCTGTGTGGCAGTTACTGCCAAAGCCGCCATGGCCTGGAATCCAACACAGGACAATATTAAACAACTCCAACAATCTGCTACTATCTTGGATGTAAGCAGGACGGATTCCAGGGATCTAATCGCAGCTTGACTATCCATGGCGTGCCGTCCCAATCAGGTAAGAGACTGCAGAATTGCAGCAACTTCCACCTGGAAAACGCTGCAGTGATCCAGGAGATTTAAAGATTGGCTTAAGTTTATTGTTTTGGAGTAATTGCCCACTCCCACCCCACATTCAGTCTTGCAGGCATCCGTATAAATTCCTAAAGAGCCAGATAATAGGTACTCGCCCTCAATGTACTAATTAATCATATTCACGAAGTTCTTTCTGAACACAAGTTTAGGGTATGAGTATTCTGTAGCAGCCAGAATATTCCGACCATTTAAAATGGAAGAGTTGCCGGTGTTCATCAAGAACCACTGACCTGCATCAGGAAGGCGGATGGCAGTACCGGCAGCAAGTTGCATACCACAAACATCCATAGGAAGCAAGTAAAGCAGAATGCATTAGGCAGCATATGTAGTAGTTCTTAGGGCTCCACTAATGAGCAAGCTGGCTAATATTTGAGATTTGCTCAGTAGGCTACAGGGAGCCACATCCTTAAAGGCATACGAACTGGCCCAGCGAGTATATAGAAGGCATTCTCGTTGAGGTCACTTGAGAACTTATTCGTTATGGCAAAAGCAACATCATCCGCATAAGCAGTAAGACTACAACCCAGTGCTTCCAGGTCTTGAAGCAGTCTATTGACCACAAGGTTTTAAAGAAGAAGAATAGAACACCGCCCTGTGGAGTGTCCCTTTTAGCACATCTGCGCTTCAAAGATGAACCCAGGGAGGTGCGCATCACCCTCGATGTAAGCATCATGTTTATTAGTTTGCTATGCGAGTCCAGGTTTAAGCTCACCAATGCACCGGTAATATCATGCGGCAGGACGTAGTTGAAGGCCCCCTCAGGTCAGGTCCAGAAAACGACCAAGGAAAAATACTTGTAACTAAGAATTTTTTTACAACAGCTACCCAAGGAGTGCAGGGTTGTATCCACGGATCTGTCCTTCCAGTGAGCGTGCTGAGAGGAAGATAAAAGTCGCGGTGGACTACTGCCATGTAGATAGACATCAGTCTAACATCTTTAAGAGATTGGAAGATATTCAGCAGATCTAGTCAGGCCTTTAAGATGGTTTAAATGAGATGCTAGGGTCATCTCTTTTCTACGCAGCCACTCCCTGATCTCGTTGGTTGTTCCCGCCCCAGCCACAGTTTATCAGCTTTACAGTTCCCAACCATTGTCACCCGGTATTCAGCACAGGGATATGTTGACAGTCCAATACCGTCTATGACGTAACCAGGACAGAACTAGGCGCTTTTATCGTCGGTTGACTATTCGTGTAGATTACAATATCCCTGGTAGGCAAGCAGGTTTTCCTCTGACCACTCGTTCCTCGATAGGATGAGGCTTGTAAAACACTTGTCGATCAGGTACTTCGAAGAGATGTTGTCTGTCACTTCGGGAATCACAGTGTTTCCCATTACAGCCTAGTGACCTACGATTGCGGCGGTTCACTGACTGGTTTCCCGAAGGCGAACAACCTTGTTCACCGCTACCTGCTCCTTAGAGCCCCTTTGATTGCAACACATGCCGATCGTTGGGCTTTCTCCAACAGAGTTCTGTACGACACGATGCTCAGAGTCCCGTCGACCAGACGATGATTCCATGTATCATTGTGGGACACAACACCGACACATAGAGCTTGTAAACCACTTTTGGCTGTAAGCCCCATTTCTTGCCTATAGTCTTCTTGCGCGAGTATAGTGGATCGGTTGCCTTTGTCACACGTTCCTGAATGTTCGCCGTCCTGCATTATTTTCTATCCAGGATGAGATCAAGGAATTTAGCTTTATCAGTCAGCTCAAACCTTGACCCTTCTATCAACGGTGGAATTTTGTATTTCCTAGTAAAGAGATCAAGCTCCCTTTTTGCGGATTAACTCCAGTATTACTCGTCAGGATAGAGAAGGCATTCTGCATTATTTCGCTTAGGACACAGAAGAATATCCCCGAGATGGAAATAGTGAAATTGTATGCAAAAGCGATCACTTTGCATCCGAATCCTTCCAGGCTTAGAGCAGCCTATTGACCGCCAATTCCAGACAAGGGGAGAGAGAAAATCACATTCTCCCGATTTGTCGCAGGTAGGCGGCCAAATGGGGAAGCAGGAAGTGCATGCTGGCAACTGCATTCTCCGAAACTAGTTTATGCCAACGAAACGTCAACTGGGCTACATGGAACAGTTGACGTGCTGTGCCCCAGTTACTGTGTCTTGTAACTGCCGACGCAATTCAACATTCTTCTCACGAGGTGCGCTCACCTCGCTTGTCGGTGACGCAGCGGTCCTCACTGCCCAGGAATAGTGTTTTTATAAGGAGTTCAAGGGTTTCAACCGCCGATTCAGTTAAGGCTCCGACCGGTCTCTTGATGAATGACGGACCATTATGGCCTTTAGAAGGAATCTTGTGCAGCCTTGCTGAAGCCGCTGTGCTCTCAATTGACTTACAGTAGTCTCTCCAAGATTCTGTCTTGGTGGTTCTAATGGCTTTCTGGTGTAATTTCTGGCAGTTCTTGTATGGCTGCCAGAACTTATGCTTATTGCAAATGTTAAAAATATCTCTTGTTGATTTACGCAGTTCAAGATTCCAGCAGATGGAAAGAGTTTGCTTGCTAAGAGTATATTGCGCGAGACACGATATCTTGTATCTCAAGTCCAAAGCCTTTTCAAAGTTATCGATCCTGGACTCCAAATCTTGCACTGACTCTGTGCTAAGGCTGGATATCGTTGAGAGTTTGGAGGTTATTACCTGTCTAAACTTCTTCCAGTCGATTCTCTTGAGATTTTTGTACTCTATCTTAAGAGCAACCGTGAACAGTATCCAACTATGGTCCGAAAATGGCTTTAGATTAAAGACCTTCCATTCATTCACTCTGATGATCTCATTATTGCTCGTCATAAGCATAATTTCGATAATATCCTCCCATCCCTGAAAACTATCCGTACTAGGAATGGTGAAAGTCGGGGTGTTTCCCTTATTACGTAAAGTAAAGTTGTTGTTGATAATATATTCGAAAACAGACTCACCTCTCTCGTTCGTCGTGGAACTTTCTCAAAAGGCAAGTCTAGCGTTAGCATCGTGTAGTAGTAGGCTGCATTTTCTAGCAGCCGCCGCTCTGGTAACGTGAAGTATGTAGTTTATTTGTTGGTGTTGCGGGGATATATGTATAGTGCTTTCCGAAGTGCAGGTTAATGTATACGCAGTCGATATACTTGTAGTTCTTTCCTATCCGATATTTAGTCCTTTATAACAGTGAAGTCACCCGTACTCTCATATGAGGGCACATAAATGCCTTTATATGTTGCTTAGCTAATAAACAGCTGCTGGGTCTATATGGGCCGGTGCTGCAGTAAAAGTGGTTGTAGTTGCTATCGTCGCCCTTGGCCTTAAGGTCTCTGGTCCACGGTTCTTGGACAAGTCCGATCTCGATGCTCTCCTCCTTTAGAAAATTACAATACACAGATTATCCGAGACGCACCTGGCACCGCGGCTCAGATTAGTTTGCACAAACTTTAACATCGTTTGCTCCAGTGGGACACGCCGCCCGTAACGTGTGATTCTCCTCCTCCGGGACTAGATTCCGCGACTCTCTCACTCCCGAACACATCTCTGTCCGATTAAATCCCAATCAGTTCGCTCGTAGGAACGCGGCTAATAAAACGATAACATTTGGTTCTGTTTATTTATTGAATTCTTTCTGAATCTTGAAAATTTAATTCAGAAAGAATTTTCCTAGTAGAAATTTTTATTTAACAAGTGATAGGACTCACATTAGTTAATCGCTCGGTGCATTTTGAAAAATGATTTTTTTTAAGCATCCTAAATTGTTGGAATGTGAAATATGTGTCCAGTCTCCCAACAATTGCTAGTTTCTGATACCATTGAAAGGAATATGTGCACATGTGTTCAAATAAGTAGTGAATTTCTATTGTGTCGTTAATATTTCGCCTTGACCCGATTACTTTTTTCCCCATTTTTTGTATAACTAATTCTGAAGTTTTTATTATTTGAATTCAATTTTAAAACATTCGACTTTCCAGTCTGAAAGTTTTAATTGTTATGGATAATTTTTAAAGAGCTCTGTTATAGTGTGCTTAAATTTATTTATCTTTAGATGGAATTCTATAAAAAAAAAGAAGCATAGTTTGCTAATGTTATGCGTATTCTGTTTTTTCGTTTCATCAACAATCCGCCTAAAAGAAACGAAACCAAAAAGCGATAGTTAGTCGGCCTTATATTAAATAGTGCCGAAATCAAAAATAAATAGTGTGTTAATTACGAATTTTCGATTTTCCTTCTTAAATGACAATTATCAAAATTTTAAAATTAAACAGAACAAATATCCAAAAAACTTTCTTATTCAATTTTCCGGCAGTTTTCGTTCACCCTCAGATCCCAAATATTTTCCCGTGTATCTTTTGGTTTTCTCTCCCCAACCAAAATGTTTTCATATATTTGTTTATTGCTTATATTAAATCAAATATAATTTTATTATTAATTATTTATTTTAATTTATTTTCATCCTCAACTTTCTTCACATTGATTGAATTCCTTTCTATATATGTGAATTGAACCAAACAAAAAAACAACCAAAATATCCAAAACACAACCCTATTCGTAGTACCGGGTGCACCGCCACGTAATATCAGCGCAGAAGCGACTAGTCCCACCACAATTGCCCTGTCTTGGCATCCCCCACCAATTGAACGTTCCAATGGTCGTATTATATACTATAAAGTATTTTTCGTCGAAGTTGGTCGCTCGGATAGCGAAGCTACCATTACGACCCTGAATGCAACCAATATCGTTTTGGACGAACTGAAACGTTGGACCGAATATAAGATTTGGGTATTGGCTGGCACTTCGGTTGGGGATGGGCCAAGTTCACATCCGTTAACAATACGAACACTTGAAGATGGTATGTATTTGAAGCTTATTTGATTTTATAATTTTTCTAGAAATGCGTTGATAATGTTAAATATATTATGCGATTTTCAAAATTATTAGATATACATTATTTATATATGCAAACTATACCCAATATTGCAGTGCTTTTAATCAGGCCCAAAACTAGCATATTTATTATTATTCTTTCTTAAAGGCACAAAGTTCTCTTTTCATTTTGTGTGACTCTATGCAATAATTATCGCTTATTATTATAAAAAAAAATGTTTAAAATAATTAAACATATCCCATTTTTACCGCATCATCATCATTATAATTCACTGGCATTTCAACGACATATATTTTTGGAATTTTTGAGATTTTTTGAAATTTACAGCAAAGCCGCGACAGATGTGTGCTAATGCGAGATGGATACAATCGACGAACAATTTTTACGCCCATAAAATAATTTATTTCCGACACTCCTTAACCTTATGATTATCATTTGGAAAATTAATAACATTTTTGAATAGTCAACGTCGAATGGACAACGTATTTTTGATGTCTATATTTATTGTTTAATTATTGCAATTAATATTAGCGATATTTGTAATGCTACCCGGCGAGATTCTAACTACCTTTTTTGCCAAATTTTTTCTCCCATATTTTTATTCATTTAATGCTGCCAAGTTTTTTGGATTGAACTGATGAAATAATGAACAAAATTTTTGTTTGGATTCCATGTCAGCAAAGGAAAACTGTGATTGACTATTGGAATTTTTGAAATTCGAGATATGTTTTTTTTTTTTGTAGAATCCTTTTTTAACAAATTCTTCTATATAGTAGCTTGGGCAGACGATCGAAACTTGTGTGCAATTTAGAATACGATTATCTAGAAAATGATAATATTCTGCAGAAACTTTCACTGCAAATTAACGACTTTCCGAATCGAACTTAACGATTTTTCGTTTCAAGTTAATAAGTTCTAAAATGAAATTATCGCTTTCCCATTATAAACTTTATGTAATTTTTGTTGAAATTAACGGATATCCTCTGATTTTGTGTACTCCTGCAAAATGGATTGGATCTTATCCAATTGGCAGTTCCCGAACGAAGATTTTCAAACTAAAATCTTCGAAAGCTAAATCCCCAACACAAAATTTCCGAAAACATCGTCCCAGAACAAAATTACCAAGAACAAAATCCCCAAACTCAAAATCCCCAAACTTAAAATCCCAAAAAATACAACCCCCAATCACATAAACCTAAATCTCTATATAAGGTGTGATCTATTAAATTGCGCTCGGTCTAGGTTAGCTTTGACTGGTTGCGCGGTGTTTACCACAGGCAGACGTAGACCACGACAAAGTCCGTTGTGTTACCACCAGGGAGTCATCTCCCAACCAGCCCCAAATTGCAATGTAACAAAGCATTTTCCAACGTAGAAGTTAGCTACGTCATCTAGTTCATCGAATAAATATGAACGAAAAATCTCCAAGTCACAAAATCCTCGAACTCCTCCTTAAATTAAAATTGGTACAACCTAAATCCCCGAATATAAAATACCCATCCAAAAACACAATTCTCATATATGTATTGTACATAATATCAAATCTCTATATAAGGTGTGATCTATCAACGTGCGCGCATTCCAGGTTAGGTTACTACTTTGCCTTAACCCCTAGCGGGGCATAGCGCGTCAACTACTCCTGCGCGCCATCGTACTCTGTTCTGGGCAATGGGGCGCAACTCCCCAAAAGACTTACCCAGTACCTGACACTCCTTTGCCACAGATCGACGCCATGTGATTCGAGGACCCCCTCTTGGTCGGCCTTGGTTGGAAATGGGGTTCCATTTCATGGCATGCATAGCAATGCAGTTATCACTCTTCCGCAATGTGTGACCTATCCACTGCCATTTTCGCCTGCGTATCAATTCGTCGATTGGCATCTGACCCGTACGCCGACTTAGCTCTTCATTTGATATTGTTTCGGGCCAGAAAATTCTTAAAATTCGACGAAGACATGAGTTGACGAAAACTTGCAGCTTTCTGGTAACTCCTACGGAAACTTTCCATGTACTGCTCCCATACAAAAGCACTGATAGTACCAGGGAGCGAAACAGGCCCAGCTTGGTCTTGATGCTGAGATAACTGCTCTGCCAGATTTTGGACAGCATGCCGTATGCGCGTTGAGCCTGGTTGATACGACGAGCGATGTCCTGCTCCGTACCACCATTTTCGGCAACAATGCTACCCAGGTAGACGAAGTTGTCCACCTTCTCCACAGGCTGCCCATTAATATTGATGGCAATAGGTGTCGGATTTCTTTTTCGCAACGGCGGGCTTAGAACCTTGGGCTTGTTGGTATTAATCTTTAGCCCAACCTTGCTTGCCTCCCTCTCGAGATCTAACGCCATTGCGGACAGATCCATGATTTTGTGGGAGAGTAGGCATATGTCGTCAGCGTAGTCAAGATGTTGTAGATAAGATGTCAAAGTCCATTGAATTCCTCTGTCGAGTCCGGATAGGGCTGCATGCAACACATCGCCGATCACAATGAGGAATAGGATCGGTGAGAGGATGCACCCCTGCCGAACTCCACTGCGAATCTCGAAGTCCCCCGACACCTTACCTTTATGCAGAACGCGACATTTCGCGCCGTCATAGGTTGCCTTAATAATAGCCACAAGCTTCTCAGGGATGCCTCTCCTGCGCAAGGCCGCCCATATAGAATCCCGGTTCACACTATCGAAAGCCTTTTCGAAATCGATGAAAAGCAAGTGAAGCGGAGAATCGTATTCAGCGCATTGCTCGATGATGATTCGCAAGGTGTTAATGTGATCGACACAGGAGAATCCGGATCGAAAGCCAGCCTGCTCTTCATCAATTGTGCTTTCTAAGTGGGCCTTTAGTCTTTCCAGGACGATTTTAGCTATTATCTTGGCAACGGCAGGAAGCACACAAATGCCTCTCCAATTATTACAGTCTGTGAGGCTACCCTTCTTTGGAAGTTTGATGATCAAACCTTCCTTCCACTCAGTGGGAAAGGTCTCTGTATTCCACGCTTTATCAACAAGTGGGTGCAGCAAATCGGCAGTTACGCTTGGTGCTGCTTGATAAAGTTCGGCAGGGATGCCGTCAAGTCCGGCGGCCTTTCCTCGTTTTAGTGCAATAATTGCAGTGACTATTTCCTCTTTAGTCGGGGCAGTGGACCGTATACGCACATTTTGATGGTTAGCTAAATTATCTATATGAGGGGGAACTTCACCAGAGGTTACACGGTTCAAGACCGCGGCGAAGTGTTCTTTCCACCGCCGCATCTGATCTTCTTCCAAGATAAGTAGCTTTCCATCACTATCTTTCACCGGATGTTGGCAGGAGTTACGACCACCTGTAAACTCCTTGATGACACCGTATACGGCGTTTAAGTTGTTACTTCTAGCGGCTTCTTCTGCTGACGCTAAAAGAGAATTGGCATAAACTCTTTTATCGCGTCGCACACTACGCTGAACTTCTCGAGCTTTCTGACGGTAAAGGAGTTCGATGCTGCTTCGATTGTCGTCTGATGCTGCAGCCAAACGAACTTTCAGCTCCTTTCTTTCAACAATCCGCTGCCATGAAGCGTCGGACATCCAGGGCTTATTCCGGCAATCCGGGTTTGGGCCAAGGATGGTATTTGCGCTATCAATGTACGCATTTTTTATGGCATCCCAGTTTTCGTTTATGTCACTATCTGGGTGACTAGTTATCTCAGCCGCTTTTTGCGCAAGATGGTCATTATATTGTTGTAAGACAGCTGGATTTTTTAGTCGAGCGGTGTTGAATTTGCGGGGCCTGGATCTTTCGTCGCTGGGGCGGCGCACGGCTGCAATCCGCAATCGAACATTAGCGATCATAAGATAATGGTCTCTTCCCATCCCAATATCGGCACCCTTCTTGTTTCGCACGTCCAGAAGGCAACTCTTGAATCTTTTACTAATGGCAAAATGGTCGATCTGATTTTGTGTTCTGCGCCGATCAACAGAGGACCAACTGATTTTGTGGTGGTCCTTATGCTCAAACATAGTACCACCGATGAAGAGACTGTGAAAGTTGCAGAACTCTACAAATCTTTCACCGTTGTCATTACGATCACCAAGACCGTGTCTCCCCATCACATGTCTGAGCCCATAGTTATCAGCGCCAACTTTCGCATTCAAATCACCCATAACCATTATAATGTCACCTTTAGGTGTTCTGCTCTGAACGGCGTTTAGTTCTTCGTAGAAGGAGTCTTTTGCCAAGACATTGTCGGGTTCAGTAGGGGCACAACATTGTATTATTGAGATGTTCCTCATTTTGGTCCGGAACCTGGCAGTCAAGACCCTGTCAGAGACCGGTTCCCAGGATAAGAGACAGTTTCGCGCGGCTCTGGTTAAAAGGAGCCCCACACCTGACTCACGACGACTACCGGTAGCTTTACCGGAGTACAACATTACAGTGCTGCCCGTTGGAGAGATGAATTCTCCGCTGCTCCACCATCTTATCTCACTAACTCCTAAGATATTTAATTTGTACCTCAGAAATTCACTCTCTAATTGAAGAAATCGTGCGTTCTGGGGACCTTCTGATCCATTGTCCAGGAGAGTACGCACATTCCAGAATCCAATCTTTGTCATTGTACGATAGCTAAAAGTCGTAACCGTTGAGTCAGTCCTTATCCGAGGCATAGTTGACGTTTCGTTAGCATATAAAGATTTCGGATAGTGCAAGTTGCTGGCATACACATCCTGTCCTTTGATTGTCGGTTTTAACGACAGGCCCTCAAAGGGAAAGGCCGTGGTATTTTTTTTCACACCCCACACCACAGGAGTACCTCAACCAAATCATCGCACCGCCATCACTGGCGGCTTGACGTTGGTTGGCAATGGTCTGTGACCACTGCCGTTCCAGGGGGCGCCCACGCGGAGGACTATGGAAGAGGAGTTTTTGCCCCCCAAATCAGATGCCCCCTAATGTACAATCTACCCATACCCTTGGCAGACAACGCCAAGTACCTGGGGGTCACTCTTGACAAAAAACTACTCTAGTCAGAGCATCTGAAAGTAGTATCAGACAAAGCCACTAATGCTCTGTGGATATGCAGTGCAATATGTAGGCAAGACGTGGGGAATGAAACCCTCTATCATCCTTTGGATTTACAAGGCGATCGTTAGACCCATGCTAGAATATGGTGCAGTTGTATGGTGGGAGAGAGCCAATACAGTAACTGGCAGATCTACCCTAGGTAAGATTCGGAGACTTGCTTGTCTCATCTCTACCGGAGTCATTCACTCCTGCCCTTCTGCGGCGCTTGAGATACTGCTAGACCTTCCACCATTGCACGTTCATGTAATAGCACAAGCAAAGCTGACGATCCTCAGATTGAAGGCTTGCGATGCCCTCACTAAGCTGAATCCGGAACAGGAAAGTTGGCTCAGTGAGAGCTGCATAACCTGTATGCCATCGGACCATCTGGTGAAAGAACCATCCAGCAACAAGCTCTTCAACACTATAATCTGGAGCAGAGAAAACTGGTTGGAGGAACATTTCACTCTTCTTCCAGATATCATCAAGTGGTTCACAGATGGATCAGAGACGGTTAATAGTACAGGTGCCGGAATAGTGAGCCCTAACCAGGGTATTTCTATACCTATGGGTAATTTCGCAACAGTATTCAAGGCAGAAGCACATGCCATCGAGTCATGTGCGAAGCTCTGCCTGAAAGCCGAATTCCGTAGCAAAAATATAGCTATATTTACTGACAGCCAGGCAGCCATACTGGCGCTAAGAAACTGGTCTGTCTCGTCCAAGTTAGTGCGCAGCTGTCAGAATACATTACAAAAAGTTGGCTCCTTGAACATGGTAACGGTATACTGGGTTCCTGGCCACGTCGGGATTTCTGGGAATGAACAGGCTGATGAGTTGGCCAGGATGGCCTCGGACACTCCCTTTTGTGGACCTGAGCCCTTCTGCGGGGTTCCTCTAAGTTCCGTCACTAAATGCATCAGAGACTGGGAGCGTACTGAGGCCACCGTCCAATGGGACTATCTTCCAGGCCTGAGGCAAGCCAAGATGTTCATATTTGGTTACTCGCGCAGCAGGACATTTGAACTTTTAAAAATGAACGAGGCAGAGTTAGAAGCATTTGTGGCCTTCTAACTGGACATTCCTGCCTAAGGGGTCACTTAAAGATCCTGGGTATAGTATCGGACGCTAGCTGTTGTTTCTGCGAGGCCGATGATGAAACGTCACTGCACGTTCTTTGCGAATGTGAGGCACTGGCCCAACGTCGCCTAGTACACCTCGGCATCGACTTCCCTGAAGCAGACGACATTGCTTCGATGCCGCTCACCCTTCTAAGCAAATTCATTAGCGCGATCAAACTTGATCGACAGGCCTAAGCCTGTTACCAGACCTGGGGCTATAGCACAATAGACCATTTGGCCTCGGTGCTAGTGGGCCTTTTGGCGCCCGCAGTCCCTCTCACAATCTAATCTAATCTATCCCTCAGTCTATAAGCAGGGCTAGGCCTGACGATCAATTTTGATCGAGCTGACAATTCTGCCCAGGAAATTCGAGTGACTATCCCAATGGACAGTAGCTCAATGCGCTTCCAGTTTCTGATAAGGTTCTTGATTGTGCAGGTTGGAATCCCCCAAAAGAGCTCTGCCTGCTGGACGGCGCTGGACAGGTGCAGAGAAAACGGAAAGTACGTTGCATTGCGTCCTCATCACTTCAACTTTTACAGAAGTCATTAAAGGGTAGTCCCAGGCTCTTGGCATGCTCACCAAATGCCCAGTTCCTAGTGATGAGTCCCACCACTGCACTGATGTGTTATCTTTTCAGTAAAAATAGCCTAGCAGAACGACTTGAACCCAGCATGGGCCACAAAGGTCTTTTGGAATGGTATGTGTCGCGCCCTCTCTCCATCTGAAATTTGTCTTACGTATCGCTTCAGCTTTTAGTGCTAGCCCACAAGCCGCAATGGGCATATGAATATTCCGACGAATTTGTGATGTCTCGTCAATTGTACTACTACTCAATTGCCCTAACCCCTTGTGGGGCATAGCGCGTCAACTGTTCCATGTGGCCCAATTGACGTTTCGTTGGCATAAATTGGTTTCGGAGAATGCAGTTGCTAGCATGCACCTCCTGCACATCCATGGCCATGAACGTTGTGGTGGACGGGATTCGAACCCGAAACGCCGGTAGTCAAACACGAGACTGATGCCTCAACACACTGCGCTACCGGTCGCCGTCGTCAATTGTGCCCTATCTAGTTAGCTCGTCTGCTCTGCAGTTACCCGCGAAGTTGCTAAAACCCAGAATCAAGCACAAAACAATGTTCAAAAAATTACCCATCTCCATAAGAGATTGGCGACATTGCACCACTAGGTTGTGATTGAATGGTTCCGTCCGGTCCAGTCGATTTAAAGGATTCGAAGCTTGTGATAGCCTATAGAATCTTTTCCCTTAATATAATATTAGTGGGGTTGCGAGAGGCGATATCAACCACCGAAGCGACTTATGCTCCACCGATACATAAGGTGGGCTTCCTGGGGAGTGTGTATGTATCAAGCAGGACTTTAATAATCTCCTTGGGGATGGGAGATGTGGATGTCCACGAGCCGTCATGTTTCAACAGATAGCTGGGAATAGCTGGATTTGTGGAGAGAACTTGCGAAGACGAGACTCACTGGATCCCTCAATACGATCACAAAAAAGCCTCTGTGAATTAAGTTTGGCTTTGCTCAGTTCCTTCTTGAATAATCCATGATATTTTCTGTTGGAGCTTCAATCAGATTCCAGTCTCGACGATTGTGCCGTATTAGAAGAGCTACTGCTAGCCGCTCTGAGTTTGGAGATCATTGCTTTTCACCAAACTGGTTTAACCTTACCCTATTGTTTGCTGGGAGGACATGATTTATTAGCTGCCTTATTTAATGCGTCCGTTAGTGTATGTACCATATCATCCAGCTCTAGCTTATTTCGCGGCTGGACTGGAAGAGACGGTAAACTTTCTAAAATACTTGCTCGAAGTTTAGTCCAATTAGTACCTCTCCTATATCAAATGATTGACTATTGTACAAATAGTAGTTTCTGGTAGATCGTCGAAGCTGAATTGAATGTAGGTGATCAAAGAGAGAGAGAGAGAGAGATTCATCGACACCTTCCAATTGCGCACCGACTGCCGAATATCCTCAGACGCAAACGTAATATCAAGTAATTAATCAAGGGGGATAGTCTCCAGGTAGTCAAATGGCAAGTATGCTGAGATCAGCCAATATCGCCTAATCCATATTTCAAAACTAAATACCACAGAGTCATTGATGCTATACTCTGATATATGAAACGCATTCAGCGTCTTCTTTAGAAAGATGCACGATCGGTGTCTTTTTTGGTTCATAACATAAAAATAGTCAGGAGACCCCAGACCCTAAACACGACCACGAATGACCCAGGACTCCTACACTAATACAATATCTTTACTGGTGGCCAAACGGGGAAGAAGTGCTGCGGAAGTTAAGATTGGATTAGATTGAGGGCGGTTGGTTCACCAAGCACTGCAACCCGAAGATCTATTATGCTACATCCTGGTGTCTACGCAGGTTAGTGGTTAATTTTTCGCAACCAATCACTCCAACGAATTTGCTCGGCTACTCGAGTTTTAGTGAGGCTATCGTTTCCGCTTCAGGGAATACGTCGCCGCAGCATTTCAAGCCGCAGAGATGATAATGTGGTGGAATGTCTTATCCTTACTCTCACAGAAACAACAGCTTGGGTCAGAGACAATCCCCACTTTATATGGATAACCCCTTAAGGTATAATGACCCGTAAGGAGCCCGCACATAATTCTAACCCGGTTTCTGCGTAATCTTAGCAGCTCAAGAGTACGATTGCGTGTGGGTTGCTCTAAATAGTTTGAGGCCAGGGGTATTGTTCCAATGTGCCATGGTTACTGAGTGGTCCCATTCCCTGATGGGCCGTCTTACACTACACAAAGTGATTCGACAGTATGGCTCTGGGCCGACGAGTGGGATTGCAGAAGCCTTCCTGACCAACTCGTCGGCTGTTTCGTTCCCTGGAATATTGGTGCGGCGTGGCCGGTGGCCCAATAGATGGTAACCTTGTTTGTAGAGCCCTACTCTTTGCAAGGCTTCAAGACCACTAACTACCAATTTCGGCAAGACGGAGAAATTACTTAGTGCTTTAATATCCGCTGGCTGTCTGTGAAGATTGCAAAATTCCTGCCTCGATGTCCGGCTGCACAGCTCTTGATTGCGTGAACGTCCGCCTGAAATACTGAAACGTACTTCCCATAGGAATGGATATCTTGTGAGACCGTCCTACGACGACCGCCCCTGTAGCCCCTTCGGTTTTATACTGTTACCCATTAAAATTTTTGAGAGGATGGTGTTCAGCTTTAAATTCTATCCTCTCTACCCCAAATTTCAGTTGAGAAAAGTAGTTCCGAAGTTCAATGGTATACTAGATAGGTAGTCCTCACTTACCCAGTTGGTTTACTCGGGGTTTACTTTGAGGGAATTCTGGCATGCTTTTAGTATGGCAGTAAGCTATCTACTACGATGCACCACACCACCACCCCTCCTCGCGGGCATCTTCGAGTGATGTATACTGTTAAAGATATATCTCTTATCTTTGTGACGGCCTTTCTGGATGACAGAATCAGAAGTGCCGTAGATGCTGCTTTTGAATGATAATGATCTATTTGCACAAAATTTACAAAGTCGCGTTCTTTTGTACTCGAGTGTAGGCTAATTCGGGTCAAGGAAATGCACCGTGCTAAGGAACGTTCCGGATTAACTACCCGGTGTCAAAGTACGAGGGCGGTTCATATGATCGAGACAAACGCTTTGACACATTTATTTATTATCGAAAATATTTACAAAAATTTACAGTTTTTCTAAGTAATTCCCCTCACTAGTTACACATTTTTTCCACCTCACCGGAAGGTTTTTGATGCCGGTATCGAAGAATTCCTTGGACAACTTGGACAGCCATATGCGCACGAACTCCTCTACCTCGTCGTCGGTGTTGAATCTTTGACCTCCGAGGGCTTTTTTCAGTGGCCCAAACATGTGGTAGTCGCAGGGTGATAAATCCGGACTGTAGGGGGGGGGGGATATTGTATCGAGCGTGAGACGCGCGTTATCCTGGAGAAGAATAGCACTTCGCGATGAAATGCTCCTACGTTTCGAGCGATATGCGGGTTTCACGTGTGTTTTCAGAAGGTTAGAGTAGTATGCAGCATTGATGGAACGTTGTGTGCGCAGGAAGTCAACGTACAGCACTCCCCGCCGGCCCAGAATACAGTACACATAACCTTACCCGCGGGCCTGGTTGTCTTCGCATTGACGGGCGCCCCTTCCTCCTTCTCCCCCCACTGTTTAGACGACACCTTGCTTTCGGGAGTGTAATAGTGTGCCCATGTCTCATCTGTAGTTTAGATTCGCGTCAAAAAACCGTCCCCCTTCGCCTCGTATCGCGTCAGCAAGCGGCGGCAAACTTCCGACCGCATGAATTTTTGTTCGAAGTTCAACAGTTTGGGAACTCATCGCGCCGTTATTTTGCGATATTGAAGGTGTTCGTAGATGATAGACTCTACACTACCAATAATAATGCCGACTTCAGCCGAAATGTTTCGAACATTCATCCTACGGTCCTCCAAAATGAGTTGTTCTACGCAGCGAATGTTGTCTGGTGTGATGCTGGTTCATGGTCGACGATCATGCGGCTCATTCTCGATGGTTTCGCGGCCATCTTTGAACGCTTCTGCCTATTTAAACATAGCGGACCTACTCAGGCACTCACTACCGGACTGATTTCGCAAACGCCGAAGAATTTTCGTGTTCTTAACGCCTTCCCACACCAAAAAACGAATGACAATACGTTGCGCAACGGCGGTCGGCACTTGATGTTCACTCATGGTCGTAGCACGCGCGTGAAACGTGCGTTCGCGACGAAAACTATCACACTATTCGTAAGGGAACCAGCTATCACATACTCAAGCCGCGACCTTCAAAACATACAGCGTTTGTCTCGATCATATTTGAACCGCCCTCGTACAATCGAACCCTGGCGTCAATTTAGTTTTTCATTATTTTCGATTGTGTTTGCGAGATTT
The DNA here is from genome assembly GCA_964017055.1 of Chloromyia formosa. NCBI lineage: Eukaryota > Metazoa > Arthropoda > Insecta > Diptera > Stratiomyidae > Chloromyia > Chloromyia formosa. The sequence continues at coordinate 34,974,915 of OZ024816.1, read as the reverse complement.
AATATATAAAGAACATATCAGGACAAATATTTGCGACATGTCTACAAAGAAATTTGATATCAACAATCAAATTAAACTGTGAAAATTTTTAATATTCTATAATAAAATCGCCTTTTAGCGATGTGAGCGACATCTACCCGTCATATCTGACATATCTATTCAGTGCCACTTTCTTAACCCGTATTAAGGTTAATTCAGGTTAAGGCATTGTTGTAATTGCGTGTTGTTAGGAGCTCGGACACACGGCAAATTTTTTGGTTCGCAGAAAAACTAAATAGTTTAGTCAGAAAAATAGAACACATGGCCTTTTATTAGACAGTGCACACAGCGATTACTATATATTGTAGTTTAGTTTGCTGCGTGCGCGCTCTTCAGAACGCGCCCTTGTTGTTGTTGCTTCCATCGCCGTAACGTCGGGATCTCCTTCAACGTCTGATCCGATTAGGTCTCTGCAACGGACGGTTTGGTGGGCACCGGAAGATGCCCGTGGGGACGGAGCCTTAGGTAGCATAATGACCGTGAAGGTCGGGCCGTGCCATCTGTCGAAGAAAAGGGCCCCTCAACAAGCTAAGCAGCGACCTGTACTTGCTGTAGCTCAGTTCGGGAGACGTGGCCGGGGTTTTCGCCGCTCGTTGCCCCTGTCCTTTACGTATTAACAAAAATTCATAAGCCTGGGGAAAACAACACAAACAAGGGAGGTAAAAATGGGGAATAAAAAAATGAAGTGATAAGGATGAAATGGTTGACAGATGGCTCGATTGCCCTCGCGCTCGTATTAGGCTCCAGATGTAATGGGACCCTCGGCCTCTGGTTTCGTACCACCGACAGATCCTTACTCATCAAGTGTTGCCATAGATCTGCCGGTGGAAGCAGCACAACCAGACCATAATATGGTTCATAACATCTCCCACACAAATGGCTGTTGATTCACAATGGTCTGTTGTGTGTACGTGTGCTACGATGATGCTATGAATTATTATAGTGTCGAATAGTCTCTTTCATGAGTAATTATAGTGCATATTAGTCTCTTTTTTGGGCTCCGCTCACTCTGCATTTAAGAGATGGCAACCCTCAGTATTGCAAAAACCAAAACGCTCGCTTCTCTCGCTCTGGGTGCAACAATCTCTTGGGTGGGCTCTGCTTGCTCTGCGCTTAATGGATCACAACCCACAGTATCTCATAAAAATTAACGTCGCTTCGCTCGATTTGTGTGCAACAGTCTCTTGTATTGGTTTCGCGCTTAAGGAATCACAACCCTCAGTGTCGTATTTTGGGGGCATTGTTCATAATCGACTTTGGGTTTTTTTCATGTGAATTATCCCCCAAATTTATCATTTTTCATGGGGGGGGGGGCAAAATCCATCTTTCTTGGGGTGTTTTATATTTTAAATTGGAGGAGTATTTCATAATGAACAATCACTCCAAAAATGAAGCCTATTTTCCTATTTTTTTTTTTTTTTTGGCGAAAGTTAATTGGGTGTATAGTTCGCAGAGTCGTTTTCGGACGATATGTTTTGCTAGCATACACATCCAAATTTGGGATTTAATAGTTCATAATGAATAATCGCCTCGAACGCATTTTTTGTTCATTATCGTTTTAGGGCCATAGTTCCTGAGACGATAATTCATCGTGCCCAAATTGGCCTCAAAATGAAAATACGAAAAATGTACAATAAATTTGGTGTTAAATTGTTAATTTGATTCAGAAAATCGTTGATTTGATACGGAAAGTATTCGATTTGATTCGAAAACATTTTGAAGTGAAAATTCTGAATATAAAAAAATATACTTGCCTTTTTTTTTGGGTAAGGCTGCTTTTTTGGTTATTGTGACGTTATATGCGTAACATGCATTTGGTGAAAATAAAGCGTTATCATTAAATAAGCCACTTTATGTGGAAAATATGTCTGTATTTCAAATTGCACCTGTGCGCAGTGATGGCTAATATAATATGAACAAACGTAAAAATTGCAATACAGTTTTCGAAAACAAGTCAAAAATCAAATTTGAAGCCGCTGTTTTTGCTGGTATTATTTTTGGAGGCATTACATCTCAACCCAATCGTCTGCCAAGTCTATTTTTTTATATAACAGCTAGAGGCAGACGCTTTGACAAATTACCATAGATATAGCAGTTTTCTCTGGAATTTTCTATGGCGCCATATTTTCCCTATGCGCCATACTTTTATCTGTCAAAAATTCTAAAATAAGTTGCCATATCTATGGCATTTTGGGAGAGGGTCTGACTAGCGCTTAACAATTTTCTTCGTTAGAGGATTTTTTGACATTTTGACAATCAAACAGAAAGATTCATTTTGATTGATTTTGTACTTAAAACATAGTTAGATTTCAGGTTTGAAGAGATCTACATTTTTGATTACTATCCCTACTTTTCAAATGTGTATACAAAAAATATATAAATTTAATATATGGATTTTGACTTAGCACTTTGCAAGTAATATTTTGGTGTAAACATATTGCTAAGTAACATTTGCATATATTTACAATTTTTTAACTATTTTTGGAAACATATATATATATATATATATAACCCTTTTTGGTCTAATTCGTTTATGTATTACTTTTACGTTCGATTTTTCACGTTGTTTCAATTGAGTTATTTTAGATGGAAATTTGAAGCTGGAAGATATTTTTTGAATTAAATCGTAGTAATTTTTGATTCATATTTTTCACAAATTTCTAGCAGAGATAAATAGTGTTTACCCTTTTCATTCTTTGAACAGTTTTCTTTTATGTTTTTCTCTGAAATATTCCAAGCACAATTTTTTTCGTCGGCGATATTTTTTGGGCACATGAAATTTTGTTTTTGAATGAATCTCCCGAGAATTTTTGACTATATCATTATATATATAAATGATTAAAATATTTTTGAAAATGCACCGTAATGAGAAGAATAATCTGTCGTATCACCGATTTTTCTGTTAAGTTGAATTTTTCTTCTGTGTTTCGTCAGGAGTGTAATGATTGTTTGTGAACTTTTTTGTACTTCTACACATGAGATTTTTTTGATACTATGTGTACACTACAAGTAGGCAATGTATTTTTTTTCCAAAAATGGGTATTTAGTTATCTTTGGAGAGTTTTTTTTGTTTCGTCTGTACTTTTTTGACGCTACAATCTATTTACAATATTTGGTTTTGATCGATTCAATTCCATTTGAATGTTTGAATTTTGTGAACATATGCATATATTCCAGGATTTTTGATTATTTTTTGTAATGTAAAATCCAATGTTTTTGATAATTATCGACATTAATTCAGTTATTTTTGGAATGTCTTTTTTTTGGGGCGATTTTTCGCTGAGATGTTGGTGAATCTAAAAATGTTTTTTTTTTTTTTCTTTTCGAATCAACTCGAATTCTTTCCATTTTTAAATTTATTTAGATTTGTTCTGCATGATTAGGAAAGAATTTTACGAGCAAATAATGTATAATACATTGTCCTCTCATTTTTTTTTAATTCAATTCATATCATTTATGTATGTATAAAGCAAAATGTTGTAGAAAGGAAAAAATGCAAGATACATATGAACGAAAAAACAGAAGAAAAGCTGTTGATGCTTATGCAAATTTTCGTTTGTTTTATCGATAGCTTCTCTTGTATTTGGGTCTTGTCGAATATTTGTTTTTAAACTCTAAAAGTTAAAATTAGTCTAATGCTAGAAAAGTGTTGAAATGAGTGCAATGTACACACAAAAATTGATTTGAATGAAGTGGATACCGCATTCGCTCGCAACAGGCCAAATCATTCTATTGAAATAGCTGTATACAGAAGACACCTTGGATTTACCGGAGTCCTTGATTGATAACTGGTGTTGTGGTGTAACCACAAGATTATAATATCGTTATCGCAACATTAGTACATCTGAGACTCTAAACAAGCTAACGCTCCGTGGCCGTGTTCATTCGGTCACCGCTCTTCGATCTAGAGAATGGAGGTTCAATCTTCGGCGCGAACAAAAAAAAACAACGTGTGGGTACTAATAGAACTCTCACTGCTCTCCGAGGTTGTCAGTATACAGACGGCGCGGATAGAAGGTGCACGTCTGAAAAGTAGAAATGCTTTCGAAACGTCAACAAGGCGTAGAAATGATAGACGTGAACGTCTGAAGGGGTAAATGCAATTAATAAAAAATCAGCTGGCAAGACAGGTTTACAACAAAAGTTCTTATAACTATAGGTGCAGTGCCGGCTTTAACTATTTCAGCGCCCTGTTCAACTAATGGAAAATTGCCGAGTAACATTTTAAAATAGTCCTTAAAAATCCTAATGCTAAACATTCATAGAATAGCCCGCTTCAAAATTTCTGTACCTGCCTGTGATGTTTATTGTCCCGTGATGCCTTCTATCTTTTAGCCAGTTCTCCCCTACCGAAGGCATAGAGACAATTGTTAAAAAAATTTTTTCTTTTTATGTTTTTTTTTTTTTTGTGTAAGAGTACAGATTTATTCCTTGTCGATGAGCTACCTATCTGGAGACATAACCGCTTATAAACGTAATTCCCTTTCTCCCTTGACCGTTTAAGCAAGATAAACAGGGCAAAGGCACCTCACGAAACACTTGGAAGGGAGAGTATTTGAAGGGTGTCATTATATACTCAATTGCCCTAACTCCTTATGAGGCATAGTGCGTCAACTGTTCCATGTGGCCCAGTTGACGTTTTGTTGGCATAAACTGGTTTCGGAGAATTTAGTTGCCAGCATGCACCTCTTGCACATCCATGGCCACGAACATCGTCGTGGACGGGATTCGAACCCGAAACGCCGGTAGTCAAACATGAGACTGATGCCTCAATACACTGCGCTACCGGTCGCGAAATCTCTAATCTAATAAATTAAACGTAACATTTTAATGCTTTAATGTAAGAACTAAAAAAGTTTTTTTTTGAGATTATCGGCAGCGCGCACATATCCGATTGCCCATTTTGAATTCACTGACTAGATAAAATCACATTGATCCTCCATTGGGCGCCGAACATTTACGGGCTTTGGCAACCATTCTTCGACTATTTTCAATAGTAAATTTTCACAACTTCGTGGGATAATAAAAACCTTATGGTATTTTTAAGGTCTTAAACGATTTCGATTTTTGCCTCTTTTCGCTAACGGTACCGAGCGCCTAGTCGACTGCTTGTTCCGGTATTATTAACAAGATAAAATCACACTGATCCCACATTGGGCGCTGAGTATTTTCGGGCTTTTTCGACTAGTTTTTTCCTATAAAGTGCGACTTACAAGAAAAAAAAAAACTTCAAGTCGTCTTAAGGAAGCTTATACTTGTTTGTCTCAACCCCTTGGGGGGCGTAGCTCGTCAATAACTCCATCAATCATCTGTGCAGTTATATATAGTTGAATTCACCTATTTTTGTGCTATACCAATAGCACAAGTACAAGCTTTTAGAGGTGTGGGGCTCAAGTTATATTTGGTCGTGCCGATCGTTCCGCCAAAAGCTCTTCAATAAGTGATAGATAATGAATAGCTAACTCGGCTATCGATGAAAAAAAAAATGAGTAAAAGAAGATGTCACCTCCTGACTCATTTGTGTTGCAAAAAAAAAATTTATCCTCGCGTCCGCCCGTTTGCATTGATATTTCCCTAAAAGAATCGAAAAAAACTGGACATTGAAGAACCGATCCTCGTCCCTACATCTGACATACATATTTGCCTTCTGATGGTGTTTGGACACCGCGCACTACCCCCAATACTCCCATTCTCCCCTTCCGGTCTTGGATTAGCCGCGCATTTTGTCTAACCAGTGAAACACAATTGTGAACCTCATCAATTTCATCGTGACGCAACAACCCGACAAATATCTCGGTCAAGTAACCGCGTCCCCAGTTTTGGAAGCCCAGCAGTTGTCGGCATCATCATCTACTGAGTCTTCCCAACGAGCTCTCGGTCTTCCTCGTAGCCTTACTCTATCAACACGTCGACCATTCAGTATTTTTTAGGCATGCGACCAATCTGAACCTCACAGGATATCAGGAAAGTCCTGTTCACAAGAAAAGTGCATATGGATGGTATAAGAATAAAAAAAAATGGTCGGAGTATGTAAGGCTCTGTGTGTGTGAAGTGCAAATCTTTGGAGTAAACCTTAAGAGTTATCGAATGACGGCCAACGTAGGGCCCAGTAATTTATCGTTAGGGTTTGAATTCGGTCCCGGGATGGCCAAACCTGTTAGGATTGATTTCGGTCACCGTGGAAGCGAAACCAAGCCTAACGGGCCTTACAGATTCCGGGCAATTTTTTTACTTTCTTTCATTCGTTACCCCATCCAGGTACCCTTTCTTCCCCCCCCCCCCTCCCCCCCCCCCCCCCGCCCGTCTCCTAAGAGGTAGTACCTATATTGTTTTATCTGCAGATGTAGACAGCAACAGCTTCGACATGGATACCCTTTGGAACTACCGCGTTGTCGGAAGTTTACTCCCAATATCCAATCCGGGATCCTCGATCGTTGTTTTCACCTTTTTGTGCAGGCGCTGACCTTCAATAAGTTCTCCTTGTAGTCTGATTTCGTGACGTTTCGTTGACCTGCTTCTCTTATTACGTTTAACAAACAAGATAGGTAGCTCATCGAAAAAGAATGAATATGTACTCTTATGCCTACGGTAGGGAAGGGCTGGCTGAAATAGGCGTCACAGAACTCTAAACTAAGGATCAACTTTAACAGGTACAGACATTTCGAAACGGGTCTTCCTGTGCCTGTATTCGTTTTTAAGGACTGTGCTAAAATGTCAAGAGCGATTTTCTATTAGTTGAACAGGGCACTTAAATATTTAAGGCCGGCAATGCTTTGACCCTTTGCATGTATGCAGTCTTAACCCGACAAAATTTGCGCAACCCGGTAGAGCTTCCAACTAAATGATGTACCAATGTAATTCGTTAATTGTCTCAACTAATTGACAAATTGAATTGGTTTATTAGATTTTGGGTCAGATCTATCTAATTGTGCATGGTTCATTAATCTCGGTGGATTCAGATGTGGGTTGAAATGCAATCAAAAATAAACACCTACACTAACACACCAGTATAGCTATCGTATCAACACTTTTGGTTTATGCTGTCGTAACGCGAGTGCGGAAGACGATTGAAAAGTGAGACTAAAGCACCGTTCTCACGAGATGACTTTTGATGAACGTCAAAAGTCAAATGGGACATTACCCCTTTTTATTCTCATATTTAAACATAAGTCGTTCAACATTTGCAAAACACATGCACGTATTTCACATATAATTTAATACAAAACATGCACAAGGCTACTAAAGCTAAAAGCCGCAGTCACATGAGTTCAATTTTATTCGTTTGAGGTCACATCATCTGATTTTATTCGTTTTAAGTCACTTCATCATAATGACTGAATGACCGAGATAGCATGCTTCGTTGAAACGGTTACTCAGAATTGAACGACAAAAATTTGACCCGTACTTTGAGCAGCATTCTCACGATGGGATTTTTGTTGAACGACAAAAGTCGTGCAGCAGAAATATAAGGAAACTGCTCTTGGCAACAACACTTTCAACAGTGTTGAAAACTTTCAGTCGAACATCAAAGTATTGTCCTGATCAAATTTTTGTCGTTCGACTCTGAGCAGTTCGATATGATGTGATTTTCAACGAATGAAATTCGGCCCACGGTGTGACGTGTTTTTAAACCAATGAAATGAGATGATTTGACTGCGACTGTTAGCTGTAATAGAGTATGTGTGGATATGTTGTGAAATACATGCATGTATTTTGCAAATGTTGAACGACTGTTGTTGAAACGTGTGAACAAAAATAGGGTTATATCCCGTTCAACTTTTGCCGTCAACAAAAGTCGTCCCATTCGACTTTTGTCGTTCAATAAAAGTCGAGAACCCTGCTTAACAGATTTAAACGGAAAATCAATACTATCTCTATAAGAAAATTATCATCCACTGACACTTTTCTAGTAATATTTCTTAATTTTGCACTCAAGATACATTCTAGTTTCATATAAATGCTCGTATAAATGTGGTTACGTATTACTGTATTTGGGCCTTTTATTATTTCCATTCTTTCGGTTGATAATATATAAATGTTCGTTTTAGAATAAGCTAGGCAATATCACAGTGTAGTATTAGTTACCTCGCACCAGCTTGGTTTCTTTAAACTAAGCAAGAAAATGTGTTCTTTTTTTCTAATTATTTATAGACCATGAATACAAAATAATTCTCCCACTTATAATGCACAGTTGTAGCTAATTATGTCGTTTATACACTCTAGAAAAGAAATTGTCTTTTGAGGATTGGCTATAGCCCTCCCTTATCACATTTTCGATTTCGTTTGTCATCTTTCGTTTCGCCTAAATATAATAATTTCCTTTTTTTTATCAAATTTGATTATGGTCCTACAAAAGATTATAATTCGGTGTATTTTCTCTATAAAATATTAAGGTATAAAATAATACTTTACATTCAGATGTAAAATCTGTTAACGCAAAAAAGAGTACAAACTCCAATGTAAGTAAATTGTAAAGTATGAGTATTGCTATCTGTATTACGTGTAATATTTGTATTTTCTGAATAAGCAATGCACCATTCACCTCACCGTTTTATGCACAAAAATCACAAAATATATCTCACCTCACCTAGCACATGCTAAATGTATAGCAAAACGAGCACCGTTTGTGTATCACGTTTTCACGAATTGTTTTTTTTTACACCCCACTTTTGACACCAAACGAGTATGCACAGTTTTTCCTTTTGAAAAAAAAAAGGAGTACACTTTTTTTAATTTGTTGCAATGGTTGATACTTTTTGTTGTTGTCCTATTGTTTTATAAAATTTAAGAAATTTTTGAAATAAATTTAATTAATGGTTGGAGCCTGGTAGACTGTTCGAGATGGCTGATATTCGTCAATTCAAAATCTTTACTAGTAAAAAATAATAAAAAAATAATATCACTGACCCGCAAGAAAAGCGCTAAACTCAAAAATGCTGATTTTGAAAAAAAAAGTCATAACACTTGCTATTACGGTTCTTTTCTCAAAATCAGCATTTTTGTACTGAGTCACTTTTCTTGCGGGTGAGCGTATACACAGGGTGTCCCGCTTGAGATAGTAAATATTTTGATGGTAGATAGTATTGTTTATTTGTGGAAAATTGATACCAAAATTGACACTCTCTCTTTAACCGTTACAAAATAATAGGATTTGTTTTAGTAAATTATGTCAAAAAGCTTGACTTGTCGAACAAAACCAAAATTTCCTAGATTTGGCCTCACTGTCTGAAACTACGTAAAATTTCGTTTAAAGCGGCTTTTTTTCCGGTTGCGAAATTCACCGTTACTTCAAAAATACAACTATTTTTTCATTGAAAATTCAATTAATAATTTTATAACGGTACTTTAAACTGATAGTTCTGTAAATTTGAGAAAAGTTGCCCCAATGTGTTTGCTTTCCAACGGTGTATTGCCTAAGTAAAATACATTTGGAGATCATATTTTCGAAAAATAAGCATTAAAGGGGAAAAACATGGTCTGGCGATGAAACAAATTCTTCACTTCAATTTGGACTTAACAGCTAATCCAGGCTACGAATGAAAAATAGGAGAAAATCGTGTAGCTTTGAAATTAGAGACAATTAATGTGGAGAGTCCTCTGAATATATAAAGGATAAAGGGGGTTAAGATACATTTTCTGCGGTTTCTTGAATACGTCGTTTTTTTTAGTGTAGGCATCAATATCATAACAGGAAAACAAATTCGTGTAGTTTTGAGTGGGGAGTGGGGTCATTGGTCCTTTTTTCAGTTTTCCTTTATGGATTGTCCAATTCCTATCCAATGTGTCTTTTGTTTTGGTTGTGGTTTGGCAGGTACCGTCAAACCAAAGTGTTCACGTTGTACCTATTCGGAAAACTCGAGAGGGAATGTGCGACCTATGAGCTCGCACATTACCCCTCTGAATGTTTGGAGGCGACCAACGACGACAGACATGGTAACCAATGTGTAGCTATTCTCACCCACATTGGGCAAAATTAAGAATAGGTTTTCTGGCTCATGGAGATACTTCAACGATAGGCGTCTCCTGAAACAGGCATGTGCAGACTCTATTCTGACTTCTGTCGAGGAAAATCGGCCATTTGCCTAAATTACTCTACATGAGCAAAAGATCAAAGGTCTACTTGACACTGGTGCCAGCGTCATTATCCTGGGTACAGGACCCTTGGACCTGATTGCCGATCTTGGATTGCATACGATGAAAGATGTCGTCAAAACAGCGTCAGGTCAGAGGGCTTCTGTTTTGGGATTATGTGCGCACATCGGGGCGATTTAAGAACGCGACAAAGTCACTCAGGCTTCTCGTTGTACCAAATCTCACAAATCCTTTGTATTTTGGAATGGATTTCTAGGACTTGTTTAAAATCGTGCCGATGCAAGTATCCACAGTTGAACAGACACATGCTGAAACGTCAGGAGACTTTGACCAATTATCTTAGAACGATCGGCGGCGTTTCGACTTCGTCATAGAACAGTTGGTCGTACTATTGTACATTGGCGACACACCACATTGAAACGGGTGATTCCAAGCCTATTAAACAAAGGCACTACGCAGTGTCACCCGTGGTGTAGAAACTGATGTATGATGAGCTCGACCACATGCTGTCATTGGGAATAATTGAGGAAAGCCACAGCGCCTGGAGTTCTCCAGTTACCCTGGTGAGAAAACCTGGCAAAGTGCGTCTTTGTCTCGATGCTCGACGGTTAAATGAGGTAACAACCAAGGAGGTGTATCCGCTGCCTCTAATAGAGGGAGTGTTGGCACGCTTGCAGTCCACTCGGTTTGTCTAGAGTATCGATTTAAAAGATGCCTTTTGGCAGATTCCTTTGGGTAAGGATTCTCGGGAGAAAACAGCGTTTACTTTTCCCGGCAGGCCCAAATACGTTGTTGGATTCAATGATGCATCAACGGTGGATGAATACCCGTCGGGACCCGTCGTCAGCAAGTTACGCGTTGTCGTAAGCCCGTTTGCTGCTGTCGAAATAGAAGGTTCTTGTACAGTTGCCGCAGTAGAAGATTCCTCCGCAGTTGTCGAGGTAGGAGTACATTGATATTTTTCAATACTTATTTGCAATTCAATTAGCATACCTCGGGTTCGCGTACTTCTTCTTTGTAAATCCTCAAGGACAAGCTCTTTGGATAAGTCTTTTGAAAATTACCTTCTGCTGCGTATTTGATTTTGGCGTCCAGTATAAATAATAAGTGCATTCATCGCACTTACGTTGAGAATTGGAAAAAATGTTACCACCGGTCATCTTTTCGGATTTCTAGCCGTTATACGCGTTGCCCATAGTTAGCCAACCATGTCAACTCTCACCTTCGTCTGATTGTAATATGTAATAATACCTAGTCTAGCCATAAATACTGTTACAAACTTTTTGAAGCACTGTTCAATAAAAGAGGTGTTATATGTTAAGAAATCATTGTTTATTTATTAAATACATTGTCAACAACGGAAATTGCAACAAGTTATTCGAAGTGATTGCCTTTTGCCTTTACACAAGCCTTTAATCGAGCTGGCCACTTATCTATGGAAGCACGCACGACTTCAATCGGAAAGTTGGCGACTGCATGTGTAAGAGACTTCTTTAAGGATTCGATATTAGAATGTCTTTTAGAGCACGTCATTTGCTCTAAGACAGACCATAATTCGTAATCCAGCAGATTTAGGTCTGGGCTAGAGGAAGGCCAATCTTCAGCTTTAATAAAATCTGGAACATTTCCTTCAAGCCATTTTTGGGTTGACTTCGCTTTATGACCTGGTGCAGAATCTTGCTGGAAACTCCAAGGCTGATTTTTGAATAATGACGTGTTGAGAGGTTTCACTACACTTTCAAGGACACTTTCTTGATAAATTTTGGCAGACGTTTTGACGCCCTTCTCACAAAAATGCAACTTTGTCACCCCGTTGTAGCTAACACCCCACCAAACCATTACTGAGGCTGGATGAACCTTTTGGGCAACTTGAGAAGCTTCTCTGGCACTGCGAGCATAAACCCTATCGTTTTGTTTATTAAATGTTTCTTCGACAGTAAACATTTTTTCGTCCGTAAACAAAATTTTACGGTGTTCTTGGTTTGCGTACCGGCAAAGTAATCGTTTTGATTTTTCCACTCTATTTTTTTTAACGAATCTGTTAGTAAATGCCCGGTAGATCTACGATAAGCACCCAACCCCAAGTCACTTTTGATGATACGTGAAATTGTTCTTTGGGGTATTTTCATCTCACGCGATGAAATTTTTTGTTTCCGAAGAGGATTACGACGAATTCTCTCGCGCACGGCTTTAACCGCTTGAGGTGTTCGAGTAGTTCGCGGACGGCCACTTCTTTCACGGTCACTTACTCCAGACGTATCATTAAATCTTTCAATAGCCCGATATACAAACATTCGGCTTATACCAAGGGTATGCAGAGTCTCAAAAATATCACTTGGTTACATTCCTACTTTATGAAGTGCAATCACAGCAATTCTATTTTCTTTGTCACCCCAATCCATGTTCACTACACTAAAAATTAAACTCAAATGATGACAAATGCATCAAGCACAAGCGTACTATAGCGATTAGCTCAATTTTTAAGAAATGCAATATAACGGTTCCTTTCTGCAGGGTTGCCAAACCTTGTAACAATATTTATGGCTAGACTAGGTATATGTAGTTTTCGGCTTGCTAAAAAAAATCGTAGTAAGACTACAAAATTCATGAACGAACATTAATAGTCGCAATATATCTCACAGATGCTTTATCATATTTTTAACAACTTTATGTTAAAATCATGGTTTTTACATTGTATGGTTATACAGACACAGTATGCACAAAAAAATGATTTTTTTTAACCGTAGCATACGAGCGTAAGGTGAAAAGTTCTCGGCCTGATAATGAAAGACTGCGATTTTCAATTAAAAAATGAATGGTTTCGACCCACTGCTTCGACTGCTGTTTCGTTTCTGGCGTGTAGTGGTAGACCCAAGTCTCATCTATGGTGACAAATCGCCGCACAAAATCAATCGGATTGAATCGGTGCAAAGATTGCTGCGAAAATCGTTTGCGCATTTGCTTTTGATCGGCATTCAACAAATGCGGCACCCATCTTGCGCAGAGCTTTCACATCTTTAATTCTTTGTGCAAGATGTTTCGCACCCTTTCTTCCGATAACCCCACAGCCTCAGCAATACCACTCACTTTCATTTGCCTATCGTCCAACACGATATCATGCACTTTTTCGATGGTTTTCGGTCATCTTCGAGGCGCGTGCGACCACTTTTCAATTCAGCTGCCCATTTTTTAACAGTTGACATCGAAGGAGCAGAGTCCCCGTAAACTGTTGTCAACTTCGGATGATTTTCCTTAGGGGTTAATCCATCCAAAACGAAGAATTTTATGATCGCACGATATTAAATTTTCTCCATTTTAACGAAAAACACGTAAGGCGTCTGCTGCAAAAATTCGTGTAAACAAACTACTTGAGAGAACAAGTTGAAACTTGCCATACGAACTAATGACACGTGCACCCAGGCAAGAAACATAAATTTTTGCTGATTGTAACGGTATTTTCGTGTCAGGCCTCGTAACTTACATAAATGGTCGCAATGTATCCCTCAGATACCGGTATTCTGTAAGAGGCCACACACACAGTGCACTAAAGTCAGACCCTTTATCAACAGGGACTTCGAAGCGTTTATTAAGGGGGAGGGGGGTTTAAAAAGACGATTTTTTGTCCTGTTTTTCATTCGTAGCGTGGACGACTATCTCTTGAGTCCTGGTTGAAGTAAATTTGTTTTATCTTTAGACCATGTTTTTTTTAATACGTAAAATTTTCAAATTTTCAAATCCAACTCCTTGGAATTTATATGCCATTCGAAAGCCAACACATTGGGGCAGTTTTTCTCAAATTTCAAAGTACCGTTGTAAATTTATCATTTGAATTTTCGATGAAAAATCGATTTTGAAATTTCTTTAAAGTTTGAACAGTCGTGTTTTTGAAGTGACAGCGAATTTTGCAACCGGGAGATAGTCGTTTTATATGAAATTTTATGCAGTTTCATAAATTAAGATCAAATTTCGGATTAAACGATTGGGAAAATGGCAAATTTTGATTTTGTTTGTAAAGTCAAGCTTTTTAATTAATGAAACAAACTATCTACAATTAAAGTATTTACCATCTAAAGCGCGCGGGACACCCCGTTTAAAGCGAAATGCCATTTTTCTCTTCGCTTGAGTCAAAGTCAAGGCAGTTCGCGAATTAGTTCATTTTCGTGTGTTTTCTGTCAATGGGTTGTGGCTTTTATATTCTCAGCAAAGACGCAACTCTGCCTGTTTCATAGATGATCGGCTGTTATTGCATCAACAAGCGAGAAAATATGTGCTGATTGATGTCTTATTACTTCAGCATCTTGGGTCGACAATACGACACCGGACCTTAGCTGTCTGGGCTTTATTACTTGTTCAGAGGTTTTTTTTGTTTGTTTGCCATACATTCTTTACCGAATTTACTATTTCAACACGCAACAATTAAAACAACTCGTTGATACAATAACAACAGACTTAGTATCCTTCTATAGAATAGCTCGGCAGCGCACCGAGCATTTGAGGTTCAAGTTCCTCAACGGGACAAATATTTTTTTATTCTCAAATTTGCTCTATTTTCACTGAAAAATATTCGCACTTGCACATTGAAGAAGAACATTGATTACATACTTATTTCACGGCTCCACTCACAATCCAATGAACGCTGTTCCACCTACAATCTTATGAAAGATCCTTAGCGGATACATCTACCCAAGCTTGGTCATTACATATGTACATGAATCGAATCCCCGCAAAGCCACGACATTACCTACATGAACCGAATCCCCGCAAAGCTACGAACCGCTAATCCAACGCGGTAGCGAATACATCTGCCCAAGCTTGGTCACGAACTGCTGACCCAACGGTGTAGCGAATACATCTGCCCAAGCTTGGTACAGCTTGGATTCTAAGCTCGCAATATATTACCGAGTCCCCGCAAAGCCACGAACCGCTTCTGACCAAGCTTGGATTCTAAGCTCGCAATGCTTTTCGCGGATTATAGCTAAAGTATTTCGCCAGTTTTAATAAAATATAAAATTTGCATACCTTCGAATGAATACCTTTCTAATGGTGTATAAATCATTAAAATCGGTTCAGTAGTTTGGGAGGAGTTCCCGTCACAAAATTCCCATACAAAAATTGTTAGCCTATTAATATATAGATAGTAACAACCGACTATTCGTCAAATAGAAAGAGTTACGTCTTTGGTGAAAATAATCGAGGTTTGTGACTTGACTATTTTCAATAAAGACGATAACAGAAAACGCGATTAGATTCAAGATTTCGTGACGACTTTTTATATTGGGTTTGATTGGATATAGTAATAGTAGCATAAAAATAAACCTGTCCGCTTAGATGGACGAACAACTTATTTCGAACAGTTTTCACCACTTTTTATCAAAATAATGTCACACGTGCACTTTTGATATCGTACATGCACCATCAGTAGGTTTATTTTTGTAAAGTAGCACCAACTAAATATTAAAATTTTGTGTGTATGTGAATGAATGAATTAATTGGACTGAATGGGTATCTGAAGTATGGTTACATGATGTACGGTGTACCCTTAAAAATCTAGAATAAATATGCCACGTCGAATAGTTTATATCGTAATGAAAAATGGACGAATCCTTGGAATTAAATGCGATAGATAATATAATATGGGCAAGAAAGAATTATAATTAATAAATTAATTCATAAATTGTTACTACTGTCAAATTCAAAGAGCAAATATTAATAAAATTTAAGTTTACACGATTTGGTGATGATGTATAATGATGGAACATGTATGCATTACAAAACCTCATATGTATTTCTAAATGTATTCAGATGACTATACAAATTTATATCGTAGCAATTAAGGAAAGATTCTTTGAAGAAAAATATGACAACAAATAATTTGCATTATGATTTATAGTTTTTTTTTTTTCTATTTTAAAAATGTTGCAATCATATATAGATAAGAAGGGTCAGTTTATTCTTGATTTAAACAAGTTTTCCTACTACCAGCCAAGGCAGGACAGGCACAGAACAAATGAAAAGAGCGCTGCTGCCTATCCTCGTCACCACAGCTTCTGAAAAATCATTGTGCGGACTCGACGTCTTCTGGCTTGCTCTCCAATAAGGCAATGACCAGTGATAACTCTCACAAAATTCCTAGTGTGCTTCCTATCCAAGAGCAGTAATCCTGAAGAGCAGTTAGGGTTCAATGTAGCCTACATTTGCCTGGTTATAGGCGTGTGTTGCCAATACTCCATCTGGTGTTTACCCTGTCAGACACCGCAGCGTTTAAGGCCAAGTTATAAGCAACCAGAGGCATTTCTATGCTACAGAAGCTTTCGCTGACCATGTTGGTTTTGCCCTTACCCTGCCCTGCGGTTTCCGACAAAGCCTTTATTACCAGGAATCCAACGCAGAGTCACATTGAAAAAATTACCAAACACTAAGATTGAGTTACGACAGTCCACTATTAGCTGCGAATCTGTCGCCATAGCTTCCAGCGATTGACTGTCCGTATAAATTACAATATCCCTCGCAGTCACGACATTGCGCTCTAGCCACAACAGGGCTTCATATATCTCCGTGACCTCCGCCTGAAGTTCTCCCAGTAATCTGGGAGACGGAAGGGACTGGCTAATACACCATCTTCGAGTACACAACAGCACCTTCATCCAACTTATAGGCGTCAGTAAAGTTGCTTATGGCCTCTCGATTCCAAAATAGTATTGTTTGCCTTCTCCTGTGACTCCTCCCGCTACGGGATCAAACTTTTGAAGCTCTTTTAAAACCACTATCCGACTAAAGGCGCGTTTTGCTAGGCACCCCTCTGCGTCAATCGCAAACTATGATTAAAAAAAAATACACACAAATAGGGCTCCGTGCTCTATGGGTTGACCGCTAATCGCAAACAATGTGCGACGATCGTCTGCCTGGCAAAACACACCTTTAGGCCGAGTTCGAAAGCCGCGATTTACAAATTTACATTGAATTTTAAATGAAACAACCGCTCAAAAAACCCCGGCGCCTCGGTTTGTTGAGCGGCGAGATTGCATTTGAATGAAATGTGAATTTGCAAACCGCGATAACTTCTGCGGTTACCGCAATGGGTGTCGCAGTTTAGATAAACTCGGCCTTAGAGGCGTCAGTAAAGACGTGTATGGCTCCCAACTTCAAAATCGTATTATCTGCCCACTTCTCCCGCGACGAGATCAAACTTTTAAAGTTCTTTTCAAACAAGTATTTAGAAGTGGTGTAATCTGTGGCTTCTGGAACATCGAAGCTGCTCAGTACAACCGAATGTCCTGTGGTGGTCGTAGTCCACTGACCCGTTTCACGAAGGCGAGTGGTCATACCAGTAGCCACCCGCTCGGCAGAAGGCAGGGGTGGGAGTAGCTCTAAGAACTCCCGTAATGAAAACATATGCTAGTCTTTGAACTTTCTCCAACAAGCTTCTGTAAGACGCTATGTTTAGTGCCGCCTATCAGACGACGATCCTGTGCATGAGTATGGGACGTAAACCCGATGTATAAAGCCAAAAAGCTGCTTTTGGCTGAAGGCCTCATTTCCGAGTACAAACCAACGGTGAACGGTTGCCTATAAGCAGTTGTTTTTTGTCACTTGGAACCCTCAGCAGGCGCTTCTACGGATCTCTGTCTCTTGGTGACCCTGATATCTTTCGAAATGTATGCACGTATAGTGTACGAATGAATGCAGTAACCTTCAACACCCATTCGAGAGACACTTTCTGCTTTTCGGTTGATGTTTGAGAAAAATGCCGGCCCGTTGAAGCCTTACATCTATCCACATAGCGCGTTTTAGAAGGAGTCAGTTGTTTATGACCTTTTTCCGCGTCAGTCGATGTACTTCTCCTAAGGCTTGACTCCATCAAAGCCCTGTCAGAGGTTGGACCACATACAGAGGTGGCTCCTGATGAGTCCTCCTGATGGTGGCTTGTTCCTTATCTGCTAGGGCGGTTTGGCGAAAGTCTTAGAATTATATACAGACCTCCAAACGATGCTCCCTGGTGACTTGTTCCTGGCTTAGAACTAGTCACGCCCTACCGGAGCAGACGCAACCAGAATCCGGCTATGGCGTACAGATGATCCCCCGATCTGCTTGGGCCAGGTTTATCCAGAGCCCTACCGCTTTTCCCAGCACCATAAAAGGATGTCTCATGCGAAGCTCCCTGATGGCTAGTCCTTGGCTTCGGATTAGTCGGCGTACGCCCGGCTGGACTCTACACAGTCGCGGTCCAACTATGATGTATGGGAAACCACCATCCCTTTGGAGGGTACACTATTCGAATTCATATAATTAATTAATAAAAAAAAAGAAAGATTTCACCGGGTACAGCCACAAAGTATTCCTTTAATTCGGTTAGTCAATAGCCTCGATATACAGAAGAAACAACCAGTGAGCCAAACGACATACGTGACTTGGCACAAGCCACGAGCCCACAGTGTCTCGCACATCTAACGCAGTAAATTGAAAAATTACGCGCAGAGCATTTTATGAATTTTTGAAATTTAAAATCAACAACAATCGAATATGGAGCATTTAGGCCACAATCGCAACATTGCTACACTCACACCGTTGCAAATACACACGATCCTCTACGGGGGCGAACTAACGGCACTCAATGGCGGAGAGCCCGAAAAAAATGTTTCCCATCGGACATCTCGGCCATAAATAAAAAGAGTCCTGGTTAAAGTCTCAGTGATACCGGACAGATATCTCTCTGGTTCCTGTTAACCCCTTGTGGGGCATAGGGAATTAACCACGCCCACTTTCCACCTCGTCCTGTTCTCCGCAATCGCCTTTACCTCTCTCCACGATTTGCCTATAGAGGCACCCTCGCACCCTCAACTGACCTTCTTGATGTGTTTCTCGGTCGTCTAACACGGCGTCTTGCGTTGGCTTCTTATGGGTTCCAATCGAGGGTCTGTCGAGCAATGTTGTTCGGCCCTTTACGAAGGGTATGACCTATCCATTGCCACTATCTTCTTTTGACTGTAGTGTCTATCCTATCCTGGAGAGTAATAAGAAGGAAAAACAACTATTGGGCATGGTTAGGTTAGCGGATGTGCCCAGACGAGTTCCATGCGGAACTACAATACTAGCACCACGAGGTTATCATCCTGCCTGATGATCCAACCAGCTCTTATCGAGAAAACGTACGAGATGGCTACGACTGATTGAGATTTTTCATTTGTTTGTGATTGACTGTCGAATCGACTTGTTGTGTGAACTTTTTGTGAATTGGGGCAGTCGGTAGCTCAGTGCGCTGAGGCGTCAGTTTGATGTGTCGTGTTACCGGTCAGTTACGTGTTCTATTCCCGTCCACCTTTTTTTTTCTTATAGAGGAGGGAAATCTCATTGCTCAGGAGACACTGCCGGCAACTGGTGTCAATTGTATGGCAGCGACATGGGGCTTTCATCGTCAGTGTGCGATTACTTACCCAGTAAAGCCTTCAACCCTCGATCTCCACCATTCTCCTTACGGAACTACCTGTCAGTATTATGTCGTAGTGCTGGTTTTGGCTAATTAGCCGTTAATCCGTTGCGTCCTTTTTCGTAGTTGCACCTCTTTCCTCAGTTCCCTATGTATGTCGCATATTGTGTGAGTTACGGTCTCCCAATTGGATTCAGATCTTATCATATTATGTTCCACTATGTTATGTATATTGAGGTCACTGCCAAGTTCGACCTCCAGTGCTTCACGCTTTCCTCTAAATCTTGGACAGTGAAAGAATGCATGTTCCGGGCCTTCCGCTATACCTGGGACAGTCGGGCGAATCATCCAGCTTGAATCTGTGTAGGTACTTCCTATATCCGCCATGTCCAGTAAGAAACTGGGTTAGATAGTGGTTCACTTCTCCATGTTTGCGGTTCAGCCACAATTCGATTTGTGGGATAAGTATATGTGTCCAGCTTGCCTTCGGAGTTTCATCCCACTGCTGTTGCCATTTCCTCGGAGACTCGCACCTTTCTCGTTTTTTTGCGCGCTTTAGATACGTCCGGTGGCTCCAAACATCGGCCTTTGTGCAAGCGGTCCATTTCGTCGGCTAGAATATCTATGGGGATTATACCTGATACAACGTAGGCAGCTTCATCTGATGTTCTTCGGTATGCACAGCATACTCTCAATGCGTTCCTTCGATAAACAGAATTGATTCTACGACTGTTACAGGCGTGACGAAGCGCGTCGATCCAAATTGGTGACGCATACAGAAGTATAGAGGTGATCACTCTAAATAATAAGAGTGTGCTACTCGGCCGTAGTCCTCCCATATTTGGCATCATCCTTGCCAAAGCCACAGTATCATTAGCCGCCTTCTTGCATATGTACTTGAGGTGCTCTCTAAATGTCAGCTTCGCGTCGATCATCACCCCCAGGTACTCAGGCTTAGTAATAATGATGGTGTTTCCGACTCTGATCTTCAGAATGTTATTTTTTCTTTGGTTACTGATGAGAACGGCTTCCGTTTTGTGCTCAGCTTGCTCCAGTCCTACTTTATCCAACCACAACATAATAGTTGTGATTACTTCGGTGGCATACAATTCAGCGAATGCCGGATCCTTGGCCATCACGACCACAGCTATGTATCTCATCCGCGAAACCGACTATTGTTACTTCTTTAGGTACTGGTAAATCCAATATGTCGTTGTACATGATGTTCCATAGCAAAAGGTGGAGTACAGATCCTTGCGGTTCGCCTACTGTTTTATTGTACTCTCTTGGTCCTTGGCTGGCTTCGTACTGTAGGATTCTATACGAAAGGTAGCTCTGTATAAGTCGCGTCAAATAGTCAGGTACACCTATCCTTTGCATAGACAAATGAATGCATTTCCAGTTTGCCGAATTGAAAGCATTTTTGACGTCCAGTGTCACAACCGCGCAGCATTTGCCGTCATGAAGTGCCTGTTTCCCTAGGTCTGTCACTGTCAAGATGGCATCGGCCGTGGAGCGCGCTCTTCGAAAACCAAACTGTCGGTCCGACAGTGCTCCTTTTTCCTCTACGACGGCAGCTAGTCTGCTAAAAATTATTCGTTCCAGCACTTTCCCCGCGATGTCTAGCAGGCAAATTGGACGGTATGAATTTGGTTCGCCCGGCGGTTTGTTGGGTTTTGGTAGCAAAACCAATCTTTGTTTTGTCTATACAGCAGGGAAATGTCGCTCCTGCAAATAGGATTCAAAAACACTGACGAGCTTCCCGGCAACCGTGTCAACTGCTCGCTACTGCTACTTTCAACGCTCCGTTAGGAATGCCATCAGGGCCTGGTGCTTTATTGTCACCTATTCTGGAAACGATCTCCAAAATCTCTCTGTCAGTTAATGCCGGTATTTGCTCTTCATGGACCATTTCCTGGTTTTCAACGTTTTCTAACGTACTATATGCTACGTATGGCCATGGATGTTTGTGTTGTCTTCCCCTTGTGGTGTGGGGTATGGCAATAAGCCACAAACTTTCCCGACTTGTCGCAAGTACGCGGCTAAATGGGCAGGACGTACATTCTAGCAACATACATTGCCCGCAACCAGTTTATGCTAACGAAACGTCCACTAGTAGTATACATACAATAGTAGTATGCTCACAATAAATGAATCCATTCTTGAAGGAAATAACAATTAACGTATCTCTTGCACTTAAAAAATTTGACTGATGATGGGTCCACGATCAGAACGACCCAATAGCCCTAACTAAAAAAGTCGACGTCCTAAGTGGACACACACTTGCGTCTAAAAGTCAAATTGGTCCCTGTCCGAGCCAAAATCCGTAGTGTGTGGGTTTCAAGTCGATGGGCCGCGAACCATCGCGATCCAAAATTGGACTCGCCCAAAATCCACGAGCGAGGAACCAATTGCCAGGACACTTATGCGCGAAAGCCGAACTGAACGGAGCCAAATTTTATGTTTCGTGTTGTCACTGTTAAATGGCAACGATGAAATCGTTTTTGCATGTTGGCGGCCGCCAAGGTATTTATGCAAAACTTTTCGAATCCAATTGACGGTGCGTGAGATTAAATCGGGTAAGTGAAAACTGAGTTCTTTATATCACTTGATATTTAAAGTGATCGGCTCCGCAGAGTGTGACCCAGAAATTTGGGATCGGGAAATCGGGATCATTCGGAGCGAATCCACTTTGATCTACGTCCAAATCGATATGAATGTAAAGTCTTATACAGTCGATCAAAATGGTCTCACAATTGAGGCGAACCAATTTGGAACCGATTCATTTGTCAAGTCTCGAGTTGGTCTCGACCGTGCAAATCATCAGCGTTGTGTTTAAAGAATGAAGAATTAAGATTGAAGCCAATTTTTTAAGCATTTTCAGGTGGAGTCATAATGTTTTTTTTTTTGTACGATAACACGAAATAATGAGTTAAATATTAATTGAATTCAAATATTTTAATCGTTCAGGTCTTAAGATCATTACAGTAAGCACAAAAGGTCCATTAAGATTTGACAGCATCTTGAGGAACTATAGTCCGGATGGCGCAGCGGTTAGCACGTTCGCCTTCTACGCACTGGGTCCCGGTTCGATTCTTACTGAATGCGGTAGTTTTCGATAACAAATGGGATTTACGTGTCGGACTATGAGCCCACTCAGCTGTTAAATGAGTACCCATTTATGGGGTAAATAACTCGGTTGAGCGTGTTGCTGATCACACACCTCTGCACAAGACATACCGTCACGATCTAGAAAATGAGATGATGCTAACTCATCTCGAGGCCATGGTTCAAATTGGACTATTGAGCCAGTTATTTATTTTATTTATTGAGGAATTATAACCAAATTGAATGACGACTTGTAATACCTAATGTAACCATTTTTGTTCGGGCTAATATCACACGGGTTCTCATGACTCGGGGCCCGGGAATTGACGGCTGTCACGCCTTGTTAAAGCACAAAATTTAATGATACAGTCCTGATGGGCCATATATTTTACTATAGGAGCTCCTTCCTTCCTTCCCTATACGTCATATAGCTAAACAAGTGTTCGATGGTTTGAACGAAGGAATTTACGTTTTTTATGCACAATTCGACAGCACTGTCAATATATGTCAATATTAAACGCCAACGGAGTAAGCCAACTGTCGACTTATGTCCCAGATGTTGGAGTAGTTATAAATGATCGAAGCACGGTCCATTGCTAAATGGTCTAGGATAGTAAATCATACCCATCAGTCACAATAACATAGCGAAAATCGCAGCCCACAATCATGTCATATAAATAAATATAAACATTTAGAAAACATCCCAAAAGTAAAAAATTGTTACACCGCATTAAACTGCCTACGAAACTATGGAAACAAAAAATAAAAATATATGCGAAAAGTTTTCATCGCGGCTTCATCCCAAAATATGTTGTAAAAACTCTCTCAAAAGTTGACGAAATAAAAACTTCCAGGCTAGAAAAAAAAGTCCGCCCGAAAGCCATACGAAAACCCATTAAAATTTGCTGATAAACTTGCGACGTTGTTGCCATGTCGTACTTCTACTCTATGCTTAGCGAAATGAATTTTTAAACGTTTAGCGTTATCGTCGCCATCATTGGATCGAAACGTTTCTAACCTTGCCCTAGCGATTTTTCCCACCATCCGCGTTTAATTCTTCTTCTTTATTTTCACATACGCCTCCTGGCTGTGCAAGGACTTTTTAAGAAGTAGCAGAAGCAGTACACGGCGAAAACGACACCGAGACGCGACGAAAAAAAATGAATCAAAAAATGAAAACATGGAAAATTATGATGACGACAGGAGTAAAACTTTTTAATCCATTCACTCCAGACATTTGAGGAGCGGGGACGTGTGGATTTATCGATTCAGGACACTTTCCAGGTGGAATGAAGTCGACTGAAAATTACGTTGATAAATTACGAATTTCGCCAAGTCGCCGTATTTTCAAATAATTTTGTATTTTTTTTTTTTTACTGTCAGCAATGCCTGAAGATAAATTTCAAAAGACGGATATGTATGGGCGCTAAAATCAGGATTTCGCTTGTTTATACCAGGAATTTTATAAGAAGATTTACGAAAATAGGACGGCAATCGATTATTAAGATTCACCTGGTGTCGAATTTCTTGAACTGACTAAAGCAGGGAGCTTGAACGTCATTTGTTTGAGGGAATGTTTCTTTTTCTGTGTTCTGAATTACTTTAGAATGTAGACAGTTGGAATAGCTGGGAATCTTAGAGGATTAACTATTAATACTCCATGATTATTCGAGCTTTCGACTTTCTAGTGCTCAATGATTACAGTTTGTATGGTGGTGACTAGGATGAAATGTCCATTCTTTCCAAATGCGCAAATAACTATTAACACCTTCAGGTTACTCCAACGTTGTCACGCTACTTTTGATGTGATTTCCCAATATTTGCCTGGCTATCAGACTAAATATTCATACCGAAATTTAGGCAATTCCACTCTGAGTCGAAGCGGTGCAACTCGAACCGACATTCCTTCATCCGGTCATGTGTCACAGTTTCGTAGTCAAAGATATGTTATTTTCACTGCTCAAATATGTTCATACCATCAGCCCAAGTCATCCAATATCACACATAATTGATATGAGCTCCCGCTAATCGTCTACATTCGGTGCCTTAAGGAGTACCTAACCTTAACCTCCCCCCCCCCCCCCTTATGGATGGCTTTTCTCTGACCGAAGTCAGAAGGATGACTACTTTGGAACATACACTTTTCTCAGAACCTTACCATTATAGGCTGCGACCTAGCTTAGCTGACTTAACAATAACCACAGTCCCCACGAGTCCAACACCTTGATGGGCCAGTACCTTAGTACTGTGGGCATACCCATCCCCGTGGTTCATTATTTGCTACTGACTTCTCAAAAGCCGGAATGATCTCACCGTTCAATATCCTTACGGAATATCTTGCTCATTAAGGAGTGCATTCCGAGCTCAGCTAAACCCACTATCCCCAAAAGAGTTGGAAATGCTTCCGTTCCTCACGTACTAGTAAGCATTTCCCTCAGATGGGGATAGTGCTTCTTTTCGCATCACAGGCCGGCGCCATGTTCAGGTACTAGGAAGCCAATTGACTGGGTACGTGGGATTGTCTAGCCCCAAAGCAGTATAGGATTCAGTCTCTCTCGCTTTCCACCAATCCACACCCATGTTAGAATCAGAGCTTGGGAGCACCTCAAAGCGTATCATCATCAAGTCTAGGAATCGGAATACTGGCAAACCCCAGCAGCCTTTCCGCTTCATGGCACCTATAGGATTGCTCCAATAGGAATCGTTGGAGATGCCTTTCAACCGATATAGCCCCCTTTCGTAGTTCGTTATGCGGGGGTGTAACGGACGGTTTGGTGGGCATCCGAAGATGCCCGTGGGGACGGAGGCTAAGGTAGCATATAACCATGTAGGTCGGGCTATGACATCTGGCGAAGAAAAAGGCCCCTCAACGAGCTAAGCAGCGACCTATGCTTGCTGTAGCTCAGTCCGGGAGATGTGGGCGGGGTTTTCGCCGCTCGTTGCCCCTGTCCTTTACGTATTAACGTAAATTCATAGGCCTGGGGAAGACAACACAAACAAGTGAGGTAAAAATGGGGTATAAAAAAAATAGTCAATAAGGATGGAATGGCTGACGGACGGATCAGACGGTCGCACCTGGGTCCGGGTGTAATCGGACCCTCGGCCTCTGGTTTCGTACCACCAACAGATCACTACTCATCAGGTGCTGCTTCGATCTGCTGGTGGGAATAGCACTACCAGACCATAATATGGCTCGTTACAGGTGGTTCATTACAGGGGCACCACTCCCCAGGTGTCGCATAACGACGGAATCTAAACGAAACCATCATGCAACACCGGTGGCATATAACGACGGAAACCAACTAGCGAGACCGTCACTCAGCCACCTTAACTTCATAACTAAGGTACGTGGGGTCGTCAGTACCCAAAGGCATGCATAGGGATCAGCGCCAAGGCCCCTTTACCCTATACACCACCTCCTTGCGTAGCTCAGGTCCGTGGGTTCGCTAAACCCAAAACACCATAAGTCTTTCGAACCAGTGGGTGCCCCCTGATAAGTGAGAATGAATGCAGTACAATTATAATTGTTGTGCAGCTAACCCTTATGAAGACAATTATTGATTTAGGTATTGTTTTTCGTAAGCCGTGCTTGTTTCGCTCTTTCTCGTTCTAAACAGTACGTATGCCGCCAGTTACTGTCCCTTCTAGTTCGTATACGGAGAACGCTTCGATTTCGAGTCGCATACTTGAGTTGACTATTTTGCAGACACTCTTATTGTGCACTTTCGCTTAAAAAACAGCCATTTAGCAATAGGCCGTGCTTCGACCATTTAAAAGTGCCCCAACATTTGGGGAATAAGTCAATTGACTGTACTGTCGAATTGTTTCGCTCTTTCTCGTTCTAAACAGTACGTATGCCGCCAGTTACTGTCCCTTCTAGTTCGTATACGGAGAACGCTTCGATTTCGAGTCGCATACTTGAGTTGACTATTTTGCAGACACTCTTATTGTGCACTTTCGCTTAAAAAACAGCCATTTAGCAATAGGCCGTGCTTCTACCATTTAAAAGTGCCCCAACATTTGGGGAATAAGTCAATTGACTGTACTGTCGAATTGTGCATAAGAGAACGTCAATTATTGTCAACATATTCATAATGGTTAAGTTCATAACATACAACCGTTGGCATACTATTCCCAATTTGTTTTATGAACTCTCTCCACTGAGCTTTTGATGGACACATCATGTTGTGAAAAATGTAATTTTCTCCATCAGAAAAATTTCTCCGGTGGCTAGGACGAGTATATGATGAAAATTCAGAAAAGACACTCGAGCTATTTTTTGTCAGTAGTCAGTTTTCAGTCAGATGTTAGATGGAAATTTGACAATTAATGGATGACTAGATGCAAGTGCAGTTCAGAACACAACAAGTTGCTGCAAAGCTGTTGCCACAGCATGCTGCAATTCGGCCGTGTGTCATGAACTTAGCCAGGCCAATTAATAAATGATTCTCTAAGTCAGCTGACTGTCGAAAATCTATTGACTTAGTTCTCAGATATTGGAGCCACTGTTTTCTATGGAGACATACAGGACAAGCGCATTCCATGTATTGTATGTTCTAAGGTGTCGACCTATAGGTGTGCCTTGAAATTGGAATTAATCAAATTTGACACGCAGTTTTCGACATAGAGATGTCTGACAAGCTTTCGCCTTTCACTCCCTAGAATTGTTGTACTTCGGATGAAGCAGGGTGAAAATCATATGCGATCTCATCTCAAGGCAGTTGACCCTGAGGACTCACTTGCACAGGGCGGGTATTGTCTCTTACCCCAATTGTCGTTTTTGGGAGAGCGGTGATGATACCTTTCAGCACATCCTCAGCGAGTGTGAAGCACTCGCCCGTCGCCGCTTGAAGGGTCTCAGTGAGATTTTCCTTGAACCGGAAACGATTGCCTAATTCAAACTTGTGCAGCTGTGCAGAATTGTGGGCTCGATCATAATCTATCATACTCATCACAATAGATCCTATGGTCATAGTGCTTGTGGGCCCTTTGGGCCCACGGGCGATAACTTGATACAATCTATTGTATTGTAATTGTCGTGCAAACGTTTTGTCCCGTCTCAGTACCAATGACTGTATTTTGGCGAATTTTATTGGATTAGAGCTGCTGAAAACTAAAATAATTCAGTCCGACCGGCGAGAGCCGGATAACGAAGCACGTGCGCGGAGAGACGCGGCAGGGTGGGGTAATCCCCCCCCCCCACCCTCTGTTGTGGATTTTGGAAATGGATGGCCTCCTCAGAAGACTAGAAATTAGAAGTTGAAATAGTTGCGTACGCGGATGACATTCAGCAGAGTGATCCCGGAGAACCCCGAAGTGGTGGTTTTTACTACAAAAACAATAATTGAGAAGTTTTCACTCCTGCAACTAAATGGACACTCGCTGACTCTGTCGATTAATATGAAACGCCTGGAATCCATTCTGTTGTTGTTGTGGTAGCGATGCTTCGAATGCTGCAGTTCTTCTTGAAAAACGGGTCGTTCCGGTTCTTCATGAACCGGCTGCCGCAGGAACGCGGAAGTCATTCTCGAGAATGATAATGGAAGTCATTCTCGACTAGTTTGGTGGCCAGCGTTACGTAGGAAATATAACATTTATCTACTGAGCAAAGTGCAAAGGACTGCGTGCTTCGGAGTATTGGGTGATATGCGACCATTTACGACAGACGCACGTAATGTCGTCTTTCACTTACTCCTCCTCGACCTACAAATTTGTTCCAACGCAGCATTTAGCGCAGCCAGGCTTGGACAAGTCTGATAACTGGACGGCCAAACCATAGGCACAGCAACATCCTGTCATCCCCAGCGGGAGCAGAGAGGTGCAGGACATACTTCCAAACGTTTACATAGTCGCCAAACTAAGCTTTCAGAAACATTTCGCTACTGGCTGCCCAACTAGAGCGGAATGGTGATATAAGGATTTGTCGTTAAGATTTGGTTTGAAGATTTTCCCTGGTGGCTCAAAAATAGTCTACGTTGTCGGTGCAGGGATTTTCTCTGAAAACCTCGGAGTTTCTAACACATTCGGCCTCCCAGAATATGCGAGTGTATTTCAGGCAGAAGTACTGCCAAGGCTTGTCGGATCGAAATTTTCACGGACAGCCAAACCGCTATAAAGGCTCTACAAACTCTAGAGACTCTAGAAAATCATCTAAAATACTGAAGCGACGCCGTCGAGAGCTGAACGGCTGGGCCAGGATCCACATAATCACCCTCCTTTGGATTCCAGGTCACAGGAATAAAGCAGTGAACGAACGGACCGACCAACTTGCGAGGATAGGCTCCGCTCTTGACGTATCCTACACGGTGGTAGTCATCGCGCCACTTAGCTGCTTCGGCACCAGTCGGGTTCCGATACTACGACTCTCTTTCTGTTGCGGATACACAATAATTTACATCTCTGTTACTCACAAAATCTAATCAGGAACTCGCCCAATCCCTCGGTAGGATATTGATAGATTACCAACAGTAATGGGTAGGGTTTCAAACGACAACTAGGCATGAGAAGATCCCGTGGGGATGGAGCCTGATGTCGCCATAATGACCGTGAAGGTCGGGCAGTGCCACCTGGCGAAGAAGAGGCCCCTCAGTGAGCTGAGCAGCGGCTTATGCTTGCTGTAGCTTAGTACGGGCCAGAAATTCGCCGCTCTTTGCCTCTGTCCTTTACGTATTAATAAAAATTCGTAGGTCTGGATAAGGCAACACAAACAAATGGGTGAAAAACGGGGAAAAAAATGAGTCGACAAGGAGGAAATGATTGTCGGTCGGCTCAGATGCCCTCGCGCACGCAGCTGGGTCCGGTTAGTTATTATACTACATGAGCTGAAAAGTCCCAGTATTTTTAATGAAAACAGGCTTTTTTAGGCAAAGTTATATTTGTTCCTCAACGTAGTTGCTTTCGAGAGCGATACACTTGGTATAGCGATTTTTCAACATTTCGATGCCCTTTCTTTAGTACGAAACGTCCAAAGCTTCGAAATACGCCTCGGTTTCCGCGATTACTTCCTCATTCGATCCGTATCTCTTTCCCTGGAGCCACCGCTTGAGGTTTGGGAACAGATAATAGTCGCTGGGAGCCCAGTCTGGAGAATACGGTGGGTGAGCAATTCGAATCGTAATTGGTCTAATTTGGCCATTGCTTTCAAGGACGTGTGTGACGGTGCGTTATCGTGCTGATACAGAACTTTTTTCTTCGTCACATGGGGCCGTTTTTTCTTTATTTCGTCGTTAGCGTAACATTACACTTTGCGTTTTACTGCATGAAGAGCAATCCCGAAAAAACGCATTGTCGTCCAAGAAGAGAGCCCTATAATTACACATTGCGTCTTTCTGCGGGAGAAGCTTGTGACAGAAATACAATAAATATATCCCAGTGAGGATATTGATGATTTTATTTTTGTGGCAATATAGTAGGTAAAAGTTGGGAGGCCGATACAATTCCAGCCAGTCCTCAATGGATGCACTGCATGAATTTCCTCACTGGGTGCATGAGTTTCATGTCGTTGTACCAAAAAACGGAAGGTGTAATGCTTTTCATATACCACCGTGTGTTCATCTTCTCACTGCGTTTTTTTGCGGGAGAAGTCTTCCCGCTGTCGTTGCACTTGCTGCTGCAAAACGATTCCTGCAAACTGCAGCATTGTCGTTAGACATAAGTGCAATGCGTTCCATTTAAATGTACACGTTCCTCTTCTTGGACGACAATGTGTTTTTTTTGCGAGATTGCTCTTCCTGCAGAAAAACGCAAAGTGTAATGTCACGCTTAAGTTTGTGTAAAAACGATGCATAATACTTTCATGTGACTGTTCTTCCCTTCTGCAGGTAATCGATAAAGATGATAGCATGCGCATTCCAAAAAACGGATGCCATGAACTTCCCGGCCGAGCGTTGATATTTTGGCCACTTTGGTCTGCTTTCGTGGTTTTCCAGCCAGTCTGCCTATTGGACTCAGGCATATAGTAACGGACCCGTGTTTCATGCATCTTTGAAAAAAGTCCGGTCGTTTACGCTGCAACGCCAAACTGACCGTTGAATCATCAATGCGCCGCTGTTTTTGGTCGCATATGCGGCCCTTAGCGCAGCGATAGCTTTTTGATCTCCAAAAGATCGTGCAAACTGTATCCCGCGCGTTCTTTTGAGATGCCCACAGCCTCAGCTAACTCGCGCAACTTCACTTTACTGTCATTTAAAACGATTCGATGCACTTGCTTTACGATTTCTGCATTCGTAGTCTTTTTTGGCCTTTCTGAGCGAGGTACGTCTTTGGTGCTTGTACGCAGAGGCGCTGACTGTTAGAAAATATTTGGGGGGGGGGGGGGGGCACAACAACTTTTCATACATTTTTGATTAACAGTCGCCTTGCCTTGTTGGGTGATTTTTTTCTGATTGTATCCTCACAATAATCTGACCAATTCTTGAAATAACAATTAACGTATCTCTTACACTTTAAAAAAATTTACTGATGATGGGTCCATAGACAGGACGACCCAATAAGCGGGTAAATATTGTATTTGATATCGATACGAATGTATAGTCTCTTACAGCCAATCAAAATGATCTCACGATTGAGGGGACCCAATTTAGAACCAATTTCTTCGTCATATCTCGAGTTGTACGGTCTCGTCTCGACCGTGCAGATCATCAACGTTGTATGGATATGGCGTTTGTTTTTAAGAATGAAGCCAATTTTTCAAGCATTTCTAAATGGAACCATAATGCTTTTTTGTTTCATAGCACAGAATAATCAATTAAATTTTAACCAAATTCAAACTCAAATATTTTGACCGTCGTCTTACCTCTTAGTTATATTGTGCACGAAAAATGCTGCAGCCAACGAAAATCAGCTGTTCAGCCTGTTATATACAGTTAAATCTTGAGTGCATTCAGAGCGCTTGTCTGCTCCGTAGCGCTACGACCCCTCCCGCTTGTGATTGCAATCGCTCCAGTGATCCCCCACGATCTCTGGGCATGGGCATTCGCTACATTTGACAATTCACAGGTGGTATGTGTGTTGTCACATGAATGAATGACATTTGACTGTGAACTAAAAACGCAAATAAATCCGGGTCTAGATTCGTGTCGCGCAAAAGTAAGTAAAGTGTGGTGTTAAAAAATAATTGCAGCCGTGCCATCATACTTCCGCGACTCAATTATCAAATATTTGAGGTGTCAGCTGTTTGCAAGGTATTTTATATGTAGCTGTTCAATCACGAATCAAGTTTTGTGTCAGGTAGCGGCTCCTCAAATGTTTAGTGGAGAGGATATTTTGATACATAGCTGCTACATGCTTCCTGTCCGCGTTCGTTGGACACATTTGAACTGTTGAAAACTGACTTTCTAACAAACTCGCAACACTTTTTTGACGTCAGCATAGCAGCCGAGACTTCGCCGCGATCAGCTGAGCGGAGGCCTGTATATTAAGATGGCAATGGTTCAACTTTATTTGACAGCACAAGCCGTGTTCGTTGCGCACACTATAAGATCATTATAAATAGCACAACAGATCCATTAAGTTTTGATAGCATCTTGAGGAATCATAACAAAATTGAACGACGAGTTTTAATACCTCATAAGGCCATTATGGTTCGGGCTAATACCACACGGGTTTTCATGACCCGGGGCCCGGGAGATTGACGGCTGTCAAGAATTGTTAAAGGTGCGTAATGTTAGGCACACGATCGTCGCATATTATTCCCGATTAGCGATCAAGCCATAGAGGACGGAACACTATTTGTATAAAATATATCTTTTTGATCGTCGCCTGCGATCGACACAGTGCCTAGCAAAACGCCCCTGAAAACACAGGATTCAATGGGACAATCCTCATATACAATATATGTCTTTCTTCCTTCCCTATTTGTCATTGCTAAATATGTGTTTGGTTGTTTGAACGAAGAAGTCGAGTGAGGATCGCTTTTCTTGCGAATCCATATTTGTGTCTGAAATATTGGGGGGGGGGGGCAAAAAGTGCCGTGCACCCTCCCCCCATAGCCGGCGTCTATGCTTGTACGACCCATTTTAAATCCACTAAACCACCGAAAAACTGTTGTTTTAGAAGGAACAGATGTGGGATAACATTTCTACAGCCATCTCAATTATTTTTCAGAAGCAATTCCCATCAAAATACAATGTTTGATCAAGAGGCGATATTCCTGTTTTTCCATTTTTTTTTACGAAGGCGAAAGTAGCGTCACTCAAACGACTGTAGCTTAATATGTTAGGTGTCGTCCGGACGAATACGTTAGATCCCTGGGAGAGCTTGGAGATCATTCGAGAAGACACGACGCGAATATTGAATACGGATCAAGGAAACTGCCCTTCAAAATTAGTTAGATTAGTTGCGAAGAATCGTAAAAGGGCAGGTAGAGAAGCTCCATAAACCGATAGGTGATGCAAAAAAATGAGTTTCTGGTCTGATCTACCTGTCCTTAAAAGTAAGTAATTTGTAACGTATATTATGACCTGTATCTTGCCATTATCTTTAGTAGCTTTTGTACTGAAGAAGGGGGTAAGTCGCTCCCGAAATATATATTTATATACATATAAATAAAATTTGTAGTTTGGGAAAGCTGCGTCTTCTTTGACTGTAGCTTGTAAACGAATGGACGAAATGTCATGAAACTTCATACATGATAGATGAGCCTCTCGAAATGAGTCATGTTCATTTTCTAGTGGTGCCACCTATTAAAAAATCTCGGGACTTTTCAGCCCAAGTATTCTAGTAGGACTCTTGGCCTCTTAACCCTCTCATCCATGAGGTCTCATGTCCACTGTATAAAAATTTACTAAACTCCACTATTCGAAAATGCTAGTCACCTGCCAAAAAATCTGAAACGTCCACAATTCACCAGTGTGTGTGTGTGACAGAGGATTGTGAAGACCGCAATTTAAGGAGTGCGCGGCCGCAAAATTTAAATTTTGGAAAAACCAAAACAAATATTTTTGTGAAAAAATATTTCGAATAAAACGTCTCGGCTATGCATCATCATTTGATTGATTAAACACTGTCGAACATGTTCTCAGTGGACTATTTTCTGCAGCTTTGTATGGAGTTTCTTGAGCCATTCGCTTGAGGATCATCTTTCCTCAAGCGATGCGTTAAGATTTCCTTTGAATGTCTCAAGACACCGCACACATATCTGAAGGAAATTGTCCACTGACACTATGTTTGTGTTCGAGTTCGTATTCGCGTTCGTGTTCGACAGAGTATGGAAGTGCTTACGGATAAACCGACGAGGATCTTGTAGGGAAAACTCCCGATCACCTAAAGTGTCGGTGAGAATCTGTGGCGTAACTGAGAATAATCTCAAGTGTTGCCGAGAAGCGTAGGAAAAACTGATGATATCCGTATTCCTAGAGACAAAAACTGGAGGTTAATCGGTCATACGATTAACTTTCTCAGTATTTCCTGTACATTCCCTTCAGTACTTGAGATTATCGCTTGTTTTTCTCACAAATTCTCGTCAATTTTTTCTGTAGTCGACCATATTTAATCTGACACTCATTACAGATTGCTGATAAAAAGCTTAAACATACCAAGAACTAGTGAATTGAAAACCTTTATGAATTTAAAATACCATGTCGACTTGATTGCAACATTTTTATATTGTATAAAATATCATTAATATTTTTTTAAAATCCAACTAACAACGTACACAAAACCCCAACACGAACAAAATACACGAAAACTACTCAATTGCTTATTCATGAAAAGAGACAGAGAGATGGTCGCGATTTTCGGAACCGTATTATAAAAATATTGAGCAAAAATGCGATCAAAAATAAAAATTAAATGTGCCGCCTAATTGAAAAGATATTATTCTTCTTTCGATTATTTCTTTTTATTAATTCCTTTGTTTCTAAATTTTTTCGAGTGGAATTTTCTGCAATATTCTGAAATAGGAAAACGCGGATCCTGTACTTCTAAACATACTCAACTTTCAACTAGGCTATATTCATACTCGTATTATCCAGCTGCATACGACTTAATAATTTAATTAGTAAAATCTACCGAAAAACAAACATAAAATTTTCAGGCATTTCCGACGTTTATAAAAAAAGATTCAAAAACCCGGAACGTGAGCTTGGACATTTTCGTAGACAGCTATTCTCGATAAATCTTAAAATGTATTGGTTTTAGCTGATTTTTTTTTAATTGAAATTTCATAAATCACAACCAACTAGCTATTTGTGTGTGCTATTTTGTTTTTACTTTATATCATGAAAACCAGGGAAAAAAATATCATTTTGATTTCCTATTTTCTCTACTTCTCGATCTGATGCAACTCGCGCGTATCTTTTGAACTCCACTCGATCCAAAACGTTGTGTACTATTTTTGTCTATACACTCTTTTTGGTACATTGAATGAAATGGCATTTTTGAAAAATTTTGAAAACCAATCAAACAATATTCGCCGTTCTTGTTGAATTCGTGCATCTACTGTTCTGAAACCAAACCAATTAAAAACAAATGTAATGGATATCCTTACGTGATATTTGAAATTTTTTAGCACGAAAAAGTGAGTATGAAGAATTGTTTTTTGAAAATAAACAAAACATTTGTTTGAATAATACTCGTTGAAAGATATTTTCCATATAAATATTCACGTGTGGTTTTTGTGTACGATTTTTGTCTAGAAAGAACTTTATTCTTTTCAATGAAACGGTGAATGTATATTTTTTATTTTTGTACTTTCTTATTCGAAACTTCAAACGATTTTAATATGATATTCCCTTTTTAATACTCTGTGCTATATTTCCAAAGTGCACGAATTTTCTATATGAGATTCCAATATGTTCCCCGTAGCTCGGTACATGCTCATTAACGACATTTCTTATCCTTTATGATATTCGACGAACGTACTTCATGACAATCGTTATAGTAGTAGGGAGGATTATTTCTAAGGTAAAGGCTAACTAATAGGAAGCTAATATAAGTTTTTTGCCCGATTTCGAAATCTGACAGAATAATGCGTCTGCCTCTTCCAACTATATGCGCTTGCATATGATCAGCGACCAGGGTTGCCAGGTATCGTTCAAAGAAATTCTCCATTCCCGGAAAATTCCCCATAATGACGTTTTTTGTTAGAAATTTCCGAATTTTGTATTTTAATCAATTCTGGAGAATAAAAAAAACGTATTTTGCTACAAAATGCTATTACTACTACTCATTTGCCCTAACCCCTAGTGGGGCATAGCGCTTCGACTATTCCATGTGGCTTAGCCGAGGTTTCGTTGGCATAAACCAGTTACGGATGATGCACGTTGCCGGCATGCACGTCCTATTAAAAGAGTCCTTCGTTTTGATTAGAATCTTATGAATTGTCAAACTACTGTGAGGACTCAGGCTTTGGGTTTGGTCGTTTAGACCATCCGGGACACCAACGTGTTAAAATCTCCTCAGTAGTAACAAGGTATACTCGAACTTTACAGCTAGCTCGGCTATCGGCTTGTAATGTCACTTCTGCCTCGGTCGCCCTTACAAATGGCACCCAACGTGGGACCAAAAAATGTACCGTTCAGGTTAGCTTCGGTCACCCTAAGAACTCATTTCACCTCGAGGTTCACTTATCAGTCCCAACGCCGAAGTTTGTCTTCTTTTGTGGTTCCATTGCTACACGCAAACAGGGCCTTACAGACTCCGGCCAATTTATTTTGCTTCCTGATCCCTTTCAGACTCCTCTTCTCTCCCACTTTCAGGCGTGCTTGTTCCAAGAACGAAAAAGAAACTCCGAAGGCCAATAGAAAATATAACAATATAGGTAGTTAAAATTTGGGGTATAAGTACGGAGTCATTCTCCATCCTGTTCTTGGTTTCGGGAAGTCGGAGTCATTTTACAGGTATAAACCCCTGTAATAGACAATTCACTTTCCCCTATATTCATCGAAACATGATAAGGAGGACAAGGACGGGTCACGAAATCTGAGTTGTTGTGAGAAAGAGCTAAAGAAGGACAGTGCCTACCATAGAAAAGTGGGAAGACGTTTTGAGACCCGGATTGAAGATTGGAAGTAAAATTCGGAAATTCTGGAAGTCCTTTTTGTCGAATTGTCTTACCCACAATTCATTCTAAGGCAAAACAACACAATCACCACATGTTTGGGGACAGCTGGGAGTAGGAAATCCTACATTACATGGATAAGGTGATTTACAAGGATGTAATAAGGATTTAAGAGAAAAGAGCAAAAAACTACAAAAAGCGGAAGGAACGCGGGATACCCCAACGGCCGTGCTTGATTGGTCAGTTAAGTTTATTTTTGACATGTTGATTCCCCGTTTAGTGTTCCGCAATTGGAGGCATACACAAGGATATTACCGATACATTTATTTTAATAACGAAAATATGAGCTGTTGTCTTAACATGATTCTCATCGAGAGCGAGAGAATTTCTCAATAACAGTTTATGTAGAGTTCAAGTATAATTCTACACACTTGAAAAAGCTTCAATAATACCCTGAAATGGATGCCAAATTACGGAAATCCCCAATGATTACGGTGGATTCGAAAACCATATATGCTCGTATGCATGGAATTTGAATTTAAGTTCGATGTTCAAGGTGAAATAATGGAATTGCCAATCGACGGCAAACTTGATTCTTACAGCGGTTGTTGTAATTTATGAAGACCTGTGTAATAGCGAATGCGTGGGGATTTTGTCCCAAAAAAAAATCCACATGAACTGATTTTCGCCAAAATTCCGACCAGCCTAGAAATTTTCCTTATTTTGGGGACAAATTTCTCCAACCTGGCAACCCTGCAAGCGGGCCTCTGAATTTTATCATAAATTTCTCCATTTGGAGAATGCTATTTTACAATCTTACAGTGCTGGATACTTTAAATTTCTCTCAAGTTACTCTACTAAAAGCTGTCAAAACAGTCAATGTCATTTTACTACTCGGTCTAGTAGTGTAGCCGCAATCAACAGTCAAAAAACGTAGATTTTTCTCAACTTTGCGAAAAACTCTGTTATGGTTACATTTGAACATCTGTAACTTGAAAACGGCTAATAATACGTAAAAATGCTTCAAGTGAGAGTTGTAAAGCATGAAATTCTCCGTACAGAAAGTACCTAATCTTTTTAATTCGATAAAAAATGTTAGAAATTCGAAGTAACTAAAATCACGTTTTTGAACGAGTGTTCCCTTATAACATTATTTTCGTTCCTTGTTTTAGTAGGTTCTGGTAATTCTTCAACAATTTGAATATTGGTTGTACTAATTACAATAAGTTATTTTAAATAAAAAATACACTACAGGTTTACAGCCTTAGTTTTTTGGAAGGACCGGTTTGTGGGAATGGTGGTCTGGGTTCCGGTGGATAGGATTCGTCGATTGACTCTTCTAACATCTCTTCGAGGGCGTCCATGGCTGCAGAGAGGTTCACATTCTCACACTTTCCCTCACAGTTGGCACAAAGCGGGAGCAATGTATACCTGCCTTTTTGCAGCCACAGTGTTCTACACATGCATTCTTGCATTTTCAAGAAATGATGCGCAGTAGAGCATCTGGTGCGGCATTCCTCGTGATTGTTACAGGCAGGAGTCCACTTTTGGTGATTTTCCATCTCCATTCTTCGGGCCTTTTGTCAAAGCAAAGCCACTTCTGCACTTGGTGGTATACGCTTATTGAATGCTGCTGAGCTGCATCCTTAGTTGATGGAATTGAGGCGATGTTGAATCGCGCTTTGAAGGTGTTGTAGTCTCCAAAAAACAAGATTGAGTTTTGACTTCAATTCTTATTAGTTTATTGCGTAAAATCTTAGTGTTACAAAAGTTTCAAGTTAACCTTACTGGTCACTGGCTAAAATCCAACTAACTGACTGACAAAATAATATGTAATATGAATTCACAATAACGGTATCTCATTTTACAGATGACTTCGTTTATTTGGTGTTGCCAACAGAAGGACACATAGCTTTTTTTTCACAGCAGATGCAATGAGGTGGCATCTTTTTGGCCGTACAACGCCTTCAAGAAACCCTCTCCTGCCATAGCTATACTTGAACGAAAGTTATCGTGCGAATGGACAGACAGACGGACAGACAGACATGACTAAATCTAATCAGGAGATGACCCTGATCATTTATATATATACATTCCTATACCTCCGGAGCCTCCTTTAAGGTGTTACATATTTTCGTCGTGACAAAAATAATATACCCTATACTATAGTATAAGGCTAGGGTATAAAAATCACTGATCTCCTGATGAGATTGACGACATTCTCCACTGTCCCTGAAATAGTCAGACCAGATTCAAACGATTCTATAACAGCTTGGCTGTCCGTGAAAATAGTTATATCTCTAGCGGATATAACATGCCTCCCCAGCCAAGTCAGTGTTTGCATAATCGCCCTGAACTTCGCCTGAAACATACTGCAGTAGTTAGGGGGGTCAAACAATAGGTTTATATTCAGTTTTTCGGAATGGACTCCGGCTCCCACTCGAACGTTAGTCTTGGAGCCATCCACAGAATCAGGCAAAGATACCGCGTTATCTTCCCATTAATTGGCTTAATTAGGCTTGTAAAGTTGTTGTCAAGAAAATATTTTGGAATGGTGTAATCAGTGATTGTTGGATTATCCAGGCTGTTCAGAATAGCCCCGTGCCCAGTGCCTAATGTAATCCACTGATCGGTATCACGAAGGAGGATGGCGGCATTCGCAGCCATCTGTTTACCTTAAATGTCCAAAGGAAGCAAGTACAGCAGTATGTTCAAAACAGTAGATTGAGTGGTACAAGTATAGCCAAACACACCTTCCCTAGCGAAATACAGTTTTGACCGCTGTCCTTAGAGCAGTTCAGCATACAACTACTTCATACATTAGAATGGGACGGAGAATAGGTACATAGAGCCAGTGCAGCACTTTCAGCTGTAAGCCCTATTTACTGCCAATAGCTCTCTTACAAGACATCGTTGCTTTGCAGGCTGCCTGCAGAAGGAAGCTGCGATTGTACCGCCAGAATAGGCGAAGTGCCAACACCACAGGCAGAGCAACGCGAAGCCGCAGAGTGGTATGAAAGGGCAAGGAAGAAGTAAGCTCTCTTACAAGAGTGTA
Organism: Chloromyia formosa; assembly: GCA_964017055.1. Lineage (NCBI taxonomy): Eukaryota > Metazoa > Arthropoda > Insecta > Diptera > Stratiomyidae > Chloromyia > Chloromyia formosa. Next base: position 34,935,198 of record OZ024816.1, on the reverse strand, counting down.
ACGCGATAGTGGCCTTATTTACCCGTTTCTGTAAATCAGGCTTCCATCCTAGTTTCCTATCCAGGATAAGTCCTAAGAATCTTGCCTTATCAGCGAAAACCAGCCTCGTCCCATTAAGCATGGGAGGCTCGACTGGAGGTACTCTGTACTTCCTAGTAAAGAGAGAAAGTTAGATTTTGTTAGGATTTATGGTCAAACCGCAGTGGTCAGCTCATGTGGTTAGCAGTGAAAACTCACTGAGGACGCTAGGAAATATAGCAATGGCGATATAATCCGCTTAAGCACATATTTTACAGCCCAGCCCTTCCAGGCTCAGGAGCAGTTCATTGACAGCCAGGTTCCAAAGAAGGGGAGAGAGCACCCCGCCTTGCAGGGTACCACTGCTCACTTGTCTGCGATCGGGCGATGAGCCCAGACTAGTATGTATAACCCTAGTTGTTGACAGCCGGTTAACAAGTCTGAATCGCCGATTTGTAGACCAGAGAGTGCATCAGTGATAGCACTTGGCTTGATGTTATTTTTCTCTCCGACGCCGCCCTCTTGGGTTCGATTAAATGAGGTTTTACTGTTTGCAGTCGCAAGCCACCTCATTATAAGCCTTCTAAACACCATAAGGAACATTTAAAAAAAAAAAATTATTAAAATCCGTCGAATATTTCTCGAGATTACCGCGGACATATGAGCATCATTTCATTTTTATACGAGTATATATGGATTAATTTAGTTTTTCGGAATTTAGCTCAGAGCCAACTGATAAAATTTGCAGCCGAAGTGTTAGCATTTTCTCTTTTTTTTCGCCAAACTCCTTAAAACGAGAAAACGTTATTTACGTGTGAATCGTTTGAAGTTTCCGAATAGAAAAAATCTTCCTCTTTTTTTACTAGAAACATATCCGTTAAATAATACATATATTTATATTAAAAATGAAAAAAAAAACATAGTATATAAATATGCGCTCTCTCAGGACATTTTGAATTTTGATATTTTATTGTACAATTTGCGAAGACTTTTACACATTTTTCCTCCCCTAATCGATCAATGCATCCCCAATGGATTACATTTTTTTGATAATGTTTATAAAAAGATACTTTTTTGACAAAACAATTTTTGCAACCGAAGATATAGTTTTTACATCCCCGTTTTTTCAAATAGCTGACCGAATAATTGGACAATGTTTTTTATAATAATAATTAATTTTGGTATAACCATCAAATCCTTTTCTCTGCTGTGATAGCTAACACTATTCACTATATTTGAGCATCCATGGTAATATCAAGATACATATTTTTGATTACAATAGAAAACCAGATATTTTGAAATGCATATTTTGTAAACAAAAAATTTTGTAAAATTGGTTTTTGTGGCAAGACATTTTTTTGTATCTTGAAAACATTTTTATTTTTGTTATTTCGTCTGTAATTTTTGCTCGATTACGGATGTATCAGGTACGTTTTCAATACACCCATAAATGAGAATTTTTTGATGGTTGGTGAAATACAACAAATTTTTACGGTGTATCTTTTCATGCATCATACGATTGACAATTTATTTATTTTTTCTTTTTTAAATTACTTATAAGTGTAATTAATAGTTTGTTATGTTTATTGTTACTAAGGAAATGCTTGATAAGTGTTCAAAACGAAGTAGTATGGGACAATATGTAACTATATTCCGTTATGCAAATGACGTTTAATATTAACAAGTAAAAGTTAATTAGGAAGGATAGGTGGTAGGGAGAAATTAATTGCGGTTTTATCTAACCTCCCTTGTGGGAGGAGAGTTTAAACATAATTTATTGAAATAGATGCATAGGAGTGAGGCGATAGGTATTTCCCTTTCACGGGAATCAAAATAGAAATAATAATAAAATAACACACAAAGAAAAAAAAAGATAATCAAATTGAAAAGTATCACGGAGAAAATAAAATTTCCTAAAAAGAAAACACAAATCCCTCAATTCCTCATAAAAATACTATTTATTTATTTTATTTTAAAGTTTTAATGAATAATTTAAAAAATACACGTATATTTGTAGAAGACATTTATTTCATTTTCGAAAAACTAATATATATTTCTTCTGTTTCTTTTATGATTTTGTTGTTCCTATTACTGAAACACACTAAAGTGCCTGGAGATCCGCAAGATGTGAAAGCTACTCCACTGAATTCCACGTCAGTTCATGTTGCATGGAAACCACCACTAGAGAAGGATCGTAATGGCATAATTCGTGGCTATCACATTCATGTCCAAGAAATGAAAGATGAGGTAAGTAGATTCTTGTATTGATGTCAACATGTTTCTAATTGAAAACTTTGAACTGAATTGGTCGTTGTTGGCACTGGCACGAGTATTATGCGATTGATTACGTTTAACCAAACACAAATTTCACATTTAGATTTTCCGGATAAACGATGAAGTCTTATGAAATCGAGACGGGCTAAAATTTCAAATACATGTTAGCATTCAACTTTATATAACCATAACCTGCAAACCATCGTTCACCAGACGACATTTTTTTTCGGAGAAGCGAGGGAAGCAAAAATAACCAAAGATATTTGTAGACGTGCACATGCCCACTGTTTCGCATATGTACCATTGTTGAATTGCTTCCATTCGGTGAAACGATGCATGACCGCCTACGACCTTGTACCTGTGCTTCATTAACGAATTCACGAGGCTTATGTAGCTTATAAAATACTTCATGAAAGTCATTGACGAATTCATCAAGCAGTATCTGATGAAATACTTAATGAAGTTGATAACGAGTCGTTGATAAACTCATCAGCTACATATTTTGCTGATGACTTTTTTCCCTTTTCCATCGAAGCACTCATCGAGGGCTTTAATATTTGCCCAATTATCTTCAGAAGAAGAGAGCTGTGGTATCAATGGGTAGAGAGTTGATCTCATATTCGTGAAATGGCGTGTTCAAGTTCTGTCACAAGAATTTTTTTTACCATGGCGACTTTTCTGATGACGGCCTGATGAATTTTCTATGACCTCTCTCAAGCACATCAGCTGCAGCTTGATGAAATTGTCAACGATACTCATCAGCTATGGTTTGATGAACTCGTCAATGACTTTCATCAAGTATTTTCTAGTCTCCGGTTTGATGAATTAGTCAATGATACTCATCCAGTATTTGATCAGCTACGGCCTGATGAATTGGTCAATAATACTCATCAAGTATTTCACTAGACAACACAACTTGATGAATTCCTCAGTGTCACTCATGTACAATAGTAGGTCGTAGGTGGTCATGCACCCTGCAAACCATCGTTCACCAGTTGACAATTTCTTTCGCGGAGATGCAGCGGGGGAAGAAAATTAGGCACACATTCCCACTTCGATCGCTTATGTACCTTAATAAAATGCTCACGCTCACGACTTATTTTGTTTCGCTCTCGATGATGCAATACTTGACAAAAGTTGCCAGCGAGGGCTTTGATATTTATTTAATTAACTTCAGAAGAAAACATCTATGGTGGCTCAATGGGTAGAGGTTTGATCTCATAATTCGTGCGGTCTGGGCTCAAGCTCTGCCACGAACAAATACTTTTTTCTCACCTTGATAGCCCCGGTGAAACAATACATGGCCACCTACGAGTCATTATATGAGTATCCCTGATCATCAAGCCGGCTTGCATGAATTCGTCAGTGATACTCATGTAGGGCGGACTCGTAAGTGGTCATATACGAGTATGGTTTCAGCATACATGGGCACATTGATGTCTTCATCATGACTTGGTTAGCAGGGAATAAGCACCTACGACCTGCTACATGACTTTCGTTGACGAATTCATCAGGTCGTTGCTGATGAAATACTTGATAAGTATCAGTGACTAATTCATGAAGTCTAGCTAATTAAATGATTGATGAAGATCATCAGCGAATTCATCAGGCCGCATTTATGAGTAGATTACGACCCGTTTTTAGAATGGAAAATGTAGAACGCAAAATGTGATCTTTTCATTGATATATCTATGTGAAGATATACTACCCAAGTAGCACAAATGAATTTGTCATATAAAAAGACATAAAAGTGTTGTTTAAACGTTTGCCAAACGGTAAATTTACCATTTTTGTCTGGTTTATAACCATATGGTTATAAATCAGTCAAAACCTGACTTGTTTATACTCATATGGTTATAAACCAGGCAAACACGGCAAATTTACCGTTCACTCATTTGTGCTACTTGGTTACTTACTACCTTACCTTAATTCCTACTGGGGCATAGCGCGTCAACCACTCCTGCGCGTCATCGTAATGGGCAATGGGACGCAACTCCCCAATCGACTTACCCAACGCCTTACACTGTTTTGTCACAGATCGACACCATGTGATTTTAGGACCTTCTCTTGGTTAGCCTTGATTGGAACTGGGGTTCTATTTCATGGCATGTAAAGCAATGCAGTTATCATTCTTCCGAAATGTGTGACTTATCCAGATTGGCATTTGACCCATACGCCGACTTAGCTTTTCATTTGATATTGTTTCAGGCCAAAAATTTCTTAGAATTCGACGAAGACATGAGTTGACGAAAACTTACAGCTTTGTGGTAACTTTTGCGGACATCTTCCATGTACTGCTCCCATACAGAAGCACAGACAGTACCAGGGAGCGAAACAGGCCCAGGTTGGTCTTGATGCTGAGATAATTGCTCTGTCAGAATTTGGACAGCAAGCCGTATGCGCATTTAGCCTAGTTGATACGACGAGCGTTGTCCTGCTCCGAAGCACCATTTTCGGCAACAATGCTACCCAGGTAGACGAAGTTATCCACCTCTCCATTTCTTTTTCGCAATTTTGGGCTAAAAACCTTGGTCTTGTTGGTACTAATGTTTAACCCAACCTTGCTCGCCTCCCTCTCAAGATTTAAAGCCATTGCGGACAGATCCATGATTTTGTGAGAGAGTAGGCATATGTCGTCAGCGTAGTCAAGATGTTGTATATAAGATGTTAAAGTCCATTGAATTCCTCTGTCGAGTCCGTATAGGGCTGCATGCAAGACATCGCCGGCCACTGTAAGGAATTGGATCGGTGAGAGGATGCACCCCTGCCGAACTCCACTGCGAGTCTCAAAGTTCCCCGACACCTTAGCTTTATGCAGAATGCAACATTTCGCAACCGTCATAGGTTGCCTTAATAATAGCCACAAGCTTCTCAGGGATGCCTCTCCTGCACAAGGCCGCCCATATAGAATCCCAGTTGACACTATCGAAAGTCGTTCCAAAATCGATGAAAAGAAAGTGAAGCGGAGAATCGTATTCAGCGCATTCCTCGATGATGATTCGCAAGGTGTTAATGTGATCGACACAGGAGAATCCGGATCGAAAACCAGCCTGCTCTTCACCAATCGTGCTTTCTAGGTGCGCCTTTAGTCTTTCCAGGACGATTTTAGCTATTATCTTGGCAATGGTAGGGAGCACACAAATGCCTCTCCAGTTATTGCCGTGTGTGAGGCTACCCTTCTTCGGAAGTTTGATGATCAAACCTTCCTTCCACTCAGTGAGAAAGGTCTCTGTACTCCATGCTTTACCAACAAGTGGGTGCAGCAACTCGGCAGTTACGCTTGGCGCTGCTTGATAAAGTTCGGCAGGGATACCGTCTAGTCCGGCGGCCTATCCTCCTTTCAGTGCAATAATTGCAGTGACTATTTCGTCTTTAGTCGGGGCAATGGACCGTATACTCACATTTTGATGGTAAGCTAAATTATCTATATGAGGGGGAACTTCACCCGAGGTTACACGGTTCAAGACCGTGGCGAAGTGTTCTTTCCACCGCCTCATTTGATCTTCTTTCAAGATAAGTAGCTTTCCATCACTATCCTTCACCGGATATTGCCAGGAGTTACGACCACCTGTAAACTCTTTGATGACACCGTATAAGTGGTTGAAGCTGTTACTTCTTGCGGCTTCTTCTGCTGAGGCTAAAAGAGAATTCGCATAAACTCTTTTATCGCGTTGCACACTACGCTGTACTTCTCGAGCTTTCTGACGGTAAAGGAGTTCGATGCTGCTTCGATTATCATGTGATGCTGCAGCCAAACGAACCTTCAGCTCCTTCCCTTCAACAATCCGCTGCCATGAAGCGTCTAATTCGGAAAATTGAAGGAGGGCAGCGGAATCATCGACATCGGAAGAACCGACGGAAGTAGAAAGTATTTTAAACTCGAATTGTGTTAGAACAGATCTTCCGTGTTTGATTGTTTTCTGAACTGAACAGAGTGAGTAGATTGAAGAAGTAGTGCACTAGGATTCTGCGTAGCCAGTGTCCGGGAAAAAAATACGCGAGTGTAAAGATCACGTGTGGTCACCGTTGGGAAGCGGTCATCAGAGTGCGCCTTCGCGTTTCGGTCTGCTCCGGGAAGGGACACCCCTTTGCTTTGTCTGAAACGCTTGGTGTCCACGCCCGTCTCCTTGAGCTGAGCCTGCAAGGGCTCCCGACTGCTTTCCAGTGGTGTTTAGTATGGGTCAGTGGTATTGATTGTTTGTATGGGGCGTTAAATCCGCTCGAAAGGAGCCGCGGTACGGAGGCGGTTCAATTCATTTCCGGTTCCTTGAGGCGGGCGGCAGACCGTGGAGTAACGGCCGCCGAGTACGTGGAAGAGGAACGACTCGAGCGACCTTTAGAGGCCCAAGAACGACGGAGGAGAGAAACGGAGAGCCCGAGATTGGGAACCCACCAATAATTCCGACGAGTGACGTGTGGAAAATCCGTAATAAGCAATCATTCGAATTCATTTTTTGTTAATTTCGGAAAGTTTTAGTCAGCCTCTTTTGGGGTCAAAACATTCTTAATAGCATGACATCCAAGGGTAAAGCCATTGAAAGAGGTTATAAACAAATTCAAGGTTATTATTTTCCGCGTCGCGCTCGGTGGCCGTGATCGTTCGGTCATCGCTCTACGATACTAATCTAGAGCTCGGAGATCAAATCTCGGCGCGATCAAAAACTGCCTGTGAGGACTAATATAACTCCCACAGTGCTCCGAGCTTGTCAGTATAAAGACGGCGCGGATAGAAGGTGCATGCTAGCAACTGCACTTACGAAAAGTAGATATGCTATTGAAACGTCAAACAAGGCATAGAAATGCTAAAGATGTTGACACGCCCATGCCTCTGGAGGGGTCAAGGCAATTCAAGAGATTATTTTCAAGGAAAATTCCTTTCAAAAAAATGTCTATATGCCCATTGAACCATCTCCTTCCACTTCCATTTTCTTCTTTCTGGAAACGAAATTAGATAAAATCTTTGTGCAGAAAAGAACTTTGGAATGTATACTATGATAAAAACATTTCAAAAACATTTCAAGTATTTTGAAATCTAGGGTTTTTTTTCATTTCTGCCCCACTGTGCGTTGTATGAAACAAGGTACAATGAGTCACAATCAAAATGAACCACCTTATGTTAGAAAAAGAATTACTTAACTAATTACTGAAAAACCATTCAGATTAAAACTCTTTTTATGCAAATTTATTGTCTCTTATTTCAATGAGTTTTACAATTATTTTTTCTGCCTAGTACACAAAAAATGATATACAATACTTAAAAGGTTAAAAAATAAACTTCATAGTGAAAATTAACCACTTAAATAAAAGTAAAAAACATTTTCAGAGTGCCCCACTTCCAATGGTAAATACTTTAATGGTAGATAAAATAGTACCGTTAATTTTTGTGGAAAATTTACACCGAAGAGAACACTCTGTCTTTAACCGTTACAGAGTTATAGTATTGTTGCGTGTACGGAGTGGGTATCTTTTACGACACGCACTGTACTAAGCTTCACCATAGTCTAGAACCATCGATAATGAAGCGGATTCTCGAACCTTCGTTAAGTAGTGGAAACCCGAGATTAGAAAATCTCGAAAAATCTACTACTACTACTACTACTTAATTGCCCTAACCCCTTGTGGGGTATAGCGCGTCAACTGTTCCATGTGGCCCAGTTGACGTTTCGTTGGCATAAATTGGTTTCAGAGAATCCAGTTGCCAGCATACACCTCCTTCGCTAATTAACGAATGCATGGATTTCCAACGCGCCAGTTATTTTTTTTGGTGATTCATTGAAGAACTAAAATTCGGATTTTTTTTTAACATTTCTTTTAACGGAATTTGAAAAATCGTGGGAAGGAGTAATTCTCTACACTTATTTATTACAATTTAATTTCTCCCTCCCATAGATTGGTTACATATTTCAAACATCCCCACAATCTTCTTCAACTTAATTAATCGACGAAAAAACCACTCTATGGAATTTTCACGAATTCAACTAACAAACGCCCTTTGGCAATTTACATTCCACCTTGCTTCATCCAAATGTCTGTTCGGTAATTGCATTGTGCATCCTTGCATTTCTACAATTGCATCAATTAGCTTTTCACCTGACTATAGTCCCCGAAAACCCAGAGAATTGGGTACAACAATTGGCCAAATCAAGAGTTGGCATCGCAACTAATTTCATCGTCGGGATATTTTCGAGCTTGCTTCAATGCACTCAACGTAGGACGATGACTTGTGAGTTGTGGAGATTGGGTTTAGTTTTCGCATAGAATACCTTGTTCCTGGCCACATCAAGATTCATTCCATTGCATTCGCTATGTCAGTATACAGACACTCTCCGGAATCTTGGGAACTCTGAACAACCGAACTTCTTCTGTGCGGTTGTCTTCCTTTCGTAGCAGCATCATCATCATCACTGCTATGTGCTATCTTGTTTTCAACTAATCGATGGCACTAATTAAGGACAACGACGATTGCAATCAGCCCAATTATTTGTTTGGTTACTTTGCAAGTGCAATCGATGAGTACAAGTTGTTATTATGAAAACGAAAATTAATTGATCCTTATGATAATTTCGCTTGCTTGAGCTCATTAAAAGTTTCCGGCAGAAGTCGAGTGGATAGTCGATTGGCCGGAATGGAATGTATGAAGAGTCCTGATGTGGGTTGTTATGGAGACTTTGGTTTTGGTGCCTATTCTGAATGGTGTTTTTGAGTGCGAGTGGTTGTTATGGTAACGATCTAGAAAATAAGTAGTAATTGTGTTTAATGTGTGTGTGGTAATATCCTTTTGAGGTAATGGGCTCGAAAAATGTGCATTACAAGCCAGAATTACAGAGGAACCTCCCGCTCCATAAACTATCCCTCAATGAATTTTGCATACGCGCTACTCGTATATCTACATATACTCGTATTTTCATATTTCGCTGGTCCAGTAGTATATTTCCGCTTAAGGCAGTACAGATAAAGCGTGTATGTATCATCAAAATAATTCCACACTGAAATTCTAGGTTCGTACTGCTTAAAGTGGAAATCGAGTGTGGATTTCCGTTTCCCGGAGCCCATTCTAGGATCTAATATATTCCATGAGAGTGCGGTAGAAAATATCTTTAATTAGGATACGTGCTCCAAATTATCGCCCCAGGAACTATCGCCCTAAATCGAAAATGATCAGCCGTTGTCCCAATTTTGGGATGTTAGTTTATATGGAATTTTCACCCCAAAAACAGACGAACAAATGCTCCAGATTTTATGAAGTATCGCCCTAAACCCGCTATATTAGAATTACGAAAAATCACCTCAAATTTTTATACTTACTGCCTAATGTGGAGATTCTGTCTTGGAGTTCTCACATTGAGATTTCCCGGAGTAGATTCCCGCTTTACATAAGATCAAATAAGATAGTCGAGCTACTGACCCAGCAGGAAGGCCATAATAGATCTATTGCACCGTAGCCCATTAAGTCAAAAGACCGTCCACCTTCCTAATAAAGGACAGTATGTCTTTAGCAGGAATCAACCTGAAGTTTGCAGTGCTGATAGTTGCCTGCCTGAAAAGTAACATCCTAAAAAGCGCGATAACAGGACATTCGCATAAGATGTGTTTGGTCATTTCTACTTCCACCAGACAGAGAGGGCAGGGCATTCAGCCTTGCTGGACGGACCCATCTTGATCAGGTGATATCTGACCAGGTGATGGCCAGTTAAGTACCCCACTAGAAGTTTTGGATTAGTTCTACTTATTTGAGTATTACCCTTGTGAATGAAGGGCATAATATAAGATAAGATAAAATATACGAGCTACTGTCCCAGCAGGAATGCACTGGGACCATAAAAGATCTATTGTGCCGTAGCCCATTAATCCAAAAGACCGTCCACCTTTCTAATAAAGGGCAGTAAGTCTTTAGCAGGAATCAACCTGAAGTCTGCAGTGCTGATACGGATAGTAGCCTGCCCGAGGAGTGACATCCTAAAAGGCGCGATGGTGGGACATTCGCACAAGATGTGTTTGGTCGTTTCCACGTCCTCCAGACAGAGACGGCATTGAGTCTCGTTGGACAGAGCCATCTTCTTCAGGTGATATCTGACCAGGTGATGGCCAGATAAGTACCCCACTAGGAGTTCTTAGGTGGGTTCTACTCATTTGAGTAATACCCTTGTGAATGAAGGGCAAAATAAGCTGCTTTGATTAATGTAGCCCTGGAAGGTTATTCCAGTACTGATGACGCAATAGTGCAGACCAATCTGTGATCCGCAGTTTGGCCCAGGCCAGCCCAAAGCCACAGTGAGGCTCAGGTGCATGAAAGCCACTGGATGATCCTTGTCTAGCAAGTTCATCCCCAGCCTCGTTCCCCTCAATGCCCTGGTAGCCTGGCATCCAACACAATAAAACTCGATTTTTGGTTGCCAACGGTTGGAGGAGTTCGTAATACTCCTTCACCGGTTTTGAAGAGATCTCATAAACGAAGAGTGCCTTTATAACTGCTTAACTGTCTGAGAAGATAGCTATGTGAGCGCCTCGAAGTCCCGTTTCCAAGATTACCCTGGCGCAGTAGTTAAGTACCCCACTAGAAGTTTTGGATTAGTTCTACTTATGTGACTAGTACCCTTGTGAATGAAGGGCATTATCAGCTCCTTTGATTCACGTAGCCCTGGAAGTACTGGAATAAGTACTGATGACGTAATAGTGCAGACCAATCTGTGATCCGCAGTTTGGCCCAGGCCAGCCCAAAACCACAGTGAGGCTCAGGTGCATGAAAGCCACTGGATGATCCTTGTCTAGCAAGTTCATCCCCAGCCTCGTTCCCCTCAATGCCCTGGTAGCCTGGCATCCAACACAAGAAAACTCGATTTTTGGTTGCGAACGGTTGGAGGAGTTCGTAATACTCCTTCGCCGGTTTTGAAGAGATCTTATATACGAAGAGTGCCTTTATAACTGCTTAACTGTCTGAAAAGATAGCTATGTGAACGCCTCGAAGTCCCGTTTCCAAGATTACCCTGGCGCAGTAGTTAAGTACCCCACTAGAAGTTTTGGATTAGTTCTACTTATGTGACTAGTACCCTTGTGAATGAAGGGCATTATCAGCTCCTTTGATTCACGTAGCCCTGGAAGTACTGGAATAAGTACTGATGACGTAATAGTGCAGACCAATCTGTGATCCGCAGTTTGGCCCAGGCCAGCCCAAAACCACAGTGAGGCTCAGGTGCATGAAAGCCACTGGATGATCCTTGTCTAGCAAGTTCATCCCCAGCCTCGTTCCCCTCAATGCCCTGGTAGCCTGGCATCCAACACAAGAAAACTCGATTTTTGGTTGCGAACGGTTGGAGGAGTTCGTAATACTCCTTCACCGGTTTTGAAGAGATCTTATATACGAAGAGTGCCTTTATAACTGCTTAACTGTCTGAAAAGATAGCTATGTGAACGCCTCGAAGTCCCGTTTCCAAGATTACCCTGGCGCAGATGTCAATGGCGTGGATCTTAGCTTGAAAAACACTGGGCGAGACTCCCATTGAATCGATCGATCGATCGAAATCTTGGTGTTGGGTCCAAAGACACTTGCACTAGCACCCTGTTGTGTTTTAGACCCATCGGTGAACCACTTTATGGTGATGATGACATCTAGGATCTGTCAGGGAGTGTCATTTTCCCATACGGAGCAGTCTGGCATGAGGACTGAAAATTTTCTTCCGAAGTAAACCTCCGTGATCATGTAGTGATTCGTAATGGTCATGTGACCGCCTTCTCCACTACGGAAGTTAAACGAAGCCTAAAGAGCATTTAGAGCTGCTGATTCTTGGTTGAATATATGTAACGGAGTAAGGCCAATAATCGCCTCCAGGGCTGATATAGGACAAGTGCGCTTAGCTCCAGTGATGCCAAGGCAAGCATGGCGTTGAAGTTTATTGCACTTCAGTAAAACAGAAGACTGCTGAGTTTTCTGCCACCACACAAGCGCTTCATATGTCACCATCGGCCGTACCAACATGGTATATAACCACTCAATTATCTTTGGATTGAGCCCCATGTACGTCCGAAGAGACTTCTGCAAGCCCACATTGTGCTTGTGGCTTTGCTTAGTACATTATCTATGTGAGTATTCCAGGTGAGCTTCGAGTTTAGTGTTACCCCGAGATATTTAACTTCAGTGGAATAATCTAAGACCGTGCTGCCTAACGAAATTGGGTCCTATGTTATATTTCGTTTTCATTTGAACGGCACAACGACAGTTTTCTGTGGGTTTACATGTAAGCCCACAGCAACACACCAGTGCAGAACTATGTATGTCAAGGGCCGACCTCATCACCTCCGTGATGGTAGATTCGAATTTGCCGCTGACTATGATAGTTAAATCATCCGCGTACCCGATAGTAAGATAACCGCGCTCATTAAGCATGGAAATCAGCTCGTCTACGACAAGGGACCACAAAAGGGCTGACAAAACGCCACCTTGTGGACAACGCTTTACGGCATTCACACAAATGGATGTACTGCCTAGAGTTGAGTGAATATCCCGCCCACGGAACATGGCATCTATCCATGCAATGGTAGCGGGTGGAATGTCCCCGAGTTCCAGTGCTCTGGAAATGCACTCGTAGCCGGTAATATCGAAAGCCCCCTCAATGTCAAGAAACGCACACAACGCGATTTCCTTATCACTGAGGGACTTTTCGATTGTACTGACAAGGTTATGCAAGGCGGTCACTTTTGATTTGCCCTTCGTGTACGCGAATTGTATACGATGTAGGGGGCTCGACAGTTCCATTTTGTGCCTGATATGCAAATCAAGCAACTTTTCCTTGGTTTTAAGGAAGAAGGAAGTAATGCTAATCGATCTATAGGATTTGGGCATATGTTCCGCTATATTGCCCGCTTTGGGTATAAAGACCACATTAACTTTCCTACAAGGTTGTGGTATGTACCCAAGGGTGTAACTTGTCCTAGAAAGCTCGATTAACGGAGTTATTATGATCCCCAAGCGGTTTTGAAAACAGCGTCTACTCCGGGAGCTTTAAATGGCTCAAAGTAGTGATAGGCATAATGACTCTTTTCACTGTGCCAGCACATAAGCTCTAACTCTTTCCAATGTGTCGTTCAAAAAGAGTCATGCAAAGAGTCTGAAACTTGGCTAATAACATATTCAATAAAAGTCGTAGATGGGCGACCCCAACCTTTTTTTCTCTTTTTTGACCCCAGATTCGGAGTTGGCGACCCCCCCCCCCCCCCCCCCCCCCCCCATGCCCTTTAGTTCGAGCCAGGCCGATCGGACCACTATTTCCCATGAAAGCGGGGCTGCCAGCCTGGGATGGGCGACCCCAATTTTTTTTCTCTTTTTTGACTCCAGATTCAGAGTTAGCGACCCCCCAATACCTTTTAGTTCGAGCCAGTCCGATCGGACCACTATTTCCCATGAAAGCGGGGCTGGCAGTCTGGGATGGGCGTCCTTTGAGCGGACTTTATCGTCCATTTTACTTTGTCCTTGTCAAAAAATGACCCCCGGTAAATTGCGTGTCCGGTTTTCGGGAAGCTGTTGGGGCCTCGCAGTTGGGGAGGGGTCAGTTACAGACAGTACGGAACCTGGGAAATGGGTCTCAAGCAGAAGCTTTAATGTTTCTTCTGGACCTTCAGTATACGAACCGTCTGGTCTCAATAGAAGGCCGACTCCGTTTGCTGAGTCTTTGGATAGAGCTTTGTGAAGGCGCGCCGCCTCCAGCAGCGACAGAATGCTCTCACAATGTCGTTTCCAGCATTTCCGTTTGGAATGCCAGATGAGTTTATTGTACTCGGTGGGAACAGTTCTGTACTCATCCTACCTATTGAAGCGCTTGGCTTTGTTGAACAACCTCCTAACCTTGGTTCGCTTGCCGGCCAATTCTCGTTGCTGCAGCGTACTTTACGCCCCGACTCCACCTTACGTAAAACGGTACTATCTCTGTAGGAGGAAGTTTACATTTCATTGAGCTCATCAGCTGCCAGCTCAATTTCCCCCGTAGTGCTGATGGGACTGACCAGTAGTCCAGTTAGTTTTCCTTGGACAAAAAGTATCCGAACGAATGTCAGATTGTTCTAGTATTTCGATTCTAATTGTCTATGATCTGAAAGAGACACCTCGTCCGACACGTGCCAGTTCGCAATTAACCTGGAGAAGAAACCGCTAGCAACGGTAATGCCGAGTACCTCTTCCCTTGCCGCCGTGACAAAGGTAGGTTTCCACCCCTGTTCAGGACATTCATATGTTTTCACATAAGATAGTGAAGAAAACGCTTACCTCTATCAGTGATATCGCTGCTACCCCACACCGTGTGTTGTACATTCGCGTCACAATCGATCACATAATGCTGGTTAGTACGACGATAGAAGTCAACGAGCTGCTAAACCTCGAGCGGTGGAATCTCAACATTGTCAGATGGGAAGTAGGCAGACGCAACTACCACTTTCTAACGACCGTTGAGTGTGGATAGTCGCACCAATGCTACAGCTAGATCTCTAAAAATAAAATTTGTTCGTGGCAAATAGTTGACGCATTTGTCGGTCAGAAGCGCCGCACACGGACAACCCACTAACCTGTCATATATCAACTTACCAGTTGTTATGTTTAGACGACAAATTCGGTCACGGGCAACCCATGGCTCTTGAATAAGCGCAATGGTGGCTTCTTTATTGGCGAATAACCTGCGCACAGTGGCCGATGCTCCTTAATGGCGCTCATGGTCCTGCAAAGATAGCGAGCGTTAGACAAGGCACTTTTGCTTGCCCTGTCGGGAACTGTTGCCTCCGTGCCGTTTTCCTTGACGCTCCCTTCGGTGAGAGCCGCTGAGGTTCCTCGGGCTATTAGCAGCACGTGGACCAAACGGGTTAATGCCCCGTCTCGACGGTGCGCGTTACGGACATTAACCACGGGCGGAACAGGTTTTGCGGCACTTAATGTTGCGCTTTGAGTGCTAGATGCGCTGCTGGTTGCTGGTGTATTCTCTCTGGTTCCTGTTAACCCCTTGTGGGGCATATGGCATTAACAACGTCTACTTTCCACCTCGTCCTGTTCATCGCCATCGCTTTCAGCTCACTCTACAACTTGCCTATTGAGGCACAATCTCTTTTAACTGATCTTCTCCAGGTGTTACTAGGTCGTCCAACGCGGCGACTTGCGTCAGTTCCCTGCGGGTTCCAATCGAGGGCCTGTTGAGCGATGTTGTTCGGTCCTTTTCGGAGAGTGAGACCTATCCATTGCCACTTTCGCCTTTTATTGGAAGGGGAGTACTAATCCGTGGAATGGAAATTACCTCCAGGTCATAGGCAATGCGGACACACATCACAGAGTGGATTTCCGCGTTAGGTAATACCAACCCACGAAAATCCACTCTGGAAAATCTAAGACAGGATCTCTGCTTTAGACAGTATCAAAATTTGGAGCGATTTTCCGTCGTAAAAAATATTTGTGGAGTGATTCATTTCGACTATTGCACGAAATTTCTTGCAAATCCATCAATCAAATTTATACATTTTGGGGCAGTTGTCATGATAACTTTTCTCCCCACAGCAAAATTAATCAAATGTGAAGATATTTGATATTGGCAAAATAATACCAACCCTTACCCTTACAAAATTTTTGTGGGATTTTTTTTTTCGTTTTTTGTCTTCCGATTTCTAATACACCTCGTTCTTCTTCTTTCTTCCAGGGTAAAGGATTCCTCAACGAACCGCTGAAATTCGACGTGGTCGATGCCTTAGAATACAACGTGACTGGTCTTCAGCCCGACACTCGGTACTCTATTCAAGTGGCGGCACTTACCCGAAAGGGCGATGGCGATCGTAGTCTTCCGATAATTGTTAAAACACCAGGTGGTGTACCATTACGACCGGTAACCAGAATTAAAACGCTCGAGCGAGATCCTCGCGTATCTATCGAACTCGAGTGGGATCGCCCCGATCAAACTTATGGCGAATTGAGAGGCTACCGACTCAAGTGGGGCATTAAAGATCAGCCGCTGAACGAGGAAATCATTTCAGGACAGCATGCCAACAGCAGAAAAATCAAGGATCTTGAACGAGGTGTCACCTACGAATTCCGAGTCGCTGGCATGAATCATATTGGCATCGGTCAGGAATCCGTCAAATATCTGACTACCCCAGAAGGCGTGCCATCCGGTCCACCAATAAACATAACAATCCGATTCCAGACGCCCGATGTTCTGTGCATAACATGGGATCCGCCTACAACTGAAACCCGAAATGGACAAATCACCCGTTATGACGTTCAGTTTCACAAGAAAATCGATCACGGACTTGGTTCGGAAAGAAATATGACGTTAAGAAAGGCGGTCTTCACAAATCTTGAGGAAAGCACCGAATATGTGTTCCGTGTCCGGGCGTATACGAAACAAGGTGCCGGGCCATTTAGCGATAAGCTCATCATCGAGACTGAACGTGATATGGGTCGAGCACCGATGTCGGTTCAGGCTGTCGCTACATCCGAACAGACGGCCGAAGTTTGGTGGGAGCCAGTACCGTCTCGCGGCAAACTGTTGGGCTACAAGATATTCTATACTATGACGGCTGTTGAGGATTTGGACGAGTGGCAGACAAAAACAATTGGACTCACCGAATCGGCCGATTTGGTGAATTTGGAGAAATTCGCTCAGTATGCCATTGCAATATCTGCACGATTCAAGTCTGGATTGGGACGTCTAAGTGAGAAGGTGACGGTAAAAATTAAGCCAGAAGATGTGCCTCTGAATCTGCGAGCTCATGATGTTAGTACGCATTCAATGACGCTAAGTTGGTCTCCGCCTATTCGACTTAACCCCATTAACTACAAAATATCATTCGATGCTATCAAAGTGTTTGTGGACTCGCAAGGATTTTCACAAACGCAGATCGTTCCTAAGCGGGAAATTATCCTGAAGCATCATATCAAGACGCATACCATTAATGAACTGTCCCCGTTCACCACCTACAACGTTAACGTTAGCGCCATTCCACCAGACTACTCATACAGACCGCCCACTAAGATAACTGTTACCACTCAAATGGCAGCGCCGCAACCCATGGTCAAACCTGATTTCTATGGCGTCGTAAATGGCGAAGAAATTCTTGTGATACTTCCCCAAGCTTCCGAAGAATACGGACCCATATCGCATTACTACTTAGTCGTTGTACCTGAAGATAAATCGAACTTGCATAAGAACCCGGATCAGTTCTTGACCGACGATCTACTGCCCGGTCGGAATAAGCCCGAAAGACAGAACGCTCCATATATTGCCGCCAAATTTCCACAACGGTCCATTCCATTTACCTTCCAC
Organism: Chloromyia formosa; assembly: GCA_964017055.1. Lineage (NCBI taxonomy): Eukaryota > Metazoa > Arthropoda > Insecta > Diptera > Stratiomyidae > Chloromyia > Chloromyia formosa. The sequence goes on along the minus strand of OZ024816.1, from coordinate 34,917,622 downwards.
TTAGGTTCAGGCGATGACTATCACAACTTCACCAACAAGAAACTTGATCGCGACAAGCGGTACCGAATTTTCGTACGAGCGGTTGTGGATACGCCACAGAAGCATCTTTACACGTCCAGTCCGTTCTCTGAATTCTTATCGCTTGATATGCGTGAGGCTCCTCCCGGAGAACGACCACATCGCCCTGATCCCAATTGGCCCTTGGATCCTGAGGTATCCGTAAATCGGAATAGCGACGAACAGAGCATGTTGTGGGTTGTGCTACCCGTTCTGACGGCATTGATCCTCTCCACGGCGTTCGTTATATTGTATATAGCCAGACGACGAAGACAGCCATGTAAGACACCAGATCAGGCGGCTGTAACACGACCTTTAATGGCAGCCGATCTTGGAGCTGGGCCCGCACCAAATGATCCTGTGGATATGCGACGGTTGAATTTCCAAACGCCCGGCATGATCAGCCATCCGCCCATACCGATATCGGAGTTCGCTAATCACGTGGAGCGTCTGAAAGCCAACGATAACTTGAAGTTCTCGCAAGAGTATGAAAGCATTGAGCCGGGTCAGCAATTCACCTGGGATCACTCGAACCTTGAGTACAACAAGAGCAAGAACCGATATGCTAACGTTACCGCTTATGATCACAGCCGGGTCCACCTACAATCCGTTGATGGTATCTTGGGATCGGATTATTTAAATGCCAACTACTGCGATGGCTATAGGAAGCACAATGCCTACATTGCGACCCAAGGTCCGTTACAGGACACCTTCATCGACTTTTGGCGAATGTGCTGGGAGCAAAAAACGACAACGATCGTGATGATGACTCGCCTGGAGGAACGTGCTCGAATCAAGTGCGACCAGTATTGGCCTTCGCGCGGGACCGAGACCTACGGTCAAATGTTCGTAACCATCACCGAAACTCAAGAGCTGTCAACGTATAGCATAAGAACCTTCCAGGTGTGCAAGCAGGGCACCACGGAACGACGCGAGATCAAACAACTACAATTCACCGCCTGGCCAGATCATGGTGTTCCCGATCATCCGGCTCCCTTCTTACAATTCTTGCGTCGTTGTCGATCGCTAACTCCACCCGATTCCGGACCGGTAGTTGTTCATTGTTCAGCCGGTGTAGGACGCACGGGATGCTATATCGTGATTGACTCCATGCTCGAGAGGATGAAGCACGAAAAGATTGTCGACATCTACGGTCACGTGACATGCTTGCGCGCCCAGCGAAATTACATGGTCCAGACCGAGGATCAGTACATCTTTATCCACGACGCAATTCTGGAGGCCATCATTTGCGGAAATACTGAATTGCCAGCTCGCAATCTCCACTCGCACTTGCAGAAACTGATGCTAACCGAACCGGGCGAGAATATAACCGGAATGGAGATTGAATTCAAGAAATTATCAAACGTTAAGACTGATTCAACGAGATTTGTTACAGCCAACTTGCCGTGCAATAAGCATAAGAATCGTTTAGTTCACATTTTGCCGTACGAGTCGACCAGGGTCTATTTGACGCCGATCCACGGCGTTGAGGGCAGTGACTATATCAATGCCAGCTTCATTGATGGCTACCGTTATCGATCTGCCTATATTGCTGCCCAGGGACCGTTACAGGAGACGGCCGAGGACTTTTGGCGAATGCTATGGGAGCATAATTCAACGATTGTTGTGATGCTGACCAAGTTGAAGGAGATGGGAAGGGTAAAACGAATGTAGTTTGTCGTAAATGTGAATTTATTTTAATTTTTGCTTTTGTTTTTTAGGAGAAATGTTTCCAGTATTGGCCACACGAACGTTCAGTACGCTATCAGTACTATGTTGTGGATCCTATTGCGGAATATAATATGCCACAGTATAAGTTACGCGAATTTAAGGTGAGTAATTGCGGGGACTTTTCCCTGTGTACCCCTGAAAGGCCTCGGTTTTCGAATTGCCTCTATTTGTCTCATTCTAGTGATTACATTCTCTTCCGGTAGATGTGCATTCAGGTGCTTCAGTACCCTCCTATCCATGGGTTTGCATGCGTCAGTCAATTTAGACACCTGGATAGGGTGCCTATCTAAGACCTATAACGAGCCGTTGCATCGTTAGCCTCCCTGAGCTGTGTGAGAAAATATTCTGTTCCTGTTTTTATTGACTATTTTCCATCCAAATGGGCCGGTCTGCCAGCACACATCGCAGAGTTTGGTGTTTTTTTGGGAGCTGGTGCCCTTTTGGCCTGCACGGTTATTTATGCTTTTCGACTATCGCATCCCGTTACATCAATAGGGACCGACTTATTGCCATTGTCTGTTTTTAGGCGAAGAAGACTCGACTTCACCGCGAGTTGAACCAAATGAGATCGTTGACAAGGACGGGGGTCAGTGGGACTTAGGTCCCACGTTTATTTCTAAAAGTAAGTCCCACTCACCTCCGTCCTCAAGAAAAGTACCTTTTTGTACAAAGTGGGGCGCAACATAAAGCCTTTAAAGAGTACCGTTAGGATTATTTCGGGCATGGCCGCATTCTACGTGAAGTAAAAATGGTCCCAAGACTTAGAGCAAGTAGCCTTAATGTACTTGTGGGGATGCAAATCGGTGGAAGGACTAAAAAGGAACCCAAAGAGGTCCTTCTTAGTCCTGTTCTGTACCAGAAATGGGTCCCACGTTGGGCACCAAATATGTAACGGACGGTTGGGTGGGCATCCGAAGATGCCCGTGGGGACGGAGCCTAAGGTAGCATAATTGACCGTGATGGTCGGGCCGTGCCATCTGGCGAAGAAAAAGACCCCTCAACGAGCTAAGCCTATGCTTGCTGTAGCTCAGTTCGGGAGATGTGGGCGGGGTTTTCGCCGCTCGTCCTTTACGTATTAACAAAAATTCATAGGCCTGGGGAAGACAACACAAACAGGGAAGGTAAAAATGGGGAATAATAAAAAATAGTCGATAAGGATGGAATGGTTGGCGGACGGATCAGACGCCCACGCGGTCGAATCTGGGTCCGGGTGTGATGGGACCCTCGGCCTCTGGTTTCGTACCGCCAACAGATCACTACTCATCAGGTGCTGCTTCGATCTGCCGGTGGGAGCAGCACTACCAGACCATAATATGGTTGTTGTTGTAGCAATGGTCAGAATTCGATGTGTTTGTCTGTTACATGCCAACAGTTTCGTCTTCATCCCCGGTGTCAAGGGATAGAAAGTTAGCTGCCTCTATTGGGTTCTCCCACAGCGCTCTTGGAGTCAAGTGAGTGGGCGCAGCTGGGCATTGAAAGATATGGTTTACGTCGTGAGGGGTTCCGTTACAAGCACGACTGATGTTTGAGACGTCCTGGTCTATGCGAGATAGGTAGGAGTTCAGTCGCGGACACCAGCCTGACCGAAGTTGGGCGAGTGTTGTTCTCGTAGCTCTCGGAAGTCTTTCCTCTTCCTGAGATATCGTTGGTGGTATGGACGAGAGCACTGGATTCGGACCTAAGCTTGCTATTGACTTGTTGACCTCTTCACGATGTATTGCTGCGATGGCCGACCTATGTGCGTTACTATCAAATGGTTCCCTTTTGTATCTCTGGACGTCGCTTTCAAGGTCCCTCAGGTCACGCCTGACATGTCTGGGCGGCGGCGTCTTGTCCATGAGATTGAAATTAGGGTGATCACTGCGATAGCAGCCCACAAGGTATTGCTTGGCAAGAAGCTGGTTGTGATCTCTTAAAGGCATCATCCTGGTTTCCTGATGTAGATGGTCCTGGGGTGACATCAGGAGACAGCCTGTAACAGTGCGGAGAGCGGCGTTTTGGCACGTTTGAATCTTCTTCCATTGCGTGTCACAGAGATTCTGCGACCACACAGGAGCCGCATAGTTGGCCACTGATCTTCCGACTGCTTTATACGTGACCAGTAGAGTTTCTTTGTCTTTGCCCCAGGTGCTACCGGCCAGGGCTTTGAGGATCTTATTCCTACTGCGCATCCTATCGCATACAGTTAAGGCATGGGGTGATGATGTGGCCATGCTATCTAGCGTAACTTCTAGGATTTTAGGATGGTTTATAGTAGGAATAGGATGATTCCCGATCGAGATATCAAGCTGCATCTTGACCTCCTTCGTCCAGGTGGTGAATAGGGTTGCCGAGGATTTGGGCGCTGAGACGGTCAAGTTCTTGTTTATGAAGAACGAGTTTAGTCGTTCAAGATAACTGTTGATGTTTCTGCACATAACCGCTATGTCATTCCCTGTTACTAGAATGGAACAGTCGTCAGCGTAGGAGATAATATCGATCCCTTCAGGTGGTGCTGAGAGTCCTGAGAGGTATAGATTGAACAAGGTAGGAGATAAAACTCCTCCTTGAGGTACCCCTTGTTTAATCTTCCTAAGCTTTGATTTGCTGTTCCAGAATTCTGTGTAGGATTGCCTGCCAGCGAGATAATTGGCAATCCATTTCCATGGAAGCGGTGAACAGTTGATGTCAGACAGGAGCGCTGAATGGCTGACAGTGTCGAAGGCCTTCGACAGGTCAAGCGCCACCAATATTGTTCTTTCACAAGGACGAGCCTGGTTGAGACCATTATGGATGCGGGTTGTAATGACATCCAAGGCCGTGGTCGTACTGTGCATGCTTCGGAAGCCATGTTGGTGATCAGCGAGCTGGATGTGGGCTGTAAGAACAGGGTGGATTAGTGCTTCCAGCGTTTTGGCAACTGGTGACAGTAAAGTTATTGGACGATAGCATTCGCCGAGTGTCGCTTTCTTCCCAGGTTTTAGTATCGGGATGACTCTCCCTTTTTTCCAGATTTCCGGAACGATCAACGAGGAGATGGATAGATTGTACGTAGCCGTGAGGTAGTTGATGGCTGGAAGATCGAGGTGTTTGAGCATGGTCATTGAAATGCCATCTGGTCCCAATGCTTTCGAGTTGTTTGACCTCCTTATAGCTGCAACTACTTCGTCCGTGGTGAAAACGGGTATGCTATCTGTGGTTCGGTTGTGAATCTGTCTACGGATTTTGCGCTTAAGTCTGTCTGGTGCGGGGTGTTCAATAAATTGTTTGTTGAAACGACTTGCGCAGTGGGTAGGGTCACTTGTTGAATATTCACCGAACTGTATGACGACGTTCCCTTTCTTGTTTGGTGGATTGGAGAGGGCACGGACTGTCGACCATAACTTACTCAACCCTGTGGTAAGGTTGCAGTTATTCAGATGGGTGCTCCATTTAGACCTTCTGTGTTCGGCTACTTGATTCGGCTGTGCGAACGTCGGTTGGCGTTGGCAGTGCGGGGAATTTGGCGTTGGTATTGGAGGTAAAACCGTTCCAGTCAGCCTTGTTGTGGTTGACAAACGTGCGGTGTTCGGATGATATGATGTTTGATGGTTTGTCAAGCCTTATCACTATTGGTAGGTGGTGTGAAGACAGTGTTAAGACCGGCTCCCATTGTGTTTCATTTATGAGGCCAGCACTAGCAATCGTGATGTCTGGAGAACTGGAACATGTACCGGCGATGCGAGTGGGGATGTCATCTTTTAGGGTACAGAAATCTGAGGCATCAATCTGTCGGCTATTGAGATACCTCTGGCGTCGTTGTTGAGGTTGGAGTGCCAGGTTTCGTGGTGAGCATTAAAGTCACCGAGCAGGAGGCGATGTTGACCAGTGAGGAGATGGTTGATATTTACGTGATATCCAGGGGGACAGCTGGATACTGGTGGAATGTATATATTGTAGATTTCAATATCAACATTTCCCGATTTTAAGGCGATGGCTTGCACTTCCATGATGTTGTCATTGCTGGTGATATCAGTTTCCCGGTATTGCACGGAATGGTGAATTATGAAGGCAAGCCCTCCTCCCGCGTTGGTCAACCTGTCTTTCCTGACAATAGCGAAGTTGCCATATGAGTTTAGGAACGAGTTGGAGTGCAGTTTCGTCTCCTGTATGGCTCCAACTTGGATACGATGTCTGTCCATAAATGATGCAAGTTCAGCGATCTTGTTCTGCAACCCATAATATGGTTCGTTGCAGGTGGTTCATTACAGTTCTTACGCTCATCGCTTTCACATGATATTATCTTTCCTCCTACAATACTCGCACTTCTTCCGTTTTCGATCCCCCCACGGCCTTGTTGTCTGTTTACAAGAACTCGCCACTTCTTCGAATCATGACTAATTACGACAGATTGATCATGACTAATTACGACAGATTGGAGCTCGCTCCCACGGCAGCCGGTTCTACGCACCGGAGCGACCTGTTTTTACAACAGCCAAGAGCTGCCAAACCCCTTCAATGCAAGAAGATTGTGTGTCTATTTTACAGCTACTCTTACTTCCAGCTTTAATAGTTATTACATTTATTTATAATTATTTTTATCCATTAAAACCAATATGAAAACCTTCTAAATTCAATTTTAGGTAACCGACGCCCGTGACGGTTCATCGCGTACAGTTCGACAATTCCAATTTATCGACTGGCCCGAACAGGGCGTGCCCAAATCAGGTGAAGGTTTCATCGATTTCATTGGCCAAGTGCATAAAACGAAGGAGCAATTTGGCCAGGACGGTCCAATTACGGTTCATTGTAGCGCGGGTGTTGGACGCACTGGCGTATTTATATCGCTAAGCATTGTTCTAGAACGCATGCAATACGAGGGCGTTTTGGATGTATTCCAAACAGTGCGCATATTGCGAGCCCAAAGACCCGCAATGGTGCAAACTGAGGTAAGCATCGATCATTTCCCGATCGTTAATCTATTTTTCACCTATTTTTTCACTTCAGGATCAATATCATTTCTGCTATCGTGCCGCTCTTGAATATCTAGGATCTTTTGATAATTATACGTCTTAAGTGAAACGAAGTTAGCCATAACGCCGTGATATTCTGAACAATGAATATGAAATCACAGAGACTAAAAATAAAATGATACTTATCATCACTTTTAAGCGATTACATGTGTAGTGAAAAAAAACGTCATTTTTTTATTTCCAAAATTTTCTTTGGGAAGTTAAAGTCTGCGCAAAAAAATTATGAGAGACCAGCAAATATTCTACATTTCCGGTATTCGTTAAATTTTAGTGTTACTAAGAAACTGATATAAGCATCGAGACAGAATTTAATTATAAAACGAATAAAGGATAGTATTTTTCTGAAGAAGATATTATTGAATAATATGAATAGGCAGCAATGGTAAATATGGCATCTGAAATTATGACGATTTGTTTAATTAGAACTGAATAAAGAAAAAAATAGTAAATAAGCATTTGAATAGCTTCAAGATAATTAACAAAAAATACATACTTATGTAAGTAGATGAAATATTCCCCGTGACAGTGACTCTTAATTTGTGCAGCTGAATTGTATCGTAATTGTAACTGGACGAATGCTTGATTTTTTTTAGCAAAATTGAGAAAAAATTGTGTGCGTAAAATTCATTTACACTCAATTCAATTCAATATTGGATAAACGTCATAATGAGCAAAAGTGCATTTTTTTTTAATTGTATATGTGAACAACTTGTAAAGTCTAATTCGAATACGAAAAAGAAAATACGAAAATGAATCTCATGTTGTATAGTAATAAATGAAACGAAAAGGTGAAGTAAAAGAAAAGAAACATTATATAAGCATCATGATAAGAAATGTGTAATTGTAAGTAGTGTTGCTTATATATAGATGTATAAGAATTTAAAATAAGTATATACATACACGTACAGAATAGTTTCTAAGTAGTCTTAGCTGTCGAAGAGGGGTCTGCGGTATTTTCAAAGTCAAGGGTCTCTTTGCAACGGTAGGGGGCTTCATGCGTTTGATGTTCGTGAAACTGAACGAAATACATTTCATTTTCAAATTATTGCTAACATTCCCAAAATCTTTATTTCGATCTCAATTCAGAGATCGCTAGTGTTCAAATTTTAAATTGGTTCAATTAGGAAATGAAAATTAAAGTTGTGATTGTTAATTGCATATCACTGAATTAGTATAACAAATTCGCTTAGATTTATAGTAAATGTTTATAACGCTTCGAGTGTGTTGTTGTTGCCAATATCTTATTTTGATTTGATCATATTAAAAGTGCATATGTGTTCATTCGAAACACATAAATGGAATTGCACGATAATCAATTGGAATTTTATAAAGACCATTGGCTGATTATGCAAAAAAAAGTGGTTCTAATCCGGAAAATGAATGGTAGGACAATAAAGCTAAGGCCTATATCGCGTTAGAGGTTACTTCCGTGGAGATGGCAACGTCCTTCGGCAGTTTCAATAGTTCGCTACAGTGTCGTATAGGCCTTCTATATTACTAGTACTTCCGCCTGGAATACAGCTGCATTATCTTGGAGGCGTAAGTATCCTCAAACATATTTAATATTTTCCGTTATTTCATACCGTGATTGCGCCATTTTGTTATGGTTGGCAAGTCAGTATCGAAGTGGTTTTGGAAGTTTAGCTCGGTGATATAGTCAATTGCAGTGGGAGCACATCTGGCACTTTCTACGAAAACGAAGCCGGAACTTTACTGTCCATATCCATAAGATTTTGCAATTCATTATGCGCCTTCATTCAGTTTCATCTAGAAGGTAGAAGGTTTAGAATGACGTTTAGCGCGGACACGATAGCATAACACCCGTTAGCACGGTCCATGCATCTAAGAGTCCACCACATTGAGCGAGTTTATTAGCAACAAGCCGTAAAAAGTAGCTGCGGCTCAACTAGCGCTGTTGTAATTATGCACGACTTTTTAACTCGCACAGTAGCTAACTAGTCGAAAGTCGTATTGGCGACTGTCGAACGAATTAGTTCCGTCGACATTATGAAAACATTGACATGAACCACTGGGATGGTAGGTAGGTAGGTATTTTCAAGGGTTGCCGTGAATTAACCACAGCACACATAGACCACTCATGATCTGTTGCGATGCCACCAAGACTCTCTACCTAAACTTTTAACCCGACGTACCCAGCCAGCCGATGCTGACAATAAAGCGATTTATTCGAATCGCATTAACATTGACGAGATCCTCTATGTCCTGGAAAAAAGAGAACCCCAAAACTTCCTCCTCCTATAAGCCAAGGCTGGGCAGTAACTGCAGAAGTTGTCAGGATGAGGAGGACTCTCCTCCTCATCCTGACAACTTCTGCAGTAGTCGTGATGAGGAAGGCCGGGCCTCCTCGCATGCTCGCCGATAGGACAGTGACCTGTAATGACCCCCACCATCCTGTCAATATGCTTCCTGTTCAATGAGAGTAAGGGCCGGGGCATACTATCGATTATTCCACGACCAAATAGTTTAGTCAAATTGTGCAGGTGTCGCGATTTTACCTCCACTAAATTGTTTAGTTGTGAACAGCGGGCATACTATCCATAGTTGCCGTAACGATTTCAGTCGTTGATATGCGTCATCATGCCGTGCCACAGAAAAGTATTCGCTTTTGTTCTCTGTATAAGGCGAATAATGATAAGAAAAGGAATAGGAAATACTACGTACATCCCATAAACCGTGACCGATTATCGAATGGCATATTTCACAGATTGTATTCCAATATGAAGACATCTCCCGATAATTGTTTTAAGTTTTATAGAATGAGCGACATAGTTCCTCCTCCCACAGTTTCTTTATGTTACTAACAAACATCCGAATACTCTTTCAGGGACTTAAAATATAAAGCTAGCCTCTTTTCAATAGATTCAATTAATGAATCAATGTCGTCTGTAATAACTCCCGCCATTCTATTGCTCTATCCACGATTAATGTTATACGACTCCATAGTTACAGAACATCTTTTAGTCGAGTGTATGCGCGCTTCAATATAAAACCATGGACATTGAGTTGTCAATAGATAGTTTGGTTGTGCTTTTGTCAAAAGTTAATCGATGAGGGTTTATGATTTTTCTGTCGATCACAAATCGAGTCGATAGTATGCGCCTCCCCATTGAACCCCATAGTCTTTTGACAAACAACTAAACTGTTGATCGATTAAAAATCGATATTGTGCGCCCACTCTAACGCGGCAGAACGATTAACATTTATCCTGGGCCATATCATCATCGTTGGTTGGCAAGTACTACCGCCGAGCATTGGCCCTGCTGATCGCAACGGACTCGATTGCCATTTTACACCTAGCTATTGGCGACTTGATGTGGTTAAGATATGTATCTGTGGCTGCGATTCCCCCTTGACGGGCCAGCTCATTAGCCTTGCAATTGCCCGTGAAACCATTGTGGCCCGGAATCCAATAAACAGTAATATTGCTCATTGTCATGAGTGTCGAGCGACAATTCTCAACTGTTTTTGATGTAGAAATGACCGATTCAAGCAACCGTATTTCCATAAAAGTGGCGATATGTCTCCCGGCCATGATGGAGCTTCCACGATTGCCGAAATCTCCACCTGGAAGATACTGCAGTAGCCAGGAAGATGGACCGATACGTTAACACTTAGCCCTTCCGAATAAATGCCCGCACGCAGTGCTTCATCGGGTTTATGGTGTGTTTTGATAGGCACACGATCGTCGCACATTGTTTGCGATTAGTGATCAACCCAATTCCCCAATGGCAATTCATTTCGTGAATCCTGGAATCATCCGGGTTTGTGCTCCTAATGCTATCTCTATATGTATGTTGGGACCAATTTTCGAAATCCATCCTGCAGGGATAAACTTCGCAGCCGCTTTATTTAGGACTTTCCTTATGTTGAATTCGGCCTTACGTACGTCTGTTGGAATTGGCAAAGCAAGAAATTCAGCATGGTGTGCGATGTGAAGCCGTTCCAGTCAGGGTTGTTGTGATTGACAAAAGTGCAGTGTTCTGCAGGTATGACATTTGTCGGTTTGTCAATCTTTATGATGATTGGAAGATGGTCCAAGGATAGTGTTTTATGATGCTTGCACTGGCAATCGTGATGTCAGGAGAGCTGAAACAGGTATCGGCGAAACGAGATCATCAGGTTGTCCCGCTATTGAGGTACCTCCGATGTTGTTGTTAAAATTGGAATGCTAGAGTTCATGATGAGCATTAAAGTCACCAAGCAGGGACGGTGTTGACCAGTGAGGAAAGGGTTGATATTCGCATTGTATCCCGAGGGCCAGCTGAATACCGGTGGAAAATAGATATTGTAGACTTCAATATCAACATTGTCTGAATGGCAACGGCTTGCACTTCCATGATGTTATTTCCCGATATTGCACGAAATGATGAACAATGCAAGCAAGCCCTCCTCCGGCGTTGAGCATCATGCCTTTCCTAATAATAGTGTACTCACAATGTGTGTTCAGGGACGAATTAGAGTGCAGCTTCGTTTCGTTTCGTGGATGCGATGTCTGTCTATGAATGATGTAAGATTTTATGCTGCAATTCACTACAATTTAGGCGTATCAACGATGATGATCGGTGGTGCAGGTATAAGCTTCTGTTGTTGAGGAATCCTATTGAAACTATTCGCAGGAGTCACCGGAGATGACTGAAAGCCAATGCTCAGTGATGTTGGACAGTTTGAAGTATTAGAAGAGGTTGCTGCTTCTAGTCCTCTAATCCTAAACAGACTAGCAGTAAATGAGGAGTTCCAGTGCATGTGATAACACCACTCATCACAGCAGTTGCATCTCACTGATGTACTCGTAGCATTAGGGTGCAGCTCTCGATTCCATATGTAGCAGATCCAAGGACCGGGGTTATGTTCAATGCCGGCGCGTGTAAGTAGTAATGAGAGCAATTGCGCCGAGATGTGTTGCTCCCAATAAACATAAAAAACCACTTATCGCAGCAGTTGCATCTCACTGATGTACTCGTAGCATTAGGGTGCAGCTCTCTACCCCATATGTAGCAGATCCAAAGACCGGGGTTATTTTGTAATGCCGGCGCGGGGGAGTAGTACTGAGAGCAATTACGCCGAGATGTGTTGCTCCCAATAAACATAAAAAACGATTTGAAGCATATAAGAGACAAACAGGCTTTCCTTTTTGCATTTAAGGAATTTGGAAGCTCTTGACCATTATAACACGGGGTCGCTCCGGTGCGAAGAACCGGTTACCGCAGAAACGATGTGCTCAACGTCATGAGGGGTACTATAGCATGCCGGACCGGTGTTTTATATATTGTGATCGATGCGGGACAAGTACGAGTTAGTGTGTGAACAAGCCTGAACGAAGTTGAGCCAGTATGGTCCTTGTTGCTCTAGGGAGTTTTCGTTCATCCGGTAAAATGTCTGGTGGTTGAGCTGTGAGTACTGGATAAGTTTGGAACCCGTTATCGATGCGACTACCTCCTCTCTCTGCAGCGCAACAATGGGTGCGTTCTGCCGAGCTCTGGTTAAATTTCAAGTATCTGACTTCCATATGCTTACCCCTTCGGTAAAATATGTACCGTGAAGCGTCAATTTTTGGATCTGAAAATGTTCCCCTCCGGATCTAAAAAGTGTTCTGATCCGGAGGGGAACATTTTCAGATCTAAAAATTTACAGTTAGCGGTACACATGCTGCTATGTGCCAATGTTAATAGCTAAATCACCAACGCCAGTGTTTTCTTTCACAATGGGTGGGTTCCTGCGAGCGAATCAGGATTTGGTATTTCTCGAATTCTCCTCCATATGCTTTCACCTCCGGTAAAATTTGTACACACAACTGTCAATTTTCGGATCTGAAAATGTTCCTCTCCGTATCAGAATGCTTTTCAGATCGCTACGGGAATATTTTCAGATCCGTAAAATTGTCGTCAGTTTTGTGGACAAATTTTACCGGAGGGGAAAGCATATCAAATCCTGATCCGCTCGCAGGAGCCCACCCAATCGTGTCGGTAGTATGCGGATGACCATTGGACGCCATTAACTTTTGACATACAACTAAACAGTCGGACGATTTTTTTTATGTTAACGCCAACGCTTAGGGGATACCCTTTGATGCAACAGCATAACCTTAGCGGGTAAGAAAAATTAAGGTAAGAGAGGAGGGATGGGTTGAGTTGGATCAGATGGAATTAAATGTCGATGAGCGTTTTGTTTGAATTTCTGCAGGTCGTAATTGCAGGGGAAAACAAAGGATGGTAAACCGTTCCACATTCGGGTTGTCCTGCATTCGAATGAATCATAAAATATTCGGTTCGACTGCCGCTAGTTTCGATGGCAAGACGGTGGGCACGATTAGGTTACCGGGTGTTGCATACGGGAAATGCAACATTGGCAATTAGACTGCTTATTTCATTTGAGCAGCGGCCGGCGAGTGAAGTATCGATAAGTAAACGGTAGGCAACCAATGCGGGAAGTTATACCATCATTACCAATAACTCTAAAAGCTTTCCATTGCACCCTGTCTAATGCCGATTAAAAATCGACAGTATACCCAACGGCTGTCTGGTGGAATGATGTGTGTATGAATGAACATAAACGACCAAATAGAAAATATAATTGTTTTCGCGGCAGTGCGCTTTTTTCGAGCACCTATTGTATTGCAGAACAAGCACAATTGCGTAATTTTAATAACTATACTTTCAGCGAAACAACCTTTACATAAGGTTCATACTTTTTCTATTGCCCATCCAACATTGGGTTGTTGTTCTGTAAAATCAGTTCATATTTTGTAGATAATTTCACAGAAGAATTTTGTAGAATATCTATCGGATAGACTAGTAGAGCAATCGTCATTACTGAATATCTACAAAATATATCAAAAATTGAGAAATCTTAGCCATTTTGCTTTGAATTGCTAGAATTTATGTATAAAGCGAGTGGACTATGTTACATATCAAATTAGAATTTTATAAATAAAAATTAGCTGATGAAGGAATTTGAAAATATTGGGGCATGCTTCAATGTACGTATTAGAATTATGGTAAATTTAACAGGTAATATTAAACGTGAAAGAAATGCCCGCCGCTTATTAATGCCGGTCAAATTCAAATGCCATACTCTTCATTTGAGGGCAATGGTGGTATATGCTGACATTGTGATTTATTATTCCATGCCCACTATTTTTTCTACATTTGAGTAGGCGTAAAACATGGAGCATTTTGCTTGACACTACTCAGCAGCAATTTTAACCACAATGCTTTGGCATGTTTTCTGAATATGTACTGAAGTGAAATCCTGAAATACGAAAGTACGTAGCGTGGTGAATGGAGGCGACGACCTATACGAGTAGAAGCCACACCTCCGCAGGGGATAAATAAAGAAGAAGGGTGGCGGCCACTTGTATTCTAAAAGAAGCTCAGTTAAGCATATACCGTAACAATTCAATTTGGCTGGATTTGGAGTTATTCATTCCACGAGTATATTCGATTCAAAGTATGATCCGATGAAATAAACAGACCCCGAATTAGAGTGAAATTCGATTGAAAGGTAAATCGTTAAGAAAAAAACGATAAAAAAGATAAAGATACAAAAATCTATGCATGTATATTGTATATCAAAAATAAGTAACCAATTTGTAAATATTGTTTAAAAATAATATTAAAAAAAAACAACTAAAAATGAAACAAAGAATAAGTAAACCAAGCAAAAAATAAAAAATACAAAACGTTTATTGTAAAATTAAATTCTGAATTTGCCAGCAGAACACTTTCTTAATGGAAGAGATGGGAAATATACATAAGTGAAATGTTCTATTTCCCAAAAACGTAGTAAAGGCCGGTTGATACGATCCAATTACACTTGGATCAAATGTACTTTGAAATCACTTGAACGCTACTTGGATCGAGAGAGACAGCCGAATTGAAAAGGATGGTCGCCAACTCTACGGCGGCTTTCACACGCCACGCACGATACACGAGATTCTCAAAGAAAGCATCTGTGGCGAGCGAGCTTTGTATGGGCGATGATTAATTTTAAATTGCACTCGTATACGAAACTCGCTCGCCACTGGTGCTTTCTGCTAGAATCTTGTGTAGCGTGCGTTCCGTGTGAAAGCCGCCTACGTGGATCCAACTAGTATTCGGACGTGAACGAATGGCGTTTGTTTGTTTATGAATTGTATTAAAAACGCGATATTCAACCTTAGAATATAAATCCATGGAATGAGCTTAGGTAAAGGGGCTGCCATGCTAACGCACAGCACACATAAACCGCCACTGGGTCCGCTGTGATACCACTAGATCCACCTAATGAAAAACCAAGGCATTAAAACCAGCCTGTGCTGGCAATGTAACGATTAAGCTGTATTACACTCGTTTCCCTAAGGTCCTCCAGTTCCCAAGAAAAGCGGGAACCCAGGAACCTCCTCCGCCTCTCAGCCAGGGCCGGACAGTGACAGAGGAGATGGAGAACGCTCTCCTCCTCATCCACGTCATTACAGCTCCTGCAGTAGTCATTGTGAGGAATGCGAAGCCTCCAGGCAAGCTCTCCTATAGGACAGTGCCCCGTAATAACCCCCACAACTCTGCCAATGTGATTTCTGTTCTGTTCTGTGGCGGAGCGGCTAGGGTCAAGTTTCGGCCAAATCGACTTCGTTGTTTGGCACGTAACGCCGTTTAACCATCTCATGTTCGCCCTGTCAACCGCAGTGGCTTTGATAGCAAGTTTGCCCGATGAGGCTGGCATTTTGAGGTTAGCGCGGTCCCCGTCAATAGCTCCGGTTGTCCCCACCCGAGCCAGCTCATCCGCCACGCAGTTACCTGCGAGGCCACAATGGCTCGGTCTCCAACAGAGCGTTATGTTGAAATAACCACCCATCACTCTGAGGGTTAAACGACAGTTCGCGATGGTTTTCGATGTAGTCAGGACGGATTCAAGTGATCGAATTGCAGCCTGACTATCCGTGTAAATAGTGACGTCCCTCGTGGTGACAACATGATTTCCCAGCCAGTTCAGAGCTTCCAGGATTGCAGAAACCTCCGCCTGTAGGACGCTGCAGAAATCGGGAAGACGGAATGACAAGTTAATTCCCAATCCTTCCGAATAGACGCCAGCACCGACTCCGCCGTCGGTCCTAGAGCCATACGTGTAGATGACAATGCAGTCGGTGGTTATAAGCTATCACCATAGATCCCTTGACGGAATCAAGCAGATGTGGCTCCGACCGAAAATGTATTTCGCACAAGTATAGTCAGTCTCAACGTGCGCCATTGGCCAGTTTCGCGAAAGTGTAAAGCTGTGTTAGCCGCCAGTTGTTCGCCGTAAATGTCCAGGGGGAGCAAGCCGAGCACCATGTCTAGTCCGGCTGACGGAGTTGTTCTGAAAGCCCCCGTTATGGCCAGCGCCGCTAGCCTTTGTACCTTACTTAGTAGGTTGCAATAGGCCGCTACTCGGAGTGCCGTCCACCATACACTTATTCCGTAGAGTAGTATAGGACGTACTATAGCTGTGTATATCCAATATACAGCTTTAGGCTGCAGGCCTCAGTTCTTACCTATGGCCTTCCTGCACGAGTAGAGGTAGCTTTCTTGACCCGTTCCTAAATGTTGGATTTCCACATTAGTTTCCTGTCAAAGATGAGACCGAGGAACTTAGCTTTGTCGGTGAAAACCAGTTGAATGCCCTCCAGTGAGGGAGGTTCGATAGGGGGAAACACTCGTCTTCTGGTAAAGAGCACAAGCTCCGTTTTAAGCGGGTTAATTCCGACGCCGCAGAGGTTCTGTTTTGTTAGAAAAGAAAGGGCATTTTGCAATAGCCGACAGAGGACATCAGGAAATTTACCTGTGACTGCGACGGCAACGTCATCTGCATACGCAATAACTTTGCACCCGACCTCTTCCAGTTTTAGAAGCAGTCTGTTGATCGCTACATTCCAGAGAAGGGGAGATAGTATACCCCCTTGCGGGGTTCCTCTACAGACATCCCTACATATTGACGACGTATCAAGGGTAGTGTGTATGTGCCGAGATATTAGTAGTATGTTAACGAGTTTACAAAGCGACTCGTCGACCTGGAGGCCCAGGAGTTCCTCAATTATCGCACTAGGTCTAATATTATTGAAAGCACCTTCGATGTCAAGGAATACAACCATCGTGTATTCCTTTTGATTCTCAATCCGACTGACCAAAGAGTGCAGAGCCGTATCCACCGACTTACCCTTCCAATAAGCATGTTGCGACGTGGATAAAAGCAGTGGCGGGATAGTATCCCGCAAATGGATGTCAACCAGTCTCTCTAATAGTTTCAGCAAAGTTGAAGAGAGACTTATTGTTTGGAGATCGTTTGGGCGCGCATGTGAACTTCTACCCGTTTTCGGGATAAAAATCACCCGCACTTTCCTCCAATTGCGAGGAACGTGCACCAGCTCCAGGCAGGCCATTAGGATACACTCTATCCAAGGATATATAATATCTACACAATGCTGCAAGTCCATCGGGTCCAGCCGACTTGTAAGGCTCAAAGCTGGAAATTGGAATGAGCTTATCCTGTATGTCTCTGGCTCCAACATTTGGCGAATAAGTCGACAGACAGCCTACTCGGTTGCTGTTTAATATTGACATATGTATGTTGACTGTTCTGTCGAATTGTGCATGAATAAAGGTCAATTCTTGTCAATGTTTAAATTTCATAATTACTAAACGGTCTACTGAGTTAGCTGACTGTCGACCACATGTCGACTTAGTACCCAGATTTTGGAGCCACTGTTTCTATGGAGAAATACAGGACAAGCTCATTCCATGCCTTTATGTTCTAAGTATTCAACCAAGTTCGCAACTTTTTCTCATGTGTCTGGATGTCAGTCGACTCCGAAAATGCTTTGGCGTCTACTTGGAAGTCAGTCCACTTGGTCCACGCACTAGTCGTGTAGACTATTTTGTATCAAGTGAACCAAACGTACTCGGCCCAACCAGTATAGTACTCCAAGTGGACTTGGATCGTGTCAACCGGGCTTGAACATTTATTTT
Organism: Chloromyia formosa; assembly: GCA_964017055.1. Classification (NCBI taxonomy): domain Eukaryota; kingdom Metazoa; phylum Arthropoda; class Insecta; order Diptera; family Stratiomyidae; genus Chloromyia; species Chloromyia formosa. The sequence goes on along the minus strand of OZ024816.1, from coordinate 34,899,846 downwards.
TTGGATGGATAAAAAATAATAAAAAACAGCAAATAAAAGACTCCGTGAAAAAATATAAAAGAAACTCAATGTGTACTAAAAACAACAGAAGCATGTAATAAATAAAAGGACATATGGAATATTTCACATGCATTTTTGGCAAATATTTCACCTTTATATGGATATATTTATTTGTATACACAAATTTCCGTTGCTGTTTTTTTTATACATTTCTATTTAGTCGTTAATTTTTGATACGTATAGTACTTATAATATTTTCCAAATTTAATTTTAATTTACTGACGAGAAAAAGTCCCGTCATACATTTCGTCCTGGCGCTTATCTTAAACACAATCGTTTAGCTAATATTTGTTTTTAATTACATTTTAAATTTTAATTCAACGAAATCAAGTATTTGTTCAGAGTCATGCCATAGTTTTAAACATTTTTTTAAGGTTTAAGTATATATATATTTTATTTTGATATTTGTTTTCAAAAATTCATATGTATATGAATGCCATCCTTGGTTCAATTAAATTCATTCCTTGCCTGATCATATTATGTTTAATTTTTAGTCATTAGTTTTGTACTTTTAATTATACGCAATTTCTAATGAAAGATACGTTTTATGTAATTTTGGTTGGTTTCATTTACTATTTGCCCTAACAAGCTTAGTTGATGTTTCGTTGGCATAAGAAGAGAAAGAGATAAAGCTATTATTTGGTAGCTGCATCCGTCGTTGTTTGATTTAGTCCGTCTCGCTGGCGTCTTTTGCTTCAGTATTTGAAGTCGTCTGCGAAATTCATGTTAGAAGTCCACGACAGTCATCCGTTAGCCAGCGTTCAGGGAGACGTGTCGCGAAGTGGCTGTTATTAATTTGCTGCGCAATAGCCTACATACTTATTTGTGCAAACTAGTTAACAATTCCCTGTGAAATTTGTCAGTGAATTGCATTATAGTGGAATGATTGTGCTGCGAATCAGCGCACATTAACGAATGTCTAAACTGGATTTTGGTGGATGGCTCACATGGTTCAGAATCGTCTAGATGGGCTGGAGAGTTGACGATCAAATTGGTTCAGAATCGTCTTCATATTGACGATCAAAACTTCTATAACCCACGTATTGTTGTTGTTGTTATAGCAACGCCTGCTGGCTTTGAGGGGGTTTGGCGGCCCTTGGCCGTTGCTGATGAATGGGTCGCTCCGGTGCGTAGAACCGGCTGCCATGGGAGCGATAACCCACGTATCGGCATTAATGCTTGATACAAGTTTAAACATCAGCCTTAGGGCTTAATACTACCACATTAATAAACTTAACTAAAAATTGTGAAATCACAAAGTTAATAACTACGTGGCAGACGCCATTTTGAAAATCTAATATTAGTATCCCCTCAGAGCAACTTCTGGAGTGGCCCATAGGCTCAATTTATGGGACGAGAGAAGAGCGCGTTTAATTTTTCATGGGAGAGAGAAAGAACGGGACTTTTAATGCCAACCACCAATAGGACGCGGAAATTTGACAGCTATATATACAGCGGGGAGTCAGAAACCAAAACAAACATTTTAATATCGGTTTTCTGACAGAAAACTCACAAAAACAAGTAACGCGCACATCAGATCTAAATATTTAATGTTTTACCTATAAGCAGACACCCCCGTCTTAGGGATAGGCTGGTTATTTTTGCAGTCACCGACGAGGCATTTCAATTTACCACAACTCACTACCGCACCAATTTGTCCTACCGGAAATTTCACTAGTGTCTTCTCTACATAATCGCGGCTCTTTACACTCAAAAACCGGCTCCAAACTTTCGCGAATTCAACCGTATTTCCTTTTTGCCACTTTTAGAACAAAGCGTTTGACAGCCATATGCACAACGTGATCTTAAAACCGTTAACTTTACTCTCCCAGCTCTCGACTTTTTCAAGAAGAAGATCGTCCCATTTTCAAGCTGTCAATTTGTATGGTTTGACAGGCATATACCCATTCCTTTGTTAGTTATATATTCAAATAGTATCCCAGCAAACAATTTCGTATCATTTGGAAGATAAATTGCCCAGATGATACGATAGCGATTCTTCCATGCGATAAATTTATAGATTATTTGTCGCCTTTTCAATAATTAGGGGATATCCCTCAGGCGAAAGAATCGCGATACGATAGCGATTCTTCCTTCCGATAAATTCATAGATTATTTGTCGCTTTTTCAATAATTAGGGGATATCCCTCAGGGGAAAGAATCGCGATAGGATTTCAGTTCGCCAATCTATCGCCAATTCACAATAAATACGAAACGGCGACTGTGTCATTCTCATGGTTTGTAGTCTAGATAGCGCAACGGTTAGCACTATGGATCTGCAAAAATGGGAGCCTGGTTCGAATCCTACAAATATCAATTGTAAAAAACGATGAAATATAAGTTATAAGCTTCAAAAAATATGTAAGATAAAAAAAAACAAGAAGATTAATCTAATAAAAAAACCGATAATTATTTTTGTTTTAGTTGACTCTCATCGCCCAAATTTCTTCTACGTGTCATTTTTTCAATTCGTAAATTTATCCCCGCCGCGATTCGCTTTCATGTTTCCAACTCGTTTCGCCAAAGTTTCTCCAGGAAGTTTCGCTTTCGGTAACAATTTTTGTCTCGAAGGGGTGACTCCTGCGATAAGATGGCGATATCCCCGTCTATAAATTTATCTTCCAAGGTGAATAGCATTCTTATCGCGGAAGATAGAAATTATTTGCTGGGATATAACCGTTAACACATACTAACTGTTTAATGACAAAAATAATATCATGGATTTAAACCAGTAAAATATACATCTGGCAATGCAATCCGTTAGGATTAGCCAATCGTCCGTGTTAGGAGCTCCACCTGTGGACGTCTGTTTTATACAGCGGTGACATCAGGATACCAAGCCCTACTTGGACGCAGGAGTAGGAAGAAGACGAAGAAGGAAGTCCACGATGCTGTTGTGTGCGATTGTGTGACGGTCCTAGGACCCTATCATGTATTTGTATTTTATCGTATCGAAACGTATTCCGGCAATCGAATTCGATTCGAAAGCAATTTTGTATAACGGAATACCTTAGACACACGATGCACTCGAATGATCATTCCCATTCGAATGATAATTCGGTTTCACGTGTGTCTTGCGAATGATCATTCGAACATTGTCCGAATTCGCGAATTACAATTGGCAGATCAAAAATAATTCCTTCTTTGTATGTACAGTGCCACCTATCCGACAAATTGTCATTGAGTAGGAAAAATATGCACTCAATAGAAATAATAGGCGCATTTTTTCGTAGAGAGAAGAGCAGGTTAAGCGACGAAAAAACGATCCAGAGCAATTTAACGGAATAAGTTTTTGTCTTTGCTGGGAGTGTGTCTTGGTTTAGTTAGAATTCAAATGCAAATAGAATTTCAAGAGAAAACTTAAATTCTTAGTACATACAATCGGACAAATTTCCTCTAGGCAGTAAAATTATTTTGTATGTTTACTATTCCAAATAATTACACAAAACAGACATTTTATTGAGAGGAAATGAAGCTTATGTGCTTCCCTAAGGCCTTCCGCACGTGACGCAACTCGTTTGAAACTCGAGTTGGAAGCCAGTTTGCGATGCAACTAGTTTCGAACGCAGTTGTAACCAGTTTGCAACCTCAGTTCGCACATGATACGATTGATTTGCAACCCGATTTTCAAACAAGTTGCACACTATATTTGAAATTCCAATTATCACCCTGGCACTTTTCACTTTTTATACTCTACTTACCTGTCAAATTAACTGCGGCCACCAGCCACCACCTTTTACTATGTTAATAAACACAAAATAGTTGAAACAGAACACATTTCAACCATCGCGAACGCAACTAACACATTTTGACAGACTGAACAGCTGACCAGATTTCTTGTGGTCTGTGGCCAGCAACAAAATTCATATGCAACTTCCAACTGCAACTTCTTTGCGACTCGGGAATCCAGTCGCACGCAACGCGTTCCAAACCCGTTGCAAACCGGTTTGCAACTAGTCGACTCGTGTGCGGATCTCCATTGCTGTATACAGGCAATGTCACAAATCAGTTGCATTGCAAACGAGTTTGCAACTCGAGTTGCAAAGCAGTTTCGTCGTCTGCGGAAGGCCTAACGCTGCGCGCAAGTTTGCACACGTTCACGTGTTTTATGTCAAACGGTTTGAGTCTATGGTTTGCAACCAAAGATGCGAATCTGTTAATTTCATAGATGCTCGGCTGTTGTCGTATCACGAAATTGGATTCATTATTGTGTATAAACGCCAATAATTTAGTATGAAATGTGTATTTATGCACATCCTACTACTCCCCAGTCGTTTGTTTTGCCACTCAATTCTTACCTATTTATCCATTTTAAAGCACAATAATGAACTCAATTTGTTGATACGACAATAGCCGAGCATTTGTCATATTGACAGATTCGCGTCTTTGGTTGGAAATCATAGATTCAAACCGTTTGACATAAAACACGTGAACGTGAGCCAACATGCGCGCAGCCTAACTGTAAACTGTTCTAAAATTTCGACGCCTGCGCCGCCTGCATTTCAAATGTGGAACTATTTAACAGAGTAGAAATCCTGCACTAACGTTCTATCGAGAGCAACTCAGATCAAATTGTTAGTGTAATTGTGTGGTCTTAACCTGCTCTGCTCTTTATGGATCATGAAAAAAAACGCGCCTATTGTGTGGACGCGCCTATTGTGTGGACGCGCCTAATGGCTCGTTTACATTTGCCAGTGCACCGGCATGCCTGTAGACTTGTCGACAAGTGCCTTGCGTGTAGCTGCTTGCATGACGTGTGCCAGTAGGTGTTTACACACACAATTCGAGTTGCAAGTTGGCTGGGATTTTTTCTTGAGTGTCAATTTAATTATCACGTATTTACCATTGCGACATTCAGTTGCAGGCGACATTGATGATTGATCTTTGATCGTTTTTTGGCGTACCAATGACAGCAAACATATTGTAATGTTTCCTCTGTTGAGCGAAACCAAAACGAAACCAGGTTCGTTAGATATTCTTGTGCTGAATAATGAAACACTTCGATTGAAAAACACACACTTTATTTACAAAACGAACTACACACGCGTACTAACAACTAACGTTAAAACTAGCAATAACAACGACGGCACTACTTTCCGATACCGCTTTATAGCGATCCAACCGCCACTGAGTGTGGAGTCTGACTACTGCTTCACGACTGCCTTACTGCCCCCTCGTTCGGTGACATCTGCCTTTTATAGGTGGATATCCATGCTTTCTTCGATTAGCGAAGACTCTAGATTTTTCGAGCTGTTTGAGTCTCGGGTTCCACTACTCAACGAAGGTTCGAGAATCCGCTTCAATATTTCTGTTTGGAGAAGGTTCTAGACTACAGATGGCTCGAGAATCGTCTAGTGTGTATTCTATTTGTACTTGTCATCGATCATTCGAGATTAGTACAGTGTGGGTCGTAAAAGATACCCACCCCGAACACGCAACACTGCCTCCTCCTTAGACCTGTTCGTCCCGAACAGAAGTCACCATGACGCCGCTCACGCGGTGCCATCCGATCCAGATGCACGGCCTTCATTTTCACTGTTGGCCTCCATCGCTTCGCAATGCGACGCACCACATTATCCACCCAGCCAACAATCTCATCCGGTTCCTTCCAGGTCTGTCGTACCCACGAGCTCGCATGTTTTCTCCGATGAGCGCTGAACAACCATGCGAAGCCACCGTCGCTGAAACACCAATCCAGCGAGCTTTTACGTTGAACTTCCTTACGCGATCACATCTCCACCGAGGTCGTCCTTGGATCAGGCCATGTACGCCATCCAACCTGCTTCCGAAGTCAGCGACCGACGTTGATTGCTCCACACACGAAACATTCAGTGAGGTTGAACTGTTCTGCAACACCTCCATAGTCGGACATCGCAATGCCTCATTGACAGCAACAGTACACTCGTTGTCGCCCCTGCTGTCCATCACAGCGGCCTCAAACTGCGTGCAGGACACTTCCACGTCGTCGAGAACTGGTTCCCTTGAAACCTTCGCGGACCGTTCGGCCCTAATGAATCCCGACGTTTCCACACGTTCCAGATCGTTCCTCGAGTTTCCAGCATTCTCGAGTCCATCACACATATTTCCGATCTGGGCGCCCGCCCGCATCCGTTTAAACTTCATGGAGTCTCTACGAAGCTTTTCGCCGTTAAGCTTCCAGACTCCCGTAGACCGCTCCTCCAATTGTGGCTTCAAGCTGTTGTCCTTCTGCGGTTGCAACTGTGTTGTCACTCTCCGCGGTGACTTCTCCAACCTCACCAACCGCCCGTTCAACTTTTCCGATTGTTCGGCCATCTTCGTTGTCGGTCCGTTCAACGCCGTTGTAGTTTCATCCAGCGACTCCTCAAAACTCGCTGACCGCTCGTTCATCTGCGATGTCATATTACTCGGCAACTCCTCCAATCTCGGTGACTGTTCGCTATCGGTCCGGCTGTTCATTACCGCAGCGGCCTCGAGCTGTGTCTGCGATTCGATCTTGATGACTCCAGATGTTTCGACGCGCTCCGGTTCGCTTCGCAATCCTCCGACCTCCTCGGCAACCGTAACGAACCCGCCATCCATTTTGGCGTCATCCTGCATGAGGTCGTTCTCGAACTCCTTGTAGTTATCTCGTTGCCTCTCGTCGAGCAATCTCGATATTTCCGACGACTGTTTCCGCAATTGCTCGGATTGCTCATCAAATCGCTGGTTAACTCGCTTGCTAAATTGCTTGAACATCGACAGTACCTGCTGGATGCCAGTTTCCCCAGTTGAAACCTGTTCCGCTCCCGATCCGTCAAGATTTCTTGTCGACTCATCCGGAAATTCGAACGTAAACGGATCCTGTCCTTCGGCTCTCATCGCTTGTGCTAAACGAATATACAGCGCGGACGTATTTCCTGTCGTTAACAATTTCCGTCGTGCTAGTTCGTTTCTTATCTCCGCGATTGTCAATTCGCAAAGAGTACCCGGCATTTTAGTTCGTTTTTCACTTCAAAAGTTCACAACAGTCAGTCGTGCAAATTCTACCCGCGTAGAATATTCCCGCACTTCACTACGAAGTTTCTCAAACAAACACAATAGCGCAACTTCCCGGCGCTTCACTTCAAAGTTTCTTGAAACTTCCCGTGCTTATTTACTCCCCCGTAAATATCCCGCACGACTTTCACAAAATCCACGATCGCGCAAGTTCTATCCACTCAGAACTTCCCGGCGCTTCACTCTAAAGTTTCTCGAAACTTTCCGTTTATTTACACTTCCGTAAATATCACGCACGACTTTCACTTTTCAAACGAACGTCCACTACACGCACGCGAATATCCCACTTCTGACGCCAATTGTAATGTTTCCTCTGTTGAGTGAAACCACGAAACCAAAGCAGGTTCGTTAGATATTCTTGTGCTGAATAATGAAACACTTCGATTGAAAAACACACACTTTATTTACAAAACGAACTAACTACACACGCGTACTAACAACGAACGTTAAAACTAGCAATAACAACCACGACGGCAGATAACGAATATTTCCTTAGCGATCCAACCGCCACTGAGTGTGGAGTCTGACTACTGCTTCACGACTGCCTTACGACTGCCCCCTCGTTCGGTGACATCTGCCTTTTATAGGTGGAGATCCATGCTTTCGTCGATTAGCGAAGACTCTAGATTTTTCGAGCTGTTTGAGTCTCGGGTTCCACTACTCAACGAAGGTTCGAGAATCCGCTTCAATGTTTCTGTTTGGAGAAGGTTCTAGACTACAGATGGCTCGAGAATCGTCTAGTGTGTATTCTATTTGTACTTGTCATCGATCATTCGAGATTAGTACAGTGTGGGTCGTAAAAGATACCCACCCCGAACACGCAACAATATGTTCGCAAGTCTACTGGAATGCCTGTAGGAAATCAATTGGCCCGGGAGGCCAGCTACTTGCAAGGCGCCGTGCGGGTTTACTGGCCTGGCAGTTCACAGGCACGGGTGTTTACACATATGCAAGTGACAGCTTGCAAGTTACTTGCAGGGCACTTGCAATGCCTGTAAAATGTACGTACTTGCACGGTCTACTGGCAAGTGTAAACGCTACTTAATACATATTTATTAAACAAAAATCAGTGCTAAGCCGACTTCGCAATGACAGTTGGAATGACGTTCACAGTAAAGTGTGTATGTCCAATTCGTCATTGCCAGCAATTCATCATTTGCGGAATGATCATTCGGGCACAACGTGTGTCAAAGGTATAACCCATTCGTTTCGACAGAATTGCATTACCTGATGCTATGTGAAATTTCCCTGTCAAATACGTGAGTTTCTAATAAATTATCAGACGTTGGAAGATTACGGTTTTATTAATTCCCTTTCAATTAAGAAAATAAGTTGACGTGCTCTCCGTTCCACGTACAGAATCATAATCAAGCAATGCGTAAGTGCATTCTAGCGCGGTGGTCTACTTTCCCGATCAAATGGAATTTTCCGATTTTCCATAACGACAATGGCCTCGTTTATGCCACGGGACTATCTTCGAGTATTACCTAATTCGAGCTAACTCACGACGATATAAACATGTCGCATTAGCTAGTTTTGGGACTAATTTTAGCTCCACTTGCGATGCAGAACTGGACTGGAAAATTGGGACTAGATGGTGTTGCTGTCTTCGCTAATGGGTTGGTGAAAGTTCTATTTAATTTGTAATGTTTCCTCTGACCGAAACCAGGTTCGTTAGATATTGGGCGCGGTCCTGGGAGCCTTCTGATATGGATCTGACTTTTCTGTTTTCTCCGCTATGCGCTTCCCCCTCCAGTAAATTTAGTACAGACAACTGTCAATTTTTGGATCTGAGAAATATTCCCACAGACGGCATACACGGCCGTCTTGTCAAAAAAGATGTGTCAAGTTTTTAGTTTCAAAATGGAAAATTTAATTATTGCGGAATTATTGGATGATTTCGGTGATATCGAAATTGTAAATAGTGTGCAAAGCATACTAAATATAGTGTGCGTTGTCATGGATAACAACATGATAAACGATTGGAGTTTGTTGGACGGGATTGAGCGCGAAAACCGACCCAGAAATGCAAATTATCTCGAACAAACAGTTCCCCGATACGACGACTTCCTATTAAAGGAGCAGGTTTGTAGGCTAAAGGAGCAGCAAACTACCACTAAACACTTCGCAACACGTCCTGCACGCTGGCTAACGGATGACTGGCTATGTTGCATCGGTGTCATCTGAGAACTGTCAAAATCGCTGATTTTAGAAATTGACCGGAAAAATATTCAGATCCAGAGGGGAAATTGTCAGATCCAAAAGTGACAGTTGTCTGTACTAAATTTACCGGAGGGGAAAGCAAATGGAGGAGAATTTGAGAAATGTCAAACCCTGATCCGCTCGCAGGAACGCAGCCATTCTTGTACTGAATAATGAAAACACTTCGATTGAAAAACACACACACTTTATTTACAAAACGAACTACACACGCGTAACTAACAACCAACCTCAAACTAGCTCAAACTATTTGTTCACGGAGGATAACGACTATCCTCCTTTCCGCTCTGTGTAAGATTGCCGGTCTGCAAAATAATTTGCTATCAATTTGTCTGCTTGTACCAGAAACGGTGTATGGTTGATGTCAGACAGAAGTAGGAGGTGGTTGACTGTATCAAATGCCTTCGATAAGTCAAGCGCCACCAGAAGGCCGGCCGCATCTTGGACGTAGGCAAGGCAGCGCAGCGCAACGCGCACATGGCATTGTTGTTGTAAAATCAGGTTTTGACAATTGTTACAACAACAATGCCATGTGCGCGCTGCCCTGCCTACGTCCAAGTTGCGGCCGGCCGAATGGTTGTGCGACATGGGCGGGTCTGGTTGACACCGTTGCGAATATTAGATGTTATGACATCCAGCACCGTCGTGGTACTGTGCATTTTCCGGAAGCCAAGTTGGTTGTCGCCCAGTTGGATATGGGTCCCAAGTAAATACTGCGTTGCATGCGTTGGACCACCTGCTTGAAGGTCAGGTGCGGGGGAAGAAAATCCTTATTGCACTGGACAACCAATCGTTGATCAGACGCATGCAGCAGACGAACATAAACTCTAAACTGGTACTAGAGTGTGTCCGGTAGCTCAACACGTGTGCCTCAGAAAATGAGGTTACGCTGATGAGAGTAAAAGGACACATATGTAGGTATAACAGGAAATGGGGCGGCGGACGCCCTAGCAAAACAGGGATCTGCGGCAACTTTCATTGGCTCAGAACCCAGAGTTGCTCTGGGGAACGGCATGATTGGAGCGGAGGTTGGGGAATGGGCTCCATGCATTAACAAAGATAGCAGGAGCTAGTCACTTGCAAACAAGCTCGGTATGCAATGACCAGCCCTTTAGGCAGGGAAGCGAGAAATGTACTCAGTAATAAACGGAGTACCCTAAGCTGGATAACTGCCTTGGTCACAGGGCATGGTAATTTTAAGGCTCATCTGGCCAAGATGAAAATCGGGGAAGATGACGTTTGCAGGCTATGCCTGGAGGAGGCCGAGACGGCAGCACACATTGTGTGCGAATGTCCAGCACTGGCTAGCACGAGGTTGAGGATCACAGGCAAGCACACGATAAGTGTGGAAGCCATGAGTGAACTCAGCCTTAAACAAATGCTAGCAATAACACGGGACTCAGTGATGAAGAAAGAGGTCGACAACTATCAGTCGACATCTGGAAGCCACTGATGACCGGCAGGGGGCGAAAAGGGACCCAAACGTTAGTGGTCTGCTTCGGCTATCCCCCAGAATATAATAATAATAATAAATACTCATTTGCCCTAACCTCTAGTGGAGCATAGCGCGTGAACTATTCCATATGGCTTAGCTTGCATAGCTGGCATAAACCAGTTTCAGACGTTGCACGTTGCCAGCATGCACCTCCAGTTCTCATATAGCCGCTTACGGCTTACCTGCGACAAGTCGGAAGACTGCATGCCGGCAACTGCATTCTCCGAAACCAGTTTATGCCAGCTAAACGTCAACTGGGCCACATGGAACAGTTGACGCGCTATGCCCCACAAGGGGTTAAGGCAATTGAGTATTACCGGATTTGACTGCAATAGCATGCGCTTCCAAGATATTGTCGACTGGACAGATTGGTGAGTGAGAATGGCAAGTTCACCTCCTGCATTAGTTATCTGGTCCATTTCTAAAGTTGCCGTAGGAGTTGAGAGACGAGATCGGATTTAATTTCGTTTCATGTATAGCTCCAATTAGGATGCGATATCAATCCATGAACGCGGTGAGCTCGACGATTTTATGCTGCAGCCCGTTGAGTTAAGCTGAACTATTGATAGCCTGTTAAAATTCGCGACAGACGGTGCATGTGTTATATTCCGCTGCCTCTGGATTCTTAGAGTGAAATTGCTTACTGGAGTCACTGGGAACAGCTGTGATTTCACCAGGTAATGCGTTAGGATTGCTAGTCGAATTATATAAATGTCCGGAGCAGCTTTGTTACATATAATTGAGGTGGCATTTGGGGGCAGCGTCTTGTTGCAAACGCGCCAGATCAACAGACCGGGGTTGAGTTCAATGCCAGCACGATTGAGTAGGATCGAGAGCAGTTGCAGAGAGACATGTTGCCCCCAGATTCCATGAAAACGAACATGCAGAAAATATCACACACATATGTACTTTCCTTCTTCCTTGAAGGGGTTTTGACAGCTCTTGACCGTTAGAAAACGGTCGGTCCGGTGCAAAGAACTGTCTGCCAGAGGAACGCCCTTTCAAGCGTCAACACGCACTCCTCCGGAGCTGCGGCTGATTGCAGTTTCTAGATGTTGAATTTTCGGAGGGGCTGGCTTTCGTTAGAGTGCCTTTGCCTTTGACATACGACAGCGATATTTAATTTTTACAAGATAGTCGCAGTTCACTCCTCTGAACGTGCATACGTCGAGGATGCTCGAAGTTCATCTTCGTTGGATGAGGACATAGTCTATTTGGTTGAAGGTACCGTAATCGGGAGAACCTCAGGTTCGTTTACGGATGCGTAGGTATGTGTCTTACGTATACTGTGCAATATTCATACTTCTTATAAATGGCTTTCAATTTATTATTTTTTTATCACGTGATATTATAACTTTTATAATTTTCTGTTCGACTATCATTTTGGTGTTAAATTCATTAATTTACTGTAGTTGAATTCACCTTAATAACCGATTACAACGATACTAACTAAGAAGAACAAAATACTTAGCCACTTAATTTCCAATAAGAAAAGAAAATATATAGAAAATCATTCATTGCACTTTTGTACAAATACCGAAACAGTAGAAATTGTTTGAAGAAACAAGAAAACTAAAAAAAAAATTAATAAAATAAAAAATAAAAACCGAAATCATAATCTCGCAGCTAGTAATGATCTCTTTCATAAAGTCAACTTTTTGTACTTCTCAAACCGTAGCTACTACTATACAAAAAAAAAGAAATATTTAATAAGTTTCAATGAAACCCGACAAAAATCATTTTTATAAATACTTAAAGGCAATTCTCTTCAATTTAATAATGTACTCAATATTTTTTCGTAGTCTTTTCTATCTTCTATCTATCTATCTTTTTATTGATAAAATACAATACGTATTTAAAATATATCCGAAACTATAAATAAAAAAAAACAACACTGAATTTAAAAAAAAAAAAGAAAAATAATCATAAAAGAAACGAAAAAATATTAGAAATAGAAAAGCTTGAAGGCGTATTGACGCTCTGTATAAATATTTAGCAACAAATGTAGAAATGTAAAATATAATAAACAGTAAAAGTAAAAAATACATATAAGAAAATACATAAATTGAAATTAAGATCAGATATAATTAAGAAAGATACCATGATTAAGGTGTACGACTATAAGTAGAATCAGAGATTTATTTCTAACATGAGTTGTTCATAATCTAGTACATAATTATAAAACGGTAATTTCGTTGTTCCCATATATAAAAAAAAAGAAAATGGAATGATCGAGCTCTGCAAACGAAAGAGAAATTAACGAGTATTAAAAGTTAAAGGTGAATATTATGCATACACAGTAGACATTAATGAGTATACATTGACATTTTGAAGTAAAATCGAAAATTCTATTTTATTCGTTTATTATACAGTCAAACTATTTGACGTGTTTCACATACAACTTTTTTGACATCAAAGTTGTAGTTATGGTACAATAAAAATTAATGTTATCATAGTCGAACTTTTGTTTAAAAAATTATTGCAATACACTATGCATTAGTCAAACATTTGACACAAAAAGTAGTCAAATATTTGACTGTATAATGGCCGGGCCGTTTTAATTAAATGGTTAGAACTTTATTGTGACAGTTTTTTTTATGAATTTTTTTCTTTTTTTTTTGCCTATTCAAAATACCTTTAGTTTAAATCTAGAATAAGTTATTGCAAGGTGTAAAATTGATTTGGAAATAGTGTGTGCATTAATGATAAAAATGGGGGTTGCGAGAAGAATGTTCTAATGAAATTAAAAATGAATAGCAGTAGAACAAAAACAAATATTTTGTAATGAATTTGTATAGTGATCATTGTTTGAGCTTTTCCATTTTCCTCTCTTTTTTTTTGGTTTCTGTTTTTATGGAAATGCCGTGACAATGTGTTATAGTGAGTGTGATGAGGAGATAATGATTATAAAAATAAAGAGAAAAAATAAATATAAAAAAAAAACTTGTTCATGATTAATACCGTAGACAGACGATAATTCTGAATTATCTCCAACTTCTCAATTATCTCGAGTTAATCGAGATTAACTTCTCACTTATCGACCGAGATAATTGAGGAAATTAATCTCGATTAACTCTAAACCTTTGAAGAGCGAGTATCAGAGGAAATGAAAAAGAGCGAGAGAAACGAAGCAATTCGGCACAAGTGAGGAAGTAGGATGGGGGATGGAAATTTGACATCTCTTTTGCTTCTATATGGACCGGGCGGGTGTTCCGCGGCAGAGAGACAGACTGGAATGTTATTGTTCCAATAGTAGAAGTAGGAGAATCCGGCGTACTCCTTCGACAAAGGGTACACGAGTCTAATACCGTCGCGGCTGGAGTGGGATACAGATAGTACCCCTGATTTGGAAGCCATAAGCAAAGATAGAATAACTAGAAAGATAGTTCACTGCCATACATTTGCTTGTACCAACCAAAATTTCACATTGGACGCGCCGTGCGTCCAAAGAGAGCGGCACAAGGCAAACAAACTCGAACGAAAAGAGCTTACTCCTGTAAGCTCTTAAATTTGTAATGCCTTTCTTCGCTTCGCATGCTTTTGATGCCGCTGCCCCGCTGCGATGGCCTATGTGTGTACATGGATGCATGAATTTGATTATTCATGGAAAACCATTTGATGAGTTGGAAGGCGAGGATCGTTGCAATTGCAATTTAATTTTCTCCGCGTTAAGGCTATCCTGTGCGTGTTGTGCAGGATTATAATTGTGTTTACTGTGTTTGTCGAACTCAATTAAGTTATTAATTGTTGTTTGTATTAATTTTTATTAATCGTAAGTTCGTAAGCAAAAACAGTCGTAAGTATGGAGAAACTTCATATAAGGGGTAATAGATGTTCATTGCCTCATTGCCGTAGATCAAAACGAAAGAATCCCAATTTAAGGATGTTCAAATTTCCAGATTTTGACACTCCTTTATTTGAAGAGTGGAAAAAAATGTAATTTGAACGAAGAAATCGTTGCCAATTCTGCACAATTGCATATTTGCGAGAAGCATTTTTCTTCTAATTTAATTCGCAAAAAATATTTAAAACGTGGATCTGTTCCGAATTTATATCTTGACTCGATCGACGACTTATCGACTTTGTGGAAATTCATTTTAATCCCAAAAGAAAAAATATCGTACTTTGTCTTTTCCACTTTTATTTTATTATTCCTAACGCGTTTCGCTCTTTCGAGCGAAATGATGATGCTCGAAAGAGCGAAACGCGTTAGGAATAATAAAATAAAAGTGGAAAAGACAAAGTACGATATTTTTTCTTTTGGGAAATTTATATCTGGGATTGGGCGATAAAGCTCCAACAGAAGAGGAGTTTGTAGAATTAGAGGACGTAGATTTGAGCAGTCTGAGATCACCACCATGGAAGAGACGAAGATCTGAATCACCGGAATCGGTTTGCAATGACTGCAAAAAAAAACTTAAGAAATATGGAATTTTACAGAAAACAGTATTCGTTGCTACAAAATCAAATAAAGTTTAAAGCAAAGAGAATCAGAAATTTACAAAAAAGAAATATAGCTCTGCAAAAAGCAGTGAGAAGATTAAAGAATAAAACGAAACAACCCAAGCACTCCATTTCTGAGATGATTGATAGGCTAGACGTGTCTGAAAATGAGAAAGTTTTCTCTAAAATGCTTACAAAAATAGAAGATCTACTAATGCTTCATGGAATAGTAATGAAAAATTGTGTGCCCAAAGCATTTATTATCGGTCAACCTCGACATACCTTTTCATGAGAAACCCGCTAAATTTAAATCTTCCTAGTACATCCTCATTACGCAGATGGACTGAAATAAAAAATCTCCAGCCCGGAAATAATTTGTGCATTCTTGTAGCCCTAGAAAATGCATTTAAAAAAAAATGAGTTCGAGTGATGCAGAGTGCATATTGATTTTCGATGAAGTTCCCATTAGAAAGGATCTAAAATTTAATAATGCTGCTGATGTATGGATGGATGGATGTTGTGGAAGATCTAGGACATGAGAGGTCCAATGTGATTGGTGGCCAAATTTGCGTTTTCATGTTGAGGGGCTTAATTAATAATTGGAAGTTTTTTTTAAACTATTTTGTAACGGCCAAGTCAATAAAAGGAACAGACATAAAAAAGTTGATCGATATGAATTTGGATTTGGTGTCTAGGATTGGCTTCAAAGTACGGGCGATCACTTGTGATCAAGGACCTAATAATCGCAACTGCTTGAATATGTTTGGAGTAACGATCGATGAGCCAAATTTTTATTTTAATGGAAACAAAACATATCTTTTATATGATGTTCCACATTTATGGAAATCGATCTGGAATGCATTAATAAAGGCCAACTTTGAAACCCCCGATGGCACAGTTTCTTTCGATGTCGTGAAGGAAACTTTCCAGATAGAAAGCGGAAAAGTCACATAAATGACAAAGCTAACCCTTTCGCATATTAAGCCAACGAACTTCGAAAAAATGAGAGTTGATTTATCAGTGCAAACATTAAGTCATAGTGTTTCTGCAGCAATACAATCTGTAAATATCACCAATAATTTTAAAAGGAATTGCCCAGAAATTGCGATTTCAACTGCAGAGTTCATAGAAAAAATGAACACTTGCTTTGACTGTCTGAATAGCAAAAGCATCAACCGCTCCTTGAGAGTTGATAATTACGTATTTAAACAATTTCAGGATCTAGCAAAATATTTCAAGGAAGTTAAATACAATACAATGGAAATAAAATATTGTATTGATGGTATGATTCAGACAATAAACGGAGTTCTCTTACTAGCCCAGGATATTTTTGAAGAAAATGCAGATATTTTCTTTTTATTAACAGGTCGTTTGAATCAGGATCCCTTAGAAAATAGGTTTTCTTACATCCAAGCAAAAGGAGGCAATTGCAGGAATCCGTCTGTTTACGAATTCAATCTTATATTGGCCAAACTCATCTCGCTGAGGCTAATGCAATTTAATACAAGATCAAATTGCTTGGAAGACGATGACGTTATGCTCGCGGTTAATTTCAAGACGCTTTTAGAAGACATTCAACAGGGTATCAATATTTCGAATCAAAGTTCATCTACCAGTTTTAAAATTGGGGAAGTAGTAAATGATAATGCGACGTATTTTGATGATGAATGTGACTCGTTTACATCATGCAGCATACCTAATAGAGCTCACATCAAGTCGATATTTTGTGGGGTACATAGCGAGCCGCAGTGTTTGTGAAAAATGTAAACTAGAAATAATAAAACCATGTGAAATTTTGACTTATCCATCAGAAGTATTTATAAATAAAAAAAGGGAACATTCCTGTTTCGCGAATATTACGAGAATTCTCTCTATTGAATTAGAGAGAATTTTTGTAATTCCTTAATTTCCGGCATTTTTGCTTTAGGTAGTCCATTTCCGCTTTAGGTGGTAAGAACCTAGAACCCACCCGGGGGGATTAGTGGGTCCTAAAGCGGAAATTTCCCGAGTTTTGTGAAAATTCTCCCTAATTTAATAGAGAGAATTCTCCCAATTTTCACGAAACAGGAATGTTCCAAAAAAAGTTATCGTCAACAAACGGACTTTGGTAGTTTATGTGCCCCATCGGATGACTTTTTTAATATTTGCAAAATTCACATCAAAGTTTTTGAAAAAATATTTGTTGAGCAAAAACATATAAAAGGTATCAGACAATTTATGATTCAAAGGTGTATTGAATGTACCAAAGAAACCAATTATGACTTTTGGTTTAATGAAAAAGGCACCTGCTACTCCCATCGGATTCAAATGCTTACTTTACTTCTAACAACTTTGTTACACAAGCACTGTTCCTGGGCTAAAAAGCTGATGTGCAGTCAAAAAAAGCACAAACGAAGATTTTGGCACACAAATAAAATAAATATAACCAATAATTTACTTACTTAAAATCAATATATATTATAAAATACTTTCAAAAACATCAATTTGAATCTATATTTGATACGAAAACGTTATATACAAAAACTGAATATACCCAGTAATTAACTTCCGTATTACTGAATATCCTTCAAAATTTCTAGTTATTAATCACATAAATAAATGAAATACTATCAATTTAAAAATTTGTATTTTTAATACTGAAATGAAATTTTTCAGCTAATAAGAGTTTTTCTATCGTTTTTCTTACCAAAATCAAAATCAGAATTATTTTGTTATTATTGAAAAAGCGACAATCTAAAAATTTGTCGTATGGAAGAATCGCCATCGTATCGCCATTCTTTCGTCTGAGGGATATCCCCTAATTATTGAAAAAAGCGATAAATAATCTATAAATTGATCACTGGGAAGAATCGCCATCGTATCATCTTTGCACAAAAAGTTAAGCTCACCTTCTGCGACCGTTTCAAAAACTATGAACCAAGTTTCCATGAATCCAGTATCTATTGAAAGGATTGAAATTATTTCCAGATCTTTCCCTAATTTTTATTAAAAAGCCCCTAAATTGGCTTAATTGTACTGGCCTATAATATGCACATATGCATACATGCATACATAATTACAAATACAATACAACCTTGTGAGAAGTCTTCGCTACGGACAAGTTGATGCCAAACAGACGGCTCGTATTCGACAAGCACACACGGTCGGTGAAAAGCCAATAAAAGCTCTACCTCTCTTTAGCACGGATATAAATTGCACGATAACGTTTCTCTTAGGTTCGTTGCAATTTTGTCATATTTTGGTGCCATTTCATTGCATTGCGTGAACCATCTTTCTAGTTATTCTGTCTTTGCCATAAGCTTCTTCTGACTTGGCTGGGTCATAATATCATGTCTGCATGGAATATTACCATAAAGGAAAAATATAACAGAGTTGGAACTCAGTATAAATTAAGCGAAGGTTGCCCATAGTATTTCACTTGCGTATGTGTTGTGTTCACTAATCGGTACACAATGGATGTGCAAAAAGTGAAAACTAAAGCCCCCCATATACCTTGCGATCAGTCGACACCTATCTGACGATATTGTGATCGTCAGTTCGATCGCAGAGTGTATGCGCCTATCGTTGTCGTTTTGTTTCCACAGTTTCATATAATTTTAGCCGCGAAATATTTTGTGGCGATCCATCGTTAGATTAATCCGACGATGAATAGCGTTGTCGTCTAACGATGAATTGCATTGTCTATGGGGGTCTTATGTCCGCGTTCATTGTGCCTGGCGGGGCCTCTAAAATCGGGGTGAACTTCGCATGGCAACGGATAGCAAACCCATTTCGTATTGGATGCATTCTTTGAAGAGAGAGTATAAGAGGAAATGAAAAAGAGCGAGAGAAACGAAGTAATTCGGCACAAGTGAGGAAGTAGGAAGGGGGATGGAAATTTGACATCTCTTTTGCTCTATATGGATCGAGCGGGTGTTCCGCGGCAGAGAGACCGACTGGAATGTTATTGTTCCAACTGGAAAAGTAGGAGAGGGGATGACATCTTGCGTGCTTCCTGTGCTTTTATATAGACTGCGCGGGTGTGGCGCAGTGGAGGGCGTGTGTCTCTCTGTTTACTTTTTACGACTGGAATTGCTTCAAGTAGTTTAGTGTTGAGTATATGCGGATTGCTCCTCCATAGGTATTCTCTATGATTATCAATGAGATCGCATGCTGTTTGTTCCTCTCTGGCAAATGTACATGAATGCTGATAAAGTGTGAAAAGATGGCGACCGTGCACCCGTCAGGTAAGGGGAACCATGCGAAATTGTGGGATGGTCACCAAGAATCTTTGTGGGTGTGGGTGGGTGAATCTTTGTGGGTGTGGCTTGTAGCAAGTGAATGAATGGTAAGTGTGTGATGAAAAATCGGAAACTGAATCTTTATGGTCGCATTTTAGGATGTCCGGAAAGAAAAAAACATGCTATGTGGTCTATGAATTAATATGATATATGATTTATGGCATATGAATTATGATGTAAAATGATTTTTTCTAAAGTGGTGGAGGTGCTATTAGGGTGTTTTTAAAATTTGTAAAATTTTTCAAATAAATCGTTTTTCATCACAGACGTTTCATCATGCACTTGACACAAGCCACGACCCTAAAGATAGAAATGCACGAATGCAATGGCCGAAAATGGTAACTCGCACATATGAAATTGAGGAACCATGTCACGCATACAATAGCAACTGAGGAAACTTTGGCTTTTTAATCAACAGACACAGCTTATTTGATGTGTTATTGTCCTTAACACTCTAAGGCTGCGCGCATGTTGGCTCACGTTCGCGTGACGCGTTCACGTGTTTGCTGTCAAACGGTTTGGGTCTATGGTTTCCAACCAAAGATGCGAATCTGTCAATATGACAAATGCTCGGCTATTGTCGTATCAACAATTTAAGTTCATTATTGTGCTTTAAAATGGATAACTAGGTAAGAATTGAGTGGCAAAACAAACGACTGGGGACTAGTAGGATGTGCATAAACACACATTTCATACTAAATTATTGGCGTTAATACACAATAATGAATTCAATTTGGTGATACGACAACAGCCGAGCATCTATCAAATTGAAAGATTCGCATCTTTGAAGAGAGAGTATATGAGGAAGTGAAAAAGAGCGAGAGAAACGTAGCAATTCGGCCCAAGTGAGGAAGTAGGAAGGGGGGTGGAAATTTGACATCTCTTTTGCTCTATATGGACCGGGCGGGTGTTCCGCGGCAGAGAGACAGACTGGAATGTTATTGTTCCAACTGGAAAAGTAGGAGAGGGGATGACATCTTACGTGCTTCCTGTGCTTTTATATAGACTGCGCGGGTATTGCGCAGTGGAGGGCGTGTGTCTCTCTCTTTACTTTTTACGACTGGAATTGCTTCAAGTAGTTTAGTGTTGAGAATATGCGGATTGTGTCAAATATTATATTTGTATGTGTAAATTTTAACTGTTCAATAAACTCTCACGAGTTAGTCGTATTCGTGCGCTCAATGTAGCCGGTTGCATTTTTCCTTTAACATCGCATTCTTAAAGGTTATGGGATATTGTTTCGTTGCATTTTTAGTATTAAAATGAACGTGAATAGTGCGATGGAAAGCTCCGTGATTTGTCATCGGTTGAACGGATCAAACTACCGGGCGTGGAAGTTTCAAATTACTGCCATTCTGCGTGGACAAGATCTATTGGACGTTGTTACGGGTAGTTATCCAGAGCCTCTTGCAACAGATACGGCGGAAAATAAAAACAAATGGTTACAAAACGACGGCAAAGCTATGGCGATTTTATTTGCATCAATAACTTCCGATCAGTCAAACCATGTTTTAACATGCAAAACAGCGAAAAGTGTCATGGCGACATTGGAATCGATACACCAGCAAAGGAGCGATGTACGAACGATGACACTTTACGATGAATATTTTAAACAAAAGATGGCGGACGACGAGCCTGTACTCAGTTTTGTGTCTCGTGTAAATTCATTGGCATCCGAAATTGAAGACCAGGGCGAAACACTTTCAGATAATCTGAAAATGTGCCGAATCATAAGCGGTCTAACCACGAAATTCAACAATTTTCGTACTGTGTGGTTCAACATAAAAGAATGCAGAACGATGGAAACACTTTTATCAAAGCTCCAGCTCGAAGAGGACCAAAGCACTCGGGAGAGAGACGACGGCAAGACGGAGATGGCATATAGTATGAAGCACAATCAAGGCAGAAAAGTGAATAGTGCACCTGCAGAACGAAAAAGTAAATTTCCATGTTTCGCTTGTGGTGAAATCGGGCATTGGAAGAAAAATCGCCCTAAGAACAAATCGAAGAAAAATGCAAAAGAAAAACAACGGTCGCAGGCGATTGCATTTTCGGCGGCAAGCGATATATTATCGGCTGATTACGGGGATTTATGGATTGCAGACTCAGCAGCAACAGCGCATACAACATTTAGGCGCGACTGGTTCGTCGAGTTTACCGACGATAAGACACGAAGCGGCATTCGAATTGCGAACGATGAAATACTGCACATTGAAGGCAACGGGACAATCGAAGTTCAAGTCTGGATTGATGGCGACTGGCAGAAACGACTCATCGAAAATGTCAAATATGTACCGAAAGCAAAGGTGAATTTGTTTTCTGTGTCTACTGTGACGAATAAGGGATTCGCGGTAAATTTTGATGGTAAGGGCTGTAAAATAAAAGAAAGAAGTGGAAAATTAGCTGCGGTGGGATATCGAGACAACAGGAATTTAGTGCGAATGGCATTTCGTACGGTCAGCTTGGATTCTATGTGTCTGTCGGCAAGAAAAATTTTATCAGCTATTCTACTTGAATGGCATAAACGACTCGGCCATATTAACAAAGCAGCTATTAGGTCGATATTTACCAACAATTTGGCAAAAGGCATCGAGATAACCGACCAGCAAGATTTTTTCTGTGAAGAATGTCAATACGGGAAGTCACATAGAGCTTCTCATCCATCTAGTGCGAGACGAGTGATGTCAACAGCTGGGTGTATACATATGGATTTGTGCGGTCCGATGGAGACAGATGGTATTGGTGGTGTCCGGTACTACATGTTATTGAAAGACGAGTCATCTAAGTTCCGTTTTGTAAAATATATTTCATCAAAAGTAAATCGGAGGTAAAGGTAATTCTCGAAAATTTTATTTGCACTTTAAGAAATGTTTGGAATAGATCAATTAAGTATATACGTTGCGACAATGGAAGCGAGTTTATGAATAAAGATATTAACGATTTGATCTCTAAAAACGGCATTATATTCGAGAAAATATCTGTAATAAGAGAGCTTTGAGGCCCGCATCATGATGCGGCTAGGGCAGGAAAGCGGGATGGCACGTGCTTGTGCTAGCTCTGTTCGTGAGTCGCGGGGTGGGGTCTTGCTTTCCTTAGACTCCCATGTTAATTTACACCTAATAAAAAAAATCACTCACGTGCCGAGAAAAAAAAGTAAAAATAAATGAAATGGCTGGATAACCTGTAACCAAAAAATAGTGGATCGAACCAAGGCGAAACCGATGACTTACATATGTATGTAGGTGCGTCCAGATGGAATGGCGCACTGCCGATTTAACCCACCACAACCTATAAGTCCCATAGCAATTTCTGAGACTTCCCAGATATAATTTAATAAGCCGGTGGATTGGCACTACATCACGGGAGAAGATGGGCGTTTCATCAAGAAAAGACCGATCTTCAAACTAATCCATTATTATTTTTGAATTCATTTTGGTTTACAAAAATGATAACAAAATTGCCATAAAGGAATCGTAATGTTAGATTTAATGTTAATTAATTTGATTTTTTTTTTTTTTTTTTGTAGAGCAAATTAACTAAGAAAAAAAGAATATAGAGCAACTAATAAAAAAAAGGAACTATTTATCTCTAATGCTGACAATTTTTATGAAAGATAAAACAACTTACCAGTATTCCGGAACGGCCGTTGAGGAAGAGGTATTACAGACAGATACATAGATACATATGAAGAATGTCATGCAAGAGATTATTTAATCAAAACGTGTTACTGAGTCATTTGTTTCTTTTACGCTAAATTTAAGTTTCTTTTCTTTTTCCATTTTTTTTTTGTTTTTGTTTTATATATGTATGTACAGATATGTATATATTGAACTTTACGATGAACTACATTACTTTGGGGACGTAATAGTCGCCTCCTCCGATGAGATTACTGTATATTATTGAATTTTATGATGAACGGCTTTATGCACGTAATAGTCGAATCCTCTGATGAGATTACTGTATTTTATTGAATTGTATGATGAACTGCTTTATGCACGTAATAGTCGAATCCCCTGATGAGATTACTGTATTTTATGCAGGGTACATGCCAGAACCATGACACTTAGTGCCTAATAACTGCATAGATTTCAAAAATAAAAGTCGCGTGGAAATGCGGGAATAATTTGATAGTGTCTATCAATATCTGCTTCCTCTTTCCTGGCGAGTCCTCGATCTGCGGCCACTCTGGTAGAATTTCTGCTGCTTCACTGCTGCACTTCACCACTTTCTACCGCGCCTAATCGTTACTTTAAACTACGTATTTCAATAAATTCTTCTTACTGAAGAAACTTTAACTTAATTTAGTCTCAATTAAATTGAAGTGGCCATTGCTCGGCCCAAATAAATTCTTGTTCTCTCGAACTAAAACGTCGAACGTCCAACTTCTTTCACGGATACTTTCGATCTCCTCTAAAAAAAAACTGTCTTCCCAAATCCTGTTGCTTGTTCCAATCCAATTTCAAGGTTCTCCCTCCCAATTCAAACGGCAAACACCGAAAATGTTTCATGCCCTCAACGGCTTCCTTTTACCATATCCCTTCACCCATCTGACCTAAAAAATATGCACACAAAAAAAATACACGCGAAATCATAATTTTCATGCATATTCGGATCCATCAATCCGGATCCGATCGATCTAGCCTCCCCCCACCCAATTGGCAAAACCAATTCAGCAATGCTATCTTTACATTTTGATTGCACGCATAGCCGAATTAAATGCATACATACTTGCTACGCTCGTACTGCCTGCACAGAAGCAGACACGATACACTGGCCGTCAGCACGACAAACAGATAAGTGCAGTATTGCACTATCAGTGCAGTATTGCACTATCAGTGCAGTATTGCACTATCAGTGCGACGCTTGGCTGAGCGTTGATGTCGCATCGTCGTCGCTACCATGGCTAGTACAGGCAACTGAACCAGGTGATTGATTCTTTATTTTTGACTGTACGGCGACGACGATATCATATGCAGCATTGAATATGGATGCTGTAGGGCCGGTACAGCTGATAAGTACTGTGTAGCAAACTGAGCCTGCTAATAGACACAGGTTGCTCCATTGGTGGGTGAATATTTAGCATTTCCGATGCTCAAAGAAAATTTCCAATCTTCAGAAATAGAAAACAAGAAATGTTATTTCAAATTTCTGAACTTCGAAAATTTACATCGAGCCCAAGAAGAGCCAAACATTACACCACAGCCAATTGCGCAAGGTGTTGACGCGCGGAATGGGCTGAAGCTAACGCCTAATATCTTTCGCATGAAAGATGCCAATAGTTTTTCCAGCCATATCTGCCAATAGGTAGCATGAAGACCCCACTTTTTCAACGACTTTGGCCTGTCGGAATTTGTGGTCCAGCTTCGCGTTATAATGCGCGGATGCCTTACTTTGGCTAAAGTTTCGTCGGTAGACTATGTCCCCAGGCACAAATTCTACGGGACGAGACCTCAAGTTGTACGTCACAACGTTAGTCTCATACATCCGTCTAAGGTTCCTCGCAACTTTCTCTCGAATTAATTCTGTCTTTTCATCGTGGGCTACGCTAGCTTTGGGATCTTCGATCATGTTAAGATTGCGTAACAGGGCGAAAGTTTTCCCGTGAGTTATCATGTTCTGCCCAAAGACGACGAAATAAGGAGAGAACCCAGAAGAGGAATGATAGGCGGATCTAAGAGCGCAACTGATGGACGACAACTTGGTGTCCCAATCTCGTTGGTTAGGGTGGGCGTAGGCTCTAATAGCCGCCACCAGTGACCGATTCACGCGCTCTGATGCGTTGCTTTGGGGTGAATATAAAGCAGTGAAATTATGTTTCACACCGTAAGATTCCATTAGTTGTTTAAACGCAACGGACTTGAATTGTACGCCATTGTCCGTTGTAATGGTTTCCGGAACGCCAAACACATTGAAGATTCTTTTCTCCATATACTCAACCAGAATTTCCGCCGAAAGTTTTCGTACGGGTTCTACGAACGGAAATTTCGAGAAATGATCGAGAACAACGATAGCTCCTACATTGCCTGATTTTGATCTGGGATATGGTCCGAGAAAGTCTATATAAAGACGCTGAAATATGCGATCGGGAAGGATGAGGTTGCCCATTGGGGGTCTTAGAACCTGGTTGGGAGCTTTAGTCTCTTTGCACTTTACACAGGAGGCCAAGAAGTTTCTGACCTGCTTGGTCATTTTCGGCCAATAGAAGAAGATTTTCAGACGCTTTAAGGTCTTGCCGATTCCTCCATGTGCGCACAGTGGGTGTTCATGCGTGCGTGTAATTAAATCTGACGTCAGCTCCTCCGGAATCCAGAGTTTCCAAGAACTCTCTTCCTGGGTCTCATCTCCGGTAGCATATTCAGAGCGTCGATATACATACCCATCTAGGACCTTAAGATCAGGGAGAAGATTTTGCTTCTCCTCAATATGTTTTATCAAAGCAATGTAAGAAAGGGATTTAAAGTGGGGAGATTCCAAATCAATCTCAATCGTTGTCTCGAGTTCTTCAATCGACTCTACCCCTTCTGGTGAGTATATACGAGACAAAGCATCTGGTACAATATGTTGGCTTCCTTTCCGGTGTTGAATGGTAAATTTGAAACCTTGCAATTTCAATGCCCATCTGGCTAATTTCCCATGTAAATCGGACTGGGACATCAACCACTTCAGGGACGCGTGATCTGTCACTACCGTAAATTCGTGCCCTTCAACATAGGCTCGAAACTTTTTAATAGCCGTCACCGCTGCCAGACATTCCTGCTCAGAAACAGAATAGTTTCGCTGGGCCTGATTGAACTTTTGCGACATGTACGCTATTGGTGCTTCGGTTCCATCGTCCAAGGTTTGAACCAGGACAGCACCAAGGCCAAATTGGCTAGCGTCACAATGTATGGCGAATGGTCGCGAAAAGTCCGGGCTATGGAGCACTGGAGCAGAAGTTAAACACTCCTTCAGAGCATTAAAAGCTCTTTTGCCCTCATCAGTCCAGGTGAAACCGCGGCTCTTGCGCAGCATGTCTGTCAGTGGTGCAGACACCGACGCAAAATTGTTAACAAAACGACGATACCAGCCACAAATTCCTAAGAACCTGCGCAGCTGTCTAACTGAGCTTGGCAAAGGGAAGTCTGCAATCACCTGGACCTTATCAGGATCTGTGCAGATGGTTCCGTTACCAATAATGTGTCCTAGATATCGGACTTCCTTTACGAGAAATTTACTCTTCTCCACGTTCAGAGTCAAACCGGCCTTTCGGAAACAGAGAGCCACTTCTTGAAGGAGCAATAGATGTTCCTCGAAAGTCTCCGTGATCAACAACAAGTCATCCAAGTAAATGAAGACCTGGTGGCGGAGATGTGCAGGGATCACTCGATCCATGAGCCTCTGCATTGTTTGAGGCGCGTTACAGAGCCCAAACGGCATGGTCACAAAGTGATATAGAGGGCGACCTGGCACGGTAAAGGCAGTCTTCTCCTTTGACTCATCATCGAGCGGTATTTGGCAAAAGGCGTCCTTTAAGTCAAGACTGGAAATAAATTTTGCTTTGGGCAGTCGACTTAATATACCGTCAATGAGAGGCAAAGGATAGGCGTCCTTGACCGTCACGCTATTCACTTTTCGAGCATCCAAACACATCCTCACCTTACCAGGTTTCACCACGAGGGTAACTGGAGATGACCAGGGACTGTAGGACTCTTCAATGACACCTAACGCAAGCATCCGGTCAATTTCAGCAAAGAGCAGCTTTTCGATGGCGGGAGAGACTGAAAAGTGTCTCTGCTTTATGGGCTTACTACCGCCGACATCGATGACGTGTTGTATAAGTTTTGTACGTCCTAAGCCCTCCGAAGTAAAAGACGGAAACATTGAGATAGCTGTCTTGAGTTTCGATTGCTCAGTAGGAGTAAGTTGATGTTCAAGGGACTCTGTGGCTATCTGTTCCAAAGACAAGTTCGATGGACACAAAGAAGAGACAAATAAATCGGAAGCAAGTCCGAATAAACGAACAAAATCTACACCTAAGTACAGATTTTGGCTCAGTGATGGAATTATCAATAAGGTCAGTGAGAGAGTTCGACCACGGAAAGTAATGTCTGCAGAAACTTTTCCAACAGCCGAATGGGGAGAGCCATCTGCTGTTGAAACACAGAGGTTAAATCTTTCCCACGGGTGTTTATTTTCCCTTAGAAACTTCTTCGCCAAGTCTGCAGCTATACAGCTGACGCTGGCTCCTGTATCGACGAGACCACTCACTTCTTCGCCAAGAAGTGAAACGTTGGCATACGGTCTCATGTCATGCTTATGCTGTGTCGCGAAAACTGCGGAACAGAAACGCCGGCGATTTTGGATGACCGTTTTCCAAAACTGTCGCAATCGGACAGTCGATCGCTTAGGCTTCGGTGGACGTGGTGTAACTTCGTCAATATCGAAAATGCGACGGCGTGCTGTCTCGTACTCCCGGACTCTGACATGTAGGGGTCGAAAACTATAGTGTAAAGGCTGTTTCTTTTTAGTTTCTTCCATGGCAGTGGAAAGGTTAAGATGAGGTTTAGGTAGTTTGGTGGTGATTTCGGGATTTAACGAGTTGAGCGGAAACGAAGATGGAGTCGAAGTGGCATTTAGCATATGTGCATTGGTTGATAACGATGTATTGATAGGTGGAGTAATAGTGATGGGATTGCATTTTGATGTAATAAGCGTTTTATGTTCGAGCCCAAGATTATTTATTTTGGATTCGAGGGTGGCAGGTGTTTCGCTTTCATGTTTTTTGACGCTAAACATTTGGTGCATTGTGGCTTGTAAGTGTTCGGAGTGCCACAGCCATAGCAGAACACAGATTTTTCCGCGTAACATTCATCGAAACGATGACCTTCTTCACGGCAGTTCCAACACACTAGTTTCTTTTCAAACGCCTCCACCGCTACCGAAGAGGAACAATCGATATCTGGAGTTATTTCATCAACTAACTCTGATACCACTCGACGATTAAATGGATGACTTCCCTGACTGGGATACTTAGACTTTGCTTCGGCCTCAAGGGTTTCAGACAGATAGATGTACGAACGTAGTTGACGTACAGTGGCGATCGGTAAATATAAGATGCTGCGACGAAGCTCAAATCTGAGGTTATGTTTCAGCACCTCCACCAATTCCCATTCTGCCAAAGGCCGTTCGAGACGATCAACCAGCTCCATGGCACTTTCATAAAAT
Source organism: Chloromyia formosa (assembly GCA_964017055.1). Lineage (NCBI taxonomy): Eukaryota > Metazoa > Arthropoda > Insecta > Diptera > Stratiomyidae > Chloromyia > Chloromyia formosa. Next base: position 34,871,127 of record OZ024816.1, on the reverse strand, counting down.
GCATCAAAAGACTCTTTAGGGCCTTGCTGACGACTCCGAAGCTTCGCCAACAAATCATAATCTGATAGGCGTTCGCGGAATCGTTCGCATAGAGCCTCGCAAAAACAAGCCCAATCAATAACACCACTCACAGTGCGATGGTATCTCCAAAACCAGTTGATTGCTTTGCCGGTCAACAGGATGTGAAGATGTCCAACCAGCGCCTCAAAATCATTGCCCAAAGTGGTTGCTGTTAAGGCTCGCACCTGATACAAAAATTTTTCAACAGGCATATTGGGATCTTGCCCACTGAAACGGAGATTCCATGACGAGATGATTTTACCTGTTCGTTCCGGGTTGTATATAGGAGGAATGGGTACGAATCTACCTCTATTCTCATTTACAAGACGATGAGGTGTCCTGGGGGGATCATCAAACTGAATATTTCGTCTAGGGGAATAATGTTGTTGATGGCGTTGTTGAGGGACTGACTGAGTAGTCAAGGCTAAGCCTCTAAGTTGTTCACTAATAATGTCTCCTATGAGATCCTGTAGCTGAGACCTTAAATTTCCTTGAAGAGAACCCATAGCAGTTGGGGTTTGCTCTCGCAATATAGGATCGTTAGTTTGCTGTGCATGAAGCCTTTGATTTACTGGTGTTTGTTCAAGAGGTCTTTGATGATGGGTGGTTACGTTTTTATTATTCTGTTGGGGAGTGGCAGATGCTACTGAGTTCGCCTGGGTCTTTGATTGAGATCTAGTTTTAGGCCTTGTATAAGTAGTAACTGTATTTTTAGGAATTGTTCCGGTTTGGCGAGTCTCACTTTCGGCCTCCGTAACTTCTATTCCTACAGCAGCCGCTTCGCCTGCAGCTTGTGTGTCTTCTTGTAAATTCATGGTAGAAAACTTATCTTTACTACACGGACGTCGACATACTGGACAAAGGTGATGACTCTGTAACCAATTGGTTATGCACGACTTGTGGAACATATGTCCACACTGCGTAACCGCAGCCTCATCAGGATCATCAAAATCTGTTCTACAGATAACGCATCGAGTCGGGTCTTCTTCTCCCAACTGAAGCAAATCTTCGGTACTGCGTTGTATAGGCATTTTCCTTTTTTTTTACTTTTTTATTTTAAATTTGAATGCGAAATAAGTTAGCGCAAAGTTCAATATTCGCTATACGTATCAAAATATTCGTCAATGTGTATATAGATTATATCTCGCGAAACTGTTCAAACACAATCTTAAACAATCTTCTTGTAAATTTAATACTTTTTTTTTTTTTTTTTGTTGGTCTTTTCTTGATGAATTCCCTTTTCTTCTTTTCAATTCACACCCAGTCAATAGGGCAAATCCACTATGTTAAACAACATCAATATCAATACATATGCATTTAACAAAAAGAAATACATAAGTCAGTCGGTCACCAGGTTAAAGCAAAAGAAAATAAACTAATAATAAACTGTTTTTTAAGAATATGAATTTACAAAATTCATCAATAAGTCGACAAGTCAACCGCAGTCAAACACTTGGGTCGCTAAAAGTACAATGCTGCACTGATAGACGCAATTCTCAAACAAAAGTTTCAGTGCTTTCGACTTAACCACTCATCTCCGAAATTTATGTAATGCTGCGTTGTGAGGTTGACTCACTGGCATGAAGGACGGTTATCTCACACAAAAAGGTAACGAGAGACATTTCCAACAATATTGGATCGGAACTTTTAAAAGCTTCAAAAGCCAATATTCTCAAAATTGTTAGAAAGCTTCGGTACGTGAATAACGATATTCACGGGACAACACAATGTGATAATCGACCTGTAGCTATTGTAACTAAAAACAAGATAAGTAAAAGCAGAAGTAAAATGAAAATATTATGAAGTGAATAAGGTAAAAATTGAAATTGAAAAAGCAATTGAGTGAGTAGCTGCGTGATATCAGGCATCGAATATCGAAATAAATTCAATATCTGTAATGGATCACAGTAGCTACGTTAAAAGACACCGAGAAAACTCGGGCCCTTTAGTTGGGCGCCAATTACATGTAATAAGAGAGCTTTGAGGCCCGCATCATGATGCGGCTAGGGCAGGAAAGCGGGATGGCACGTGCTTGTGCTAGCTCTGTTCGTGAGTCGCGGGGTGGGGTCTTGCTTTCCTTAGACTCCCATGTTAATTTACACCTAATAAAAAAAATCACTCACGTGCCGAGAAAAAAAAGTAAAAATAAATGAAATGGCTGGATAACCTGTAACCAAAAAATAGTGGATCGAACCAAGGCGAAACCGATGACTTACATATGTATGTAGGTGCGTCCAGATGGAATGGCGCACTGCCGACTTAACCCACCACAACCTATAAGTCCCATAGCAATTTCTGAGACTTCCCAGATATAATTTAATAAGCCGGTGGATTGGCACTACATCACGGGAGAAGATGGGCGTTTCATCAAGAAAAGACCGATCTTCAAACTAATCCATTATTATTTTTGAATTCATTTTGGTTTACAAAAATGATAACAAAATTGCCATAAAGGAATCGTAATGTTAGATTTAATGTTAATTAATTTGATTTTTTTTTTTTTTTTTTGTAGAGCAAATTAACTAAGAAAAAAAGAATATAGAGCAACTAATAAAAAAAAGGAACTATTTATCTCTAATGCTGACAATTTTTATGAAAGATAAAACAACTTACCAGTATTCCGGAACGGCCGTTGAGGAAGAGGTATTACAGACAGATACATAGATACATATGAAGAATGTCATGCAAGAGATTATTTAATCAAAACGTGTTACTGAGTCATTTGTTTCTTTTACGCTAAATTTAAGTTTCTTTTCTTTTTCCATTTTTTTTTTGTTTTTGTTTTATATATGTATGTACAGATATGTATATATTGAACTTTACGATGAACTACATTACTTTGGGGACGTAATAGTCGCCTCCTCCGATGAGATTACTGTATATTATTGAATTTTATGATGAACGGCTTTATGCACGTAATAGTCGAATCCTCTGATGAGATTACTGTATTTTATTGAATTGTATGATGAACTGCTTTATGCACGTAATAGTCGAATCCCCTGATGAGATTACTGTATTTTATGCAGGGTACATGCCAGAACCATGACACTTAGTGCCTAATAACTGCATAGATTTCAAAAATAAAAGTCGCGTGGAAATGCGGGAATAATTTGATAGTGTCTATCAATATCTGCTTCCTCTTTCCTGGCGAGTCCTCGATCTGCGGCCACTCTGGTAGAATTTCTGCTGCTTCACTGCTGCACTTCACCACTTTCTACCGCGCCTAATCGTTACTTTAAACTACGTATTTCAATAAATTCTTCTTACTGAAGAAACTTTAACTTAATTTAGTCTCAATTAAATTGAAGTGGCCATTGCTCGGCCCAAATAAATTCTTGTTCTCTCGAACTAAAACGTCGAACGTCCAACTTCTTTCACGGATACTTTCGATCTCCTCTAAAAAAAAACTGTCTTCCCAAATCCTGTTGCTTGTTCCAATCCAATTTCAAGGTTCTCCCTCCCAATTCAAACGGCAAACACCGAAAATGTTTCATGCCCTCAACGGCTTCCTTTTACCATATCCCTTCACCCATCTGACCTAAAAAATATGCACACAAAAAAAATACACGCGAAATCATAATTTTCATGCATATTCGGATCCATCAATCCGGATCCGATCGATCTAGCCTCCCCCCACCCAATTGGCAAAACCAATTCAGCAATGCTATCTTTACATTTTGATTGCACGCATAGCCGAATTAAATGCATACATACTTGCTACGCTCGTACTGCCTGCACAGAAGCAGACACGATACACTGGCCGTCAGCACGACAAACAGATAAGTGCAGTATTGCACTATCAGTGCAGTATTGCACTATCAGTGCAGTATTGCACTATCAGTGCGACGCTTGGCTGAGCGTTGATGTCGCATCGTCGTCGCTACCATGGCTAGTACAGGCAACTGAACCAGGTGATTGATTCTTTATTTTTGACTGTACGGCGACGACGATATCATATGCAGCATTGAATATGGATGCTGTAGGGCCGGTACAGCTGATAAGTACTGTGTAGCAAACTGAGCCTGCTAATAGACACAGGTTGCTCCATTGGTGGGTGAATATTTAGCATTTCCGATGCTCAAAGAAAATTTCCAATCTTCAGAAATAGAAAACAAGAAATGTTATTTCAAATTTCTGAACTTCGAAAATTTACATCGAGCCCAAGAAGAGCCAAACATTACATATCTCCATACACACCGGAGCAAAATGGTATGATAGAGCGAGACAATCGAACGATTCAAGAATCTGCTCGAACAATGTTGATTGCCAGCAAACTCTGTAAATTTTTATGGCCCGAGGCTGTAAGAAATGCTGTTTATTTGATGAATAGAACCCCTAACTCTAGTAACATGCAAACCACGCCATTTGAACAGTGGTTCGGTGAAAAACCACAACTAGATCATGTAAGAATCTTTGGAACAACTGGATTTGTACATATTCCGAAGAATCTCGGTCGAAAGAAATGGGACGCCAAATCAAGGAAGATGTTTCTGGTTGGATACGAGCCAACTAATAAGAATTTTCGATTCTACGACCCAGAAAGCAAGCGGATAATCGTAAGCTGTGATGTCAAGTTTGATCAGGATTATCAAAATGGTTCCGTAGTTCTTTCTCACAGCATTGATACTGATAGCAGTCACGAAATTATTTTACATCTTGCGATGTTGATGGTAGAGCTCCAAAGAAAGAATGCGTGATAGTCGATGAGCATACAGGCGAAATGGATGATACCGCGGAAGATACGAATAAGAGAAATTTAAGAGATCAACCAAAGAAGACGCAATTCTACGATGCAGAAAGAGGATACTTCACAGAATTCTACGAGCCATTGAGCTACAAAGAAGCTATGAACTCCGAACAAGCTTTAAGTTGGAAAGCAGCTATCGAGGATGAATTGAAGTCGCATCGGGAAAATCAAACTTGGGATATTGTTGAGATGCCAAAAGATTGCTCTAACATTGTAGGAAATAAATGGGTATTCAAATTGAAGTTAACTTCCAATCGGCAATTTAAGTACAAGGCCCGCCTTGTGGCAAAAGGATATTCGCAGACTTTAGGAGTCGACTATTCGGAAACATTTTCGCCGGTGATACGGTATGATACGGTGAGATGCATTTTAGCACTGACATCATATTGTGATATGGAGTTTTTGCAATTTGACATTAAGACGGCATTTTTAAATGGCCAACTCCACGAAGAAATATACATGCGAGTTCCAGTAGGAGTTGATCATACTCCGAATCAAATATGTAGACTACGTAAAAGTCTTTATGGTTTGAAACAGTCATCGCGTGCTTGGAATGAACGATTTGTGAACTTCACCAAAACATGTAACTTAGAGCAATCAAAATCCGATCTATGCGTTTTCTATGGTAAAGTCAAAGAACACACGGTAATCATTTTGCTTTACGTTGATGATGGCTTAATTGTATCAGTTGATAAGGAAGCTATCGAAGGTATCGTGTTACGTCTGAAGAATAATTTCGAGGTTACCATTGGCGATGGAAGTTTTTATGTTGGGCTAGAAATTAGTCGAGATCGAGAAAGAAAGGTCATAAGCATCAGTCAATCATCGTATGTGAACAAAATCGTTCAAAAGTTCAATATGGCAGGTTCGAAGCCGATTGATTCACCATTTGATACTGGAGTAGTTTTGACCAAATCGGGCGACAGCGACCAGGAGGTTCAATTTCCGTAAAGGCAAGCTTGTGGTTCCTTGATGTATGCAACTACAGTTTCAAGGCCAGATATTGCGTATGCAGTCAGTTCGGTATGTCGTTATATGGAAAAGCCTAACGAAGCTCACGTGAACGCCGTGAAACGAATATTCCGCTACTTGAATCACACGAAGGATGTAGGCATCACATACGGTCTTGGCGATTCGACAATAATTGGGTACACAGATGCAGATCATGCCCGCGATGTCGATACTCGAAAATCCACCACTGGTTATGCGTTTCTCATTGCAGGAGGAGTAGTTACTTGGAGGAGCCAACTTCAGAAAACTGTAGCGATTTCAACAGCAGAGTCAGAATTCGTTGCAATGTGCGAAGGAACGAAGGAAACTATGTGGCTACGCGATTTACTGGAAGAGATAGGTTTCAAGCAGGATCAACCTACAAATCTCTTTGTTGACAACCAAAGTGCAGTACGATTAGTTCGGAATCCTGAATTTCATCACAGAACGAAGCACATAGACAAGCAGCTACACTTCATAAGGGAGAAGTACAACAACAATATCATCGCTCTACCATACGTACAAAGCGAAGAACAACTTGCAAATGGCTTTACGAAACCTCTTCCAAGAACACGTTTCAAATTGATATTTAGCAAACTTGGATTACATAAAATGTAACTTTATTGTGGTATTAATTTGAAGCAAGTTAATTTTTTTTTTTGAGTTCAATTGAAATTTGATTATTTTTTGTTTGTTTAGACTTGGCGAAAGTTTTAGAATTTGAATTTGTTTTTTTTTTCAAGAAAAAAAAAATGTATTTTGAATTAAATCAAGTTAAAATTTGGCGGGAGTGTCAAATATTATATTTGTATGTGTAAATTTTAACTGTTCAATAAACTCTCACGAGTTAGTCGTATTCATGTGCTCAATGTAGCCGGTTGCATTTTTCCTTTAACATCGCATTCTAAAAGATTGCTCCTCCATAGGTATTCTCTATGATTCGCATCTGTGGCTGCAAACCATAGACACAAACCGTTTGACATAAAACACGTGAACGCGACACGCGAACGTGTGCCAACTTGCGCGCAGCCTAAGGGTCGGTTTACTTTAAATTGTAGCCGTTGCTTCTAGAGTGGTGAGGCTAATTTGTGTGCGTGGGATTATTTGCATCCTGCTTTAAAAATAAATCTGTTCTGAGTTCCCGCTCTTAGTATACCTGCTCTGTGATATTACTATCTACACAGATAGTCAGGTGGCGATTAAGTCCCAGGACGCAAACCTTACTACTTCGGAAATCGTGGAGGAATGTCGCACCACTCGGAGCTCGGCAACTTCTTCAACATCACTTTGTGCAGGATTCCGGCTTGCAATAGTTTCAGCGGAAACCGACGAGCTGGCCCGAACAGGTACGGCCATTATGGACATGGGACATTTCCCCAAGTGTATGTTACAAAACATTTTTTTTTTAATATTCAAACAGAGGGAAGAAAAAATTAGTCCGCGGATAGCGTTTTGGCGCCCCCAGCCATTGCGCCCGGGGCAACGGCCCCGTTCGCTCATCCCCCCTTCGCTTCGCCATCCAGGTTAAATTACGAATCGTCAAGTTGTCTAACCTGATGTCACGTGGTGCGCCTCATATGTGGTGAAAATAAATTACAAATTCGAATGAAATATCAGATTGATTATCGGGTCGTTTATTTATTGTGACGGCGGGTATTTCTAAACTCGGCGTACCGCTCTAACTTAAGAAACATCATGTAAACGAGTTATTTATCAGTGACAGCCACAAATGCAACTTTATCCAAATGGGTCACGGGTTCGAGCCCCAATAAATTCTTATCTATTCTTATCTAGACTTATAGTATAGGGTATATTGTTTTTGTCACGACGAAAATATGTAACACCTTAAGGGAGGCTCCGGAATTATAGCAATGTATATATATAAATGATCAGCGTCAGCTCCTGGTTCGATTTAGCCATGTCTGTCCGTCTGTCTGTCTGTCCGTCTGTCTGTCTGTCTGTCTGTCCGTCTGTCTGTCCGTACGCATGATAACTTTCGATCGAATGAAGCTAGAGATTTGAAATTTTGGTCACATGTTGGCAGTATGATCTAGTTGGATGGTATTGAAAATGGGCATGAACGGGCCAAAAGAACGCCTACCTCCCCTATATATGCAAAATAATTAAATGTATCTATAACTCCCGATTAAACAAACATGAAAAGCTCTAGCCTTGGTAGAAACTGTAATTTTCTTACAAAGAGCCGTGCACTACCCTACTTTTCAGGTTTTTGTCTATAACTCTAGAACCAATTAATGTAGTCACCTGATTTTTGGCATGTAACCCTGAGGTGAGAAGTTGCTTGAGTTCTTGTAAGTTGGGCATAATCAGATCAAAGGAACGCCTACCTCCCCTGCAAATTTCAAAAAAATTAAATATTACTTTAATTACGATAACTTTCGATAGGATGACACTAGCGAGTTAAAAATTTGTTAGAATGTTGTTAGTAGGATCTACTTGGTTGATATTGAAAATGGGAAAGATCCGACCAAAGCACCTACCTCCCCTACAAATCAAACTTCAAATATGCGATAACTTTTGATAGAATCAAGCCAGCGACTTAAAGTTTTGGTCAGATGTTTGAAGTGAGATTGAGTTAGTTGGTATTTAAGATGGGTTATATCCGACCTAAGGAGCCCCTACCTCCCCTACAAATGAAACTTAAGATAAGCGATAACTTCCGACAAAATAACGCTAGCGACTTGAAATGTTGGTCAAATGTTTGTAGTAGGATCCAGTTGGCTAATATTGAATATACGTAAAATCCGATCAATGAAACCCCTACTTCCCCTACAAATGAAACTTCAAATAAGCGATAACTTTCGATAGAGTGAAACTAGAGACTTGAAATTTTGTTAAAATATTTGTACCATGATCTTATTTGTTGGTGGCAATGATGGGCAAGATCCGACCCAAGGAACCCCTTCCTCGCCTACAAGTGAAACTTCAAATAAGTGAAAACTTTCGATAAAATGAAGCTAGAGACTTGAAATTTTGATCAAATATTTGAACTGAGATCTCCCCTACAAGTGAAAGCAATAACTTTGGATAGAATGAAGCTAGTGACTTGAAAAATTCGACAAATATTTGTAGAATGGGTTAGTTAATTGATTTTGATAATGGTCAAGATCCTACTGAATGAGTGCCAACCTCCCCTATGAACTGGCCATATAGAAGACCCATTCTTAATGCATGTGGTCGTTGCCAATTGGTACTTTTGGTATCACCACTAGGTCTGCACAAGTCTAGGGTATATACGCTTCGGCCTGGTTTCCTTTTTATTTTTCCCCATTGATTTTTTTAATAATCCTATTAAGAATGTATTATTTAATAATATGCATAGGCCTATCAGAGGAAGACGTAATATTAGTTTACCAATGAACTTGGCTTATTTGGTATAAACAAAAGCGTGCCAACATCAACATATTAGATTCCACACGACACTAAGGCCATCTATGTGTCATGCATGTGGAAGTTATTGAGGGGTTATCGAGTATAGGATAGCCCCCCTACTAAGCTATTCAGGGTAATGTTGTTGGTGTAACGCGTGTGTTATTTTACCCTACACCTGATAAATTCCCCCCAAAAAAAACACAGGCATAAAAATTTGATTCAAATGACAAATGCTGCATATTTAAGAAATAGCTCTTTGCTTGAATTTGAACAATAATTATTTTACTTATTATGGTTTCAATAATTATAAACACGACAGACTTGGTTTTTTAATAAATAAATAATTGATTAAACATAAATAAGTACATACGTCCGATTCAAAGTTATCCGAAAATTTTTAATTTACTGTCTAAAATAATGAAATAGCGTTAGTAAAGTGCTATTTATTCAAAATCAGTTCTTTTTTTTACTTCACCTTAGGTTTCAGAACCTTCATAAGCAGGATTGATAATCCACACCTTGTCACACTCAACTCTCTTCCTATTTGTAAGCAACGGCCTTCTCTTATGCCTTAAGCTGATAATTATAACAAACGCCGCTACTGCCGTAGCAGAGATGATTATTATCAGCCAGAGAATATTGCTGGTACTCCTGGATTGGAAAGTGAAAGTTAGCAAATAAAATCAATATACATATAAATACAAAATAAGGCTTCCCTCATACTCAAGCTAATTATTCGCTGCGGGTTGGCAATTACCACACTGACGACGTGACTTTTCGATAGTGAAGTCTAACCTAACCTTCAGTAAAACCCATGTGGATCTCACTAATAGAGACGCCAATCGCTCTAAATTCGCGAAAGTAGGGCATCACCGTTAGTTAAAACAAATTTCCAATTCTGCAGCGAATAAATTGTTTTGGTGTGAGGGAAACCTAAAACCAAATGCTAACTGGACGTTAAAAAAACTGACCAATAATGGCGCTCACTCACTCGAAACTAGAGTTGCGCGTGCAGATTTCGGGCGCTGCGCATTTTCCGTTCACGCATCTCGAACACTCTGGGTCGCAGATTTTCGTGGTGGGGTTTATCTTGAAGCCGGGGCTGCATGTGCATTCCTCAGGTGCCGTGCATTTACCGTTCACGCATGTCGAACACACAGGGTCGCAGACTTCGGTGGCGGAATTCATCTTGAAGCCGGGGCTGCATGTGCATACTTCAGGTGCCGTGCATCTGCCGTTCACGCATGTTGAACACACAGGGTCGCACACTTTAGTGGCGGGGTTCATCTTGAAGCCGGGGCTGCATGTGCATACATCAGGTGCCGTGCATTTGCCGTTCACGCATTTTGAACACACTGGGTCGCAGATTTTAGTGGTGGAGTTCAGCTTGAAGCCGGGGCTGCATGTGCATACCTCAGGTGCCGTGCATTTGCCGTTCACGCATTTCGAACACACTGGGTCGCAGATTTTAGTGGTGGGGTCCGTCTTGCAGCTGTGGCTGCATGTGCATACTTCTGGTGCCGTGCATTTGCCGTTCACGCATGTCGAACACACTGGGTCGCAGATTTTAGTGGTGGGGTTCATCTTGAAGCCGGGGCTGCATGTGCATACATCAGGTGCCGTGCATTTTCCGTTCACGCATTTCGAACACACTGGGTCGCAGATTTCAGTGGTGGGGTCCATCTTGAAGCCGGGGTTGCATGTGCATACGTTGGGTGCCGTGCATTTGCCGTTCACGCATTTCGAACACACTGGGTCGCAGTTTTTGGTGGTGGTGTTCATATTGAAGCCGGGGTTGCATGTGCATACTTCAGGTGCCGTGCATTCGCCGTTCACGCATGTCGAACACACAGGGTCGCACACTTTAGTGGCGGGGTTCATCTTGAAGCCGTGGCTGCATGTGCATACGTTGGGTGCCGTGCATTTGCCGTTCACGCAAATAGAACACACTGGGTCGCAGATTTTAGTGGTGTGGTTCATCTTGAATCCGAGGTTGCATATGCATACGTTGGGTGCCGTGCATTTGCCGTTCATGCATTTGGAGCACACTGGGTCGCAGATTTTCGTGGTGGGGTTCATCTTGAAGCCGGGGCTGCATATGCACGCCGCAGGAGCCGTGCATTTACCGTTCACGCAAGTCGAACACACAGGGTCGCAGACTACAGTGGCGGGGTTCATCTTGAAGCCACGGTTGCATGTGCATACTTCAGGTGCCGTGCATCTGCCGTTCACGCATTTCGAACAGCCTGGGTTGCAGTTTTTGGTGGTGGTGTTCATATTGAAGCCTGGGTTGCATGTGCATACTTCAGGTGCCGTGCATTCGCCGTTCATGCATCTCGAACAGCCTGGGTCGCAGTTTTTGGTGGTGGGGTTCATCTTGAAGCCGTGGCTGCATGTGCATACGTTGGGTGCCGTGCATTTGCCGTTCACGCAAATAGAACACACTGGGTCGCAGATTTTAGTGGTGGAGTTCATCTTCAAGCCGGGGCTGTATGTGCATACATCAGGTGCCGTGCATTTGCCCTTCACGCATTTCGAACACACTGGGTCGCAGATTTTAGTGGTGGAGTTCATCTTCAAGCCGGGGCTGCATGTGCATACATCAGGTGCCGTGCATTTGCCGTTCACGCATTTCGAACACACTGGGTTGCAGTTTTTGGTGGTGGTGTTCATATTGAAGCCGGGGTTGCATGTGCATACTTCAGGTGCCGTGCATTCGCCGTTCACGCATGTCGAACACACAGGGTCGCACACTTTAGTGGTGGGGTTCATTTTGAAGCCAACGTTGCAGGTGCACTTATAGGGTATTCGGCATTCACCATTTTTGCAATGATAGCAGTCAGGTCGACATCGCTTTGTTTCTGGATCTCGTGTAAAACCAATGTTACAGGTTGGTATGGTTAGCTGGAATATTTGAAATATATTTTTTTTTTTAGTTCAACTTGTTTTAAAGACTTACGTATTTACCGTAACACAAGTGTATAGTGGACAACTTGTCCAGTATAATAGCATAAGAAAGATTGCGGGAAATGCACTCATTTTCCTAATTTCGTGGACCTTATTTCGTTGACATCTGTGGTCAAGAGCTTGCTGGTAACTTGGGATTTTGTAAAAGTAATGGTGACTTTTTCAGTCAAATATAATTCTAAACTTTTCCCACATTTCAGTCTTTATCGCGAGCTATTATTTGGGTATAATTGCTTACGAACATTTCATTTATGCTTATTATACATTTCCAATGAAGTCGATAGTACGAATTAGTCAGAAGCGAAATGTATATAAATTATCGGAATTATATAGGATGTCCAAATACGACCTAAATCATGCTATTCCCCACACAATTCCAAGTAAAAAATATTCCGAATTTTCTTTCTATTTCTTAACCATTTAGCTGCAACAGGCATTGGAACTGCGGAAAAAATCACTGCTAATACGTTACTCTAAAATGTAAAAATAGCTTCGCAAAAACAAAATAGACAAATACTTTACAACATGTAGCAGAAGGGGGTGGGGGTGTTAGTTCAGTGTGTTGAAGCGTCAGTATGTCAGTGTCCCTTCCTACCAGTTTGCGGGTTCGAATCCCGCCATTGCCATGGTTGTTTGTATTGTATTCCCTCGGTGGTGTGAATTGAACCACCTGCAATGGACCATATGGTAGTGCTGCTTCCACCGGCAGATCTATGGCAGCACCTGATGAGTACGGATCTGTCGGTGGTACGAAACCAGAGGCCGAGAGTCCCATTACACCTGGATCCCAATACGAGCGCGAGGGCAAGCGAGCTATCTGCCAACCATTCCATCCTTATCGCCTCATTTTCTTTATTCCCCATTTTTACCTCCCTTGTTTGTGTTGTCTTCCCCAGGCCTATGAATTTTTGTTAATACGTAAAGGACAGGTTCAACGAGCGGCGAAAACCCCGCCCACATCTTGGAAGAACTTGTAACTGCCGATTTGCTGCACCCACTTGTTGATAAAGCGTGGAATACAGAGACCTTTCCCACTGAGTGGAAGGATGGTTTGATAATCAAACTTCGAAAGAAGGGTAGCCTCACAGACTGTAAAAATTGGAGAGGTATTTATGTGCTTCCTGCCGTTGCCAAGATAATAGCTAAAATAGTCCTGGAAAGACTAAAGGCCCACTTAGAAAGCACAATTGATGAAGAGCAGGCTGGTTTTCGATCCGGATTCTCCTGTGTCGATCACATTAACACTCTGCGAATCATCATGGCTGGGGTCCATAGTTACTCATCAATGGCGTGTTAGGCCCTAACCAGATTGAACGCAGCAGCAGCGGCATCGGCAGCAGCAGCGGTGGCAGCAACAACAACAACTGGTAGATCTGTCGCGCCTTATACGCTCATAGTCGGCGGAGGGCATTGTTCGAATTGAACCCTTTTTCTTCTTCTTCCTTCTCCTTTGGCAAGCGCAGTGCTTTGTTCTTGATGTCACCACTATTCACAGTAGCCCACAGGTGAGGCTACATACGTCGTCGGTTGGCTAATACCAGGGATTGTAGTGCCAGGTTAATTTATCTCGTTCGAGTTATGATAAATAAATTAGTCATACAATGTACGACAGTTACATTAAATAAAATTTCATTTTTATTAGTAACGGTGAAACCTGTACATTTAACTGTTATTCACAATGGCATGCGCCATGTGGTCGACCACTTTCAAATTCAATATAATTGATCATATTGATTTAAATTCACTTATGCAGAACTGCACTTAGGATTTAATATTTATTTTATATTAATTTCACTTGTTAAAAGTTCACTTCTATAATTCCATTTTCCCTCCATCTCATTTCCATTTTCCCTAATTGTCAAAACAAATACAAACTTTGAGCCACCCCGCCAACACGTCCGTTTCCAGACGTTAGTACGAGGTGACTGCGAATTGAACCACCGCCATCTTTATTCTCAAGCCGGGGTGTCAAAATAATGACGTCATGACAAGCAGTGAACCATATGTAAACAAAGTCAAGAACGCGTGCAGTCGACCTCTTGAAATCTGGCGATTTTCGTGCGTAAAAGTGATTTTAGTGTCGCGATTTTAAGTGCAATTGAAGGTAGTGCTTATCACTGATATTTAAAAGTGAAAAAAACGAAAGGTGCCGCGAACTTCCGACCAAAATGAACTGCTCGAAAGTGCGCGAGACATGAGTGTGGTTATGGAAGTGCGACACGGAAAATTTCGCATTTTTCGTTAATTTTCCGCCAATTTGGCTAGTGTGAATGGTGCAGCACTACCATGGGACGAATCCTTGGGCCGGTGAGTTCAGCGGATACTCCCGGAAGTGCTCCAAAAAGTGAATTCAAAGTGGTTGTCAAATGACAACATTACAGGTGATTTCCGGCCTTTTCATCGGAATTCATAGGGTAAGTATACGTTTTTTGTTGTGCTAAAATTTTAGTGGATTGATGCGCCCCAGAATACGGGTTGCGGGCGACCGCGCGAGTTCACACTTGGTTGACTGCTTGTCATGTCGTTAGTGCTTTGACAATCAGCTGACACTCCGGCCTGAGAGTAAAGATGGCAGTGATTGAACCAAATCGCCGGAAGCGGACCGTTGACATTACCCCATATTGAAAGATTTTGCATGCAACTCTTAGGCACTGCTCACACGAGGATACTCAAGTCTGAAATACTCGGTGGATGAGAAACGGAGACTTGGATTCTTGAGACTGTAGCCGTCCGTCATCCTCACACGGCCGCTACTAAAGTCGCGAGTTGTGCATGGCGGCTGGCTGCTGAAGTGGTCGTTGCACATGGCTCTTGCTTGTGATTCCGCGGAGGCAGCGCACTTGGGGAGATCTTGTGTGTACATGTTGATAGCGATAAAAGTTGACGTTGTGGACGGCAAGAAAAATATGGTTTTCGGATTGCTTATGGATGTGCGGGGTCGACTTGCTTGGGGTACTACTATCGTTGTGCATGTCGCTGTTGTATGTTAGTCCAGGCTATGAACGAAACCGGGTGTGTGTTGATCTTTTTCTTCAAATGTTTGGGAGTTGAAACGGGTCGCCAACAGCTTCATGGAAACCTGAATTTGCACCTGTACGGTAGATCTTGTAGATCTTGTTGGTTGGTATTGAAAATAAACGTGATTCAGCTAAGGGAGCGCCTAACTTCGCTAATATGTATCACTATGCTTTGCCCGGTCAAGTAGGAATGTTCCTTTTTTTTAAATAGTGCATTGTTGCAATTGATGGTGCCATTTTTTACTCACCTGAAATTTGAGCTACCTTTGCTACTTCATTCCAGGCGTTCTCCGTCACATCTTTCCTGGAATAACCTCTTAATTTAAAATTAATGTATATACAGTGAAAATCGTTTAACACGAAACTGAGGGGACTAAAATATTTTTTCGTGTTAAAAGAATTTCGTGTTAAAGGAAAAAACATGTGTACATACTTATTTGTTTTCATCAAAATAAAGTTTATTGGATATGTATATAACATATGTATGCTGTATTTAATGAAATCAATTACAAAATTTTCAAGGTTTTTTAAAAACAAAGCATTCATTGAGTTTTTGGAAAATAATCTGATATTTTTCTCTGCATTGTCTTTTTTAGCACTAAATTGTCAACAAATTGTTCGATTTCGTTCATTTGGTTATTCATTTCACCATTGGAATGTGCGTCTAAATAATTGCGCATACTTTTCACGATGTTCCTCATTTCGGATGACGTAGGAACAGGAGCTGCACTATCCATTTCGTTTGCGTCGTCAGAATCTGCATCAGTGATATTTTTTGAGCTTTGAACGAACTCCAAAATCTCTTTGTCTGTCATAATTGAGGCTTTACACTCACTGTCATCATCCAATGCAACGAATTCTTCCACTGATCCATAAAATTTGAGTCCTGGGCACGGATTTTCTCTCGACGGCCCTGGTCACATGTTAAGCGATTTTCGTTTCGTGTGTAAAAGAGAAAAAATGCGCATGAGAATACTCGTACATAGTAGTTTGTCGGGACCGGTGCATTACTTCGTGTTAACCGATATTTCGTCTTAAGCGTTTTCGCGTTGAATGTATTTCACTGTATTATAATTCAGGGAATTTTTTTACTTCCGCCACTAATTTTACATTAAAGTTCTGATCACTCATAGTTTTGGAATCAAAAGTAAACGGGTGGGAAATTAACTGCGATGCGAACTCCTTTATTGTGAGGTGAACGTTGAACTGGTAGTTCTTTATTTATTTTTCATATTTTACGTTCATAGTCTGGAATAACATACGACAGCGACATGCACAACGATAATACCCCAAGCAAGTCGACCCCGCCCATCCATAAGCAATTCGAAAACCCTATTTTCCTTGCCGCCCACAACCTCATTCTTTATCGTTATCAACATCTCAACATGTACACACAAAATCCCCGCAAGCGCGCCTCCCGCGAGGATCAACAAGCAACAGCCACGCACAATGACCACTTCACTCAAACGACATGCACAATCAGATGACTGGGCAACCACTTGGCTTGGAGACTAGCATGTCGAATCTCCTAGCCACCACCGGTCGCGCAGGTGGCGAGTATCCGTGACTGGAATATCTCCGTGTGAGTGCCACCGTGAGATTACACATGCCAGATCTCCTAGTGACCGGTTCGCCCAGTCGCTCGGGAATTTGAGTATCCCCGTGTGAGTAGTGCCTTAGATTGTTCAAATTCTGATTTCTTCGATTAGACCACCGGTCGTTATATACAAATTGGGGAAAATTCCCATAATCGGACCGGAACTTCGATTCAACGGTGACTTTCGTTGCATGGATGACGACCTGATCGATGAAGTATTAGCCGATGGCGATGACAGTGGCGGCGGCATTTTTTTTGGCGAAATATTTTGACTTTGACTCAACGATGGCGGTGTCGTTAGTGCGACAAATGGGCGACGGGGAGAGTGTTAACCCGAACATACACCATCTGGAACTCCAGTCCGGAAAAACTGATCAGGCCCGGCTTTGAGGAATTCCGGATCGTGTATGGCCATTTCAAGCGGCCGGAACGAAAATCGTTCCCGCAAGGCTTCTACCACACACGCCGTAACATTCGGATGGTTAGACAAATGCGGAATCCTTGCCATCCGCAAAGGCGGTGCAATGTAGACGGCAGACTTTTTTGTTTATTGTTAAGATAAATTTTAATCGGGTATTGAACAACCGGACCTAAGTATTTTATAGTGTTGGTGAAGTGTTTTTTTTTTTGTGAAAAGACTGTGCCAACGGCTTTAATTGAGTGTTTTGGTGGATAACTGACGAGTGACAGCACAAGCCGTTTAAGCTTAAGAGCTATTAAAAACTACCGAAACGGCGCGGCGGCAAAACTAGATATAAATAATAACACACAAATATTCTTGCATTCGGTTCTTAAAATTTAATCTTCTTCTTCATAAGTTGGATTCAAAAAATTTGGAACGTAATATAAATTCTCCTTTTTGACTATTAGTGGTGGACTCCGTTTAGGCTTTGATATGATAGTACCAACAATGATGACAGTGATCGTTAGAGCTATGAATACAAGTAGCATAATCCACAAAATATTGCTGGTAACAATGAAAATGAAAAAAAAGGAAAAAAGATTTGCGTTAATGATAAATTTCCAATTTAATTCAGAGAAGTAGATTGGTGAAGTGTAATCCTAAAGTGGGTTACGAGTCAGGCAGTAAGGGTTACCGTCAGGTCTGCTGCGAGGCATGATTTGAGTGTTGCCACGAGATATGCTGTGAGCCCTGCCACGAGGTATGCTGTGATTTTTCTTTTGGATTTGGCATTTTTTCTTGAATATACACCCTTCAACTTAACACCTTTACGCATCTAATGCTTCGTTTACACGTGAGCATCTCCCTGAATTTGAGCGTGAATACAATAACAACAACATGTTGTTCGCTGCTTGGAACAAGAAATGTTCCCAACCATAAATTTCCCGAGATGTTCCCGCGAGTCTTTTGGAAAAAGCATTAAGACCGAAAAAGGTACCTTCAGACTTTTGCTCGGTCAAGATGTTCAGAGCTGTTCCTGAGTACCATCATACTGTCATCACTGTCGAACTCGAACACGAACCTGGTACAAATGTCCTCTCGATGGCTCTAGCTATACACACACACACTTTACATAAACGTGAAGAAAACGGGTCCACTTGTACCATGTTCGAGCTCGACAGTGTGTGGTGACACTAATATACAATTTTCTTTACTGACTGGCTAAAGGAACATCTATTCGATCGACTCGCATGGTAATCGCAGTCAGCATTGCTCGACTCTTTGATAGTATCCATTGCATGCACAGGTCATCACAATGTGCATTTACGTGCATCGATGCACTACGTCGACGCCGGCGACGACTTGTCAATTCCATTGTACTTTCATATTAACTGCATTTTTTATGGCAGTCCAGATCAAGAGCAGAACAATAATCGCACGCATTACACTAACAACCTTCTCTATAAAGTACAATTTTCTTGGTGTAAAGGTGCGTTTAGATTTAGCGAAACCACTCGGGAAACTGATGCCCGAGGAAAAATTGCGCGTACTCACCCGAAACTGTGAGACTGGCCACGGGTGAGTATCGGCGAGTTTCCTCGCGCAGCAGTTTCACGAGTGGTTTCGTTAAATCTAAACGCACCTTAACATACATATCAGACATGCATCGTTTTATGTATCATCTCAAGCTAAACTTTAGATGAAACGAAACGAAATCGAATTCCCATATCGTTCAGTGTGCCATATCGCTCAGTGGATACGGATGGATTCAACGAAAAGGATTCACAACTCCAATTAATTACAATTTACGATTTGGAGTAGCATTTATAGTAAACAATCACCTCAAGCCGCACATTACTGACTTCAAACCCATAAATGAACGGCTATGTGCGATTCGCATTAAGACTCGATTCTTCAATCTCTGGCTCATCAATGTACATGCCCGAACTGAAGTTAAAGAAGACGCAGTAAAAGACGAGTTCTACGCCCGCCTTGAGACTCTCTTCGACTCACTTCCAACAAACGACGTATGGGATTCTTTAACGCGAAAGTCGGAAATGAAAGTTGGCACCGGGGGACCACTGGAGGCCACAGTCTCCATCCAAAATGTAACGACAACGGCCAGCGACTTATCGACTTCACCTGCAGTAGGAATCTAATCGTAAGCTCTACGTGTTTCCCGCATCGATGCATTCACAAGCACACCTGAAAATATCCAGACGCACATACCGTCAACCAAATTGACCACGTCCTCATTTGCAGGAGATGGGCGTCTAGTGTGATGGATGTCCGCTCCTATCGAGGAGTAAACTGCGACTCAGATCATTACTTGGTGAAGACGACCTACAGATGTAGAATCTCCTCAGTGCACCAATCGAGAATCAGCCCTCCCAAAATCTTTGCGGTTGATAAACTTCTGAACGATGCTATGGCGTATACGACTGCCCTTGGTTAAGATTATCGCCTATGCTACACAACATCAGCAACACAGGCATCCATGGGTTCTGGGAAGGACTCAAGGGTACAATCAAAGATGTCGCAGAGAAGGTCACGGGATATAAAACCCGGCTAGCGCGACATGACTGGTTCGACGAAGAATGCGAAAATTCACTTGATGCGAAAAACGACAGACAATGGATTCAACGAGGAACCAGAGCTAGAAGAGAAAAATATGACGAGCTACGGCGAATATCGAATAGAATAATTAGACTTAAGGAACGTAAATGCTCTGCCGAGCAGCTGCTGAATATAAACGAAAACTTAGCTAATAGGAACACCACACAAGCGTAGAAACTAATAAATACAATTAAGAACGGCTACCAACCAAGGACTGGCCTTTGTAAGGACAAGGATGGAAACATCATCAGCGACACCGATGCCATTAACAAACGATGGGCCTCTTATTTTGAAGAGTTTTTGGACCTACAATCTAACATCCCCACACAAGAAGCTTTTGACGATATTGTTGATCTAGGCCCACCCATACAACCCCCGATAGTAGAGGAAGTTGATCTCGCGTTACGGTCACTAAAACGAAATAAAGCGCCGGGCGCTGACGAGATTCCAGCTGAACTGCTAAAATTCGGCAGAGCGGTTCTAGTTAATGCCATACATCAATTACTCCTACGGGTATGGGAGGACGAGATGATCACAGACGATTGGCGCAGGAGCATCATCTGTCCAATTCACGGAACATTCCTGTTTCGCATAAATAATGAGAATTCTCTCTATTCGATTAAAGAGAACTTTAACGAAGCTTGAGAAATTTCCGCCTTAGGACCTGCCAATCCCCCCGCATGGGTTCTAGGTTCTTCTCACCTAAAGTGAAAATGAACTACCTAAAGCGGAAATCCCACAATTAAGGAATTTTAAAATTTCTCTCTAAATGCAATAGAAAGAACTCTCTTAATATTCGCGAAACGGGAATGTTAAAATAATTCATGCCACGCAGAAAAATAAACCAAATTACCGGACAATTACGAATGTGATCTTGAACTTTAGCAATAACACGGGAAAATAAAGCTCCGTGAACACGTTTAATGTGAACGCGTCTCTTCACTGAGTGTTCACAATGAAAACGCTAGCATCTATCTATAGATTCGTCAGCCTTCCCCCTGTGGTCGCCCTTAGTGCCCAGACGGACAACGTGCATCGCCCGAAACTGGTTTATGCTAACGAAACGTCAGCTGAGCCATATCGAATAGTTAACGCGCTATGTGCCACTAGGACTAGGGCAAATAAATATGTCCTAGAGGATAATGTATTGTATTTTAATGAACATTATGCATTTTTCATTGATTATTCTTTTGTAAAATAAACGAAAATTCCAATGATTTTATTTAAATTCTTCTGGAACGAAGCATACCTGTCCACAAAGGGTTCATCTCCTATATAACTTAGGATATTGCAAAACCCCCGCATTGCGGGCGATTTTGATGAGTAATCAAGTTGAGTTTTACTATATGTTGCGTATGTGTATCACAGCAACAATTTTGAAAATTGGAGTAGACTCGACTTTGAATTGAGCTCGGTTAGTCAAAACCTAAATCGCAAACCAGTAAAAGACGGATATCCAGCCTCACTAGATTCCTCGCGGGTGGCCTCATAGCATGTCCTGCAACTAATTGGTTTTGTGTGTAAAAACGACTTAAAACAAAAACTCACCAAGAAACAACATCACAAAAATGTAGTTGAGCAGGAATGCACGTTCTGTTGCCTGTCGTACTAAAATGAAAGCCATCCATGCAATCACAGTTATCAGGTGGTAAGCAAGTTCCATTGCCGCATTCGATTAAACAGGGTAGCGCTTCGCATCCACGCCGGGTTAGTTTGAACCCTTTTAAACATTTGCATTTTTCAGGACCGATACATGTACCATTGGCGCAGTTGTTGCAGATTGGCTCACATATATGAGTCGACGAGTTCATTTTGAAGCCTGGTTTACATGTACAGACGTTAGGTGCCGTGCATTTTCCGTCGAAGCAATTTGAACACACTGGACTGCAGATTTTTTCGGTGGGGTTCATTTTGAAGCCGGGGTTGCATGTGCAAACTTCAGGCGCCGTGCATTTGCCGTTCACGCATTTCGAACACAGTGGGTCGCAGACTTTAGCCGCGGGATTTATCTTGAAGCCGGGGTTGCATGTGCAGTAGTTTGGTCCCCTGCATGTTCCATTCACGCATTTTGAACACACTGGGTCGCAGACTTTAGTATATGGGTTCATTTTAAAACCAGCGTTGCATGTGCAGACTTCAGGCGCCGTGCATGTCCCATTGACGCATTTCGAACACACTGGGTCGCAAACTTTAGTATATAGGTTCACTTTAAAACCAGCGTTGCATGTGCAGACTTCGGGTGCCGTGCATATTCCATTGACGCATTTCGAACACAGAGGATCGCAGATTTTAGTGGTAGAGTTCATCTCGAAGCCGGGGTTGCATGTGCAGTAGTTTGGTCCCCTGCATGTTCCATTCACGCATTTTGAACACACTGGGTCGCAGACTTTAGTATA
The DNA here is from genome assembly GCA_964017055.1 of Chloromyia formosa. Lineage (NCBI taxonomy): Eukaryota > Metazoa > Arthropoda > Insecta > Diptera > Stratiomyidae > Chloromyia > Chloromyia formosa. The sequence goes on along the minus strand of OZ024816.1, from coordinate 34,848,941 downwards.
TGGGTTCATTTTAAAACCAGCGTTGCATGTACAGACTTCAGGCGCCGTGCATGTCCCATTGACGCATTTCGAACACACTGGGTCGCAAACTTTAGTATATAGGTTCACTTTAAAACCAGCGTTGCATGTGCAGACTTCGGGTGCCGTGCATATTCCATTGACGCATTTCGAACACAGAGGATCGCAGATTTTAGTGGTAGAGTTCATCTCGAAGCCGGGGTTGCATGTGCAGTAGTTTGGTCCCCTGCATGTTCCATTCACGCATTTCGAACACAGAGGATCGCAGATTTTAGTGGTAGAGTTCATCTCGAAGCCGGGGTTGCATGTGCAGTAGTTTGGTCCCCTGCATGTTCCATTCACGCATTTTGAACACACTGGGTCGCAGACTTTAGTTGTGGGGCTCAGCTTGAAGCCGGGGTTGCATGTGCAATAATTTGGTCCTCTGCATATTCCATTGATGCATTTCGAACACACTGGGTCGCAGACTTTAGTATATGGGTTCATTTTAAAACCAGCGTTGCATGTGCAGACTTCGGGTGCCGTGCATATTCCATTGACGCATTTCGGACACAGAGGATCGCAGATTTTAGTGGTAGAGTTCATCTCGAAGCCGGGGTTGCATGTGCAGTAGTTTGGTCTCCTGCATGTTCCATTCACGCATTTTGAACACACTGGGTCGCAGACTTTAGTTGTGGGGCTCAGCTTGAAGCCGGGGTTGCATGTGCAATCATTTGGTCCTCTGCATATTCCATTGATGCATCTCGAACACACTGGGTCGCAGCCTTTAGTATATGGGTTCATTTTAAAACCAGCGTTGCAAGTGCAAACTTCAGGTGCCGTGCATATTCCATTGACGCATTTCGAACACAGAGGATCGCAGATTTTAGTGGTAGAGTTCATCTCGAAGCCGGGGTTGCATGTGCAGTAGTTTGGTCCCCTGCATGTTCCATTCACGCATTTTGAACACACTGGGTCGCAGACTTTAGTATATGGGTTCATTTTAAAACCAGCGTTGCATGTGCAGACTTCGGGTGCCGTGCATATTCCATTGACGCATTTCGGACACAGAGGATCGCAGATTTTAGTGGTAGAGTTCATCTTAAAGCCGGGGTTGCATGTGCAGTAATTTGGTCCCCTGCATGTTCTATTCACGCATTTCGAACACACTGGTTCGCAGACTTTAGTTGTGGGGTTCATCTTGAAGCCAGGGTTGCATGTGCAATAATTTGGTCCTCTGCATATTCCATTGATGCATCTCGAACACACTGGGTCGCAGCCTTTAGTATATGGGTTCATTTTAAAACCAGCGTTGCATGTGCAAACTTCAGGTGCCGTGCATATTCCATTGACGCATTCCGAACACAGAGGATCGCAGATTTTAGTGGATGAGTTCATTTTGAAGCCGGGGTTGCATGTGCAGTAGTTTGGTCTCCTGCATGTTCCATTCACGCATTTCGAACATATTGGTTCGCAGACTTTAGTCGTGGGGTTCATCTTGAAGCCAGGGTTGCATGTGCAATAATTTGGTCCTCTGCATATTCCATTGATGCATCTCGAACACACTGGTTCGCAGCCTTTAGTATATGAGTTCATTTTAAAGCCGGCGTTGCATGTGCAGACTTCTGGTGCCGTGCATACTCCGTTCACGCATTGGAAACACACTGGGAAACAGACATTAGCGATGCTCTGCATTTTGTAACCAGAGTTGCATATGCAGACTTCGGGTGCTTTGCATATTCCATTGATGCATCCCGAACACACTGGGTCGCAGGCTTCAGTGGTGGTATTAATTTTGAAGCCGGCGTTGCAGATCTCTCTCTCTATCTCTCTGGAATTAGTTTCGTGACTCGTATCGTCGGATCTTACTTCTAGTCTCGTATTTCCAATTGTTTCTCTACAATGTCAGTGTGAATTCAAGATATTTAATTATTTATCTTTTCGTCCATTAAATTTATTGGAGTAACGACTTACGTATTTGCTGTAACATATAGTGGACAAATTGTCCAGTATATTAGCAGGAGGAGGATTTCGAGAAATGCAAACATTGTGTGCTTTATTTCGTTGGACATCTGTGGTCAAGAGCTCACTGGTAACTATTTTGTAAAATTAAGTGTGACTATTTCAGTTGATATGTGAATTTCTTATCTTCGGATTGTTATTGTGTAGGCGCAGATGCTGTACTTATTTTCAAAAGTTTTTCGTAGAATTAAAGAAAAATGTGAAGTATTCATAAGATACCTTTTGACCAGAAGAGGCTTTTTTTTGCATGGTTATTGGTTTCAGCTGATTCACATTATATGCTGATGACTCATACGTTCTTTTGTAGAGTTAGACTGTAAATAATGTTAGTCTACTAAGTTAAAGAAGAACTGCGCTTTACCAAACTACAAATTTCTTTTATTTTGTATAAATATTTCGGGAGCTAGTAGCTTTTGTACTGAAGAAGGGGGTGTGTCGCTCCCGAAATAACGAAATAAACGTAATTTGCAGTTTGGTAAAACTGCGTCTTTTCTAACTTAGTTTTGCTTGGTTTTGCGTCCCCATAATTCGATGTGGGCCGTTGGTGGAAATTTTTGTTGAAATTATTAGAGTTTTTAAACTTTAGTAGTTGGGGTTTCGACGATAATCATCCTGAATGGCCAATAACACCAGTGCGTCTCAGGAAATAGGCGAACGGTGGAGTTGCAACATAGTTGTGAGAACACCAACACGTCACACCCAGCTGAAAGATCATCAAAAGAACTCGCAATTAAAAACACTATTGGAGAGCTACCTACTCTTAGGACACCTGAGAAAGCAACCCTTCCCGTAAGATTGGGTATGTGGGCTTGTAACCTGCGTACCTGAAATAAATTTACACTCGAAACATTAAACGAGCCTCGGATACCACGGACTGATTCACCGGCAATGACTTTTGGCTACAAACAACGGACCACGATCGGTTTTTGGAACGTTCGAACGATGTGAGGCGAGTTCAATAGTGCGAGGCTCACTGAAGTCGAACGGGAAATGACCGCATATAACATCGATATACTAGGACTAAGTGAAACAGGATGGCCTGGATCGGGATCGACTTTATCACCAAGCTCCCAAACAGTACTACTCTACTCTGGAAATGAAGACGATACGTCACCTCGAATGGCAGACGTCGGAATCCTGTTGACTAGGGAGGCACGCTTATCTCTAATTGACTGGAAACCCATCTCCGACCGTATCATTACAGCCAGATTTAAATCCAGGGTAAGAAACCTCACAATAATTCAGTGCTACGCCCGGACTGAACCAGCGGATTAATCAGCAGGACGCCTTCTACCACCGAATCGGCGACATCTTCGACAAGGCTCCCAAAGGAGACATACAAATTATTATGTTGAATCTCAATGCCAAAGTCGGGTCTGACAATCTTGGTTTGGAGCACCTAATGGGCAATCATGGTCTAGGCAACAGGAACTAAAATGGCGAGATGTTCATGGAGTTTTGCAACATTCGTCAGCCCGTCATCGGCGGTACTTCGTTCAAGCACAAACGATACCATTTAATAACCTGGGTTTCTCCGGGTGACAGAACAGAGAACCAGATTGACCATATAGTCATTTCCAAGACATGAAGGAACTGTCTCTTAGACGTCAGGTCGAAGCGGGGTGCTGATATTGGCAACGATCACCAACTTGTTGTCGCAAAAGTGCGCTTACGAACGGCTGCGGTTCATCGCCATCAAAATGCAAGAATCTTGCCACGTTTTAATGTGCAAAAGCTTAAAAATCCATCTAAAAGACGTGCTTATTCCACCGTCTTGCACGAAAGAGCTTATTCATCACCACCTTATGAGACTCCTACAATTGATAATAGATGGAACGTCGCTAAGGACTCATTTATTTCGTGCGGTGAAACTTTTGCGGGCAGATTGGAGCGCGGTAGAAGGACATTCATTAGTGACTCTACATGGTCTCTAATCTATTCACGCAAGAGAATTAAAGAACAGAACAACTCAGCTACTGACGACGCAGTCAAAGATCAACTTAGAGCTGGAAACCGTTCTCTTCAGAAAAGCGTGCAAAGAAGCCTAAGATGGGACAAACGCAACAACATCAATGCATTAGCGGAGAAGGCAGAGGAAGCGGCTTACCGTGGTGACAGTGGAACCCTTTACAAACTTATCAAGCCGTTAACTGGCAAATCTTGTGCAACTGAACATCTCGTGAAAGATAAGGAAGGGTCCCTACTGGTCACTGATGAAGACCAACTGCGACGGTGGGGAGAGCAATTTATTGAGGTCCTCAACAACACCTTTGGACACTTGAACTCATCTTCACTAGAAGTAGAAAATATTTCGAAAATAGCTAGAGTTGATACTAGCCCACCATCTAAACAGGAATAAACTGTGGCTATTAAATCGATGGATGCGGGGGATCGATGGAATTCCGGTGGAACTCTTTAAGGCGGATATCAACGCTACTGCGGATATTCTTCTCCCCCTTATCCAAGAGTGTTGGAAAACCGCAGTTCTCCCCAAAGAATGGAAGAAGGGCGTCATTATTAAGATTCCGAAGAAAGGTAACCTGAAGGATTGTAATAATTGGCGTGGAATTTGCCTCCTCCCCGCAGTATCCAAACTGATAGCAAAGATAGTCTTAAACCGTATCAAGCATACGGTTGACCGCACACTGAACGATGAACAGGCTTGTTTTCGCGAGGGCTTTTCATGTAGCAACCACATCAACTAAATAAATAAATAACTGGCGCAACAGTCCAATTTGAACCACGGCCTCGAGATGAGTTAGCATCATCTCATTTTCTAGATCGTGACGGTTTTTTTGTGCAGGGGTATGTGATCAGCAACACGCTCAACCGAGTTATTTACCCCATAATGGGTATCCATTTAACAGCTGAGTGGGCTCATAGTCCGACACGTAAATCCCCGGAATCGAACCGGGGCCCAGTGCGTGGAAGGCGAATGTGCTAACCGTTGCGCCATCCGGACTACCACATCAACACTCTGCGAATTATTATTGAACAATCCGCAGAGTGGAGATCCCCATTACATGTCATGTTAATCGATTTCGAGACGTTGTTTGACAGCGTTGACCGGGAATAGATCTGGAGGGCCGTACATAGGAGAGGTATAACAGATAAAATCATATCAATCACCAAGGAGTCCTGTAGCGGAGCCCAATGTCACGTATTATACAAGGGTAAGCTTTCAGATCCCTTTGAGGTACATCGTGGAGTGAGACAAGGCTGCATTTTGTCACCTATATTGTTTTTGATTGCAATTGACGACATACTCTGCAGTGCGCTTCATGAACACCAGAGCAAATATACCAGGTGGAACCTGTTTGAATACCTTCAACACCTCGATTACGCTGACGATATTTGTCTTCTTTCAACTATATCGGATCATCTAGTTCAATGACGGAGGCCCTGCACCGCGAAAGTGGCAATGCCGGGCTTAAAATCAATGTAGTAGTAGCTTTTTAGTTTGATTCCTTTCTGGCAAAACAACAACATCTCCAGACGTACCAAACTCAGGATCTTCGAAACCAATGTAAAATCAGTGCTTCTTTATGGCTGTTCAACTTGGAAGGTGACCAGGGCGATAACAACTAAATTGCAAACTTTCGTGAACCAGTGTCTACGGTGCATCCTACACATACGCTGGCCGGAGGTCATTTCTAACGACGACTTCCTGTTACCATTACTGGCCAAGACAGGATAGACACCTCCATGAAAAGGCGAAAGTGGCAATGGATAGGCCACACACATCGAAAAGGGCCGGAAAACATTGCTAAACAGGCCCTCGATTAGAACCCACAGGGGACCAATGCAAGCCGCCGGGTTGGACGACCTAGAAACACCTGAAGAAGATCAGTTAAGGTCGAGGGAAAATCGCAAATCGTGGAGTCAGTTGAAGGCGATGGCGGCGAACAGGACGAGGTGGAAAGTCGGCGTGGTTAATGCCCTATGCCCCACAAGGGGTTGACGGGATCCAGAGAGAGAGGGAGTTGGGGTTTCTATAATGAAAGTGAATGACAGTGATCTCTGTCTTCTTGTGGCTGTTTTAACTAAGGACCTAAAGACTGAATGTTTTTTCCAATGGCGATGCCCTATGATCTCTACAGAACAGATGTCTTTACAGACGATTATATCCGTGTATTTATATATTATTACATACGATCCATACTTGGCGTAGCCCGAAAGAATAAATCTGAATATGTTTGCAGCCTATGGGAATGAGTTTCGTTTCGACTTTTGGTTTCGTACCAAATATAACTCTAAATCTTTTTTCACATTTCACTTTTTATCGCGAGCTATTATTTGGGTAGAATTGTTAATTTATGAATGTTTCATTTATGCATATTACATGTTTACAATGAAGTTGATAGTGCGAATTAGTCAGAAGCAAAATGTACATAAATTATCGGAATTATATAGGGTGTCCAAATATTGCTGCACACCGAGTTCATCACAAAGGGGCAAAGACCTTTTCCATAGTCCTCCACGTGGGCGCCCCCTGGTAACGGCAGTGTATCAATTCGCTGACGGCCAATGTCTTAGCGATAAGACAGTTTGGAAAAGGCAGATAGCTGTAGCCTGAATGGCTGACAAACACCTAAGCGTCTCAGGTCTAGCAGGATGGAATGACTTGCGTAGTTGGACCTGCTACATAGTTGTGTGGGCTCCAGCACGTTTATTAAACCATCTGAAGCAGCTATCTCCGAGGCCATCCCCCGAATGGGGTTAAGCGACGTGCTGACAACTCGTCCTTGTAAAAACCACTCCATGTCAAGAAACCTGGAACAAAAGCCTCGGATTGGACGGATCAACAACGACGACCACGCAAACGAATAAAGGATTATTCTTTCGGATCCTGGAATGTACGCTCCCTGAACAAACCGGGGGCCGAGAAGGCCCTCCTTCAACAGGTCGAAAAGTACAAACTGAGCATTACTGCAGTCCAGGAAACAAATTGGCTTGGCAGCGAGATTAATGACAAGAAATCGCACACAATTTTTACAAGTGGCAAACCATCGGGCCGCAAGGAGTTTGGAGTAGCATTTATAGTGGACAATCACCTCAAACCGCATATTACTGACTTCAAACCCATAAATGAACGGCTGTGTGCGATTCGCATCAAGACTCGATTCTTCAATCTCTGGCTCATCAATGTGCATGCCCCCACTGAAGTTAAAGAAGACGCAGTAAAAGACGAGTTCTACGCCCGCCTTGAAACTCTCTTCGACTCACTTCCAACAAACGACGTCAAATTGCTGCTGGGAGACTTTAACGCGAAAGTCGGGAACGAAAGTTGGCATCGGGGGACCTCTGGAGGCCACAGCCTCCATGAAGAATGTAACGATAACTGCCAGCGACTTATCGACTTCGCCTGCAGCAGGAATCTAGTCGTAAGCTCTACGTGTTTCCCGCATCGACGCATTCACAAGCAGACCTGGAAGTCTCCAGACGCACATACCGTCAACCAAATTGACCACGTCCTCATTTGCAGGAGATGGGCGTCTAGTGTCATGGATGTCCGCTCCTATCGAGGAGCAAACTGCGACTCAGATCATCACTTGGTGAAGACGACCTACAAATGTAGAATTTCCTCAGTGCACCAGTCAAGAATCAGCCCTCCCAAAATCTTTGCGGTTGATAAGCTCTTGAGTGATGCTACAGCGGTGGCGTATACTACCGCCCTTGAGGAAAAACTATCACCTATCCTACACAACATCAGCAACACAGGCGTCCATGGGTTCTGGGAAGAACTCAAGGGTACCATCAAGGATGTCGCAGAGAAGGTCGTGGGATATAAAGCCCGTCGAGCGCGAAATGACTGGTTCGACGAAGAATGCAAAAATTCACTTGACGCGAAAAACGAGGCCTACAGACAATGGATTCAACGAGGAACCAGAGCCAGAAGAGAAAAATATGACGAGCTACGGCGAATATCGAATAGAATAATTAGACGTAAGAAACGTAAATACTTTGACGAGCAGTTGCTGAACATAAACGAACACTTAGCTAATAGGAACACCAGACAAGCGTACAAACTAGTAAATACAATTAAGAGCGGCTACCAACCCAGGACTAGCCTTTGTAAGGACAAGGATGGAAACATCATCAGCGACACCGATGGTATTAACAAACGATGGGCCTCTTATTTTGAAGAGCTTCTAAACCGACCATCTAACATCCCCACACAGGAAGCTCTCGATGATATTGTTGATCTAGGCCCACCCATTCAACCCCCGACAGTAGAGGAAGTTGATCTCGCGTTGTTGTCACTAAAACGAAATAAAGCGCCGGGCGCTGACGAGATCCCAGCTGAACTGCTAAGATTCGGTGGAACGAGTCTAGTTGATGCCATACATCAATTACTCCTGGGAGTATGGGAGAACGAGGAGATCCCAGACGATTGGCGCAGAAGCATCATCTGTCCAATCCATAAAAAGGGAGATAAATTGCGGTGTGAGAATTACAGGGGCATCTCACTAGTTTGTACGTCCTATAAAATTTTGACGAAAATTCTGGAAAATAGAATAAAACCGTACGCAGAACGAGTCATTGGCGAATATCAAAGCGGTTTCAGACCTGGTCGCTCCACAACCGATCAGCTCTTCTCAGTCAAACTGATACTCCAGAGGGGCTGGGAATACAACGTAAACGTATACCAAATCTTTGTCGACTTCAAGCAGGCATACGACAGTATCGATCGTGGAGTACTGTACAACATCATGCTGCAATTTGGTATACCAGCAAAATTAGTGCGACTGACAAAGATGACGATGACCAACTCCGTCTCACAAGTCAGGATCCAGAATAGACTTACTGATCTATTTGAAACACGCACTGGTTTGAAACAGGGCGATGGACTGGCGCCGACGCTCTTCAACCTAGCACTGGAATACGTTATTCGGGCCATGAATATGGACAACAGCAAGACGCTGCTCATCAAGTCGACACAATTAGCAGCGTACGCCGACGACATCAACATCATGTCCCGAAGATTGGCTGACGCAGAAGAACTTCTGCATACACTCGATACCGCTGCAAAGGAAGTTGGATTACGTATTAACGAGGGTAAAACTAAAATAATGATGCAATCGGTGACAAGGACACCTGCACAACCGAGCATCAACGTGGGGGACCTCAACATCGAGTTCGTGAACAACTTCATCTACCTGGGTTGCAACCTGTCAAGAGACGCCAACGAAACTGACGAAATCAAGCGACAGATACAGTTAGCTAATAAGACTTTTTTCTCGGTTCTCCCCATAATGAAATCGAAACATGTGCACAGAAACACGAAGCTCCGCGTGTACAAAACCATTATACGACCAGTGCTATGCTATGGCTGCGAAGCATGGACCCTAACTCAAGCCTCCGAAAACATGCTAGACACTTTCGAACGTAAGGTTCTACGGCGAATTTTCGGGGCTGTTTGCGATCGAGATGGATGGCGCATCCGGTACAACCATGAGTTGTATGAAATGTACGATGAGCTGCAAGTCTCGAAAATCGTCAAACTACAACGACTTCAATGGGCAGGGCATGTACAAAGAATGGACGATGATCGCATGCCTAAGAGAGTAATGAATGCAGAACGAGTCGACGGAGCGAGACTGCGAGGACGACCGAGATCTCGTTGGGAGAGCTCAGTAGGTGTGGACGCCGCGCAGCTGCTGGGCTCCCAAAATTGGAGGACGCGGTCACGTGACCGAGATAATTGGAGGACAATGATCCAGGCGGCCAAGGCCCGACGTCGGGCCGTCGCGCCACGATGATGATGAGTTCATCACGCTATTCCCCATACAATTTCAAGTAAAAAATATTCCGATTTTTGTTTCCATTTCTTAATCCTTTAGCTACAACAGTAATTGGAACTGTGAAAAAAATTACTGCTTGCGTTACCCTAAAATGCAAAAATCAAATACGTCCGCAAAAAAAAAATAGATAAAGCCTTTACAAGATATAGCAGTTGGGGTTCTGTTAGCTCAATGCGTTAAAGTGTCAGTAGGTTAGTGTCTCTTCCTACTGGTTCGAATCACGTCATGGCCATGGTTGTTTGTGTTATCTTCCCTCTGTGATGTGAAGTCGACCATATACGTTCAGGTATATTTTGAGGTGTGTCTGTAACACTTTGCCTTAACTCCAAGTTGGGCATAGTGCGTCAACCACTCCTGCTCGCCATCGTACTCTGTTCTGGCCAATGGGGCGCAACTCCCCAAACGTCTTACACTCTGTTGCCACAGATTGACGCCATGTGATTTTAGGACCCTCTCTTGGTCGGCCTTGGTAGGAAATGGGGTTCCATTTCATGGCATGTAAAGCAAAGAGATTGTCATCCTTCTGCAATGTGTGACCTATCCAATGCCATTATCGCCTGAATGTTTTTTTTTGCTTCTGACTCGTACGCCGACTACGCTCTTCATTTGATATTGTTTCGGGTTAGAAAATTTTCAGCATTCAACGAAAACATGAGTCGACGAAAATGTGCAGCTTTCTGAGAGCTCTTACGGAAACTTTCCATGAACTGCCCCCATACAAAAGCACAAAAGTATCCGGGAGGTCTTGATGCTAAGATAACTGCTCTGCCAGATTTTGGACTGCATACCTTATGCGCATTTAGCCTGATTGATACGACGAGCGACGTCCTGCTCCGTACCACCATTTTCGCCATCAATGCTACTCAGGAACACGAAGTTGTCCACCTTCTCCACAGGCTGCCAATTAATATTGATGGCAATTTGAGTAGGATTTCTTTTCCGCAATGGCGGGCTAAGAACCTTGGTCTTATTGGTATTAATTCTTAGTCCAAGGTTACTTGCCTTCCTTACAAGATCTAACACCATTGCAGAAAAATCCAGGATTTTGCGTGAGAGCAGGCATATGTCGTCAGCATAGTCATAGTTGTAGATAAGATGTTTAAGTCCATTAAATTCCTCTGTCTAGTCCGGATAGGGTTGCATGCAACACATCGCCGATCACTAGGAGGAATAGGATCGGCGAGGGGCTACACCCCTGCCGAATTCCACTCCGAATCTCAAAGTCCCCCGACACCTTACCATTAGGCGGAACGCGACACTTCGCGCCGTCATATGTTGTCTTAATAAGCTACAAGCTTCTCCTGCGCAAGGCCGACCACATAGAATCCCGGTTCACACTATGGAAAGCATTAGGTAACCCTTTTATCCTTGGAAGAGCGGGGTTCGGCATCCTAGGCCTTGAAGGTTGTTCTATGATGGAACGACAATCCTTTTTACCGAAGGTCCACAAACCTGGGAACGAATTCCGCGAAATAGTTGCAGCCACAAACTCTCCCACTCAAAACATCGCGAAATGGCTAGTCGAAAAGCTCAAAAGCCTAGGCGGCCCCAGCTCACTCAGTTCCCTGAAGAACAGGGATGACCTGATCGAGAAGCTAAAGACGGTAGAGTCGATCTCTTCCGACGAACGTTTCATTCGACGTCAAGGCTCTATTTCCCAGCATCCCGGTCAAGGAAGCCCTATTCTGTCTGGAGGAATGTTTACTCGAGAAAGACCCCACATCGACAACTTGGAGGAAGGAGGTCTACCTCCTTATGAGGCTGGCAACGCTTGGTATGACGGAAAACTATCTAACGTTCCGCAGAAGATTCTTCAAGGGAACCAAGGGTGTAGCCATGGGAAACCCACTTTCACCGTTCATAAGCGAAATCTTCATGAACCGAATAGAGGGAGAACTGGAGGCGAAAGGCGTGTTACCAAGGTTCTGGGTGAGGTATGTGGACGACGTCTTGGCCATCATCAACAAAGAGGAAGGGAAAGAGATTCTCTCGAAGCTGAACACGGCCCACAAGAATATAAAGTTCACCATGGAGATGGAGGATGATCGAGAACTGCCGTTCTTAGACTCGAAATCATCAGAAGTAATGGTTCAATTGAGCTCGACATCTTCAGGAAGCCAACGCACACGCAGCGAACGATCCCAGCCAACTCCAATCATGCATACCCCCAAAAATGGCCCCATTCCACGCAATGATCCACCGGCTATTCACGGTCCCACTAAACAACGAGCGATTCGAAAAGGAGAGGCAGTACATCATAGATACTGGAGGAAAAAATGGATACAAACGACAAACTATATTGAGCCTCATCCAGCAAAAAAAAGCAGAAGAATCGAAGAACGCCGTTTGACGACCCTCCAACGCAACAAGGAAGTGCCCAGGAGAAGGATTGGGGTCACTCATTCACAAGCGTCTATGAAACTAAAAAATGCGATCAAGGACATGCACTTGGAAATAGCTTCAACAAGCAGGAGGTGTCAATTGAAGAACAAACTTGGGTCTACGAAGGACAAAAAAGGAAAGGAAGAACGTATATTCTATGGACATACGGACAGACAGACATTTGACGGATTTCATAAGGGTTTTGTTTTTACTACAACCCTAAAAATGATATAAACATTTATCAGTATCTCGGCTGTCAGAAGCCGAATCCGGCAGAAAACATGCAGCCTGATAAATAAGTTTCTGGAAAGAAAGATATATGTATGACCTATCAGCTATATCAATTAAGTTATATCGATGTAATCCTCAACTGAAAGCGTATTCGGCGATGTTCGTTGGCGTTAATTGTGAGAAATTATACCTGATGATGGATACTATCTAACCAAATCAAAGGCAAATTGAGTCTTCAAAACTCGGAGAAAAAATCTTAACTCTCTTCTTTATTCTCAAATTAATTTTACAATTAGCAAAATTTGTACCGCTTAGAGGCGTGTTCTTCAAACGGTCTCAAATAATACAAAATTAATGACGCGTTGTAAAGCTAAAACTGTTAAACTTTAAAAGCATACTAAGTTTATATTTCGAATTAACCAAGTCGCCAATTTTCGGATTTGTTTATATTCATTTCAAGTGCAAACCTCATTTTCTCTAGCGTTTGAAATAAATAGTGCTGACGCCCCATCCCCCTTGCCCCCACGAAAAGCGATCTACGCCCCTGAATTTTATCCAAAATACAATGCTGCATATTCAAGAAGTAGCTGTTTGGTTCAATTTGAACAAAACTGATTTTATTTATTCAGGCGGCCAAGGCCCGACGTCGGGCTGTCGCGCCACGATGATGATGATGATGATTTCATTTATTATGTTTTCCATAATTATAAAATAAGCACAAAGGACTTCGATTTTTAATAAATAAATAATTGCATAAATAAATAATAATTATATATTTTAGTATATACCAATGTCAAAAGTTCGATTCGAAGTTATCTGAAGATCTTTAATATACGGTCTAAAAAAATAAAATTGCGTGTTTAGTGTTATTTATTCAAAATATTTTTTTTTCTTTTCATTACTTCACCTTAGATTTCCAAATCTTCAAAAGCAGGATTGACAATGCACACATTCTTAAACTCAACTCTTTGCACATTTTTAAGCAATGGCTTTTTCATTCGCCTTGAGTAGATAATAATACCCAACGCCGCAACTGCCGCAGCAAACAGAATCCCAAATATTATCGTCCAGTGAAATTGGCTGGTACTGCTGGATTGGAAAGTGAAAATTAGAAAGTAAACTCAATATAGGTGCATATAAATCCAAAATAAGGCGTCCCTCACATATCCAAGCGATATATTCGCTGCCGGTTGGCAATTACCAAATTGACGACGTGACTTTTTCGTTAGTGAAATCCAAACACAACTTAGCTAAAATGCATAAGACACACATTACTACCCATACAAACGCGCATGACTCACAGACTCAATACAAATCGCTGTAAATACGCGAAAGCAGGGAATTCGCGTCAGTTTAATCAAATTTGCCAATCGGCAGCGAATAAATCGTTTTGGTGTGAGCGAAGCAAAAAGCCAAATCTTAACTGAGCATAGAAGAAACTGACCTATAAAAATGGCGCTGACAGATATTTATCGCTGAGTCCATAATGAAACCAGAGTTGCACGTACAGACATCCGGTGCTGTGCACGTTCCCTTGACGCATTTCGAACACAGTGGATCGCAGACTCCAGTGTTGACGTTCATTTCGAAGCCTTCGTAGCATGTGCAAATTGCCGGTGCTGTGCATGTTCCGTTGAAGCACTTCTCGCACACTGGATCGCAGATTTGAGAGGTGGAGTTCATCTTGAAGCCGGTGTTGCATGTGCAGACGTTAGGTGCAGTGCAGTCCCCGTTGACGCATATTGAACACACTGGAGCGCAGACTCCAGTGCTGACGTTCATTTCGAAGCCTTCGTAGCTTGTGCAAATTGCCGGTGCTGTGCATGTTCCGTTGATGCACTTCTCGCACACTGGATCGCAGATCTGAGAGTTGGAGTTCATCTTAAAGCCGGTGTTGCATGTGCAGACGTTAGGTGCAGTGCATTCCCCGTTGACGCATATTGAACACACTGGAGCGCAGGCTCCAGTGCTGACGTTCATTTCGTAGCCCTCGTAGCATGTGCAGATTTCCGGTGCTGTGCATGTTCCGTTGAAGCACTTCTCGCACACTGGATCGCAGATTTGAGAGGTGGAGTTCATCTTGAAGCCGGTGTTGCATGTGCAGACGTTGGGTGCTGTGCATTCCCCGTTGACGCATTTTGAACACTCTGGATCGCAGCCTTCAGTAGTGACGTTCATGTGGAAGCCAGGGTTGCATATGCAGACTTCGGGTGCTGTGCATTCCCCGTTGATGCATTTCGAACACACTGGTTCGCACACTTTATTTGCGGCATCCATCTTGTAACTTGAATTGCAGGTACACTGATTGGGCTGGTGACATGTGCCATGTATGCAATTGTGGCAGTCAGGGTCGCATTTATTCGTTGTTGAGTTTCTTGTATATCCTTCGCAACAGATTTCAACCGATTTGTTGTATGTCTGAAATTGTGTAAGCTGGGTTAATTCTATTTTGACTTCTGAATCATACTCTGATATTTACTTTTGGAACATGTTTCGTAAATGAAATGATTTCGCTCTCTGTACATTCAAACAATGTTAAGAAGTTACCACACGCTTTGGTTTTAGATACTACTCTTTTTGCAGTTATCTCCTGTGTCTTGTTTCCGATTTCCCTGAAAATTGGAAACTCAATTGTTTTAGTTTTATAAGATCATGCGTGAATTCATAGAGGCATAAGATATGGAGAGATCATCATCACACACAATCCTTATATGCCTTCACCACAATTTTTTTGTAATCCCCTACCTTCTTCTATCGAGGGCTGGTTTGCTTTCGACTGTCAATTACGAGTATTCATAAGTGACGATGTTTTCCGATGAGTAAATATTGACAGCCAAGTTTACCGGCTAGTTCGCGTCAGGTATCCACACTACGACACATCTGTAGTGTGGGTAAACGGGGTCCAAAAATATTGTCGCACATTCTCTCTATATCTTAAACCTCTATGTTCTAAATTAATTTTTATAACTTACCACTTTGTTGTAACACATCCTAAACAACTTGTCCAATAGTTTATCGTCAGAAGGATCCCGAATAAAGCGCACATTCGCCCCATTTTTGGAGCATTATTTAGTCAAGATCCTATGGTCAAGGGTGTTCTAGTGAATGAAAATAAAAAGTTTTGCGAAACTTTCTGTGTTCGATTGAATTTCTTATCTCTTGATTGGTGCTGGAGTAGTCACTAGTTATATGGTTCATAATGCAAATATTTAGTAAAATTCGATTGAATTCGTCAGTAATTTGAAAAATAAAAAATGTATCGCAAGTATCAGAACAAACTTTTTTTTTCTATTTTTCATTGTATTTTTGAGATGTCATTGTTGCCAGCCCTTCATAGAAATTGCTTGTAGAAAAATACGTATTTCTTAAGAGACCTTCGTGTGCATGCTTTTGCATCATAGGTGTCCAACCTTTTAGCTTCTCGGGGCGGCATTGGCAGAAGACGAGTTGTTCCGGGCCGCACAAAATAAACCCAAAAGTTACGATAGTTAATCTCTATCTGGTTCCTGTTAACCCCTTGTGGTGCATAGGGCATTAACAACGCTCACTTTAAACCGTATCCTGTTCATCGCCATCGCTTTCAGCTCACTCCACGACTTGCCTATTGAGGCACCCTCCCTCTTAACTGATCTTCTCCAGTACCATATAGTCCAACAATGCGTTTTGCATTGGTTGCCTGCGGGTTCCAATCGAGGGTCTGTTGAGCAATGTTGTTTGGCCCTTTTTGGAGAGTGTGACCTATCCATTGCCACTTTCGCCTTTTGATGGGAGTGTCTATCCTGTCCTGACTAGTAATAGTAAGGAGGTCGTCGTTAGAAATGACCTAGGGCCACCGTATGTGTAGGATCAGCCGTAGACACTGGTTCACGAAAGTTTGCAATAGTTGTTATTTCATTGGTCACCTTCAAAGTTGAACAGCCATATAGAAGCACCGATTTTACTTTGGTTTCCAAGATCCGGAGTTTGGTGCGTCTGGAAATGTTGTTGTTTTGCCAGAAAGGAGTCAAACTGAAAAAAGCTGCTAGAGCCTTACTGATGCGAGACTGTACATCAGCATCCGCTCCACTATCTGCTATAACTATGCTTCCGAGGTACCAGAAATTGTCTACTTTCTCGACTGCCTGCCACGAACCACAAATTCCGCTTTGCCTTCCTGAATCCAAGCTCAAGTACTTAGTTTTGGTAACATTGATTTTAAGCCCCGCATTACGGTTTTCGCAATAGAGAGCATCAGACATTTGAGCTACTTGATCCGATCTATTTGATAGAAGACAAAATTTGTCAGCATAGTCTGGGTGTTGCAGGTATTTGAACAACTTCTATCTTATTTCTTTGTTTTAGTGTTCCTGAAGCTCGCCGGTTAGTACATCATTAATGGCAATTAAGAACAGTCCAGGTGACAAAATGCAGCATTGTCACAATCTGCTATGCACCTTGAAAGGATCTGATAGCTTACCCTTGCATAAGACGTGGCCTTGGGCTCCCTGGTAGGACGCCTTGATGATGGAAATTATTTTATCTGGTATGCCTCTCTCCTACGTAAAGACCTCCAGATGTATTCCCGGTCAACGTTGTCAAATGCCTTCTCGAAATCAATGAACATGAAATGTAATGGGGATCTTCACTCTGCGGATTGTTCAATAATAATTTGGAAGGTGTTGATGTGGTCGCTACATGAGAAGCCCTCGGGAAAGCCGGCTTGTTCATCATTCAATGTGCGGTCAACTGTTTGTTTGATCCGGTTCAGGATTATTTTTGCCATCTGTTTGGAGACTGCTGGGAGAGGACAGATCCCACGCCGATTATTGCAATCCTTCAGGTAGCCTTTTTTTGGGATCTTAATAATGACGCCCTTCTTCCACTCTTTAGGGAGAGTCTCGGTTTCCCAACACTCTTGGATAAGGGGGAGAAGAATATTTGCAGTAGCATTGGCATCCGCTTTAAAAAGTTCCACCGGAATTTCATCTATCCCTGGGGCTTAACCCGCATCCACCGATTTAATAGCCGCAGTTACATTTAGTTAGATGGAGGGCTGGTATCAACTCTGGCTATTTACGGAATATCTTCTGCTACTAATAGAGTTGCATTCGAAGGTCCAAAGGTGTTGTTGAGGACCTCAATGAAATGTTCTCTCCATCTCCGCAGGTGTTCTTCGGTTACCAGTAGGGACCCATCTTTATCTTTCACAGGATGTTCTGTTGCAAAATATTTACCGGTTAATGGCTCAATAAGCTGAAAAAGGGTTAGTTAATGAGTAAAATTTAAAAATAAATCTTCTTCCTTGCCCTTTCGCAGCACTCTGCGGCTTCGCATTGCTCTGCCTGTGCTGTTGGCACTTCGCCCATTCTGGCGGTATAGTCTCAGCTTCCTTCTGCATGCAGCTCGGTCTTGGATCGTATCATCGCCGAGATTCACTCGTTCTTGTTGCTTCTTCATCTGATCGATCCATGTGTGTCTCGGGGTTTGTGTCCAGCAAATGGAACTATTCATTGATAGTGCCTTCATGGCAGGGTTCTCAGGCGGATGCCTTAGAACATGGCAATATCAGTCCATCCGACGATCTTCGAGCTTTTCAGTGATCGGTTGCTCAACAAACAAGCTGCGTCGGATGTAGGTACTTTTGATACGATCCTTTTTGTTCACACCGGCCAACATCCGTAGCATTTTCATCTTGGTCGCAGTCATTTTACTTTCGTATGTCGTGTACATAGTCCAGCATTCAGATGCATAAATAAATGCAGGACGTACGACCGTTTTGTACAACTTGCCCTTAAGCTTTCGTGGCATCTTCTTGTCGCAGAACACTCCAGAGTTTTCTCGCCACTTCATCCAAGTGACACTGATGCAATGTTTGATGTCATCATTGCAGGTAGCTTCCTTGTTGACCATCGATCCCAGGTAGTTGAACCTTGTACAGGACTTCAGCTGCTCTCCATTAATGTAGATATCTCGTATCGGTCTCTCTGGATCTGCGAAAGGACAGCAAAGATAATCTGTCTTTGGTATGCTAATCCTCAGTCCATGATCCTTCAGTATCCTTCACCACTTGGTCAGTGCAGCCTACAAAGCAACGATGTCTTTACTACCCAGGACAATGTCATCGGCGAAGAGAAGGGATATTTCCAGGCCGTCAGAGATGAGTGTTAATATATAGAACATGATGATGTTGAAGAGCAAGGGACTCAATACACTGCCTTGGTGAACTCCCACTTTAGCCGGAAACTCTTCAGACTCACCAGCTGTGCATCTAACTTTAGTGGTTGCTCCATCATACATGTCTTGTATCATCTTAACATATGCCTCGGGGACCTTAACTGCTCTTAGGGTCACCCAAATTAGATCACGAGGAACTCTTTCGAAGGCTTTTTCCAAATCGATGAATCGATGAACACAAAGTGCAAGTCCGTCCGTGAATCACGATGCTTTTCCATCGTAACACGCAAGCATTGAATAACATCGACTGTGGATCGACCCTCCACAAAGCTGCATTGATTGACATCCAACCGTACAATCGCTTTCAATCGATTTCAGACAACTCTCTCGTAAGTCTTCAATGTGTGAGATGTTATTTCGATTTCCCTATAGTGGTTGAGATTGCGTGAGTCACCCTTGTTCTTATAAAACGGGAGAAGGAAGCTATGGCGTATACGACTGCCCTTGGTTAAGATTATCGCCTATGCAACACAACATCAGCAACACAGGCATCCATGGGTTCTGGGAAGGTCTCAAGGGTACCATCAAAGATGTCGCAGAGAAGGTCACGGGATATAAAGCCCGGCTAGCGCGACATGACTGGTTCGACGAAGAATGCCAAAATTCACTTGATGCGAAAAACGAGGCCTACAGACAATGGATTCAACGAGGAGCTAGGAGAAAAAGATATGACGAGCTACGGCGAATATCGAACAGAATAGACTTAAGAAACGTAAATACTTTGACGAGCAGTTGCTGAATATAAACGAAAACTTTGCTAATAGGAACACCAGACAAGCGTACAAACTAGTAAATACAATTAAGAACGGCTATCAACCCAGGACTAGCCTTTGTAAGGACAAGTAGGAAACATCTTCAGCGAAACCGATGGCATTAACAAACGATGGGCCTTTTATTTTGAAGAGCGCTCTGAGCCTACCATCTAACATCCCCACACAAGAAGCTCTCGATGATATTGTTGATCTAGGCCCACCCATACAACCCCCGACAACAGAGGAAGTTGATCACGCGTTGCCGTCAATTAAATGAAATAAAGCGCCGGGCGCTGACGAGATTCCAGCTAAACTGCTAAAATTCGGTGAAACGGATCTAGCTAATGCTATACATCAATTACTCCTGCGAGTATGGGAGGTCGAAGAGCTCCCAGACGACTGGCGCAGAAGCATCATCTGTCCAATTCACAAAAAGGGAGATAAACTGCGGTGTGAGAATTACAGGGGCATATCACTAGTTTGTACGTCCTATAAAATTTTGACGAAAATTCTGGAAAATAGAATTAAACCGTATGCAGAACGAGTCATTGGCGAATATCAAAGCGGTTTCAGACCTGGTCGCTCCACAACCGATCAGCTCTTCTCAGTCAAACTGATACTCCAGAGGTGCTGGGAATACAACGTAAACGTATACCAAATCTTTGTCAACTTCAAGCAGGCATACGACATCACCGATCGTGGAGTACTGTATAACATCATGCTGCAATTTGGAATACCGGCCAAATTAGCGCGACTGACAAAGATGACGATGACCAACCCCGTCTCACAAGTCAGGATCCAGAATAGACTTAATGATCTATTTGAAACACGCACTGGTCTGAAACAGGGCGATGGACTGGCACCGACGCTCTTCAACCTAGCATTGGAATACGTTATTCGGGCTATGAATATGGACAACAGCAAGACCCTACTCATCAAGTCGACACAATTAGCAGCGTACGCCGACGACATCAACATCATGTCCCGAAGATTGGCCGACGCAGAAGAACTTCTGCATGCGCTCGATACCGCTGCAAAAGAAGTTGGACTACGTTTCAGCGAGGGTAAAACCAAAATAATGATGCATTCGACGGCAAGGACACCTGCACAACCGAGCATCAACGTGGGGGACCTCAACATCGAGTTAGGTGAACAACTTCTTTTACCTGGGTTGCAGCTTGCCAAGGAACGCCAACGAAACTGACGAAATTAAGCAACGGATACAGTTAGCTAATAAGACTTTTTTCTCGGTTCTCCCCATAATGAAATCGAAGCATGTACACAGAAACGCGAAGCTCCGCGTGTACAAAACCATTATACGACCAGTGCTATGCTACGGCTGCGAAACATGGACCCTAATTCAAGCCTCCGGAAACATGCTAGAGACTAGACACATTTGAACGTAAGGTGGCGACTTTTCGGGGCTGTTTGCGATCGAGATGGATGGCACATCCGGTACAACCATGAGTTGTATGAACTGTACGATGAGCTGGAAGTTTCCAAAATCGTCAAACTACAATGACTTCAATGGACAGGGCATGTCCAACGAATGGACGATGATCGCATGCCAAAGAGAGTGATGAATGCAAAGCGAGTCGACGGAGCGAGACTGTCTAGACGACCGAGATCTCATTGGGAGAGCTCAGGTATGTGTGGACGGCGCGCATCTACTGGGCTTTCAAAATTGGAGGACGAGATAATTGGATGACAACGATCCAGGCAGCTAAGGCCCGACGTCGGGCTGTCGCGCCACGATGATGATGATGAAGTAAAACTGGATAAAATGAATTGGTCATACTCATAGATAAATAAGCTTCTAGTCTAGTCTAGTCTAGTAAAAAGTGATCGAATTCGTGACGTTAATGAGCTGACGAATTGTGCCTGTCTTGTTTGCAAGTTCTATTAGCCCTGTGCGTTTTACCCGGTCTCCAATTGGCAGTGAATCGACAGGCCACGGATCTACGACGTGCGAATTCAAACAGCTCACATTCAGATAAGCGGCGAAAATGAGGGCGAATTGTTGACTCATATTCAATTATATATTGATGAAAAACATGTTGACGCTCAACCAATTTACTTTTTAATTTCAAAGGTTAGTCGCGAGAGCGGCTATCAGAAACTCGCAAGTGACTCATCTCATATGAAACATGCATAGCAGATAAGTCGTTTTCGATTTTGTAATAGACGGCTTGCCTCACGACTGGGCTTATAGCAACAACACAGTAGGTCTCATAGCTGATTGGTCTTGTGTGTAAAAACAACTTCACGATTCTGGTTATCGTAGGATTCTGCTGACCTCATGGCAGGGCTCACAGCATGCCTAACAGCTTGCCTCACTGGAGATTTTTTTGTTTATATTTACTTCCCTTGTATGCGACATTATGAGTACTTTGGTCGACATTGTATATCTTGTGGAGTGAAGTTACCGGGCCGAACACCATCGATGATAACGCTAAGGTCACCCACAATAAGGTACTACCAGCCACACAGGCATCGTCAACCACGATGACATGGAGTTTTTATTTTACTATTGCGACAACAATCCCAGTAAACTACCTCTCTCTATCTTTCCCGAATGCACCACGGGACCACTGTTAAGGGTTACTTCGCAGGATGGGGTTGGCTAACTAGCCAACATCAACGCTAATTTAAGCTGCAGATCGGCCCTCCCTTCCTCCTGGACATTCCAGACAATCCAGCGATTTGATGACCCAGGCGTTAAGTCGATTCAAACAAAAGTGTTTCCAACAGCTGTGCGAGGATGCAAGTATAAACCCAGAGGGAACAGCCATCCACCCCAGCTGAAAAGTTGCGTTCTTCTGGAATGGAAAAATTGATCTGGCCCGGCCTTCCGGTTTGCCTGAATATAGAATACACCATCCGGAACTCCTGTCGGAAAAACTGATCAGGCCCGGCCTTGAGGAATTCCGGATCGTGTATGGCTGCTTCAGGCCGCCTTGAGGCCGCCGGACAGGCCTTTCAGGCGGCCGGATGCATAATTGGAGATCGGCGGCCGGACAGGCCTTTGAGGCGGCCGGATAGATAATTGGAAATCGATCTTTTCGCCATAGAATGAAAGTATCTATCTATTGGATTGAATTGTACGGCATTTTACTTTCCGATACGAATGTGTCTGAAGCTTGGCTATGGAAAGTAAAATGCCGTATACTTCAATCCAAAAAATAGATAGATACTTTCATTCTATGGTGATAAGATCGATTTCCAAGTATCCATCCACCCGCCTGAAAGGCCTGTCCGGCGGCTCAAGGCGGCCTGCACATGCCGTAGTGTGTCGCTGTAACCCGCGAGCCGGCCATACAAACACGTTCTATCATCTGCAAACGTGCGGCACCTGGATCACGCAATGATTCGCCGCGTTTGCTTTCCCCTGGAAAATCGCGGCACCTGGATCGCCCAATGATTCTCCGCGTTTGAATGAGTAGTGAAATTAAGTAGCTTTGTGCGACCAGATGATTCGTGGCGTTTTCGGTTTTCAGATGAAAGACCAACAACAATTTGTATGAAGACGGAGTCTAGTTGGGTGTGTTGTGATTTTGCAGATGATTCGCCACGACTGAATTTTTACGGGTTATGATCGTAGTAGTTTGCATCATAAAATATGAGAACGATGGGTCCACGTTGATATTTTGGTCCTGCTGCAGGTGTACGTCAGGATAAAAGGATTTGTTTAGCGATGAGGAGAGATATATAGGCAAGATGGGTGTTTTATGACTAGGGGTGTAGAGACGAATACGTTAGAATGCCGCTGAAGGCATTTTGAGTCCTTTGGTAACGAAAAAGGACATGCTTTACAATGAAAGCCCGATCAGACGAGTATTTCCCCATGAAAACAGGGTGGTCTTTCTGGGGTGGGCAACCCAATTTTTTTTTTTGACTTCTGATTCGGAATCAGCGGTTTTGAAACACCCGGTGGTTCGCTATATTATTATTATATACTTTGGGGGATAGCCGAAGCAGACCACTAACGTTTGGGTCCCTTTTCGCCCCCTCCCGGTCATCAGTGACTTCCTGATGTCGACTGATAATTGTCGACCTCTTTCTTCATCACTGAGTCCCGTGTTATTGCTAGCATTTGTTTGAAGCTGAGTTCACTCATGGCTTCTACACTTATCGTGTGCCTGCCTGTGATCCTCAACCTCGTGCTAGCCAGTGCTGGACATTCGCACACAATGTGTGCCGCCGTCTCGGCCTCCTCCAGGCATAGCCTGCAAACGTCATCTTCCCCGATTTTCATCTTGGCCAGATGAGCTTTAAAATTACCATGCCCTGTGACCAAGGCAGTTATCCAGCTTAGAGTACTCCGTTTATAACTGAGTACCTTTCTCGCTTCCCTGCCTAAAGGGCTGGTCATTGCATTCCGAGCTTGTTTGCAAGTGACTAGCTCCTGCCATCTTTGTTGATGCATGGAGTCCATCCACTTCCCAACCTTCGCTCCATTCATGCCGTTCCCCAGAGCAACTCTGGGTTCTGGGCCAATGAAAGTTGCCGCAGATCCCTGTTTTGCTAGGGCATCCGCCGCCTCATTTCCTGTTGTACCTATGTGTCCTTTTACCCACATCAGCGTAACCTCATTTTCTGAGGCACACGTGTTGAGCTTCCGGACACACTCTAGTACCAGTTTAGAGTTTATGTTCGTCTGCTGCATGCGTCTGATCACCGATTGGTTGTCCAGTGCAATAAGGATTTTCTTCCCCCGCACCTGACCTTCAAGCAAGTGGTCCAACGCATGCAACAAGCCAAGCATCTCTGCCTGGTATACGGACACATACTCTCCTAGACTAAGTGCACATGCTAGGTTTAGCTCTTCAGAGTAAACCCCCGCCCCCGCTTTACCGTCCATTAAAGAGCCATCAGTAAAAATGCTGATGTCATTGTACATACACTCATTATGTATGTTTCCATCTGCAATGTGAGTCTTGTGTAGTCTTTCAACTACCCTACGTCTACTCATGCCTTCTACCGGCATTAGAGTCTCCCTGACCTCATCATGAATAATGTCTAGGATGCTCTTATGACCGCTGCTAGTTCCAAAGCGATGCCACATGTCATCCCTTTCCATGCGTATTGCCGAAAGCGCCGCCGTTTTCTTTATAAATAAGTCCAACGGCGGCAGTCCCAGCAATGCCTCCATTGCTCGCGTTGGTGTGGTGCGCATTGCACCACATATGCTTACGCAAGCTTTCCTTTGTATCCCATCTAGCTTCTGCCTTGTGGTATTCTGCATCGCTTTTGGCCACCATACCACTGATGCGTAGGCTAGAATAGGTCTTACCATCATTGTGTAAATCCAGTGTGTCGCTTTAGGTGAAATTCCCCACCTACGAGCACACACTCTCTTACATTGATGCAAAATCCTTTTCGCTTTTTGGATCTTTTCATCAACGTGAACATTCCAAGTTAGTTTCGCATCTAAGGTAACTCCTAGATGCTTCACTTCCTTGGACACCTTGATTTCCGAACCAAAAAGCCGTAAGGGAGTTATCTCTATGTCTTTCCTCTTACGAGTAAAAATCATAGTGTTTGATTTACTAGCGTTTATGGTTAGCTCTTGCTCATTACACCATTCTTCGGTTACTTTGAGAGCTTGTCCCATGCAACCTAGAATTGTGTCCATGAACTTTCCACTGACCGTGAGTGCCAAGTCATCGGCGTATCCTACAGTGTGTACGCCCATCGAGTCCAGCTTCCAGAGAAGACTGTCCACGGTGATGTCCCACAGTAGAGGCGAAAGAACACCTCCTTGTGGGCATCCTCGGCTCGCTGTAAGTTCCTCGTGCGCAACTTCATGAGACTCAGTCCCATGATCGATGATATTGTCAACGACTGGAGCTGCTTGAGTGGGAACGTAGGAATTCGGGATTAAGAAGCTCTTCGAAATAGAGTTAAATGCCTTGAACCCTTCCAGGGCATGGGCTCGTCAACATCGCTTGCATTACTATGCTTTGTTGACGTTTCGGTAGCATACGAGTATATAGTATTTTTCGGATGGTGCAGTTGCTAGCATGCACCACAATGCCCATCGTCGTTTGTTGATGCTAGCGGTGTCGATGATCATGTTTCCATCCTTATCCTTACAGAGGCTAGTCCTGGGTTGATAGCCATTCTTAATCGTGTTTACTAGTCTGTGCGCTTGTCTGATGTTTCTATTAGCTAGGTTTTCATTAATGTTCAGCAACTGCTCGTCAAAGAATTTTCGCTTCTTACGTCTAATCTTTCTATTTGACATTCGTAATATTTTCTTCTCTTAACTCTAGTTTGACGTTGGATACATTGTACTCGTATGTAAGCTTCGTTTTTTGCGTCAAGTAGCGTAGCATCGTGCAAGAGTTTGTCAACCGCAAAGATTTCGGGAAGGTTGATTTTTGATTGGTGCTCTGAACAGATCCTACACCGATAGGTTGTCTTCTCCAAGTGATAGTCTGACATTCATCACACTTGTAGCCCATCTTTTGCATATGAGGATGTGATCAATGTGGCTGCCGGTGCGCGTATTAGGAGATTTCCAGGTTTCTTTATGAATGCGTCGGTGGGAAAAGCTTACTATTGAGTTTACGACAATCTTCTTACTGCATGCAAAGTTGATTAGTCGTTGACTGTTGTCATCGCATTCCTTGCGGAGGCTGTGTCCTCGTGTGGTTCCCTGATGCCAACTCTCGTTACAAGCTTTTGCATTCAAATCTCCCAGCAGTATTTTGACTTCGTTTGTTTTAAGTGAATCGAAAAATGTCTCTAGGCGGTCGTAAAACTCGTCTATCATTGCTTCTTTCTTCAATGGGGGCGTGCACGTTGAGCCTTAACGCGAATCGCACACAACCTTTCATTATTGATTTGAAGTCAATAACGTTCGATTTGAGGTGATTGTTCACGACGAACGGAACTCCGTACTATATATGTCCAAATGGTTTGTGTTAATTGTCTTGACCCCTCCAGGGGCATGGGCGCGCCAACATCTCTAGCATTTCTCTTCCTTGTTGATGTTTCTATAGCATATATACTTTTCGGAAGTGCAGTTGCTAGCAAGCACCGTCCGCGCCGTCTTTGTACTGACAAGCTCGGAGCACTGTGGGAGTTCTATTTGTACCCACAGGCAGTTTTTCATCGCGCCGAGTTTTGAACTCCGAGCTCTAGATGTAGTATCATAGAGCGGTGATCGAACCACCACGGCCACCGACCGCGAAAAATGGTTTACCGCTTTTGAAAATTGTGTGCGATTTCTTGTCGTTAATCTCACTGCCAACCCAATTTGTTTCCTGGACTGCAGTGATGAAAGAATAATCCGTTAAACGTTTGCGTGGTCGTCGTTGATGATCCGTTAATTCCGATGATTTTTTTTCCAAGTTTCCTGACATGGAGTAGTTTTTACAAGGATGGATTTTCGGCCCATCGCCAAACCCTATTCAGGGGTGTCCTCGGTGATGCTGGTTCAGGTGGTTCATAACTCGCCATAGTTCACACAACTATAATATATTGCTGGTCTGACTTTGTGATTCGTGCCACCCTAATGACTTGAGCCCTTTAGGTGTAACTTAGTCAGTCAGGCTACAGCTATAATTCCCCCCTCATTTCACAGCCATGGCTTGGGACAGGCTTCGACGGAGTTCTTTCTATTTCTCTCTGAGTATAGAAAAGGACAGCGAGATATAATGTACGTCGGCTTTTATTCCGCTCTCAAGATTACTATGTAAATGATTCGACATGAACCAGGTTCGAATACAGCGAGCCTCTCTTAACTACGGCCACAAAACCTCTTACATATCTGCCACTCATTGTCACTGGACATTATGCATTCGGTTGCTTTTAGGTTTAAAAATGTTGGTACAATTGAAACGCTTCATTAAATATATATAACTAATATTTGTTAATTTCTTCATAAATTGGATTTAAAACAATCGAATAATTATCAACGGCTTCCAATTTCTCTCTAGATCTCGGCCTTCTCTTTCGAGTTAAGACAAAAGCAACAGCAAAAACTGCAACTATTGATGAACATACTGTTGCAATTATAATAACCAGAAGCAAATTGTCACTAATCCTTAAAAAAAGTGAAGAAGAGATTCGAAATTGAGATAAATTGTCATTGCATTAAAATCGAAAACTCACCACAAACCACCACTGGCCAAAGCGGGCGGAAAAGTGGGTAGGCAGGTCTTATTTCCCTTCGAAGAGAAATAGAAGCCTTCCATGCAATCACAGCTATCAGGCGGTAGGCATGTCCCACTGCCACAATCAATCAGGCAGGACAAGACACAACCTTCCTGAGATTGCTCAAACCCTTTGAAGCATATGCATTCACCAGGATTGACGCAAATTCCGTTGGTGCAGTTAACGCAGATCGGCTCACAGGTACTAGATATTCCGTCAGTCTTGAATCCAGAGCTGCAAGTGCATACTTCAGGTGCCGTGCATTTGCCGTTCACGCATGTCGAACACACTGGGTCGCAGACTTTAGTGGTGGGGTTCATTTTGAAGCCGGGGCTGCATGTGCACACTTCAGGTGCCGTGCATTTGCCGTTCACGCATATGGAACACACAGGGTCGCAGACTTTAGTGGTGGGGTTCATCTTGAAGCCGGGGCTGCATGTGCATACTTCAGGTGCCGTGCATTTGCCGTTCACGCATATAGAACACACTGGGTCGCAGATTTTAGTGGTGGGGTTCATTTTGAAGCCGGGGCTGCATGTGCATACTTCAGGTGCCGTGCATTTGCCGTTCACGCATTTCGAACACACTGGGTCGCAGTTTTTGGTGGTGGTGTTCATATTGAAGCCGGGGTTGCATGTGCATACTTCAGGTGCCGAGCATTTGCCGTTCACGCATTTCGAACACACTGGGTCGCAGATGTTAGTGGTGGGGTTCATCTTGAAGCCGGGGCTACATGTGCATACTTCAGGTGCCGTGCATTTGCCGTTCACGCATATAGAACACACTGGGTCGCAGATTTTAGTGGTGGGGTTCATTTTGAAGCCGGGGCTGCATGTGCATACTTCAGGCGCCGTGCATTTGCCGTTCACGCATATCGAACATACAGGGTCGCAGACTTTTGTGTCAGGGTTCATCTTGAAGCCGGGGCTGCATGTGCATACTTCAGGTGCCGTGCATTTGCCGTTCACGCATATAGAACACACTGGGTCGCAGATGTTAGTGGTGGGGTTCATCTTGAAGCCGGGCCTGCATGTGCATACTTCAGGTGCCGTGCATTTGCCGTTCACGCATATAGAACAAACAGGGTCGCAGACTTTAGTGGTGGGGTTCGTCTTGAAGCCGGGGCTGCATGTGCATCCTTCAGGTGCCGTGAATTTGCCGTTCACGCATATTGAACACACTGGGTCGCAGATGTTTGTGGTGGGGTTCATCTTGAAGCCGGGGCTGCATGTGCATACTTCAGGTGCCGTGCATTTGCCGTTCACGCATTTCGAACACACTGGGTCGCAGATTTTAGTAGTGTGGTTCATCTTGAAGTCGGGGCTGCATGTGCATACTTCAGGTGCCGTGCATTTGCCGTTCACGCATATCGAACACACAGGGTCGCAGATGTTAGTGGTGGGGTTCATTTTGAAGCCTGGGCTGCATGTGCATACTTCAGGTGCCGTGCATTTGCCGTTCACGCATATAGAACACACTGGGTCGCAGATGTTTGTGGTGGGGTTCATCTTGAAGCCGGGGCTGCATGTGCATACTTCAGGTGCCGTGCATTTGCCGTTCACGCATTTCGAACACACTGGGTCGCAGATTTTAGTGGTGGGGTTCATCTTGAAGCCGGGGCTGCATGTGCATACTTCAGGTGCCGTGCATTTGCCGTTCACGCAATTCGAACACACTGGGTCGCAGATTTTGGAGGTGGTGTTCATCTTGAAGCCGGGGCTGCATGTGCATACTTCAGGTGCCGTGCATTTTCCGTTCACGCATGTCGAACACACTGGGTCGCAGATTTTAGTGGTGGGGTTCATTTTGAAGCCGGGGCTGCATGTGCATACGTTGGGTGCCGAGCATTTGCCGTTCACGCATTTCGAACACACAGGGTCGCAGATTTTAGTGGTGAGGTTCATCTTGAAGCCGGGGCTGCATGTGCATACTTCAGGTGCCGTGCATTTGCCGTTCACGCATTTCGAACACACTGGGTCGCAGATGTTAGTGGTGGGGTTCATTTTGAAGCCGGGGCTGCATGTGCATACTTCAGGTGCCGTGCATTTGCCGTTTACGCATATAGAACACACTGGGTCGCAGATGTTTGTGGTTGGGTTCATCTTGAAGCCGGGGCTGCATGTGCATACTTCAGGTGCCGTGCATTTGCCGTTCACGCATATAGAACACACTGGGTCGCAGATGTTAGTGGTGGGGTTCATCTTGAAGCCGGGGCTGCATGTGCATACTTCAGGTGCCGTGCATTTGCCGTTCACGCATTTCGAACACACTGGGTCGCAGATTTTAGTAGTGTGGTTCATCTTGAAGCCGGGGCTGCATGTGCATACTTCAGGTGTCGTGCATTTGCCGTTCACGCATATCGAACACACAGGGTCGCAGATTTTAGTGGTGGGGTTCATTTTGAAGCCTGGGCTGCATGTGCATACTTCAGGTGCCGTGCATTTGCCGTTCACGCATATCGAACACACTGGGTCGCAGATGTTTGTGGTGGGGTTCATCTTGAAGCCGGGGCTGCATGTGCATACTTCAGGCGCCGTGCATTTGCCGTTCACGCATTTCGAACACACTGGGTCGCAGATTTTAGTGGTGGGGTTCATCTTGAAGCCGGGGCTGCATGTGCATACTTCAGGTGCCGTGCATTTGCCGTTCACGCAATTCGAACACACTGGGTCGCAGATTTTGGAGAAGGTGTTCATCTTGAAGCCGGGGCTGCATGTGCATACTTCAGGTGCCGTGCAATTGCCGTTCACGCATATGGAACACACAGGGTCGCAGACTTTATCGGCGGGGTTCATCTTGAAGCCGGGGCCGCATGTGCATACTTCAGGTGCCGTGCATTTGCCGTTCACGCATATCGAACACACAGGATTGCATACTTTAGTGGTGGTGTTCATCATGAAGCCGGGGCTGCATGTGCATACTTCAGGTGCCGTGCATTTGCCGTTCACGCATGTCGAACACACTGGGTCGCAGATTTTTGTGGTGGGGTTCATCTTGAAGCCGGGGTTGCATGTGCATACGTTGGGTGCCGTGCATTTGCCGTTCACACATTTCGAACACACTGGGTCGCAGATTTTCGTGGTGGGGTTCATCTTGAATCCGGGTTCGCATGTGCATACGTTGGGTGCCGTGCATTTGGCGTTCACACATTTCGAACACACTGGGTCGCAGATTTTAGTGGTGGGGTTCATCTTGAAGCCGGTGTTGCATGTGCATACTTCAGGTGCCGTGCATTTTCCGTTCACGCAATTCGAACACACTGGGTCGCAGATTTTGGAGAAGGTGTTCATCTTGAAGCCGGGGCTGCATGTGCATACTTCAGGTGCCGTGCAATTGCCGTTCACGCATATGGAACACACAGGGTCGCAGACTTTATCGGCGGGGTTCATCTTGAAGCCGGGGCCGCATGTGCATACTTCAGGTGCCGTGCATTTGCCGTTCACGCATATCGAACACACAGGATTGCATACTTTAGTGGTGGTGTTCATCATGAAGCCGGGGCTGCATGTGCATACTTCAGGTGCCGTGCATTTGCCGTTCACGCATGTCGAACACACTGGGTCGCAGATTTTTGTGGTGGGGTTCGTCTTGAAGCCGGGGTTGCATGTGCATACGTTGGGTGCCGTGCATTTGCCATTCACGCATTGCGAGCACACTGGGTCGCAGATTTTCTTGGTGGGGTTCATCTTGAAGCCGGGGTTGCATGTGCACACGTTGGGTGCCGTGCATTTGCCGTTTACGCATTTCGAACACACTGGGTCGCAGATTTTAGTGGTGGGGTTCATCTTGAAGCCGGTGTTGCATGTGCATACTTCAGGTGCCGTGCATTTTCCGTTCAGACATTTCGAACACACTGGGTCGCAGATTTTAGTGGTGGGGTTCATCTTGAAGCCGGGGTTGCATGTGCATACTTCAGGTGCCGTGCATTTGCCGTTCACGCATTTCGAGCACACTGGGTCGCAGATTTTAGTGGTGGGGTTCATCTTGAAGCCGGGGTTGCATGTGCACACGTTGGGTGCCGTGCATTTGCCGTTTACGCATTTCGAACACACTGGGTCGCAGATTTTAGTTTTGGGGTTCATCTTGAAGCCGGTGTTGCATGTGAATACTTCAGGTGCCGTGCATTTTCCGTTCAGACATTTCGAACACACTGGGTCGCAGATTTTAGTGGTGGGGTTCATCTTGAAGCCGGGGTTGCATGTGCATACGTTGGGTGCCGTGCATTTGCCGTTCACGCATTTCGAGCACACTGGGTCGCAGATTTTTGTGGTGGGGTTCATCTTGAAGCCGGGGTTGCATGTGCATACTTCAGGTGCCGTGCATTTGCCGTTCACACATTTCGAACACACTGGGTCGCAGATTTTAGTGGTAGGGTTCATCTTGAATCCGGGGTTGCATGTGCATACGTTGGGTGCCGTGCAATTTCCATTCACGCATTTCGAGCACACTGGGTCGCAGATTTTATTGGTGGGGTTCATCTTGAAGCCGGGGTTGCATGTGCATACGTTGGGTGCCGTGCATTTGCCGTTCGCGCATTTCGAACATACTGCGTCGCAGATTTTAGTGGTGGGGTTCATCTTGAAGCCGGGGTTGCATGTGCATACGTTGGGTGCCGTGCATTTGCCGTTCACGCAATTCGAACACACTGGGTCGCAGATTTTATTGGTGGGGTTCATCTTGAAGCCGGGGTTGCATGTGCATACGTTGGGTGCCGTGCATTTGCCGTTCGCGCATTTCGAACACACTGCGTCGCAGACTTTAGTGGTGGGGTTCGTCTTGAAGCCGGGGCTGCATGTGCATACTTCAGGTGCCGTGCATTTGCCGTTCACGCAATTCGAACACACTGGGTCGCAGATTTTGGAGAAGGTGTTCATCTTGAAGCCGGGGCTGCATGTGCATACTTCAGGTGCCGTGCAATTGCCGTTCACGCATATGGAACACACAGGGTCGCAGACTTTATCGGCGGGGTTCATCTTGAAACCGGGGCCGCATGTGCATACTTCAGGTGCCGTGCATTTGCCGTTCACGCATATCGAACACACAGGGTCGCATACTTTAGTGGTGGTGTTCATCATGAAGCCGGGGCTGCATGTGCATACTTCAGGTGCCGTGCATTTGCCGTTCACGCATGTCGAACACACTGGGTCGCAGATTTTTGTGGTGGGGTTCATCTTGAAGCTGGGGTTGCATGTGCATACTTCAGGTGCCGTGCATTTGCCGTTCACGCATTTCGAACACACTGCGTCGCAGATTTTAGTGGTGGGGTTCATCTTGAAGCCGGGGTTGCATGTGCATACGTTGGGTGCCGTGCATTTGCCGTTTACGCATTTCGAACACACTGGGTCGCAGATTTTAGTGGTGGGGTTCATCTTGAAGCCGGTGTTGCATGTGCATACTTCAGGTGCCGTGCATTTTCCGTTCAGACATTTCGAACACACTGGGTCGCAGATTTTAGTGGTGGGGTTCATCTTGAAGCCGGGGTTGCATGTGCATACGTTGGGTGCCGTGCATTTGCCGTTCACGCATTTCGAGCACACTGGGTCGCAGATTTTAGTGGTGGGGTTCATCTTGAAGCCGGGGTTGCAAGTGCATACGTTGGGTGCCGTGCATTTGCCGTTCGCGCATTTCGAACACACTGCGTCGCAGATTTTAGTGGTGGGGTTCATCTTGAAGCCGGGGTTGCATGTGCATACGTTGGGTGCCGTGCATTTGCCGTTCACGCATTTCGAGCACACTGGGTCGCAGATTTTAGTGGTGGGGTTCATCTTGAAGCCGGGGTTGCATGTGCATACGTTGGGTGCCGTGCATTTGCCGTTCACGCATTTCGAGCACACTGGGTCGCAGATTTTAGTGGTGGGGTTCATCTTGAAGCCGGGGTTGCATGTGCATACGTTGGGTGCCGTGCATTTGCCGTTCACGCATTTCGAGCACACTGGGTCGCAGATTTTAGTGGTGGGGTTCATCTTGAAGCCGAGGTTGCATGTGCATACGTTGGGTGCCGTGCATTTGCCGTTTACGC
Source organism: Chloromyia formosa (assembly GCA_964017055.1). Classification (NCBI taxonomy): domain Eukaryota; kingdom Metazoa; phylum Arthropoda; class Insecta; order Diptera; family Stratiomyidae; genus Chloromyia; species Chloromyia formosa. The sequence continues at coordinate 34,815,357 of OZ024816.1, read as the reverse complement.
ATTTCGAACACACTGGGTCGCAGATTTTAGTGGTGGGGTTCATCTTGAAGCCGGTGTTGCATGTGCATACTTCAGGTGCCGTGCATTTTCCGTTCAGACATTTCGAACACACTGGGTCGCAGATTTTAGTGGTGGGGTTCATCTTGAAGCCGGGGTTGCATGTGCATACGTTGGGTGCCGTGCATTTGCCGTTCACGCATTTCGAGCACACTGGGTCGCAGATTTTAGTGGTGGGTTTCATCTTGAAGCCGGGGCTGCATGTGCATACTTCAGGTGCCGTGCATTTGCCGTTCACGCATTTCGAACACACTGGGCCGCAGATTTTCGTGGTGGGGTTCATCTTGAAGCCGGGGTTGCATGTGCATACGTTGGGTGCCGTGCATTTGCCGTTCGCGCATTTCGAACACACTGCGTCGCAGATTTTAGTGGTGGAGTTCATCTTGAAGCCGGGGTTGCATGTGCATATGTTGGGTGCAGTGCATTTGCCGTTTACGCATTTCGAGCACACTGGGTCGCAGATTTTAGTGGTGGGGTTCATCTTGAAGCCGGGGTTGCATGTGCATACGTTGGGTGCCGTGCATTTGCCGTTTACGCCTTTCGAACACACTGGGTCGCAGATTTTCGTGGTGGGTTTCATCTTGAAGCCGGGGTTGCATGTGCATACTTCAGGTGCCGTGCATTTGCCGTTCACGCATTTCGAACACACTGGGCCGCAGATTTTCGTGGTGGGGTTCATCTTGAAGCCGGGGTTGCATGTGCATACGTTGGGTGCCGTGCATTTTCCGTTCACACATTTCGAACACACTGGGTCGCAGATTTTATTGGTGGGGTTCATCTTGAATCCGGGGTTGCATGTGCATACGTTGGGTGCCGTGCAATTTCCATTCACGCATTTCGAGCACACTGGGTCGCAGATTTTATTGGTGGGGTTCATCTTGAAGCCGGGGTTGCATGTGCATACGTTGGGTGCCGTGCATTTGCCGTTCGCGCATTTCGAACACACTGCGTCGCAGATTTTAGTGGTGGGGTTCATCTTGAAGCCGGGGTTGCATGTGCATACGTTGGGTGCGGTGCATTTGCCGTTCACGCATTTCGAGCACACTGGGTCGCAGATTTTAGTGGTGGGGCTCATCTTGAAGCCGGGGTTGCATGTGCATACGTTGGGTGCCGTGCATTTGCCGTTTACGCATTTCGAACACACTGGGTCGCAGATTTTAGTGGTGGGGTTCATCTTGAAGCCATTGTTGCATGTGCATACTTCAGGTGCCGTGCATTTTCCGTTCAGACATTTCGAACACACTGGGTCGCAGATTTTAGTGGTGGGGTTCATCTTGAATCCGGGGTCGCATGTGCAGACGTTGGGTGCTGTGCATTTGCCGTTCACACATTTCGAGCACACTGGGTCGCAGATTTTAGTGGTGGGGTTCATCTTGAAGCCTTTGTTGCATATGCATACATTAGGAGACGTACATTCGCCATTTCTGCAGTCTTTGCAGAGCGGTTGGCATTTTTTTGTTTGTGAATTGATGCTAAATCCCTTGCAGCATATTTCAGTTAAGTGGAGGTATGTCTAAAATGCTATTTATTTTAAGTTTTTTGTTTGTTTAACAATGTTATCGTGATATTTACTTGGTTTACTAGTTTCGTTTCGGGAACTTTTTCCTCTTGTTTGCACCAAACCAATGTGAAGGGAGGTGTGCACATGTGCGATTTGGTTACCACTTTGTAGGATGTTACTTGCACCAGCTTTTGTCTGATTTCCCTGTGAACGAAATTTAAGGATGCAACGTTTTTTTTTCTTTATGATTTGGTTTCGCTTTTTTGGTATTCTCTTTACTTATTTACTTACGTCTTTTTAATCGTACATCCCATACAGTATGTCCAGTTATATATCACAAGTAAAACTCCGAATAGAACACTCGTCTGTTTCATTTCTGGATCTTGTTGTTGGTATCTATTGTCAAGAGCTTCCTAGTGACTGAGTGCATGGTATTTGCGAATTTTTAATTATAAATGAATCTTTTTATCTTTTGGCTGCTTCTGGAGTGGGCGCTAGCTCTGTGGTACGTGCGTACTACAGAATTACACTTCGTGGACTTCATCAGAAATGTGGAAAGTTCTCAATGTGTCTTTGATAAGCGAAGATGCTTGTCTTTATTATGTTTTTTGCATGTGACGGTTGTCAGCCCTTGATAAGTCACGCTTACACGGGATTGTTTTATCTTCTAGCAAACCAAGAAAGTGTCGTGGGTTTCTGGCGTTTTTATCATACTCTTTCGAATTCGCTTGGGAATTTGATGCCTGGTTAGTGAGGGTGATGTCTTTTCTTAGAATGATAGTTTTCGATAGTTGGAATGATTGCAGTAGTATTGAGTTTTCCGGAAGTTAGCGTGGGCTCTGATTGTAAATAAGTATTTGTCAGTGTTGTTGGGGATTCTTTAAAAACGAGGAAAGCGGTTTTTTTTCGCCTGCACAAATTACCCAAAGTTTGAAAGTCGAAAGCTGCCCGGAAATACGTAAATCGTTGAACGCGTGTTCCTTCACTGTCTTCTAGTTTTATTTGGGTAATGATTACGTGGTTTCAATTTATTTTTACAATTTTCTTTGGTAGAGTACGCTAGCTGTTTCAAACTGAATGATGTTACGAGTTGAGTGGAGAGGGCTAATGCTAATCCAAACTTCTCGCTATGGATGAGCCCACTATCACCATTTTATTCGACACTGAACGTTATTCCACCCAAGGTGTGCTGGTTTCGTCACACAATGGATGGTTCACTCATCAGGTGCTGTTTTTGATCGCATTGTGGAAACAGCATGACCAGGCAGTCTAGTATTCCAATTCAAGTTATGACTCAAATCGGAATGGGTCCCAGGATAGATTGGAACCAGCACATCATGGGTGGGATGCCGTTTAGTGCCGATTAAAATGGTGCTATTGGGCAAATTCGTATCGAGATGCTTGGATTAGCATAAGCCCATTCCACTTAACTCGATTCTCAAAGACTTGAACATATACGAGTATCCAAAATTAGTATCAGTATCTTTCGTTGAACGAACGGAATAGCTGTAATCATTCTCTTATCTGTTAAGTACTTGGTAGGCTCTGAGGTGCTTTTAAGGTGGTAGTCATTAATAGGTTTCGCTGACAAGCTTGAAATGATGTGTCCTGTAGATGTTCAAATAGTACTTACTGGTATTTTTTTATTTTATTAGTGTGCCCAGGAAATGAGCTCCGGAGCTCTAGATTCAAGCATCGTAGAGTGACGACCGAGAACTTACGGCTATAGAGCGAGTACGACCGTAGCGTTACGATATTCCTACAGTTCCGGGGAGTAGCGGAAGGCGAAATTCTGGCAATTAACTCGGTTATGGTCCGAGAACGGGAGACCCAATCCTTAATCCAATCCAATGCATGACTAGTATCATGGATTTAATTCAAGACAAAAAAAAAAAAAAAATAATTCCAGCAGGTACCCCTGGCAGGAAGTCATCAAAAAAAATCCCTTCCAAAAGAGCTCTAAAATCACGCGATGATCGGTACAGGGCCAGATGAACGAGAGTTCGCTGACCCTGAAGGTGAACGAGAGCTCTACTTTGATGGTTACTGTGAGTCTAATGGACGTAGCGGTACCATCTATCAGTGCTATGAATCAGATTGACATTAGCAGAACCTCGGAACCGCAAGCTGCCGGAAGGGAAGCGGCGGCTAGGTCCATTAAAGGCCAGAAACGCAGCGAGCAACGCGTTAGACAGGGATAGAAGAAGAAAGAGTGCGGCCAAGCAAGCGGTGAATTCGGACTCTAAGGGGAAACCCGCGGAAGCTTCGACGAAAGCAACCCCTGCGCCAGCTAGCAAGCACCAACGATCGGAGGAGAAATTCTCCACAGATTGTAAGACAACCAAAAGCGGCGGCGACAGGTGACAGCGACCCATTCCTTTAGGAATGTGGCCCCGAGTCATCTCCAGCTGGCTGTCGTCAGTAAACTTAAGCAGGCTATTCTCAACTATGTGAATATCCCTTTATCTACCGACTACACATCTCCAAAGCTTGTATTCGGTAAGAATTTTACAAGCCTCATCTCTCCGCGTAGCCAATGGGCGGATAATGATCCCTCCGAAATGGACTCTATCGCATTCTTTACGGATGGGTCTAGTAATGGCGAGCGAGTGGGTGCGGGGGTTTACTCCGAAAGTCTAAGAGTAAACATCTCTTTTCGATTACCGGATCACTGTAGTGTCTTACAGGCGGAGGTCGCGGCAATATTAGAAGTCCTGGTATGGCTGGGACGTCACATCGTAACATCAACGGATATCATTATCTTCACAGATAGCCAGGCTGCAATTAGGTCTGTTGACTCCTTATCTACCTCATCCAGACTGGTAGAAGAATGTCGCTCGTCTCTTATTGAGTTAGGTAAACTCTTCAACATTGTGTTTTGTTGGATACCTGGTCACAGCGGTTTTGCTGGTAACTGCGTGGCTGACGAGCTTGCTCGTGCAGGGACAAGGGATATTATAGAGGATTCTCGCGTAATCAAAATGCCTATTGCTTCATGCAAAAGCATACTAAAATCTGTTGCCGTAGATAGGGCTAATTCGAGATGAAGTACTATAGACACCTGCCATATAACCAACATGATATGACCTAGTATTGATTCTAGGCGATCGTCCAAGCCTCGGTCAATGGATAGAAGACTCAACGGTGTGTTGGTGGGGGTGATCACTGGACACTGTCTGATCGGCGAGCACGCTAGAAGGCTTCGGCTTCCTTATAATGACTTTTGTAGGAGTTGCGATGACGAAGATGAAGAGGAAAGTACTTCCCATCTTCTGTGTGCCTGTCCTGCCTTGGTTGTAAGGAGAAAGGCGATTCTGGGGTCGTTCTTTTTTGGGGAGTTTTTTTTTTTTTTTTTTATAGGTGATGATGGAAATCTTCCAGAGATACCGCCGATTTGGCGGCATGCCGGATTTTACCCGACTAAAACCAAAAATCACCTCTCACTGCCATTTTCTCCCTGCGGAACTACCTTTCGGCATTACTTCGCAGGGATGGCCTTGGCTAATCAGCCACCATTTCTGTTGCCCGACTTACGCCTAGCTTCTTCTTTGCGGAGCTCCTTATGGATGGTGCAGACCATCTGGCTCACCGCCTCCCAGTGTTGTGAAGATTTCAGCATAATTTCCACCACATTCTGCGGATTCACCTCACTCTCCAGTTCCGCTTCTAATTGTCCGCGGCTCTCTGCAAATCTGGGGCAGTCGAACATAACATACCTCGCATCCTCAACTACTCCCTTACATCTGGGGCAGTCTGGAGAGTCGTCCAATTTAAACCTGTGCAGGTACTGTCTGTATCCGCCGTGGCCCGTAAGGAACTGGGTTAAGTAGAAGTTCACTTCCCCATGCTTTCGTTCCACCCATTTTCTTATATTAGGGATCAAGCTGTAAGTCCAACGACCAGTCGATGCTTCTTCCCAACGCTCCTGCCATTTCCTGAAGGAGTCGTCCCTCTCGATGCTCCTCTGTTCCCCCGAAATCTCAGATGGCTCCAGGGCTCGGTTTCGAAACAACCTCTCCGATTCATCGACCAGAATATCGATTGGGATCATTCCGGCGACGACGTACGCGGCCTCGTGTGATGTCGTTCGGTATGCAGAGCATACCCTCAACGCACTTCTTCTGTACACCGAACTGATGATTTTGGTATTGCATTTAAATTGTAGCGCGCTACCCCAGACCGGCGATGCATAGAGCAGAATAGATGTTACAACTCGAGACAACAGGAGTCTTCTGCTTGCTCTTGGGCCACCTATATTTGGCATCATTCTTGACAAGGCCACAGTAGCTGATGCTGCCTTGTCGCATACATAATTCAAGTGCTCACCAAAACTCAACCTCGCATCGATCATAACACCCAAGTACCTAATCGCCGGCTTAGAAGTTATTACAGTTTTCTCGACCCTGACCTGTAGAGACCTCTTCTTCCTACGCTTGCTGATAAGGACAGCTTCCGTTTTCTGTTCAGCTAGCTCCAGTCCAACGCTTTCCAGCCACAACTTGATGGTCGTGATTGCTTCGCTGGCATACATTTCGACATCACGTGGGTCGTTAGCTACAATAACGACCGCAATATCATCAGCAAACCCAATTATCGTTACTTCCTGGGGTAGCGGAAGCCTGAGAATTGCATCGTACATAATGTTCCAAAGTAAAGGACCGAGCACAGACCCCTGCGGGACGCCGGCTGTCACTACATATTCTTTAGATCCCTCGCTCGTCTCATACTGCAGGATCCGATGCGAAAGGTAACTCTTAATTATTCCAGCCAGATAATCGGGAACACCCATCTTTTGCAGAGCTTCATGGATGCACATCCAGCTAGCGGAGTTGAAGGCGTTCTTAATGTCGAGTGTCACCACCGCGCAACATCTGCCCTTGCGCAAAGCATCCTTTGCTAGGTTGTTAACCCTCATGATGGCGTCAACTGTGGACCGCGCACGTCTAAAGCCATATTGTCTTGTCGACAGGCATTCCCCTTCCTCTATGAACTCCGATAACCGATTGAATATTATCCGCTCAAGTACTTTCCCCGTAGTGTCCAACAGGCATATTGGGCGGTAAGAGTTCGGTTCTCCCGGTGGCTTGTCTGGTTTGGGCAGCAGTACCAGTTTTTGCCTCTTCCATTTATTGGGAAAAGTTCGTTCCGACAGACAAGTTTGAAAGGTGTCGATGAACTTCTCCGGTATCGTTCTGATTGCCAACTTAAGCGCTTTATTGGGAACTCCATCTGTCCCTGGAGCTTTTTTATCCCCAAATCGAGATGCGGCTTGGAGTAGTTCTTCCACGGTTATGGGAGGCATAGTCTCACCCATCGACACTGAACCATGTTCCGTGTTTTCCAATTCATGTTGGGGAAATAAAGTGGAGACAATCTTTTTAAGAAGAGCAGGGCATTTTATCTGGGGTGATTTGTGGCCTATCTTCTTCGTCACGACCCTATAGGCCATTCCCCACTGATTTATATCTGCATCATCACAGAGTTGTTTGAAGCAGCTTTTCTTACTTCTCTCTATCGCCCGCTTTAGGTGTTTACGCAGGGCTTTGAATCACTTATGCAGGTTAGCGTATTCAGGTTTATTTGTGGCCCGCTGACTGAGGCGCCGTGCTTTTAGGCAATTACGCCTCAGACTTGCAATCTCTTCAGTGCACCAATAATTTTCCCTCCGTTGTTTGGGAAGTCCTCTCCTCGGCATAGAGGCATCACATGCTTTCGTGATGTGCATTGTAATCTGCGACGTCCTTTGTTCTGCCGGTCCTTCGACGGGCTCCATCTGAAGCAAGACCTGCTTGAAGGTTTCTTCGTCGAAGTTTTTGACGGACCATCCGAGTGTCTTTGTCGTTCCCCCTGATTCGCTTTTTTCTTCTGCTGTTGAGAAGAAAATTGCTTGGTGGTCGCTATGGGTATAGTCTTCACTTACATCCCAGACCATCGTCGGCGCTAAAGAGCTACTAGCGAAGGTGAGATCGATAATGGAGCCTGCATTTCCCTTCCTGAAGGTATTACTACCACCCGAGTTCATTAAGACGACGTCTAGCTGCGCGAAAGCATCGAGAAGAGCCCGCCCTCCAGCATTCGTCTCTCGACTTCCCCATTCGGTCGCCCACGCATTAAAGTCCCCCGCAATTATTACCAGGCGACGCACACTCGCGTCATGAACCAATTGGTCTAACATTCCCTCAAAGTCGGCCAGATCCAGTCGCGGTGGGGCGTAGCAGCTGTACACCTGAATACCATTGATTTTGGCTGTTACTATGCCATTCAGCGGTTCTGACATGACTTTCTGGAAAGCGTAGTTTCCGCATGTCCAAATTGCTGCTTGTCGATGTTTGTCGGCGATCCAAACTGTGCTACCCAAGTTCTTATATTGGTCGATGATAATTGCTACATCCACTTTCTTCTCCTTAATGGTCTGCGACAACAGGTCTTATGCCGCACGGCAGTGATTTAAATTCAACTGCACGAACCTCATTTGCTAATTTTTTTCAGTGCCTCTTGATATGGCGGGCACTTAGCACTTGTGGTGGAGTGCCTGTAGTTCGCCCTCTTGGCTTCCTCACAGACGAGGCATTTCGGCTCCTTGTCACATGTTTTTGAACGGTGACCTTCACCTCCGCATCGAAAACATGAGGCCGACCTGTCCTGCTTACTTTTGCAGTCCCTCGCAAGGTGCCCAAAAGCTAAGCACTTAAAACACCTCACCGGGGATACTTGTTCTTTCAGGTGACAATTCGTCCAGCCGACTTTCAGTTTGCATCACTTTGTTGGCTACCTCTTGCGGCAAGCTTATAGTTGCGATTTGGGTGCCACCATAAGCTCTACGCAGCGACTTTACCGCATCGACCTTAATATCCACGTTCAACCGTTCATGGAACGCCAGGACGATGTCCTCCTTGGTGGTCACTTCATCGAGTTCGCGACACTCAATTTTCGTCTCCTGGCGTAGGGCTTTGACGACCGCAGCTTGCTCTAAGACTTCTGATACGATGGATTGGAAATGATCTATCTCCTTTCCACCGTGAGTCTTCATTTCAAACAAGAGCTGTCCCTTTCGAGTACGTCAAATATGAGACACACTGTCTCCCATTTCTTGCAGACCAGGCTCGGCTTTCGCCTTGGTGAGAATCTCTGCGTATGTCATATCTCCACGTTGGGATATAACCATAGCGTCGGGTCTGCTTTTTACTCTCTTTTTTGGGGACTTGGATGATCTAAAAGACATAGATGTCTACAGACTTTTCCGTTTCATTGACAGCTCCGGCTGGTTCAATATTTGAATAATGTTTATGATAGTTGGTTAATACCTTGGGTATCACAACGGACCCATATGTGGTCTAAGTGTGCTGTGTGCCTCACGGCAGCCCTTCTAACCTAACCTACCTAAACTTAAGCAGCTCGAACGGCGACTCGGTGATGACGTGGCTAAAACAGTCTTCAAACTCATCTCTGAAGAACAACTAGAGTTCGCCATGTCACCGGTGGCGGGATCGTCCTACTTTGAAAGTAGCCACATTGTTCGCGGCCAGCTATCGGTAACCTGCAGCGACATCATCTCTGCGGATTGGCTTCTCTCTACCGTTGGAAGAATCGCGAAGGATCTTCCGGGCTTCGAGGTAGTGAAGAAGTCATCCATAACAACGTTAACCACAGCCAAGTTAGCGGTTCCCCACTTTAACGCATCTGAGGCTCTGTCTCTTATAAAAAGACAGAACGGAACGCGGAACCGGATCTCATCGGATCACCAATGTTAGTGATGGGAGTAGACAGGGGGTCCGCGGATATAATACGAGCCAACGTATTCACTTCGGATTGAAGAGGATTTCCATAAAAATTGAGCCGGGGAAGCTAGCTGTGGCGGATCGAAATGTGGGTGGTCCAAGCAAATCTGCACCACAGCATAGCAGCAACGGGCAACCTGCTTCGGCACCATCGGCAGGGATACGTATATATAGGCATGCGTTTTGTGGATTTGGCAGTAAACTCAGAATGTTCCAACCAACAGGCAGCGACAAAGTGAGAACGTGCATTGTCATCAAAAAGGAAATAAGTGTAATTTTTTTCCCACAACTTAGCATTGAAGACACAACTACAGTGCACTGGGAAGTGAGGACACAATAAGATGTGGGGAAGCACTGATTTCAACGAAGGGGGTAAGTACTTATTCGAATTTCTTTCAACTAACTTCAACATAGACTACGTTTAGACCGTAAGAATCGTAATACTAACTGTGGTGTATTCGAGTTACTACAAGTTCTTAGTGTGTTTAGACCGACGGGTGCACCAAGTATTACCGATGTCAGCTGTGGTTTTATTGTCTTTTCGGTCATTTCGGGATTGCTCAAAATCCAGGCGAATCGCTAACTTTGACCCAGACGTTCCGTTTCAAGTTCACAGCAGAAAACGCAAACATTACACGCGATGACAGCTGTGGTCAGCTCAGTACCGCATGGCAAATGAAGTTAAAGTTAGTCGTAACACTAACTACGTTTAGACCGCGGTGAGTTTCATCGTATTAGTTAATCCTCCAAGTAGTTTGCACGGTCTAAACGTACTCATAGGCAACACTGGCAATAAACCCACTATGATCACCAGAAACAAAACGGAGATAATTGATATTACCTTGACAACCCCAGGTATGCTGGGGGAGATTGGCGAGGTTGGCGTTGTTGTAATGAAACACCTGTAATGAACCACATTCTGGTTGTGCTGCTTCGAACGGCATATCGAAGGCATCAACTGATCACTAGCGATCTGTTGGTGGTACGAAACTGGAGGCTAGGGGTTCCCTTACACCCGGACCCCGATGGGAGCGCGAGGGCATCTAAGCTGTCCGCCAACCATTCCATTCTTATCGCTTCATTTTATTTATAATTCCCCATTTCTGCGTCGCCTACTCGTTTTGTCTTCCCTAGGCCTGTGAATTTTTATTAATATGTAAAGGAAAGGAGCAACGAGGGGCGAAAGCCCCACCCAGGTCTTCCGAACTGAGCTACAGCAAGCATAGGCCACTGCTTAGCTCATTGAGAAGCCTTTTTCTTCGCCAGATGGCACGGCCCGACCTTCACGATTATTATGCTACCTTAGACTTCGTCCCCACGGGCATCTTTGGATGCCCACCAAACCGTCCATTACTGAGTTTCTGACTTTCCGCGACTCTCGGACCAGTTGTTATGCTGGGATATCAAGAGCTCTGAGACCGCTATTATATGTTTAGGAACTCAAGAACAGCACAATGGGAGGTTTACACGAGGATAACCTTGCAGCGTTGGAAGGCCTTGCCATAGCGACTGCAGGGAAGATCAGTGAACAGGTAGACGAACTAACAAAAGCTCTTGTATCGAATTTTAAAACGTTTGCGCGGAAAAGCCTGTAAGGAAAAACGCCGCCCTCAGGTGGAATGGTGAACTTACAGAATCCAGACGCTAGGCACGGAGTGCATTCAAAAACGCAAAGCGTTCTGCTAAGGCAGAGGACTGGGACCGATACAAAGTGAAGTTATCTCTTTTCAAAAAGAAAATAAGACGATTCAAACTTAACTCATGGAGAGAATTCTGTGAGAACATTGAGGGATGTTCAGAGGTGGCCAGACTTAAGAAAATCCTTGCAGTACATAACTCCATGTATGCCCTTCTTCCATCTAAACGAGTGGACATGCTACTGGAGGCCCACTTTCCGGAAAAAGCTAAGCAAGGCACCCGATCATGGCGTCTGGCATCTGACGTCGGAACAAATGATAATGAAAGTAACAGACGAGGTAAAAATTGAGTGGGCAATAGGCACATTCAATCCCTTCAAAGCCACAGGGATCGATCAAATATCGCCAGTTATGCTCCAAAGAGTGGGCAGGTCCATCATGCCAAGACTACATCGCATTTATTAGATCTTGCTTACGATTTGGGACAATACCCGAACAATGGACTAATGCACGTGTGGTCTTCATTACGAAATCAAGCAGATTGAAGCACCATGTGAAGGACTTCAGACCAATCAGCTTAACATCTTTTCTGCACTTAGTAAAAAAGCTGGCGGTTTCTCACATGCAAAACTTAATGGATATCGGGGGAGTCTGTGTCAATCAGCATGTTTATCTTTCAGTCAGCTTAATGCAAACTGAGTACACAAAGTAGTCGGGATGAAAGAAAAATCCTTCCAACAAAAGGCATTGATGTTAGCAGCCTTCCTAGATATCGAATCGAGGGGGCGTTTAACAATGTCACTGTGACGAGCATTATCAACTGTTATGGGGTTGACCCAACTCTAACGACTTGGGCGTCGGATTTGCTTAGAAACAAGAAAATCGAGGCTACCTTTTAGGGGGGTCAAAAAAGAGAAGAAAATTAGTACAGGTACGCCGCAAGGAGGGATATTATCCGTCATCAAGTCGACACAATTAGTAGCCTACGCCGACAACATCAACATCATGTTCCGAAAATTGGCCGACGCAGAAGAACTTCTGCATACGATCGATACAGCTGCAAGAAAAGTTGGACTACGTATCAACGAGGGTAAAACTAAAAAAAATACTTCAATCGACGACAAAGACACCTGCACAACCGAACCTCAACATCGAGTTCGTGAACGACTTCATATACCTGGGTTGCAACTTGTCAAGGGACGCCATCGAAACTGACGAAATCAAGCGACGGATACAGTTAGCTAATAAGACTTTTTTCTCGGTTCTCCCCATAATGAAATCGAAGCATGTGCACAGAAACACGGAGCTCCACGTATACAAAATCATTATACGACCAGTGCGATGCTATGGCTGCGAAGCATGGACCCTAACTCAAGCCTTTGGAAACATGCTAGACACATTCGAACGTAAGGATCTGCGGCGAATTTTCGGGGCCGTTTACGGTCGGGATGGATGGCGCATCCGGTACAACCATGAGTATGTATGAACTGTACGATGTCTGGAAGTTTCCAAAATCGACAAACTACAACGAGTTCAATGGGCAGGGCATGTATAATACAACGAATGGACGATGATCGCATGCCAAAGAGAGTACGAGTCGACGGAGCGAGACTGCCTAGACGACCGAGATCTCGTTGGGAGAACTCAGTATATGCGGACACCGAGCAGCCACTGGGCTTAAAAAATTATAGGACGTGGTCGCATGACCGAGATAATTGGGGGACAATGATCCAGGTGGCCCGACGTCGGGCTGTCGCGCTACGATGATGATGATGTTTAGCAAGTGATGGGTCTTCAACAAGGTGCTGGAAGACATCGCAGCGAATTTTAAATGTGAAGGGGTTGTGACGTTAATAGAGCAAGGCCATGGATTCCAGGAAGTGAGCCGTCGGTTTGAAATGAGTGATTGTGTCATCAAAAGAGTCTGGGGAATGTTGCTGGATGTTGGTTTTTTGAAGAGTTTGTGAAATTGATATGAAATATAGAGGAAAGTAACCAAATATGGAATACCGTTTTGTTTTTTAGGCATAAATAAAACAAATTTGTAAAATCAAAAACTATTGGTCGTAATTACAAACAATCCATATATTTGCGTTTTACATTATTCAGTTTTGTATTGTATTTATTCGTTATAAGTACTATAATTTCTCAAAAACCAAATCAACATAAAGGTATCTCATAATGGAATAGGTATCCCAAATATGGAACACCATACAAAAACTGTCAAAAATCAACCTTACTTCTGAGAATCTTTAGGAACTTTGGTAAATTATAAAAAGAAACTTAAATTATTTGCAATAATCACAAATCCAGGTGTCAAACTCTGCACCAGCGCAATCATTATGTGCCCAGAGACCGCACATGAGGCATTTGATCCAGGTTTCCCCTTGGGTATCATTAGAAAACAGCGTCCGACAGAAAATACGCTCCGCATCTTCGGGGTCTAGAGCTGTATAGCCTCTCAAGGCATCGGGCTCAGTGTCTGTGTCAAACAATAACATCTCGTCATCGTCTGGATCTGCTGGATTATTCTCCTTGTTTTTTTCTTTTGATTGTTTGTCTTTCGTTTCCTTTTTGTTCTGTTTTTTATTCTTCGCCTTTGTCAATTTATTTTCTTTTTCTTCTTTCTTCATATTTTTTTCTATGAGGTCATTTTTGTACGGTGAAGACGTGATGATTGCTGCAACAGATGCCTTTCTTCCCCAGTTAGAAGGTTTTTTCTTTTTATTTGGCACTGGGCTGATATCATATGGAGATATCAGGCTTAGACTGCGGCGAGAGATCCTGGAAGTTGAGGGTTCCGGTTCAAGTTCTGTGTCTTGTCTGGGTGTAAAAACTTCAGTTAAAATCACACGGTCATCGGGTGATCTTGAATTGGCCATTGATGGTCTTTTAGACTGGGAGCTTCATTTCGTTGGAGTAACATTGACTGTGCAGCCATCTTTAACTGCATCCTGTTGCGCAGCAAGATAGTCAACCTCACTAAATATGTTTTTATTCAATAGCCATAGTCCTGTGACATGAAACCCATTCGCTGCAATCTCACCTGTTTGCACTTTCAGGTAAGCCCTGCCAAATAGTTCGACAATGTCATAAGGACTTAGTGGCCTGTTATTATTTCTGATCCACATTCGTATTTCTTCACTGTAATAAGTTTTCAGTGGACCCATAAAAGTTTTGTCCAGTGGCTGAAGTTTGTGGGTTGTGTGCGGTGGTATGGATATAATTTCTACATTGTTTTCCCTAGCAAGTTCTATCACGTCGATGTGACGAGTGTGAGTAAAGTGACCATCTAAGATCAACAAAACTTTTGAGTCTGGGGTTGGGTTTGTATGCATGATGAAATGTTTAAACCAATCAGTAAATATATTCATTTGTATCCAACCTGATGGATGTACAACGCCAACAGCACCTGGGGGACTGCCTCTCATTAGCTGTTCACTCATATTTTTCCGAGGGAAGATAATGAAGGGAGGAATAAAATGACCAGTGGCGCTCGTAGCAATAACTATTGTCATTAATGAGCCTCTTTCAGCTGAAGTAAGTGACGCTATCTGCCGTTTTCCTTTGTGGCCGACGACTTGGGCTATCTTGCTTTGCACAACTGTAAGCCCTGATTCATCAACGTTGTATATGCGATTCGGTGGATAGTTACCTTTAGCATAGACGTCTTCGAGGAGATCGAAAAAGGAGTCCACTTTTTCTTTGCTGAAACCAAACGCTCTCGCAAAAGACGTACCAGTTGGTCTTCTTACCGATAGTTTCTCCTTATGACGTTTTAAAAATAGCTTTAGCCACTTTTTTCCAGCCATTCCGGTCTCACCAAACGGATTCTCCAAGTGATTACGTTTTGCCAACATATACGCCATTCTGCAAACGTCGTTTCTCGTCAAGCCATGAAACTTGCTCTCCATCTTTAAAATATATTCTACCAAAAGACTTTCAAGATGGACACCTAACACAGTTCTTCTTCCTAATGTAGTGGCTGCAGCTTCTTCTGGAGGTAGCTCATTTTTCTGGCATAACCGAAACAAAGTAGATCTCGGTACATCAAAGTGTTTTGCAGCTTTCAAATAACCCATTTTTTTTCTCTGACCATTTTTATAGCTTCCGCCATATGATCTGTATTCCATGCTTTTCGTTTTGCTTTTGAGTTGTTGCCCGCCATTCTGATAAAAAAAAGAACAAAACCAAAATAGTTATCCAGTCAGATAATGTTTTTGGGATCCAAGTATAGAATATTCCATATTTGGACGCCATGAACTGTCCATATTTGGCATTTCTAAATAATTTAAACTTATATTCATATTTTTAAACTTAATAAACTAACACAATAAAATCCCACTCAAACGTTAAAACAAACATGTATACATGTATAGCAGCAAAAAATACAATACTATTTGCAATAACATTACGAAAAATACTTAATTTTTAGGTACCTGAAAAAGTTTTTTGACAGCGACAAAACGAAACACTCTGGCCGCGGACAAAGCACTCGCTCGACTGACACGTCGAAACCTGTACGCGCGTCTAGTGATTGAAAGAGATATACGATAATTGCTTATTGCGTCTAGGAGTCTTGGTTTACGTGAAATGCCGGTATTCCAAATTAGGGATACTATTCCATATTTGGTTACTTTCCTCTACCGTTATTTTAGAAATTAATTTTCAAAAATATTTTATACTGTTTCCTCTTCTTACACTTACATCGAAAATAGTCGCCTTAGCTCCCTTATTCTATTCAGCAGGAAGAATTTTGAACGTTTGCAAGTGGTCTTTAATTGTTTTGCGGTGTGTATTATGGCCGAACTGCGATATATGATCGCGATATATGCCGAGAACCTGTATGGAAATGTGGCTGTCTTTGCTGGATTTTTGTGTGTTTTCCCCACGCAGTGGGCGTAAGCAAATTTTTATACCCTAGACCAGGGGTCGGCAAACTTTTTTTGGAAAGGGCCACATTGTTAAAAATTTAGTCTCCGCGGGCCGGATAGTAAAGTCCAAACGTGTTTTTTTTATGCACTGATGGGAAATAATAGTCCATAGGTACCGATGAGACCTCATATATTCAAACATTGGTCGCATCTTATTCTTACCAACTAAGCCGACTTATTTTGTTTGTGAATAGAACATTTTTCTTCATTCTTACCGGCGCAATTGTTACTTTTGCAGCGTTCTCGTATACGTACTTGAGGTGCTCTGCAGAGCAACTTTGCGTCATTCATTTTTATTTTTTTTAAGCTCAAAAACTACAAAATGCAAAATATAGCATCAAACATTGGATTGCAGAAAATACTTTATAAAATAATAAACAAAAGAAATGAAGTCCTCAAAAATATAATACATTTTTTCAACGAATAGTTTTGTAATTAGAACTTTGTTGAGAATTGCATGAGGAATCGAGTGGTGAAGTTCCTTCTTAATGTGATGGTTGAAGTCTTTTTTTTTCTGAGACAATATTTCATCAAACTGAATATCGAAACTAATGCTTCCTATCATTAACCCATTTCTTCCCAACGTTGCGTTTTCGCAACATTATTTTCAAGATTTTTTTCTCGTGTCTAAACTATTTTTTTTTTTATTATTTGCTTGGTTAACAACGTTCACCTCTTTCCTAAATACGTATTTATTTCCAGAATTTTTTACATCATGTATGTATTTTTTAAATTTAGTTTTCTGAGATGATCCGGGGGTGGCTTGGAAGTTGCAAATTCATCTATTTTTCTTTTGCCGTGAACGTTTTTCAATTGCTTCTATTGTTACTAAAAAAATAATGTACTGTTGTATTTTAATAGTGGATACAAGAAAAACACGTCTGAACTCTTTGAAGTTATAATAGACAAGACCAATTTATTTGCATAAAGGAAAATAGTAGTAGAAGTAATAGTAGTAAAAGTAGTAGTAGAATAGAATAATTACAAGGTGATACAATTGATTTCATAGTGCTATGTTCTCAGTTCAACACTTTCCCTGAACATAGTATTTCTTTCAGCAATTCATTATTAATTCATTTATGATTACATGATTTTATGAATGTTAAAATCTTATTTCAACTGATTATTTAAAGTTACTTTGAATGAATTTAACTTAGTTTCTTAAACCAATTTGACATGAAAATTTAATTAGTTTTACTTTGTTAACATTCTTAGTAAGAAAGTCAGCTGGCATCTCATTTGTAGCTATCTGTTTTAATTTAATTTGACCTTTGGTAATTTTTTGATGTAAAAAGGAACATTTTGTTTCAACATGTTTAGTTTTATCTGAATATGAATTATTAGTAGCAGTGTCGATCGCTCCTTTATTGTCACAATGCAACACGACTGTTTTTGATGAATTCGAATTTAAATCTCGTTCAAGTTTCTTAAGCCAAACTGCTTCTTGTGTTGCCCGGGTCATTGATATAAATTCGGATTCGGTCGATGATAGGGCTACTGTTTTCTGGCGCTTCGTTGCCCATGAAATCGCTGCACCTTGGAAGACGAAAACATAACCCGTTGTAGATCTCCTTTGGTCCAAGTCACTTGCCCAATCAGCATCACAAAAACCTTCAATTTCGGTTGGCGTTCTTGAATAAACAAGCTTCTTATCCAAGGTCCCTCTTAGGTAGCGAAGCACGCGCTTAGCAGCTGCCCAATGAACTTTCCCTGGATTAGCATTGAATCTGCTAAGCAGATTTACTGCAAAGCATATGTCTGGCCTTGAAACTTGCGCTGCGAATAAAAGAGAACCTATTAACTGCATGTATGGTACCTGTGACATTTCGCTACGCTCCTCCGTGGTGACTGGGCAATGGCTTTCCGATAGGTGCTGATCGAGTACTGTTGCAACTGGATTTGAATCATGCATTCCGAAACGATTCAACACTTCAATCACAAAGTGTTTTTGGTCTATCGTAATTGTCCCTTCGCGTCTGTCCCGAGTTATGTGTAGTCCCAAAACCGAAGATGCTTCACCGAGATCCTTCATTTGAAAATTGTTCGACAGTTCCCCTTTCAAATCGTTCGCCCATTTTTCGTCGTTGGTGAAAATAAGTATATCATCGACATATATTGCTACTATCAATATTTTCGTTCCTTGGTGTCGATGGTATACACATTGATCAGCTTCATTTCTTTTCAGTCCATGTTTCAGTAGAATTGAATTCAATTTTTCGTTCCAAGCACGGCCAGATTGTTTTAAGCCGTATAATGACTTTCGAAGCTTGCACACACGGCCAGTTCCGTCGTCGAACATTTGCGGCTGTTTCATATAGATATCTTCCGATAGGTCACCATTCAAAAAGGCCGTGACAGCATCCAATTGATATATGGTTAAATCAAGCTTAGCTGATAACGCGATTAGAAAGCGTATAGTGCTGTATCTAACAACCGGAGCAAACGTTTCCTTGTAATCAATTCCTTGCTTTTGCGAGCAGCCTTTTACTACAAGTCGGGCTTTGTATTTGATTACATTTCCGTTTGTATCCTTTTTCGCCTTGAAAACCCATTTGCTTGGAATACTTTTTCTTTCAATAGGTAATTCGGACAATATCCAAGTTTCGTTAACTTTCAATGCGTTCATTTCTTCTTCCATCGCTGCTTTCCACAAATGCGAATCAAATCGCGACAACGCTTCTTCTACAGAATTGGGATCCTCGCAAGTCTGCTGGAACGCACAGAAACTGTACTTTGGCGGCTTATAACTTGGCTGAGGGTTGTTATGGTTTCGCGAACTCTGACGCACGCCAACGTTTTCTGCAATGCTGTCGTTGATCATGGTTGTTTCGACTTCGTCATCATCAATGTTGAATGTTTCGTCTCCCATGGGATCATCGTACAAAGATTCCATACTATCGTTAAGCGACAAGTCATCATTGTAATTTGGGGCTGTAACCGGTTCTTTGACTATATCGGAATACGCAGTCGTATTTTCGGTTGTTTGGTCGATATTTTCAGTGGCGGCCTGCACATCGAGAATATTTGTGATCACCATCGAATCCTTGGTTGGTTGGTTGGCGTTTTCGGTTGCAATCGGCACGTCAACTGGAACGGGATCCTCCACCGTTTCCCTGTTGTCAATTTGCGATTCTAGTCCGAAGTAGTAGCGCCCCTCTGAATCGCATTTGTCATTTTCTGCGTCGGAAGAATAAATGGACGGTTCGTTGTTGACATTGACTCCATTTAAGTCATTTTTTGTTTCAAAAAATGTAACATCGCGGCTAACCACAATTTTTCCAGTATTTTTGTTGTAAAGTCGAAAAGCCTTTGATTCCGCACTGTAACCAAGTAAAATACATTCAACGGATTTCGATTGGAGTTTGTTCCTTTTTTCTTTTGGGATATGGACCATTGCTTCGCAGCCAAAGATCCTGACGTGTGATAAATTTGGTTTTCTACCTGTCCATAATTCATGTGGTGTTTGAGTTTTGTAATCTCTGCATGGTGTTCTATTCAGCAAGTAAGCTGCCGTCGTTCCTGCTTCCGCCCAAAAACTATAATTTAACTTCGAGTCAATCAGCATGCATCTTATGCGTTCGAGTAATGTGCGATTTATTCTTTCAGCAACACCGTGTTGCTCGTGAACGTAGGGTGCGCTTTTCTGGTGGTCGATTCCGGATTTTTCGCATAATTTGTCGAATCGCGAATTGCAATATTCTGTACCATTATCTGTTCTTAACACTTTGATTTTGTTCGAATGTTGGTTTTCGACAAAGTTTTTATATTTCACGAACTCTGCGAATACTTGAGACTTGTCCTTGATAGGCACAACAGTAACGTGTCTACTAAAATCATCGATGAACGTGACGAAGTATTTGCACCCCGATTTTGATCGTATTGTTAAGGGCCCGCATACATCTGAATGGATTAGTTCAAGTGGCCTTTTTGCACGCGTTCCACTGTCTTTAAAAGGATGTCTGGTTTGTTTGCCTTTCATGCAGACTTTGCAGTTTATGTCACTTTTTTCTTTAAAATTTATACCGAAAACAGAATTTTTAACTTTTATTAAATTTTCGCTGCAAATATGACCCATTCTATGGTGCCATGTTTCAGTGTCTGTTGTTGCAAGCAAAACACTCTCAGTTTTGTTTTTAGTTTCACAATTCAGCCTATACAAATTATTTACAAGCGCCGCGGTTGCAATTACTTTTCCGCCCGAATTATAAATTTTGCAATTATCACTTTCGAAAACAATCCGATTACCGTTTTTCGCCATTTGACTCACCGATAACAAGTTGGCACAGATATTTGGAACGAATTTCACATTTTTTAAAAGGGCTTGTTTCCTTGTTTTGTTTTGTCCAATGTTCACTGTTAATGAGATATCGCCGGCACATTCAATTTTCAATTTGTCGTTGTTCGCGCAAGTAATTTCACCATCACTGCAATGACGTTTGTTGTTAAGTAGATTTTCGTTCATCGTCAGATGTGAGGTTGCGCCTGAGTCAATAAACCATTCGTTCGAGTTTGACTTTGAAGCCAATAATGCGGCATATAATACGTTTTCACTTTTATTGTTTTGTTTGTCTTTATTTTTCTTTAAATAGCAGTTACTAGCAAAATGTCCCGGTTTCTTACAGAAATGGCAACGAAATTTTTTGTTATTTGATTTTGAAAATAATGCACCACCACTATCATTTGCTTTATCGAACTTTTTGTCTTGCAGCAGCATATTTTTAACTGAATCGACCGTCAGTTTTTCTTTCTGGTTTTCTATAGCTAACACCAGCGGACTGCACTCGTCAGGTAAGCCGGCTAACAGGAGAGATGCTAACAGATCCTCGTCCAAATTGAAACCGGCGCCTTTGCATAAAAATGCGGTCATTACGAAGGCGTTCACGTAATCCTTCATGGAATCATGGTCCGCTAATTTCATTTGCACTAAACTCTGTAGTAGCTCCACTTTTCGGGTTAAACCCGTCGACTCGAACGCATCTGCCAAGCATTTCCATGCACTATGTGCACATTCGCAGGATGCAATATGTCCGAAATTATACGGCTCGATCAGCAACGTAATTTCAGCGAGAGCCTTTTCGGCTTCACTTTGCTCTTCTGCTTTTGCAGATGGAGCTAAGGGGGTTTTAACATACTTCCACAAATTTTTTATTATTAAGTATGATTTAGCTTGTCTACTCCACACTACGTAATTTTCGCGGCCGCGCAATTTTTCGATGGGGTTATTTCCGATTTGGTTATTGGACATCGTGGTAAACTTCAATTCAATTTCACATGAATTATCACAACTATCGAGCCATGCAAAACAAATGCATAAAATCAATCGAACAATAATCGCGCTTATAACTTCCAATCGGCTTCCGAAATTTAGTTCACAGGTATATATATACCGATTATAGTTGGAGTTCTTTTTATTTTCGTGCTTAAGCCCATAACCTTTTGTATTTTAATAGTGGATACAAGAAAAACACGTCTGAACTCTTTGAAGATATAATAGACAAGACCAATTTATTTGCATAAAGGAAAATAGTAGTAGAAGTAATAGTAGTAAAAGTAGTAGTAGAATAGAATAATTACAAGGTGATACAATTGATTTCATAGTGCTATGTTCTCAGTTCAACATGTACAATCTCTGTCCTATTTATTCCCAGATATAAGTTAGAAAAATATAATTTCCAAATGTGATTTTTTGAGGATTGAAATTAATGTTGCGTTTTCGCAACGTTGGGAATAACCAATACACTATAAGCTTTACCATCTTCGAACATGTATTATGCCTGCCACGATCCTATACACACTTTTCCCGTTATTCCTCGTGACGATAATGAACTTCAAATCAGTCTCTGAAATAGTTTCGAGTCAAACAGTATCAAAGCTCCACGTTTGATAATAATTGTGTCGTAAAATGAGTTTTGTGAGGAAATATCGAACCGCGGAAGAAATTCTAGCGGTTTTAAAGGAAATTTATATCGAAAGAAATACAAGTGACTCTGAAAATAACGACATTGTTGTACTTCCTCCCGAATTGGACCCACTCTCTGGAGAAGATATTGACGAGGACGTCATAATTTTAGATGATAATGCTGCTGATTTGCCGGGAAAATCGTACATCAAAATGTCCTCTACCCGATGGCAATTACATATATGAAGAAAAATGACAGCAAATGGACATATTACTTTGCTTACGACGGCAAAAACCAAATTTTTATTGTACGTTGGGTTGACAATGCTGTTGTCACGGTGGCAACAAACTGTGGCACTAATAAACCCATAGCTCAAGCAAAGCGATACGATAGAAAGGAGAAGAAAAAAGTTTGACTTCGCCAGCCGAACGTCATAAACGAAAATAACCGTGGCATGGGTGGAGTAGATCTCCACGACAACGGAGTGGCAAATTATCGTATCAGAACCAAGGGGAAAAAATGGTGGTCGTGCCTTTTCGTGAACGCGATCGATACCACTGTGGTCAACTCAAGGAAATTCTATCAAATGGTAACCGGTCGAAAAATACCACAACTATCTTTCCGAAGCGAACTCGTTCTGAGCCTTCTGCTCAGCAGTGACAAGGCGGAGAATTTGATATGCGACGATGACGAGGAAAAACTGCCCAACGCTAAGTTAGGACGACCAGCCGCCAATAGTCTGCCGCACACATTGCGGAAGGACAATGTTGGCCACATTTTGGTGTCTATCCCCGGAAAACAACGAAGACTGCCGAAATTGCAAGTCCCAGACTGTTTTTATGTGCGAGAAATGCGACGTACCACTTAATACAGCATGTTTTAAAGAATTTCATCAAAAAAATGTATAAAACAACGGAAAATATAAAAATAACTGCAAAAGTGCTCATACATGCGTTTTTGTTTTTTTTTTGTCACCCTTCTTCCCAACGTTGCGAAAACGCAACATTAATTTCCCAAGCCCTAACGCAATGTAAAATTTTTTTTTTTATGTTTTATAGTTTAATTAAGCCTAAACATGGACTATTACCAAAAAACACGGTTTTTGGAACACCGCTTCATCCCTTGGGAACAAATGGGTTTCCCCGAGCATATGACTTTAATTGCCGTATGTATCTTCCGAAAGACGTTTATAAAATTCGATTAGGTCCATATCTTTAAACCTTATTTTTAATAGATCATCATTCTGCAAATCAATCACTTCTAGTTGAAGCTATGAAGGAATCTCCTCAATGACAAGTCAAATGGATCTTGAAATATTGAAATCTCATTTGATCTTGCATCAAGATCAGGAAAACGGTGTTGTAATTGTACCTTGAATTCAGCCAATATACCAACAGCGAATTTAATTGGAAATGGAGTTTTCGTTAATATTCGAAACTTTGTGCAGGACGGAAAATGGTCAAACTTATTTGAAGCTGCTTGTGACTCAAAAAATAAAAAATTTGGGCGATAGGATTTAACAATAGTGTAGATTTCAGATATGACCACTGTTTTTCTCTGTAATTATACCCGAGACTTATAGTATAGGGTATATTGTTTTTGTCACGACGAAAATATGTAACACCTTAAAGGAGGCTCCGGAGGTATAGCAATGTATATATAAAATATAAATGATCAGGGTCACCTTTGATTTAGCCATGTCTGTCTGTCTGTCCGTCTGTCTGTCTGTCTGTCTGTCTGTCTGTCCGTCTGTCTGCCTGTCCGTTCGCACGATAACTTTCGACAAACTGAAGCTAGAGCCTTGAAATTGGTCAAATGTTGGCAGTGTGATCTAGTTGGATGGTATTGAAAATGGGTATGATCAGGCCAAGAGAACGCCTACCTCCCCTACATATGTGATATACATAAATGTATCTATAACTCTCGACTAAAGAAACATGAAAAGCTCTAGCTTTGGTAGATTACTCATGAGGGTAATCTTATACTCTCCTGGGAAAATAAAATTGATCAGTTGAAAACTAACGGTAATTTTCTCACAAAGAACCCCGGACTACCCTACTTTTAACGTTTTTTATCTATAACTCCTGAACCAATTGACGTAGACACCTGATTTTTGGCATGTGACCTTGAAGTGAGAAGCTGCTTAAGGTTTTGTAAGTTGGGCATAATCAGATCAAAGAAACGCCTACCTCCCCTACAAATTTCCAAAAATTAGATATTCCTTTAATTACGAAAACTTTCGAAAAAATGATACTAGCAAGTTGAAAATTTGACCGAATGTTACTAGTAACACCTACTTTGTCGATATTGACAATGGGTAAGATCCGACTTAAGGAACCCCCACCTCCCCTACAAATGAAACTTCAAATAAGCGATAACTTTTGATAGAATGAAGGCAGCGACTTGAAATTCTGGTCAAATGTTTGAAGTGAGATTGAGTTAGTTGGCGTCAAAGATGGGTAAGAGCCGACCTAAGGAACCCCTACTTCCCCTAGAAATGAAACTTAAAATAAGCGATAACTTACGACAAAGTAAAGCTAGCGACTTAAAATTTTGGTCAAATGTTTGGTTTTAAATTAAATTCATTTAGATGTACAACGATGTCGGCAGCAAATGCTATTGTATTTTCTATAACCATTCGTGATTGCATAATTGGGAATTAGAGTTTTTCTTGGTTAGGAAAATATCAATTGCTTCTCTAAGTTCAAAGAACCTCAGTAACACTTTTCCGTTGCTAAGCCATCGAACTGGGGTAAGTAAGGGCAAGTCAAGATATTGGGCTCATATCTCTAGGAAAAAAAAAGATGATCATCGTCACAATTGGTTCCATAACACCTGACAAATTTGGCTATTTCCCGCAGGGAGCCTGCTGGTGAATTATACAGTGAATGGCAATAGGTCTTACTCATTTAGCTTCCTGGCATGCCTTAAAAACTTGTCCAACGAATGCTTTTCCCGTTCCGCACATATTTTTTTCCACCGTCGATTGTTATACATTTTAACTGATTCCATTTTCATTCGTAGCGTATAAGCATTTTTTCCACTCCTATAAATATATTTTCGCGTGATGTTGTTCCATGGAGACTATTCATCGATGCTAGTTCTTCAGTCAGCTCAAACTCTGTATTGATTTCTCGAATAAGGACCAGTAATTATGCAGTGTCACCTACATCCGTTGACTCATCAAGAGCCAAAGAAAACCAGACGAAATGTTTAGATTTCTCTTTAAATTGTCCTTTGAGGGTACACGCAATATCATCGACTCTTCTGGCCGTTGTTCTGGCGGAAAGGCTGACTGATTGAAAAACAATGGCAGCTTTTCAGGGCATATTTCTTCAGCAGCCAAAAGCAAGCACGATTTGACAAATTCACCATCGGTAAAAGGTTCTCCTTTTGTGGCCAATAAATGGGATATTTGGTGAACAAATTTCGTTGCGAAAAAAACATTGTTTCAAACTTTCAAATTTAGCCGACCGTTACTTTTCTGTAAGCTTTTAGTATTGCGCCGCATGCTTGGTTTGGAAATGTGGACGTATATTAAAATATAATCTTTTCGCACAGATATTAATACAATACATATCAAACAGAGAATAAATATATATGCCTAAATATAGTACAATAAATAACAAAGTAATTCACGCACTCATTCAGTGGACATTTGTGTCGAAAAGTGAACCTTTTCTCTTTTTTTCCAATCTTGACATGATAATACTTCACTACATTGATAACGAACGCAAGACACCAAGCCGCGAGAGACAATATTATGAGTTCCGCTAAAGAACTGGAATTAGTATAAGTCCGGCGAAATACGTTTTGGTATACTGGAGAGGTATACCTCTCCGGTCGCCTGTGCAGGCCTGGATGCTTGTGCAGGTATATATGTATGTACCTGACAGGCGTGACAAAACAAACGCTCCAGTATACTTGTACAGTTTACCTGTACAGGTATAGTAAATGCATTATAGGTTGTAGTTTGTGTATTGTTTAAATTTCCTCTTATTAAGATACTGACTCGCGGGCCGGATATGCTGACCGGATTTGTTGGTCGAACTTGCGGATGGGGCTCGCGGGCCGGATGAAAGGCATCCGCGGGCCAGATTTGGCCCGTGGGCCGGAGTTTTCCGACCCCTGCCCTAGACTTATAGCATAGGAGGCTCTGGGAGGTATGGCAATGTATTGTATAGTATATACTATATGTACACGAATAATCAGGGTCATCTCCTGATTCGATTTAGCCATGTTTGTCTGTCTATCTGTCCATCTGTTTGGCTGTGTGTCTGTCCGTTTGCCTGTCTGTCTGCCCGCTCGCACGATAACTTTCGATAGAATGAAACTAGAGCCCAACTATCAGTAATTTTCTTACAAAGAGCCCCGTAGTACCCTATTTTTCAGGTTTTTTGTCTATAACTCTTGAACCAATTGTCGTAGACATCTGATTTTTGGTATGTAGCCCCGAGGTGAGAAGCTGCTTGAGTTATAATAAGTTGGGCCTAATCAGATCAAAGGAACGCCTACCTCCCCTACAAGTTTCAAAAAACTAAATATTGCTTTAATTACGATAACTTTCGGTAGAACGACACTAGCGAGTTAAAAATTGGGCAGAATGGCGTTAGTAAGATCTAGTTGGTTGCTATTGAAAGTTGGCAAGATCCGTTTCAATGAACCCCTACTTCCCCTACAAATGAAACTTCAAATAAGCGACAACTTTTGATAGAATGAAGCCAGCAACTTGAAATTTTGGTCAAAGGTTTAAAGTAAGATTGAATTAGATTTCAGATCCGACCCAAGGAACCCCTACTTCACCTACAAATGAAACTTAAAATAAGCGATAACTTACGATAAAATAAAACTAGCGACTTGAAATTTTGGTCAAACGTTTGTAGTAGGATTCAGCTGGCTAATATTGAAAATACATAAAATCCGACCAACGAAACCCCTACTTTCCCTTGCTGAAATGTTCGTAGCATGATCTAATTGGTCGGTGCCAATGATGGGCAGGATCCGACCCAAGGAACCCCTAAGTCCCCTACAAATGAATCTTGAAATAAGCGATAACTTTCGATAAAATGAAGCTAATGACTTGAAGTGTTGGTCAAATGTTTGTACTGCGATCTAATTGCCTTTTATTAAAAATGCGCAAGATTCGACAAAAAAACTCCTACCTCCCCTGCAAGTGAGAATTCAAATAAACAATAACTTTCAATAGAATGTAGCTAGGGATAAATATTTGTAGAATGGGTTAGTTAATTGATTTTGAAAATGGTCAAGATATTCCTGAATAAGTCCAAACCTCCCCTATAAACTGGCTATGTAGGAAACTCACTTTTAATGCATATGGTCATTGCCAATTGGTACTTTTGGTATCACCACTAGACCTGTACAAGTCTATACACGCTTCGGTCTGGTTTACTTACTGTTCTTTTGTACGGTAACTCTTTTCACTGTTTATTTTACCAACTTCTTACCAAGTTAGCGAACTACTCTCTCAACTCTCTCAATTGCCCTAACCCCGTGTGGGGCATAGCGCGTCAACTACTCCATGAGGCCCAGTTGACGTTACGACGGCTTAAAAATTGGTTTGGCATGCACTTCCTGCACACCCATGGCCACGAACGTCGTCGTGGACGGGATTCGAACCCGAAACGCCGGTAGTCGAATATGAGACTGATGCCTCAACACACTGCGCTACCAGTCGCCCTTAGCGAACTACTAAATTTATTTATTTATTCATTAATTTTTTTTGACATGGATATGTCTTATAGCTGGGGGTCATCCTAAAAATCTGTCCGTCACACGAAATGTCTGTTTTTCTACTCGGGGGTCAGAAGAGGAAACAAGCCCATTGAAAATTTTTCTTTTCTGGTTGTGCATGTCGTTTGAGTGAAGTGATCATGGTGCATGGCTGTTGCTTGTAGATCCGCGCGGGCGGCGCGCTTGCGGGGATCCTGTGTGTACATGTTGGGATGTTGATTTGATAGCGATAAAGGTTAACGTTGTGGACGGCAAGAAATAACATAGTGTACGGGTGAACAGGCGCTCTCTGTGCTCTCTGTCCCACGCTATCAGTTAACGCGACGCCATAATCAAAACTCCTGCATACACACCATACCATACATTCAAAATCCTCAGAAATATAGAGTACGCTCCGTACTACCTTAACTTGACTAGGCCCCCAGAACACGTCGCAAGAAGTCGTCTGCTCTCCTCGCTCGACATGCTCACACGCAATTTACGGTCTCTGAATGTATGCGAAATTTCGCTCAGGGCAGCGGACCTCCTCCTCTCATTCATTCATATCATTGTCATTCTCACCATTTCATTAAACAAATTATGCACTCCCGACTTGCACATGCATAGACCCAATCTGAGGTCACAATGAATGAAATTCCATTTTTACTCATTATTTAGGTCAAGGACGTCCAAGGACTTTCAATGACCTTCAATTTCCGCCAATTCCCATTCATCATTTAATAAAATAGCCCGTGTTGTACTATCTGAATCACTAGGGTCCCAGAAAAGGTAGCAATTAGTCAGTTCGACTAACATTTGGACATGCGCAGACGCAATTTGAGAGAGTTCATAGTTACATAGTTCCCGCCCCCCGAAGATGAGCTAGAGCGGATGAAGTTCATTCGAGCCAAATCGGGTGATCCAATGACTGTGTTTGTGCATTTGGAATGGCGGCGATTTGAGGTCTGACTGGTCCACAATGTGGGCCCCCACCACACGTGCAATAAACACATAGAACAAAATGGCGGATTTATACTAGGCGAGTTAGAATCTCTCAAGCCCCGAAATAAAGAAATATTCGTCGCAGGATGTTATAGTTCCGGGCAGCTCATCGTGACATGATGTACATTCAGAGGTCTGCAGAAGATCAAATGCCCCCCCCCCCCCCCTCTTCTGTAAAAATTCCAAATTTTTTCTTGTGCATTCTCTTTGTGCGTGTGTTGGAATGTTTTGTTTAATTTTGTTCGTTTCTATTTCTGTTTGCCGGACACAATCGCATAGAGTCGCACGCGTTACTTGAGAAACGGATTGTGTGTGCCGGACCCGGACTGTTGATTAAAGGGGCGGGATGAGGCGGATAGTGTGGGAGCGATTTTGCAATAGATACACAAACACAATACACTTCCGATTGGGAAAAGATGGTGGGAAGCGTGATTGCGTTTAGCAGAAACTTACTCAGAGAAATGTCGATAGGCTGCAGTCTGCCAACTGTACCGAACGGGTAGATGGAACAGGGTGCACGAGAGGAGGTGAATATTGGACACACGCGATGCAAACGAAAACGAAACGATCCCGCGAGAGAAAGGAGCCCGAGCGGACAGGACAAAGCAAAGCAGAATTTATGACGAGTATCTACACTGCCACCAGATACATCGGTACATGGATATGTCTTATGCCTACCGAAAGCGTGGGACGTGTTTTTTACGAATGATTTCATCCAGTATAACTATAGTGGGATCTTTATAAAACGTACGTCTATACACAACAGGTTCCACGCAGTCGGTAGTCATAGACATATCCATGTTCCGATGTATCTGCATGCAGTGTAGATACTTTGTATCTTTTAAGACCAAGGTTAGTTTTTCACTAAAATTGTATTTCATACAGGTATTAATGGGAAGGCCGACCAAGGGTATCTTTCCATCTTTGGGTATCTTCATATTTCATAGAAATTAGTTATACCTTTGTTTATATAACACATACATATGTGTGTATGTATTTTTCTTACTCTTTCTAAAGTAAGAAAGATACGTCGAGTCGCGAGTAATTTAAGTTGACTTGGGTCGGTCTTGTTTCCAAGTCAGTGTAGTGTGGCGTACTTAAATCATTCAAATACGAGTAGGAAAACAGATAGTAAATTGTGGATTCCGCATATTTAGAATTTGGTAAGTCGTCTTACTGAGTGCAAGGTGGTAATTAAAATACAATAGATAGCGTATGACCTCGTTGCATGAAATTTAAAAGTGACCAACTACTCATTATTTGCGAAGTTTTGTGAATTTAATTAAATTGTGCTCGTGAGAATGTGTCCCAGAGGGTGTGATCGCGTTTTTATTTTGTAATGGCAAGCCGATATGTCATCTTCTGATGATGTGCAGTTGATGATATATTGGGAAGAATTGCTATTTAATGTGTTTATGAGTGATTGGTGGCGATTCGTGAAGTCGTCTCGTGAGGATGTGCCCTTGACGACGAGCCATGCAGGGTGGTTGGTGGAATCCCAGATCATTTTGTAAGAGCCAGACACGTAGCGATTTACCGGTTAGGCTGGGGGAGTTAATGGTTTGACTGGCGGGACTCCAGATTGCTATGTGAGTTCGAGCCCTGAGTGATTTACCGGTTAGGCTTGGTGGAGTCAGTCATGAAGTTGTTAATGTTAAATATGTAAAGCCGAGAACTATTAAATAATGAGTAGTAGAACTAGAATCCAAGCTCATTTGTTGTTTTTAGTCTATTTGCAGTTTCGGTCCACCAACGGCGCACACATGATTCAGCCTCCTGACTTTATATGTAAATATACATATATATGCTATTATATGCCTTTATTTAGTGAAATATATGGCTATCATAAAAAAAAACCTTGTATATTCTCCTGACCATAATTTGTTATGGTCTTACATTTTTATTTTTATTTTTTTTTTGTCTGTAATCGACAACGACAAAATTGATTTTTTTAACAAATAATTAGCGACAAATTAGCAAATTTTTGACATACTCTTATTTTTTATGGCAACCTTTTCACCGTTTCTTTTATCAACTTCATATAAAATTAGTGAAACACCTAATTTTTTTTCTAATGAACAACGATAAAATAGTTTTTCCCCAACTGATTACCGACGAACTTAGTGGCAAGACTCAATCTGCGCAAGTTATTTGGCTAATATTATATGCATCAGCCATTGTACGGGTCAGGCTTACGCTCTTCTGGCAGATCACTATTCTTTTCTATTCAAGATGTGTTACGTTCAGCGGAGGTTAAGAACAATGTTTTCTGTATAATTGTGGAATAGGGTCTAAGAAAATAGTCACATTTTGATATACTTTTTAAACAATCTTTACTGTATCACTTATGACTAAAGTTATAAAATTAAGCAAAACATTTTAAATAAAGTACATTAGGTTAAAGTGCACACTGTATTTAAATATTAAATACTTATCGATAAGCCAATTTTGATATGAGTATCTTAAACAAACGCTTCTTCTTCTAACAATAAAATAGATTTTCGTGATCCATGAACAACTTTTTCCACTTTTACTCTATAAGTGCCACTTTGCATGTTTGTCTGAACCATTCTGAGTCCGATTCCAATGGATAAGGCAGCTATTACCAGAACTACTATCGCCATAATGGCAATAAACCACCTGCAAAGAAAATACGAGTTTATAGAATATTTATATATACGAGTATACGCACAGCAAAACAATCAGAGCCCGCGCAGACGGCAAACTTTCTAGTTCGCAGAAAAACTAAATAGTTTAGTCTGAAAAATAGAACACACGGCGGTTTATAAGACCGCGTACACAGCACACTAACCTATTTAGTTATCGCTGAGTATAGTGCTGCCCAGAAAGTTACACGACATCGAGATACCTTGGTGCAAGGATCCAACCTCGGCACTTCATGTGCCTCTCTAAATCTGGCAAGGCCTGGATCGAATGGTATCGTGAGAGATGTTTTATTGCGAGGATCCTCTCTGGTAAAAACACACACCGTTTCGACTCTGGCCACGTGGTAGTCCTAGTGGTACAAAAAAGGCCAGTCAGGAGTGTGCGGATAATATTGTTGGAGGAGGTTGAAACAATAGGAATCTCGGGCGACCGATATCGCAGTGTGTTGAGGCATCAGTCTCATGTTTGACGGCGTTTCGGGTTCGAATCCCATCCACGACAACGTTCGTGGCCATGGACGTGCAGGAGGTGCATGCTGGCAACTGCATTCTCTGAAACCAATTTAATCGAACGAAACGTCAACTGGGCCACATGGAACAGTTGACGCGCTATGCCCCACAAGGGGTTAGGGCAATTGAGTAAGGTGGCCTCGGCTGCTTTTCTATTTCGCTTAGCGTGAACTGGTGAAGATATTGCTTTAGTACAGAAGCCCTGGGTCGTTCGCGTTTTTGTGAGTGGCCTAAAAGTCTCCAAATAATACCATTTTCTGCGTTGTTGACCAGGGTAGACCCCGGTCCTGCATTCTTGTGAAAAAAGTTCAGAGTTCAACCACAAGTAATCTGCGCTAATTATAAATAGTTTAGAGCACACATATTGGTACCTTCCAACAGGAAAACCTAAGAGAAGCGAAAGCCACTGCTAATACGTCGGAAATTGGTCTTGTTTGGGCTGCGACTCAAATGGCCATCAAGCGATCAGGTACAGTTCTAATACAAATGATAGGGGAGAGTTACTCTTCGATTTTATCACTGGGACAATACTTCTGTTGTGTTATATTTAATGCGAGCCTACGTTCATTAAAAAGAATAGACCGGAAGTCCTAGACATACCACTTGTCTCGGAGTCTATTCATCACTTATTGTTAGTGAAAAATTGGAGAGTGTCAACAGAGCACTCGTTCTCTGATCATCGTTACCTCCAATTCAGCATTGATGAGCTTCTTCAGCTCAACCCTATCGTTCCTAATGGAAAAAGTACAAACTGGGTCAGATATAGGGAGGTTCTACTGAAGGTACTACCCGCTCTGCCTCACCAGCCGTCAAACAAGTCAGGCCTGGATGGCATGGTACAAACTCTGACGGGTGCACTTAATAAAGCTGCTTCCAAATCATTCCCGGTCAGTAGAATTAAGGATAAAAGTAAACCCGTATGGTGGAATGCACAAAATTTCTGAGCTTAGACATCTATGCACAAGATCCGCCAATAAGGTGAAATCTACTAGATTGGAGTCGGATTGGACTCTATATAACAAGGAACTTACCGTGTTTAAGAAGGAGCTGCGAAAGGCTAAGCATAGCTCTTGGACACTTTTCTGTGATCAAATCGATAAGGCGGGAGAAGCCTTTTTTTCAGAAGTGATCGCTCCTTGTGATTGTGCCTCTATTATATCCAGTGACAAAAAAAAATATATATGGGCTATTCGAAGCTTTGATGCATTCTAATTGCCTGGACATTATTCAGACTGATTCGCAACAGACATCTGATGTTATATGCCCCTAAATCGAAGCCATTTTCACGCCCTGTTTTGAACTGGTCTACATCCCACGTATATGGACTGAAGTGAAAGTGACTTTTATCCCGAATGCGGGTAAAGGCGAGCACGCACGCCCCAATTATTTTAGACCTGTCAGCTTATCATGTTTTCTGCTGAAGATGTTTGAGAGGCTGATCTACGGAGTATTATTCCTTTGCAGCTCTTATCTACATCCCGACATGACTATAGCAAAGGTAGATTGGTGGATTCGGCTTTGCATTCTTTAGTGGGCACCATGAAATAAGCCATTTAGAAATAAGGCATTAATGGATAATTTCGGTTGAAACAGAAAGTAGCCATGCATAGATTCTTCGGTTTCACACTCAATGCTTAATTTCGTTTAAAACGGAGGTGAGTATGTACATGCCTATTTTCGCTTCCCTTCGCATACCTTATTTCGGTTTCAAATTGTGAATAGCCAGAAAAAAAAATGCAGGATGCAGATATGCTAGGACGAAACGGCTGCAGGTACACGTACAAAGAGTGAAACGGGCGACCTAGGGCTACATGCGGGGGTTCGCAACGTCCTAGGACCGGAGCTAGCCCAGCTCGTTCCAAACCGAAATTATCCATGCACACTTGTGCGATACTGAGAATTGTGAATTAAGAGTCGCTTGTGTAAGCTTCGCTCGCTGCGCTCGCTCCCCGCTTAAGGAATCATAACCCTCAGTATCGCACAAACATGAACGCTCGCTTCGCTCGCTCTGGGTACAACAATCCCTTGTGTGGGCTCCGCTCGCTCCGCGCTTAAGGGATACATGGACGCTCGCTTCGCTCGTTCTGGGTACAACAGTCCCAAGTACAAGTTTATATGTGGGCTCCGCTCGCTCCGCACTTAAGGGATCACAACCCTCAGTATCGCACAAACATTAACGCTCGCTTCGCTCGCTTTGGATACTGCATGGCTATTTTCGTTTTTATCGTATGCCTTATTTCGATTTGAAACCGATATTGTCCATGTATAGCTTATTTCGTTTATTTTCCGATGAATACTTTCGTTTCCAAACGAAAGTATCCATGGATTATTTCGTATGCCTTATTTCACTATGGCTTATTTCGGTGCCCCTCTTTAGTGTATTACGCCGAGAAGTCTGTTAGCTGCAGGGAATAAATGTCCCTTGTCATTTAAAGCGATTTTAACTACATTAAAACCGAAGCTATCACCATTATCCCCCTTCTTTGGAACTTAGTGGTTAACTCGCTGCTTCTTGACCCAGAAAGACTGGGTTGCATGGTGATATTCTATGTGGATGATGTTGCGATTGTTATTTCGGGTTAGTTTCCACGCATTTTCAGTGAGGTGCTTCAAAACGCAATCTCTCAATTCCTCTGGATTAAAAGTTAATCCGAGCAGAACTGAACTTTTTCTTTTTACCAGGAGGTACGAGGCACCTTCTGTCGTGCCCCCACATTTGGGAGGGGCTAGATTAATTTTTCGGAAACACCAAAATTTCTTGGGCTCATTCCCGCCAAAAGGTTGGAACGGAAACCCTATATCCAGGAACGAGTAAAAAAGACTACTATTGCTATGTATTCCCGTAGGAGAGCCATAGGTGCACTGGCCTTACGTTTCTGTTATACGCTCCATACTTATTCATGGTGTTGAGGTTTGGTGGAAAGGCTTTCATATTGCAGCCTATTGTTGCTAAGTAAGGTTCAAAGAATAGTCTACGTTCTCATTAGCGGAGCATTGAGATCAACTCCATCTGCAGTCTTGGACGTGCTGCTCAACCTGCTCACTCTAGATATTATGAGCGAATAAACTGTTGCAATCACTGCCATACGCCTTCCTGAAATCGGACTGTAGATCTCCCTTGCCTCTGGCCACTCATCGATTTTAAATAGTTTACATATTCCTGTAGAAACTGACAATTCCTTTCCCAAACATATATTCGAAAAGAACTTCACATTCTTCATCCAATATCGGGACCAAATGATTTATCGGCATACGAGTATATATGAACAGATCCCAGTCAGACGAAGGGGTAGGAGCGTCTATTGCGACAGGTTAAGTTTAAGCCTGACTTTCCGTCTACCTGGTCACTGCAGTGTTCTGCAGGCGGAGGGCACGGCGATTTCGGAAGCTCTAATCTTTTTAGGACATGTTATAACTGCTAGAGACATTATCATCTATACGGACAGCCAGGCTGCAATCAGATCGCTAGAATCACTCTTGATAACATCTAAGACAGTTAATAATTGTCGATCATCCCTCTCTGAATTGGGGGGCTAATTCAGCATTGTCCTGTGCTGGGTCCCTGGTCACAGTGGCTTGGGAGGTAACTATCAGGCTGATAAGCTTGCCAGACATGGTTGTTTGAATAGAACGAAGTAGCTTCCACCTTCTCTGATCCTGTCCTGCTTTGGCTGGAGGAGGTAGAAAGCGTGGATGTAGGAAAACTCCAGGGTTTTATTTTTGGCTCTGGATGGCTGTAACTATCAGAAAAGTTGAGTACTAGTGGTATCACAACGGACCTATTTGGGGTCTATGTGAGCTGTGACTTGTCACTGCAGCCCATCTACCTAACCCCCAAAAGATTATCATAAATCGAACATAACTCACCATCGAAAAACGCCCTTATCAGTCGACACTTGGAGAGCCTCTATACACTCGCAGCTATTAGCACTAAGTTGAGTTCCATTTTCGCAGTTCAAGTTGCATGTTAGAATGCATTCCGTTCGTTTATCCGCTCGACTAACATTTGTATATCCTTCGTAACAATTGCATTCCCCTTTTTCAGTACAACTTCCGTTCACACAATTGTCCATAGTACATCTTGGAACACATTCGTCAATTGAATTGTTTTCATATCCTTCATTGCAATTGCAAATGTCGGTTTCATTACAATTACCATTTTTGCAATTTTCTTCCGTACAGCGTTTCAGCTCACATCCGCCAATTTGATCGTTCCAGATATATTCTGGAAAGCACTGACAGTTATTGGGCGCAATACAATCACCAAACGTACAATCCTCTTCACAAATAGGTTCACAAATGTCCGTTTCATTCGATTGCTTGTACCCTGGATGACATTGACATTTATTCGGACTCACACACTGCCCATTTTGACAAGATTGCTCGCAAATAGCGACACAAATTTCAACACCATCAGATTCATGTTGGAGCTCGTACCCAGGCAGACATGTACATACCCCGGGATTTGTACAATTTCCGTTGACGCAAGACTCACAGTAAGGCTCACAAAGGGCCGTAACCATGTTGAAAACGTAATCTTTGCCGCAGTGGTTAGGAACAGTAGTAGATACCGGCGATGAATTTTCCATCCATTTCGTCATAACCAGCCTTGGTGTCGTCGTTTCGCTTTCTGATATACATTGGCCATTTCTGTGGTCCTTGATAAATCCTTCGTTACATTCGCAGACGTCGGGAAACAAGCAGAAACCATTTTCGCAATTTTCGCATCTTACAATGTCGCAGTTGCCTGCTTCTGATTTTCTATAGCCTTCGCAACATTGCTTTTCAATTTTTGGGATCTGAAACAAGAGCAAAAAAATATTTTTATGGTGACGAATTTAACCATTATTGTGATTACACAAGATGAGTCGCCCATCGTCTGAAAGCACCCTTATAGCAACTTCCACAATCACCAGCGATTACAACAAACAAACAAGCGCTTGAAAAATTCGGATTAAAAGTAAAACTACTCACTATCAGTTTAACTGACGATATTTCTACAGGAAAAATACAGGACGAGAATATTGTAGGACCAACTAAAGATAATAATAATTGCCGATACTCTGAAGCGTTAACGAATTACGAATATCGTCAATTTTCCAACGAACTCTCGTCAGGACTCCTATACGAATATCATGAGTCAAACTGATAGTAAATGGTCTCCGTAGGTCCAACGACGCTAATCAGTGCATACTTGTTATTTCAAGAACGGAACGTCCAGATCGACATCTAGTGCGTTGCATCTTAAATTGATAAGTACAGTGGAACCTCGATTATCCGCACCCTCTATTATCCGAACTCGCAGAGTTGGCAATTGTCGACCTTCTTTTCACGTCTTCTTTGTTCGTTTTTTACAATGTCCAGACCAAGTTCAAAGCGGAAACGGGTTGCTCTGGACATTTTGAACCCACTCAAAAAAGGTGAATTGGCCACATCTTTGTCGGTGTTTTGCCAACGTGGGAAAATTAACGATTTCGGACATAAAAAACAATCCGACACAATTTTGATGTTTGCGAGCAAATTCGATTGCGATGAAGTAAGTTCAAAACCCAAGACAATGAAGAGATCCTGAAATGACTTGGTTTCCGCAAAAAACGTTCTTCTGGGCAATCTATCAGCGGTCCCTTGTTATGTGAGAAAGCGTTAAAATAAAAATTAGGGTGTGACTCTAAGTTTTCTGTAAGTCAAGGATGGTTGGAAAAATTTAAATTTCGACATGGCATCCGTCAGCTTCATATTCATGGTGAAAAGCTTACTGCTGACTCTTCATCAAAGTAAATGGATAATTTATTAATTTTTTTTCATTTGTTCACGATTGTTTTTTGCAGTTTTTATTTACATAAGTATTTAATCTCGATTAAGCGACCTTTTCGATTATCCGCACCGCACCGCCCCTGGCACCAATTAGTTCAGATAATCGAGGTTCTACTCTATGTCTATTTAAAAACGTCCATTTATCACAATCAGCTGGCTGAGTAATAGCATGTTCCATGAAGCAAAATTGCGACAAACACTTCTTTCTATTGACTATACCTCTACTATTTTTTAAGAGGTAAAACTTGCCTCAAAGAGTTACAATTACAAATTACGAATACGTACAATATCCTTTTCTTGAACTCCACCTCCTGGAAGGTCGTTTGTCACCCTTGTCTTGTTTACACTGAAAAAAAAATCAAATTTGGATAACTTTCAGTATATTTCGCGGAGTTAATTGAACTCACAATGAATATCCCGTGAAACATTCTGCGGCGAAAACTACGCCCAACACGGCGGTAAATGTCAAGAGAACGCTAAACAGCTTCATAATCTTTTCAAATTACACAGCACTGAGTACTAGCTTACAAAAGCTTCGTAGAAATTCACTTAAATTCTTTCCAAGCTACTTCTTTTGCAGCCTTAGCGAAACCGAGATGAACCACCGACTACGGTCATTTTCAAGTAAAGTTCCCATTATATTTACAGTAAAAATGCTTTCGCCGCAATTGCGGAGATTACAGAAAATAACTTGGAATTGATATCTGGATTCATAAAATAGCAACACTACAACGAAAACACTGACTAATTGGCCTCTTTCTTTATATCAATTTTAAGATGAATTAAAACTGAAATCTAATGTAGTCGGATATATCTATAGTTGAACTTGAGTTGCTTATTCTACCAGCCTTATCGCATCGAGGAGCTTCCTCTGGAAAATACAATGCACAGAATTTCGGAAAGTTTGTTTTCGTTTTTTATGATATTTCCCAGCATAACACGTAATTGAAGGTTCGCCAAAGAGCGAATGATAGCGAACCTTTATAATTCACTTACATATAGTGAAGGAAAAGCGCGGCCGAAGCCTGTCCCAAGCCTGTGCTGTGAAAGGTGAAGGGAAGCTGTAGTCCGATTGACTGAGTTACACCTAAGCGTCTCAGGTCGTTCGGCTGGCTTGAATCACGTAGTCAGATCTGCAAGATGGTAGTGTGAACTCTGGCACGTTATGAACCACCTGAAGCAGCTATTCCCGTGGCCAGCCCTGAACAGTGTTTACCAGTGGGCCGACAACCCATCCTTGTAAAAACGACTCCATATCAAGAGATTTGGAGAAAAAAGCCTCTGATTGGACGGATCAACAACTATGACCACGCAAATGTTTAAGTGATTATTCTTTTGGATCCTGGAATGTACGCTCCCTGAACAAGCCTGGGGCCGAGAAGGCCCTCCCACAACAGGTCGAAAAAGACAAACCGAGCATCACTGCAGTCCAGGAAAAAAATTATCTTGACAGCGAGGTCAACGTGAAGAAATCGCACACACTTTCTAAAAGCAGTAAACCATCTCGGCACATTCAGTTTGGAGTTGAATTAATCATGAACATACACCTCAAATCGCACATTATTGACTTGAAACCCATCAATGAAACGCTGTGTGTAATTCGCATTAAGACTCGATTTTTCAACGTCTGGCTCTTCCCAATCAAGATATGAGTAAAGTAAAAAAAAATTAAATATTTTATATTTTGTGGCAGCCCATTACTTGGGAAAAAATAAAAAACAAAGAGGCTGTACAGTGCTTTAATTGTCAAAATTTCGGCCACGTTGCCACTAATGAGATGCGTGAAATGCGCAGATCTCCACAAGCCAAGAGCCTGCCCTAAACCAGTCGAGCAGCCACCTGTCTGCTGCAATTGCGGTAATGTTGGACATACAGCCAGTTGGAGGGGCTGCACAGTCTTCAAAGCCTGGCAGGCCAGAAACTCCAGGCCTTCGAAGACAAAGGCTTCTATAGCCCAGAATCCTTCAGTCAACAGAAACATACCTAACAATACTAAACCAACCACAAAATACGTCCGATCCGGCGTTTCATCCTCCCATATCACTAGAAGCGGGGAAGACAATAATCAGCTAATACGCCCACAACAAAACGCTCTGGATAAATTGCTTCTTGCAGTTTTGGCTTCATCTGCAAACGCAGAAACGAAAGTTGCAGCAATTGCGATCATTTTGAGTTTCGTAAATGGAGCTTAAATTGATTGCGATAAATGCGAGATCCTTGATCTCACACGCACAAAGAGTGACTGCCCAGGATCTTATTGATTCACTTAAAGCCTATTTTTTCTTCTTTACAGAAACCAAATTGAAAAGCCAACATGTAGTGCGCTTTTCTGGATATAAAATACATAATATTGTTAGAGATGACACTAACAATGGCTCAGCACTCCTTCTTAAAGACAATTATAACTTCGAGCACTATAGGTTGCCGCCACTGCGATATAGCTCGGCAGCTTCCGCCGTCCTGAAGACCCGAGACAATTGAGAAATTCCTTTGGTCTCACTTTATATACGCTGCACAAGTACCACGACCCAGTTAAGGCATGACCCCGGTTGGTTGGTTGGTATAAGTGGTGGCTGAAGCACAACTTGCCAGAGCCCAATTAGCGCGAATGCGCCGTTTTGTAACCACAAACCTCAACAAAATCGGTTATAAGATGGTTGGGCTAACAGGGGATGGAAGGATGCCTAGATTCAACCGAAGGAGTTCAGGAAGTGTAGCAGCTCCCCGATCTTCACCCCTGATACATCCCCCACGTTAACGAGAAAGGCGTCGCCCAATGCTCGAAGTCTGGCCCTAGCAAGGGCCGGGCATTCGCAGAGGAAGTGAGTGAGGGTTTCCTTTTCATCCTCATTTCCACAGCTGCGGCAGTGCGGATTATAAGGGATGCCAAGTCTAATTGCATGTTCTCCGATAGGCCAATGTCCTGTAATGACCGCCGTGAGCCTGGCGACATCCCTACGGGATTTGGTTAATAGCTTAGATGTTTTCCTACTGTCATAGGAGGGCCAAATCTTCCTTGATACGGCGCAGGTGGGCAGATTCCGCCATTTGGAATACGTAACATTGAGGTAGTAAGAGGAGATCTTGCTCTTAACAGTCTTCAACGAAATACAAACAGATTCCGCATGAGAACTTTCTAAAACGGCCCCCCTCCTGGCCAACTCGTCGGCTTTTTCGTTTCCCTCAATGTCCCTATGACCAATAGCACCCAGAGCAGGGTGATATTGAGCCGTCTGATCCCGATGTTATTAACAACCTCCACGACCGCTTCAATTAGATAGTTATAGGCGGAGACCCAAACTCCCGACCTACTGCATGGGGCGACTCAACCGAAAACTTCCACGGTTCAATTCTATTCAAATGGTTAAACGACTCTACACCACCAGTAGAGTACTCTCCAATCTCCCCTAAATCGCCGACAAGACCTGAGAGTTCGTCTATATTAGACTATTTCATGATTTCACACGAACTCAAGGAATGTCTGACAATTTTGCAGTCATAATGAAACTGCACGTAGGTACATTTGCGGAATTGAGTCAGTGCTCTTTCACCTTTTTTATATCGTGTAGGGATACGGACTGGGTGAGTGTATCGAGTGGGTTGAGACCACATATTTTCCCAAAAGACCGTAATTTAGGTAACGATGAAACTCATTCCTTAATATCGATTGCCACCAACGCCATTAACTCGGTAATAGAGCAAAACACAACTCGTGTCACTCCTTCTAAGTTTAAACAAAACGCACTGCCTCCAGATATCGTCCTGCTCATGAAGGTGCGACAAATTAAGAGGAGTAAACTTAAAAGAGCCTACCACAGACACGAGAACAGGGTCAGCGATGAATATAAACGCATAAGAAGATGAAGTCAACCTCTTAACTAAAATTATTGCTATCAATATAGCCAAATTTCGAAGTCGTCGGTTTTCTAAAAGACATTCGGCAATCAAACCTGGCCCCCTAATGTTCAAGGAAATAAATTCTCTTTCGGGCAAGTTCAATAATCCCAAGGAACTCAAACTAATGAATGGTGGGCAGCAGGTCTACAATATTCAAGAGCAGCTACAACTTTTCGCAGATATTTTCCAGAGAAAACTCAATATGACCTGGACCCCCTGGACAGTCAAAATAATAAAAAGTCCTTTGGGGTGGATGGTATTCCAAACAGTTTATCTGATTTCCACAGGCTATTTTCTGTTTTTAGGGTAAGATATTACCTGTGATTCACTCTTTACTAGAATATGCTAGCGGGTATAGTTTTTGAGTAATTGCGTTTTTATTTAAAAAAAAGTCGGTGATTTTGCAAAGGTTAAATTACTTTGGTCAGTCAAATTGTTATAACACTGGTTGCTTTAATTAGGGTAGTTTCGATTTTTGATATATTGTTTGAGTTGGTACATTGCTTAAAAATTCGAGTTTTCTATTTCCCCCAGTAACACCACGGACCCCGCCACCATGTTGAAAATGTGCCTAATTGTTTGGCTTGTCCTGTTTCTTTTTAGTATCTCCTAAATTAGTCTCACAAAAAATCTTGTGAAACTTAATTTAACTGGAGTAATTTATCTACAATTTGAGACTAAAATGAAACTTCTAGCTGTTATACTTACCGAGATAGAGCTTTTAAGGCATAAATCGATGAGCATTCATTTTTGAATTTTTGCTCATAGCTACTCTAAAAATGGCCCGAATTGAAAAATATTGGCCACGTTAGGCTCACAATCAAATTGTCCCCAACTTTTACTGACAAGCTTTTTTATTTGGAGCTTCCGTTGCAAAGATCTGTGAGCTTGAATAGTGAAAAAGTGTGATTTTTCTCGGGAGGCTCGAAAATTGTCATTTTTTGACTATCGATTTTGACTACGCTACTGAACCGAATTTCAACTTTGAGCAGTGCATTGAAAGTATAATTTAACGGTCTTTAATTTACTACTGCAAGATTTTTCGACCCGGGGCACCGTTTAGGATGTATAACGATAATATTAAAAAAGGGCTCAAATTTCTCTCATTTTCGCCCTCCAAAAGTTAAGCTCACCTTCTACGACCGTGCAAACTCAGTTTTTATGTACTCAGTATCTATGGAAGGGATTGAAATTATTTCCAGATCTTTGCCTAATTATTATTAATAATATTTAATTTGACTGGCCTAGCTATCCAATGTGGGCAAGTTATTTGACAAAGTGTGCCTAAATCTCACACTTAGACACTTACTCCGGGGAATAGAGTCTGAAAAGGTGACCTTACCTTGCAAAAGGTTCAGTAGTTATAATTTTTTGATATGTTATATAGACCAGTCCCGTAGTCAAGAATCCAAGTTTCTGACCTCCCATCCCCTGTGCGTTCCCTGTGGCACCCCTAAAACCGACAAATTTCCGGTCATTTTTAACTTTATTGCACATATCTTTTCAATTGTGAATCCTAGCGAAAAACTTCCTTCCAAAATTGCACATTTTTTACAAAAACTATACCTACGGTTTTGATTGTTTTGTCGGGTTTTTGTTCCTATTATCCCGAAAACGGTATTTTTTCGTAGATAAAGTTAAATTGAATAGTATTTAATAATATCTACATCCCAGCAAACAATTTGTATCTTCCGCGATAAGAATGCGATTCGCCTTGGAAGATAAATTTATAGACGGGGATATCGCCATCTTATCGCGGGAGTCACCCCCTTGGGGAGAAAATAGTTACCAAAAGTGAAACTTCCTGGAGAAACTTTGGCGAAACGAGTGGGCAACAAGAAAACGAATCGCGGCGGGGATGAATTTACGAATTGACAAAATGACGCGTAGAATAAATTTAGGCGATGAGTCAACTAAAACAAAAATTATTATCGCTTTTTTTATTAGATTAATCTTCATGCTTTTTTTATCTTACATATTCTTTGACGCTCATAACTTATATTTCATCCTTTTTTACAATTGATATTTGTAGGATTCGAACCAGGTCCCTATGTTTGCAAGTCCATACTGCTAACCGTTGCGCTGTCTAGACTACAAACAATGAGAATGGCACAGTCGCCGTTTCGTATTTATTGTGAATTGGCGAAATATCATCTTGGCGATAGATTGGCGAATTGAAATCCTATCGCGATTCTTTCGCCTGAGGGATATCCCCTAATTATTGAAAAGGCGACAAATAATCTATAAATTTATCGCATGGAAGAATCGCCATCGTATCATCTGGGCAATTTATCTTCCAAATGATACGAAGTTGTTTGCTGGGATTATTATGGCATAGTTTCAATACAGAAATAATTTCGAAAACCTGTTTTTTCGTACGTTTGCATGGACTTGAAGAATCATGCGGCCAGTATGCCAGTAATTTAATTTTATTTTTTTAATTTTTAATCATTACGGAGCAAACGTTATGGTAATTTTTGATGGTTATCCCCTGGATCCTGAGATGAGAGGTACAGAGAGTGCTGAAAGGTTCAGAAGGTGTAGTGTGAACGCATCAATTGATGTAATTTTTTATGGAACAACAATCAATCAAGTGCCACAGGGAAAGTTCCTAGCGAACGAAAACAACAAACTTCGCTTTATTTCACTCCAGAAGGAGACACTCAATCTAAACAATATAAATGTGAAGCAAGCGATTGCAGATGCTGATGTACTTATTGTAACATCCGCAATAAGCCTTGCTGCAGAGTATGATGCTGTGGAGATCATCGGGGAGGACGTTGATTTGCTTGTTCTCATGACTTCTTTGGCTCAAGATCTCCCCATTTACTTCCGAAAGCCTGGAAGATGTTGTTCCCATGACATCTTATAAGTACTCAGCATCGCAAAATCTGCTTGTTATTCACGCTTCGAGTGGGTGCGACACCACGTCCTCCCTGTTTGGATTTGGTAAAACCAAGTTTTGCACTTTGTTTGAAAACAAACCAACCCTGCATGAATTTGCAAATATCTTCAGAAATCCTAACGCCAGTGTTTCGGCCATTTTTGAAGCATGAGAGCGTATTTTTCTTGCTCTATATGACGGTGACACAACAAAAACATTAGAAGCTTTGCGATATCAACTATTCTCGAAGTCTGCTACAGGTAACAAGCTGAATCTTTCAAAGCTACTACCGACCCAGGATGCAGCTATGTACCACATCTTTCAGACTTATCTCCAAGTTCAGACATGGCAGAGCCAAATTAAAAACCCTCTGGACTGGGGATGGAGAAGGGACAGCCAAGGACTTGCTCCTATCAAAACCACCAGAGATCCAGCTCCTCAATCTATCCTGAAATGCATTTCATGTAAGTGCAAAAAAGGCTGCACTAAGGCCTGTAGTTGCGGAAAGAACGGTCTAAAGTGCTCCGTAATTTGCAAAAACTGTTGTGGACGAAGCTGTAGCAACAAAGCGGACATAATAATCAATGATTATGAA
Source organism: Chloromyia formosa (assembly GCA_964017055.1). NCBI lineage: Eukaryota > Metazoa > Arthropoda > Insecta > Diptera > Stratiomyidae > Chloromyia > Chloromyia formosa. The sequence goes on along the minus strand of OZ024816.1, from coordinate 34,770,452 downwards.
GATGATCCGACTGAACTACTTGTTGAAGAAGTCAACCAGGAACAAGCTGAGACTTCAAAACCCCACAAATATAAGCGTATGAAAATATAAGTTTCTTTAACTATTGCTTAATTGAAACTATACCATAATAATACAGATATTATTAAATACTATTCAAGATAACTTTCTCTATGAAAACGTACCGTTTTCGGGATAATTATATTAGAACAAAAAAAAACCAACAAAACCATCGAAAACGTATAGTTTTTACAAAAAATAAGCAATTTTGACAGGTCGTAATTCTTAAGATAACAGCTTGACGGAAAAAGTTAATGCATCAAATTAATAGGAAATTTGGTGCTCTATAACTTTCTGGTAGAAAGTTTTTCGCTAGGATTCACAATTAAAAAGATATGTGCAATAAAGTGAAAAATGGCCGGAAATTTGTCGGTTTTAGGGGTGCCACAGGGAACGCACGGGAGGTGGGAGGTCAGAAACTTGGATTCTTAACTACGGGACCGGCTTATATACCATATCAAAAAATTAGAACTACTGAACCTTTTGCAAGGCAGTATGCCTTTATTCCCCGGGCTAACTGCGACGAAGCTGAAATTATCCCCAGCCACCAATTCGGGTTTCATTCTAACCATGGAACCTAACACGCTTTAGCCTATTTGCACGAGACAGTGCTGGGAAATATATGTAGATAATGGAAATTAACCTACAACTCTCGTCTGTGCCTTAGACCTGGAGAAAGCCTTTGATTGCGTGTGGACCGAAGGCTTGGTCTTCAAACTTATTAATTTCGGTTTCCCAGCTTCGGTAATTAGAATTGCTATCACCTCCATCTTAAATAGAAAGTTCAGAGTTACCCTTGGTGACAACAGTTCTGAATTCGCTTATCTAGGATTACCGTTGTTTGTAGTCGTTATTAACAGATGAGTTAAAGGAGAAACAAAGGTTCCTTACTACAAAATATATTTATTTCCGCATATACGTATTTTGGGAGTTACAGGAAACAAAAAGCACTGAAGAAGGGAGTAAGTAACTCCCGAAATACGTATATGCGGAAATAAATATATTTTGTAGTAAGGAACCTTTGTTTCTCCTTTAACTCATCTGTTAAGTTCTGAATTATTCCCAGTGACCTCAAGGGTAACACAAGGTTCAATTACCGGACCTGCGATGTACAATATCTTCACGGCGGAAGTCCCAACTTCTGAAGATCCTCAAGCGGGAATAATTCAATACGCAGATGACACTCTAATTTTTGCTGCTGACACCGACCCACTAACGGCCGCCTTAAGGGTCAACAGCTACTTAATCCAACCGGATACGTATCTTCAAAGTTGGGGTATCCGTATTAACTCAGAAATGAAACCGGAATATAGAGGGCTACGCCCGCAATTCAAGGGTTTTGTAGCAAGCGCTTATTTTGGCATGTAAATACTGGCTCCCTGCTCTTCTTGGTACCCCTCAGCTGAATAAAAACACCATAATTAAATGTTTTACCCATGATATAGTATCTTACATGCCAATTCACAAAAAGACTACATCTGTCACCTCTCAAAGTAATAGTTTTAATACGAGAAGCTGTAGATAGATATGTATGTATGTATACGAGATAAACTGTCCCACTCTTCGAGATGCTTAACCATTCATATTAAGACGACATTGCAAATTGCAAACTTGTGTAACGGCTTCGAAATTCAGGGCGGCTGGGACAAATTACGGTCTAATATTTTTTCCTCCTCCACTGTTCCCCTTTCTACAAATCTCAAGAAAATGTCAAAAATGGAATGTACTCAACATTACCTTTCTCACGACACCCCACTTGGATATACCAGTGGATAAAAAAAATTGACCTTAATTTCGCCTCTATGTGGACCCCCCTCCCCCCCCATATTAAAGTTGGCCAATTACAACACAACGCTATCTCCAGCAAATTATAGCATTTGGACACATTCTCGCCGAACTATGTGTGCAGCTTCAGCCGTTCGTAAGATATTCTATGATCAGACGGACAGACAGGTATTTGACCGATTTTGTAAGATTTAAGACACAAAACCCTAAAAAAATTAACTGTGTGAATAGTTATTGTTAGGATCACCAATCACCAATCTTCACCCTTCCAAAGTTGGTTCATTAAATAACTGCAATTCGCACTACGAAAAACAACATGCAAGTAGTACACGCATATCTATGTGTGAGGCCGGTAGGTGTGTTTTTTGTATGGATAGTGTCAAAATGCATAACTTTAAGTCAATGTACTATTATTAAATATCATGTCATTGTTATGAAACTTAGAGATATTATTGCCTATGATGTTGGTTATCATCAGCCATCAATATTTTTGACCTAGGGTGTGATTGAGGGGTGCAGGGGTGTGCTAACTGCAACTATAGAAATGTACTATTATTAACCTTTTTAGATGAGATTTAAAAATTCTATTATTTTCGGTTTTCTATGCTAGTAAAATGCCGCTTTTCTGTAAATTTTCATATGTCTAGCTATAACGGTCTCGAAATGCAAGGGGGGGGGGGGGACAAACTCGGACAACATATTTTCCCCTCTCCCTCTTTTCCCCTTTCTTCAAATTTGAAAAAAATTCCAGAAATGGATTGTACTCAACGGTTCCTTTCTTACGATACCCCACTTGCCTATACCAAACGAAAAAAAAATTTCGACCTTCATTTCCCCTCTATGGCGACCCCCCCTTAAAGTTGACCTATTACGACGCATCGCTTTCTCCAGAGAATTATAGTATTTCTACATATTTCCACCAAATTTCATGCATGTAGCTTCAGCGGTTCGTGAGATATTTCATGGACAGACGGACAGACAGACGGACAGACGGACGCATGACCGATTTCATAAGGGTTTTGTTTTTATACAAAACCCTAAAAACGCAAGTTTGTCTTTTCAGGAACCCATCCAGATTTTCTGGTTCAAGAACTTTAGTCAATAAAGCGAAAAAAGTTGTCATTACGGTAGTCCACCCTAAAGCCTCTTTGAAATATCTAGGGGTCTTGTTTAACAAGTTTCTCCGATTCAACCCCCATGTCCACGAAACAGTGAAGAGAGCTTATATTAAAAAATAAATAACTGGCGCAACAGTCCAATTTGAGCCATGGCCTCGAGATGAGTTAGCATCATTTCATTTTCTAGATCGCGACGGTCTTGTGCAGAGGTGAGTGATCAGCAACACGCTCAACCGAGTTATTTACCCCATAAATGGGTACTCATTTAACAGCCGAGTGGGCTCATAGTCCGACACGTAAATCCCCTTTTTTATCGAGAACTACCGCATTCAGTAGGAAACGAACCGGAGCCCAGTGCGTAGAAGGCGAACGTGCTAGCCGTTGCGCCATCCGGACTACAACTTACTACAATACTTATATTAACTTCAATAAAATCCGGTACCTCTTTTCAAGATTGGTGGGATTGCCGAGGGGGGTAAAAGTAATCACTTACAAATCCCTCATTCGCCCTATTCTTACATATGCCTCACCAAATTGGCTCACCTGCTCCAAAACAGCAATTAAGCGACCACAAATTTTTGAAAGAAAAGTTCTACGCCTTTGTATCGGAAAGCGCCGGCGCTTCTGGACTCCCCAAGAAAATATTTCAAGAACAGTGAAGTATAGGTATACAGCTGCGCACAAATTGAAAATATTACAGTCAGAGTTGTGAACCTTACTCGGCGATTCTACCAAAAGGCAGATCAACACCCAAATATTAATTTCAGCTCTCTATTCTATTTCGGGTTCGAATCCCGTCCACGACGACGTTCGTGGCCATGGATGTGCAGGAGGTGTATGCTGGCAACTGCATTCTCCGAAACCAGATTATGCCAACGAAACGTCAACTGGGCCACATGGAACAGTTGACGCGCTATGCCCCACTAGGGGTTAGGGCAATTGAGTATGAACCGAGAAAACGTCACAGTTACTTCGGACCCATCTTCTTCGATGAGCTTGAGGCCTAGCCCCATAGTGAAATCCACTAAAGATGCGATCTTCCGCAACCTCTATAATTATAGCGGCCGTGACGCTTCTAGACTGACGACATGACCAATGACACGACTGTCGACCTACTGGTAATGAAAAAGGAAGAAAAGTCGTGGTGCTCCAAAGAAGCGGCAAAAGAAGAGCTTCCTTCATTTCAATAATTTTAATAATTAATTTTTAATATTTAGATTTGAATTTTTTTCGTTTAGTTTGTTAATTTTTCTTTTGCTATTTCTTTTGGAATTTCTTCCTTAATTTTAATTTTGAGAATTGTTTTAAAGTGGTATGTAAGCTCTAGTTAATAAGTTTTATCATAATTTAAAATACAATAAATAAAATACCCCTGGGAGATTTCAATGCGAAAGTTGGGAACGGGAGCTGGTATTGGGGAAGAACCACGTAATGATAACGGTCAATGATTAATCGACATCGGATGCTGTAGAAACTTTGTCTTAAGCTCAGAATGCTCTTCGCACCGAAGCATTCATAAAATCATGAGCGATGCTACAGTGGAGGCATAGAGAGCTGCCATTGATGAAAAACTATATCTTCCTCACCGCGTGACAGACGAAGAAGAATAGCTGAAGAGGCTGTTTTTGAATGGTGTAGGTTTCTCTGGATAAACCTAAGCACTACATCGCCCTTTCTACCACCGCCGTGTCGTCCGCCTGCCTCTCCATATCGGAGTCGGAAGTGTCATACGCCAGAGATGGCTGCGACGTGTCGTCTAAGGCGGCTATGTCAGAGCCCACCCTACATATACATAAATCCAATCTCCCCTAGATCCTTTCTGTGTCGATTTTTTGGTCGGATTTTTGGTCGTGGTTATACCCTTCGCGGATGTGATAGGTATATTAACTTTGTCATGAAGTTTGCAACGCACAGAAGGAAGCATCTCCGACCACATAAACTATATATATTCTTGGTCAGTATAATGAGACGAGTCGATTAAGCTTTGTCCGTCTGTCCGTCTGTCTGTCTGTTTCTATGCAAACTAGTCCCTCAGTTTTAAAGCTATCGAGCTGAAATTTTATACAAAGCCTTCTTTCTATTGCACGCTGTATATATGTCGGAACCAACTGAATCGGACCACTACGTCATATAGCTGCCATAGGAACGACCGGTTCAAAAATTCGTCTTTGTGAGAAATTTATTTTTTTTTTCTAAAGATATCATCTTCAAATTTCACACTCATCAGTAGTATTTTTAGTCAAATCACATTCCTGAATTTGGTTAAAATTGGATTACTACGTCATATAGTTGCCATAGGAACGACCCGTCCAAAAATTCGTCTTTGTGGGAATAACTTTTTTATTTCTATAGATATTGTTTTCAAATTTCACATTAGTCAATAGTATCTTTAGTGAAATCACATTCTTCAATTTGGTTGAAATCGGACTACTCTATCATATAGCTGTTATAGGAACGACCGTTCCAAAAGCAAGTTTTTATTATAAAAACTTTTTTATTTCTGAAGATATCTTTATGAAATTGCATATTACTCAATGATATTGACTGCTAAGCCACGTTCCTAAATTTGGTTGAAATCGGCCCACTATTTCATATACCTCTTATAGGAACAGTGAAATCGGAACAAGTTTTACTACTAATTTAAAAGTGGCAAATGTTCCACAAAACACAACGAAAGTATGATACCCTTAGCGAATCATGAAGGGTGTCATACCTTCGGCAAGCTAGCTGAAGGCTAGCTTGTTTTCTGTCGTTTTTAAATGAATAGCCTCCTAATAAACATTTTCATGTTAAAAGACACCTGTCATAAGATTTATTTCAAAATTGTATTTCTTTCTTTATGTTCTTATAATTACTTATACTCGTAGTACAATCTAAAAAAAAATTTTTCGACCACTCTATTCAATATCGCATGGTGTTCCCCGAATTAGCTCTCTTGTCTTGCCTCTTAGCAATCTGTAGTTAACTTCATCAGATTTCAACGACTTATAAATAAAAACTGGCATGCGATCGGACAACACCCACAAATATCCATTCTCGTCAATTTTTAAGTCATTGGGAAATACAAGAGTCGATGAATCCGAGTCCACCAATCCTTGAGTGTCTGGATTGTACGGTTTCTTGAGATTCCAACAGCCAACTCCGTCCTTGTTCACTTGTGTATAGAAAACAACGTCCAAATCTTTATCACAAACTTCGGCTGAAGATTGTCCATTTTGACCACGATCACCCAACAATTGGTAGTCATAGTAGGCATCCGTACTGGTGGCATAGGTTTCGTTCTGCAGAACCTTATTCGATACGACAAATTCCTTTGTACTGGACAAAGCATGGAAGTAGACATCTCGTGATCCATCTCCTTTTCGTTGGCCCAAAGCCAGTGCGAAAACACCATCGGTCCATTGGAAGTTGACACCACCGACGTTATAGTCACCGTTCAAGGGGTCAAAATGGAAGAAATTGTGTTTCACACGCCACGATTTGTTCTCCTTGAGGGAGTAGACTACCACCGCGTAGGTTCCCAAGTCGGGAATGTAGGCATATGCGTTGTCACAGTCATCCTTAGATACGTCAACAATCTGAAATGGATTGAAAGAGGGCAATATAAAAAAACGTGTATAGTTTATAACTTGTATATCGCATACTTACAATGTTAGCAAAGAATGTGTCTTCTTTGACATCGCTTTCGGGGAAAGTGAAACGATGAAGGAATTGGTTGGTTTCGAGATCAAAGAGTACAATGGCTGGTGGAGCAACTTGATTTGGACTGCCCAAAATATCAGCGAGACCAGTGTCCATGACCCACAACCGATTACATTCGTCGGCTCGAATGCGGAATGTCGAAATGATGGTGGAGTTTGATTGTAGACCTTCTCCTGTTTTTGCTGGCTTGGGAGCTGCGGCACGTCCTCCTGAAATTGGAATTAAAATATGTAAATACATTTATCATTTAATTAAATCCTATTTGCTTTCGACAGGATGAAAATGGTATCACGTAACTCGAAAATGAATTTCTCAATTTCAAAAGTCATCATCATCATTTGATTCGAATGGAAAACTTTTTATTGAATACACATATCATTTTTATTCTTCGAAAGCGATATGATTCGAATCGAATTACATTACAGGAACCCAGACCTTCCGAGCCCAAAGTAAGACCAATTGGAGTCGTATATCTCAAATTTAAACATGGATACCTACTGCATATTAACAACTACTAAATCTAGAAAACTGAAATCTCGCATTATTAAAATCCCGCATTCTCCATTTTGAAATAACACTACTACAAAATCCCGCTCCTTTAAAATACTGCCAAATATTCGCAGTTTCTACATCTCGTCATAATCACATCAAATACAATACTGCTTCTTACAATATAGTGTAAATTGGAGAGGAGTTTCCTCGAAGCAAATGAAGTCCTTATTTGGGTTAAAGTCGAGGTTGTGTGCATTGGAGATATCGTCATAAAAGGAATTTTTTCTTACATACCTTTTATGAAGGGATGTAAAGCTAGCGGTATTTCGAATAAGTGGGACTTTGTGCTGAGGGGGGTTTTTACTGGCGGGATTTTTGACGCAAAATTTCGAACTAAAAGGGATTTTGAATTGATGAGATTTTGAACGGCTGGATCTTTTATTACGGGAGTTTGCGAGGCGGGATATGACGGAGGAGCCATGGATTCTTGCTTAATCTGTCAAGGGACTCATGTACAAGCAGTATAATCTGTTTTATAGCAAAAGTAACCAAGTTAAACCACGAACTTGCATTTTGGCCAAAAAGTGCATTAACGCCTTCCTCTGCCCTAATTTCAGCACATCCGATCTAACAGTAGTTAGAACAGAGGTTCCAGAGAAGGGCGAGCTATACGTCTCGTCCGCCTACATGGCCCATGGAAGACCGGAACCGCCAGAGGAGCTGGAGCAAGTTGTGGCATTTACCACATCCAGGAAGGCCAATCTGCTGGTGGGGTGTGATGCCAACGCACGACACACAATGTGGGAGAGCACCGAAATCAACGATAGAGGTGAGTCCCTGTTTGATTTCATTCTAAACATTAACCTCGTAGTGTGTAATAAGGGAAATGCCCTAATCTTCGTCTTTCCAAGCTCTGTAAACAACGAGGAGTGGGAAGAAGTCCTAGATATCATACCCATGACTGACAGCAATATCTTTAAGGTTGAAAAATGGAGAGTATCCGAGTTGAGATCCTTTTCGAACCACAACTGGATACTTTTCAATTTAAATGTTTCCAGGGTGACTTCGAAGCCTTACAGAAACCCCAAGAGGATCGACTGGAAGAGGTTCAAACAGATCTTTACAGCGAAACTCTGTGATATACCTAATCCCTCAATAGGCTCCGTGCAGGAGCTGGAGAAGGAGGTTCAATCTTTTGAGAAAGCTATGAAAGTTTCTTTCCAAATCTCATGCACGGCGAAAAGAAGTAAGAAAACTCTTCCCCCCATGGTAGAACGAGGACCTGTCAATGCTCAACTGACTAGAGAGATCTTCAATATTTGTAACAAGCACAGGTTCTGGCAGACGTGTAAGGACTGCCTAAAAATATACAAAAAAGCCATTTGATCGGTAAAAGCTAAAACGTGGGAGGACTTCTGCCAATCTTTGGATAATATCAAGGACACAGCAGGGATCAGCAAAATTCTGTCCAAGAAGCACTCCAATCCATCCTTAGTGAAAAGAACGGATGGCACTTGGACGGAATCCAGTTCTGAATCCCTTGAGCTCCTTCTAAACACACACTTTCCAGGCTGCAAAGAAACGTGTACAGAGATCTCAAAACCGAGTGATGCGGAATGCGCGCAGAGTGAATTTGTGCAATCTGCTACCACAGAGGAAAGAATATCCTGGGCAATCAACTGCTTCTTCCCCTTCAAATCTCCCGAGCCAGACGGCATACTGTCCATTATGCTGCAAGAATTATAGGATTTAGTGGTATTCCCAGGCTGCTGGTGTTCTTTGGAAGCTGTCTCCGACTCAACCACGTCCCCCAGTTATGGCGACGAGTTCGAGTCGTATTCATACCAAATGTAGGGAAGAGAGGACATAAAATTTCGAAGGACTTCAGGCCGATCAGCCTATCCTTCTTCGTACTCAAAACGCTAGAGCGTATCCTAGACTTCCACATCCGACAATTCCTGGAAAGCTCATCGCTCTGGAAGTCACAGCACGCCTATATCAGAGGTAGATTACAGAAACGGCTCTCCACGAGGTGGTGCGTGGCATTGAGCAGAGCCTTCAGTATAAGCAATATACATTATAAGCTTTCCTCGACATAAAGGGTGCTTTCACCAACGTCAGCATCGAATCTATGCACGACGCCCTATCAGATTTGGGAGCAGATGCAGGGATCGGCAGATGGATAGTGACTCTGCTAATATCTAGAATTATTCATGCGCACTTGAGATACAGCCATCTAACTAGATTTGTATGCAGAGGGACACCTCAGGAAGGCGTCATCTCTCCACTACTATGGCTAGTGGTCATCAACAAAATCCTAACAAGGCTTGACTGGGAAGGGATTAAAGTGGTCGCGTACGCCGATGATGTGGCAATAGTGGTGTCAGGAATGTGCCTCTCCGGGATAAGTCAAATCATGAAAAGGGGTCTGGATATGGTGAGCGCCTGGGCCACAAGTGTGGACTGGGCGTTAATCCAGGGAAGACTGAACTGTTGCTATCTACCATTAAAATCAAAGTACCACATTTTACCCTCCCTAAACTAAACGGTCAGTTACTCCAACTATCACTCAGGGCAAAGTATCTAGGTGTCATTTTAGATACGAAGATCTGCTGGAAGTTAAATATTGAAGAGCGGGTGAAGAAAGCCTGTATCGCTTTCTACGCCTGTAAGAAAACCTTCGGAAAAGATGGGTTCTTAAGCCAAATAGCAGTAGTCCATCCGATTCTCTCATATGGGTCGTTAGTTTGGTGGCTAGCCCTTCCTTAAGGATACAACATAACAAAACTTGGCAGGGTGCAAAAGACAGCATGTCTTGGCACTACAGGTGCCATGCGAACTTGCCCGAGGGAAGCGCTACACGTGATCCTGCATCTTCCACCAATAGACCTCTTTATTAAACAGCTAGCAGCAGGCAGTGCTGTTAGGCTTAGAGACTCTGGAGCCTGGACTGCCAAGCCGTACGGCCATAGCAACATCCTCGACCAGTTGCCACGAGATGTGGTCAACGTAAAAACAGACTTCACTGTGCCCAAACTGAGGTTTGACAGAAGCTTTTCCGCCAAATTCCCCTCCAGGGCTGAATGGAGGGGGACGTGATGGTGAAGGTCTTTGGCAACACGATTTTCTTCGATGGGTCGAAAATGGACTGCGGCGTCGGTGCAGGAATCTTTTCTGAAGCACTGAATATTTCGGAGAGTTATCGCCTCCCGGACTATGCCAGCATTTTCCAGGCGGAAACTCTCGCAATTATTAAGGCGTGTCTCACTCTCAGAGATATACCAGATAACTAGAACATCGCCATTTGCTCAGACAGCCAGGCCGCACTGAAGGCACTGAATTCGGTGAGTACTTCCTCCAAACTGTTCGAGCGGTGTGGGGAAGAGTTAACTCGTCTTGGCAGACGGCTCAATATCACCCTGTTCGGTGTACCTGGTCAAAGATTCATTGAGGTAACGAAAAAGCCGACGAGCTGGCCAGGAGGAGGGCCGTCCTAGAAAGCTCTCATGCGGAATCTGTTTGTATTTCGCTGAGGACTGTTAAGAGCAAGATCTCCTCCTACTACCTCAATGTTGTGGATTCCAATGGCGGAATCTGCTACCTGCGCCGTATCAAGGAAGATATGGCCCTCCTATGACAGAAGGAAAACATCAGAGCTATTAACCAAGTCGCGTAGACATGTCGCCAGGCTCACGGCGGTCATTGCAGGACATAAGAACCTGCAATAAGGCTTGGCATCCCTTATAATTCGCTCTGCCGCAGCTGCGGGAATGAGGATGAGAAAGAAACCATCACTCACTTCCTCTGCGAATGCACGGCCATAGGGCCAGACATCGAGCATTGGGTGAGGCCTTTCTTATTAACCAGAGGGATGTATCGAGGGTGAAAATTGGGGAGCTGTTATACTTCCTGAACTCCTCTGGTTGGATCTAGGCATCCTTGTATCCCCTGTTAGTCCAACCATCTTCTTATAAACGATTTTGCCTAAGTTTGTCGTTACAAAACGGCGCATTCGCGCTAATTGGGCTCTGCGAGTTGTGCTTCAGCCACCATTTAAACCATGGGTTAAAGTAGAGGTTGTGTATTGTGCATCGGAGATATCTTCATAGGTAGAAGGGATTTTTTCTTACATATCTTTTATGAAGGGATTTAAAGCTAGCGGTATTTCGAATAAGCGGGATTTTGAACTCAGGGAGGGGGGGGGTTATACTGACGGGACTTTTGACTGGCAAAATGTAGAACTAAAGGGATTTTGAATTGATGAGATTTTGAAATGCGGGATCTTTTATTTCGGGAGTTTGTGAGGCGGGATATGACGGAATAAAAAGCAGGGTTCTGAATTAGCGGCATTTTGAACTGACTACGGGACTTTGTACTGACGGGAAATTGAATAACGGAATTTGCGGGATTGCGGAAATTTGTAATGCGAAACATCGTACCAAGCCATATTCCTTACCTGCGGTTTCGACTGCTGGTTGGGCTGAAACTTCGATTGGCAACGTGTTATCCTCCCAACTGGGGTATGGGCGTAGTACAGGGGATTTTTCTTCCGTCGGCAGCTGAATATAGTTAAGAGAGGCTGCTACACCAGCTTTCCATCTGTAAAATTTTTCCATATTCCAATAATTAATTTTTTTTTTATTTATATACCATATTCTGATAATTTGTTAGTAATCAATAATTTAAAGAGAACTGACTATAAACTATCGTCTGCATGGCAACATCGAAAAGCTCTATCCTTCCATTGAAAATAAATCAATCTCAAAACATAAAATTTTTATTTTACCATAATGTGATTCGGCCTCCGATAATTTATTCCCAAAAAAAGGATTTATTATTTTGTTTTCAGTGTACATACATTGGAACAGTTTGTTTGTTCAATTATTTGCTTAAAATCTGCACTAAAGTCAATGTAAATAAATGTTATGAGCACTGTTATATTATTCTTTGGCCCATTTATCAATATGAAAATAAAGTGCACAAATTATGTGACAAAGTAAACAGAGAAGAGAATTGCTAAATGGTCAAATTCGAGGATATGTCTGGACTGAGCCACTATAAATGAAATTGCTCATTATAATTGGGTGGTAGTTGCGTTGCGTTTGCATTAATTGATTAATGTTATCATTAAATTTTATTTAGGGGATAGTATTTGAGGACTGTAATTTCTAGCTCCCTCTCTCTCTCTCTCTCTCTCTCTAATTGCCTTGATCCCTCCAGGGGCATGGGCGCGTCAACATCTCTAGCATTTCTATGCCTTGTTGACGTTTCAATAGCATATCTACTTTTTGGAAGTTGAGTTGCTAGCATGCACCTCATATCCGCGCCGTCTTTATACTGACAAGCTCGGAGCACTGTACTACTACTACTCCGAACTCTAGATTAGTATCGTAGAGCGGTAACCGAACGATCACGGTCACCGAGCGCGAATCCCTGTCCGGAAAAAACAGATCAGGCCCGGCCTTGAGGAATACCGGGTCGTGTATAGCTGGCTCAGGCGGCCTTGGTGCGGCTGGACAGAATTTCCACATTTGAAAATCGGTCATATCGCCAGAGACTTAAGGCATTTTTCTATCAATTGAATTGCACGGCATTTTACTTTCCAGGGCCAAGTTTCAGATACACTGGTACATTGAAATAAACTCCTGCAAAAATTAATTCTGGTCAGACGGCCTTGAGGCGACGATAAGATCGATTTTCAATAGTGAGTCTGACCAGAATGGAATTTTGCAGAAGTTTATTTTAATGTACCCATGTATCTGAAACTTGGAAACATGGAAAGTAAAATGCCGTACAATTCAATTCAATAGATAGATACTTTGAATCTCTGGCGATAAGATTAATTTTTAATTGTGCATCCGGCTGCCTGAAAGGCCTGTCCGGCCGCTCCAAGGCCGCTTGAACGGGCCATTCACGATGCGGAATTCCTCAAGGTCAGGGCTGATCAATTTTCGGTGAAGGAATTCCGTAACGTGTGTGGGGTGGAGGCCTAGCGGGAGAGATTTTCCTTCCGACCGCCTGAAAGGCCAATTCGGCTGCCTGAAACGACCATTCACGATTCTTAATTAATCAAGGCCGGGCTTGATCAGTTTTTCCGGACAGGAATTCTGGGTGGTGTATGGGGGGTTTTAGACATATTGTGTGCTGTAAATAAATAATAAAATAAAAATAAATAACTGGCGCAACAGTCCAATTTGAACCATGGCCTCGAGATGCGTTAGCATCATCTCATTTTCTAGATCGTGACGGTCTTGTGCGGAGGTGTGTGATCAGCAACACGCTCAACCGAGTTATTTACCCCATAAATAGGTACTCATTTAACAGCTGAATGGGCTCATAGTACGACACGTAAATTCCCTTTTTTTATTGAAAACTGCCGCATTCAGTAGGAATCGAACCAGGGCCCAGTGCGTAAAAGACGAACGTGCTAACCGTTGCGCCATCCGGACTGTTGCTGTAGCTACATTCAATATTTAATTTTATTTTTTGATAACTAGATGTGCCAAGTGCCTTAGAATTAAATTAAAGGAGAGAAAATTTCCAGGTGCAGTAAGATCGCAATTTTGTTGTTGTGGGCTGAAGTCCAAAAAGCTTGATTAGGAAAATAAATTAAATGCGTACTAAGATTACCGCGCGACAAAAGTGTAACTTTTCAAAATCTTGTTAGCATACTGGATTTTGTCATTAAAGATGATGGGAAATACGCCATCAAAAGTATTCGTCTCAGAAACATCAGAAACTGTAGATATAACATTAATATTTGTGATTTTTATTTAACTTTTACCCCCACGCCTCTACCACCCTAGGGATTACGTAGGTTGCCTTTTATATTTCGGGATTGGACAACCCTAGTGTTGCAATCTGGCAACTGACAGCTCTATCGTAAAGTTTGACATTTTTGAGGTTATACGTACTCAGAACGTTTTGACATACGAGCGCTATTTGTGTTTTCTACAGTAACCTAAAAGATTAATCTCGGCCAAATAATGGAATTCAATCGTGAACATTTTCGTGCGATTATTTTTTACAACTTTCGACGTGGATTAACTCAGCAACAGTGCATGGATGAACTGAATTCAATTTTTGGCGATGAAGCTCCATCGAGGAACAGTGTTGATCGATGGTATGGTGAATTCAATCGAGGTCGTAGTTCACTCCAAGACGAATTTCGTGAAGGTCGTCCAAAAGGTGAAGGTCGTCCGGAAACCATTGATGCTGTGCGCGAACTGATATTGCAAGATCGTCATGTGACCTATCGTGAGATTGAGACAACCTTAGGCATTAGTGGGACCAGCACACATTCAATATTGCATGAACATTTGAATGTCAAAAAAATTTGTTCGCGTTGGATCCCACACAATTTGTCAATCGCTCAAAAAAAGGCTCGTGTCGATTGGTCGAAAGAAATGCTCAAAAAATACGATCGCGGTGCTTCGAAACACGTCTATGACATCGTGACTGGTGATGAATCGTGGATTTACGCGTATGAGCCCAAAAGTAAACAGCAGTCGACTGTATGGGCGTTTCAAGATGAGCCAAACCCAACAAAAGTTGTTCGCGCACGAAGCACTTCCAAGCAAATGGTCGCCTGTTTTTTCGGAAAAACTGGACATGTCGCAACCGTACACTAGAACAACGCAGAACAGTCAATTCTGAGTGGTACACAATCATTTGTTTGCCAGTTGTCTTCCAAGAAATCAGGAAAACCAACCGCCGAAGACGGATCACTCTTCACCACGACAATGCATGCTCTCACACATCAGCTCAAACAACTGCATTTTTGAGCACTCAAAACATAGATTTGATGGGTCATCCGCCGTACAGTCCTGACTTGGCACCGAATGACTTCTTTTTATTCCCATACGTAAAAAACAAACTGAGAGGTCAACGTTTTTCAACACCTGAAGAAGCGGTTGCTGCGTTCAGAATGCATGTTTTGGAGACACCTCAATCAGAGTGGCAAAAGTGCTTTGACAATTGGTTCAAACGCATGCAAAAGTGTATAGATCTTCATGGGGAATATTTTGAAAAACAATAAAGCGATTTTCAATGATTAATATTTGTTTTTGTTCTCTAATCCCGAAATATAAAAGGCAACCCTTATGGTAATGTCTTGACAACCCTACAGGGTTTTTTTTTGTCAGATTGCAGGCTATTGGCCAAGGTTTTCTGAAATTGACTCAGGTGGCTGCTTCACTTGATATGTACAAATGTACGAGTATATGTAAACGTCGCATTGCACTATAGAAAGTCTGCCTATGAAATTGGATTTGTATGCATAGAACTGTAGATACTGGGGTCATGTTCGATCCCTTTCCTGAAATGCCTAAATCCTGCATAATAGCTAAATTAAATTAAAAGAAAGTTGTGATGCTCTAGAAAAATTATCTGTCGCGAAATGTTCATAACATTTATAATACTCGTAGTTACTGATTTTACTAGTATGCCATTCCGTAATCGCAAGCAGTCTAATTAGGAATTATTTTGACTTATTTGTAGGAATATGGGATATACGGATACCATGCGTTTCCGGAAGATTTATGAAGCTAATCCATTTTTTTTCGAAGCTCTAGATTGAGTGGAAAGCAATGATTAAGGGTTGCCTTTTATATTTCGGGATTAGAGAACAAAAACAAATATTAATCATTGAAAATCACTTTATTGTTTTTTAAAATATTCCCCATGAAGATCTATACACTTTTGCATGCGTTTGAATCAATTGTCAAAGCGCTTTTGCCACTCTGATTGAGGTGTCTCCAAAACATGCATTCTGAACGCAGCAACCGCTTCTTCAGGTGTTGAAAAACGTTGACTTCTCAGTTTGTTTTTTACGTATGGGAATAAAAAGAAGTCATTCGGTGCCAAGTCAGGACTATACGGCGGATGACCCATCAAATCTATGTTTTGAGTGCTCAAAAATGCAGTTGTTTGAGCTGATGTGTGAGAGCATGCATTGTCGTGGTGAAGAGTGATCCGTCTTCGGCGGTTGGTTTTTCTGATTTCTTGGAAGACAACTGGCAAACAAATGGTTGTGTACCACTCAGACTGTTCTGCGTTGTTCTAGTGGTACGGTTGCGACATGTCCAGTTTTTCCGAAAAAACAGGCGACCATTTGCTTGGAAGTGCTTCGTGCGCGAACAACTTTTGTTGGGTTTGGCTCATCTTGAAACACCCATACAGTCGACTGCTGTTTACTTTCGGGCTCATACGCGTAAATCCACGATTCATCACCTGTCACGATGTCATAGACGTGTTTCGAAGCACCGCGATAGTATTTTTTGAGCATTTCTTTCGACCAATCGACACGAGCCTTTTTTTGAGCGATTGACAAATTGTGTGGGATCCAACGCGAACAAATTTTTTTGACAGTCAAATGTTCATGCAATATTGAATGCATGCTGGTCCCACTAATGCCTAAGGTTGTCTCAATCTCACGATAGGTCACATGACGACCTTGCAATATCAGTTCGCGCACAGCATCAATGGTTTCTGGAACAACAACTGATTTTGGACGACCTTCACGAAATTCGTCTTGGAGTGAACTACGACCTCGATTGAATTCACCATACCATCGATAAACACTGGTCCTTGATGGAGCTTCATCGCCAAAAATTGAATTCAGTTCATCCATGCACTGTTGCTGAGTTAATCCACGTCGAAAGTTGTAAAAAATTATCGCACGAAAATGTTCACGATTGAATTCCATTATTTGGCCGAGATTAATCTTTTAAGTTACTGTAAAAAACACAAATAGCGCTCGTATGTCAAAACGTTCTGAGTACGTATAACCTCAAAAATGTCCAACTTTACGATAGAGCTGTCAGTTGCCAGATTGCAACACTAGGGTTGTCCAATCCAGAAATATAAAAGGCAACCTTCGTACTTTGGATACGCCCTTTTGCAATTGGAGACCGCACAAATTTTGCCCATTGTTATTTGACGGGCGATCGATCCCCTCCGTCGTGATTCTCGTCTTGCCGACAGTGGGAACGCGTTCTTTATATTATAAGTCAGCAGGTGCCCACTGCTGGTAGCCGCAGTCGTTGTTATAGTTAAACATGGTTTTACTGCCTGTGGTAGAATTTTGGGGTCGCCGCAGCCTTTGTTTTGGTGAAACATGATTTTACTGTATGGGGTAGAGTTTTGGGATTGGTTATCCGAAATTTCGCATCACCATTTGGTTCGGTTGAATAGAGTTTTGAATCATGTTTAATGCCCATACAGTTACAAATTTTCCACAAACTATTCAAATAAAGTGTGAAGGCTCTGGAATCAATAACAATCTCATCGAAAATAGTCAAACAATGCCGCAGTGAACTGGCTAGACTGGCGGACCTCTTCAGAGTTTCTCTTCTATGGGTTCCAGGACATAGGGACATAGAAGGGGACGAGAGGGCCAATTAACTGGCGAGACAGGGCTCAGCACTACAAGAGTCCTACGCGGTGACTCTCCACCCGCCGTTTAGTGCCGTAAAAAAGGAGATTCATAAACATTTCATGACACGGGCTAGTGAAAGATGGGACGCACTGTCAACGAAAGGCACGTCTAAAAAACTACGGCGATTATATGATGCACGTATGTAAATCTAATGCCGTTCTGCAGAGTACCCGTTCGGATGTCGCAAAAGTTACAGTGGTTACGACGGCGCCAGTGGGAGTGCACGCGGCCAGATTGGGTATACCTTACAACATGTTCCACCGAAGCTGCACAAATGAGGAAGCGGAGGAAACTCTGATCCATTCTTGTGCAAATGCCCGGCTCTTGCTCTCTTGGGGCGACCGGTAGCGCAGTGTGTTGAGGCATCAGTCTCATGTTTGACTACCGGCGTTTCGGGTTTGAATCCCGTCCACGACGACGTTCGTGGCCATGGATGTGCAGGAGGTGCATGCTGGCAACTGCATTCTCCGAAACCAATTTATACGGTCGAAACGTCAACTGGGCCACATGGAACAGTTGACGAGCTATGCCCCACAAGGGGTTTGGGCAATTGAGAGAGAGAGAGATTCCAATAGGAGATGAACTGTCCTACTCTTGGAGCTGCTTAACCATTCATGTTAAGACGACATTGCAAATTGCAAACTTGCGTAAAAAATGTTTGAATAATTATAGATAGAAGAGTCAGCAACCAGCTTCTGTGCTAGTTGATAGCCACCTTCCTGTATGTTTTCATATTTCTAAGTGTAACGGTCTCGAAATGGTAAGGGGGTGGTACAAAATATGAGCTTATATTTTCCCTTCTACCTCTTTTCCCCTTTTTTCAGATTTAGTGAAAACGCCAAAAATGTAATGTACTCGGTAGCAAATTTCTCATCATATCCCACTTGCGTACACCAGATGAAAAAAAATTTTGACCTTCATTTCCCCTCTATGGGGACCTCCCCTTAAAGCAGCAACCAGGCTACCGCCCCACCTCCACTCCTCTCTCCTCCCACTCCTATCCCACCATTATCCTTTCAAAAATGGTTAACTCCAATTCGTTCTACGGAAAACAATAAACAATATTCAAGTATCTTGCACTCGTAGTACTAGTATGTAGCAGAGACCGGTTATGTGCATTATGGATGGTGTTAAAATGTCTAAATTCAAATGAATATACTATTATTAAATATTTCGTGATTATTACGAAACTTGGAGATATTATTGCCCATGGTGTTAATTATCGTTGGCCATCAATATTTTTGACCTGGGATGTGTTTGAGGGATGCACAGGTGTGCTAACTGTATAGCTATATAAATATACTATTATTAACTTATTTTAACAAGATATCTATTTTCCATTATTTTTGGTTTTCTATACTAGTCGAAAGCCACCTTCCTGTAAGTTTTCATATTTCTAAATGTAACGGTCCCGAAATGCAAGGAGTGGGACAAGTTATGATCCCATACTTTCCCTTCTACCTCTTTTCCCCTTTTTTAAATTTGAAGAAAATGCCAAAAATGAAATGTACTTGGTATCCCACTTGCTTATACCAGATGAAAAAAAAAATTTTGACCTTCATTTCCCCTCTATGGCCACCTCCCCTTAAAGTTAGCCTATTATATCGCATCGTTTTCTCCGGCGAATTATGGTAATTCTACCTTCTCCCACAAAATTTTATGTATGTAGCTTCAGCCGTTCGTGAGATATTCTATGGACAGACGGACAGACAGACAGACAGACAGACATTTAACCGATTTCATAAGGGTTTTGTTTTTACTACAAATTCCTAAAAAAGAGGAAGTCTAAATAGAGGACCGAACCCGGAAACCCCGTGTGGAAGCCTCATAGAACAACTGATCAGCCACTGATCTTTTCTAAACACGTAGTACACATTACGTGATATAATAGGCTCACTCCACAATCGCTCTTAATGTGAAACGAAATGTCATATCCTACATAAATATGTTTTCTGATTAGATACATATTTCCTCACATAACCAAATATGTACTCGTATGTAATCAAAATATTTCATTCATTCATTCATTCCCCCGAAGGGGCTCAAAAATTGTGTTTGCCTGTTTCGAACACGAGGCACGTCTCGTCAGAAGCCTCCGCATCGTATCTCACATTAGTGTGAAAGGCGTGACCGGGAATGACCAAGTCGGAATTGCTTCGTCTTTTATAGGCCGGCAAACACAACATGGGTACGAATTTTTGCATCACGAATGGAAACTACAACGTGCAGTTTGCGGATGCGAAATTCCGTATTTGTTCTGGCTTGGCGCCAGTGGCAAAATTATACAGCACAAGTTGTTCGGGCGACGACTATCGACCACCGTACCACGTATATGGCGCTTAAGATGCCGTCGCTCTTAGCGGGTCGATGGTCGTCGCCCGAAAACTGGCTCCATATTATGTTGCCACTGCCGCCAAGCCAGAACAAATACAGTGTAGTCGCACTTGAGACTGCTAAGGGCGACGGCGTGCTAAGCGCCAAATACGTGGTATGGTGGTCGATGACCGTTGCTAGAAAAAACTGGTTCCGTATCATATTAAAAATATTCCATTCGATCCTGCAATGTACACGGTGAGTGATCGATCTTCACCGAATTTCCCGCCTTGCTGACAGTCGCAGTCGGCACCCGCTGTGTTTCAAGTACAGAGCGGGTGCCGACTGTCGCCGCAAGGCTGATTTAGTGACCCGTGACCAACTACTCACAAGTCGGACTCGCTAACCGCTAAGCCAAGAAGTACCTGTTAAACTATTTTCGCTTTGTGTAACATTATGTACCAAATGCAAATCTATGAGATTGTATCACAGCGACGTGAGCGCTTCTTCCAGTGCGTGGCGGTACTGGTAAATTAATTTTTTTCTATTAACTACCCATCGATGTGTCGTCGCTATAAAAGTTATACTTTAAAAATCGTGAAGTTTTGAAATTTGGCACAATTGTTGAGGACAGTTCCTGAACATGTGCTAAAAAGTTTCCGATGATAATACCGCAAATAGGTACGATCTAGCCAAAGTTAAGCATACCTCCAATACAAATATTATTTTTCCAAACATGGCAACAACGCTCCACCGAGTTCATGCGGGCTTAGGATCTTGGCATACTCATCTGTAAAAATTAGTTGAATCGGAAACCAAAGCTAATTTCAATACAAGGTGCCCCAATCTATCCTACTTTTAAAATTATTTCTGTTTGTATATCCATCGAGCAAAAAACCGGAAGAAAAATCGTGTAGTTTTGATATTTGGGTACAACTGATGTGGAGAATGCTCTGAATATGTATATGCTTCGAAGTCCCCGTTGATACACGAAGGATATAAAAAAGATAATAGAGTACGTTTAGACCGTGCGAACTACTTGGAGGATTAACTAATACGATGAAGCTCACCGCGGTCTAAACGTACCAGATTAGTTAGTGCTACGAATAACTTTAACTCCATTTGCCATGCGGTACTGAGCTGACAACAGCTGTCATCGCGTGTAACGTTTGCATTTTCTGCTGTGAACTTGAATCCGAACGTCTGGCTCAAAGTTAGCAATTCGCCTGGATTATGAGCAGTCCCGAAATGACCGAAAATGAAATAAAACCACAGCTGACATCGGTAATACTTGGTGCATCTGTCGGTCTAAACACACCAAGAACTACGATTCTTACCACGGTCTGAACGTAGTCATAGACAAAACGAGACCGTCTCGTCACGTCCCGAGTTCGAAGCGTATATACCCTAGATCTGTGCAGACCTTAGTGGCGACACCAAAACTTCAAATAGACAAAGAAAAAAGGAATGTTTGCTATATGGTCAGTTTGAACAGAAGTTAGGCGATGAAGCTACTATTAAGGGTGCTTTGTAGAGAAGGTAGACGCCATAAGGGAGGGAGCTCCTTTTATCACCTCTTTATGGGGGAGATAGGCTCTTGTCTATATACATACAGTGCCATACCTCCGGAGGCTTCTTAAAGGTCATATTGAATATTTTCGTCGTGACCAAAACAGTATACCCTATACGGTATGATGTCTAGGATATAAAAGTACTTCAAAATCATAATGGTACCTTATATCTCCTAAAAACAACGCTAATGTAAAAAAATCCCCGCCAAGAAAAACTCTTCAGCCGCAAAAAGGATTGATATGAACACAATACCGCCAAAGTACTCGTAGCTTCGCACCTCGCTCTAGGGTATGCATATTGAACCCTGATTCATCATCATCATCGTGGCGCGACAGCCCGACGTCGGGCCTTGGCCGCCTGAACCCTGATTGAATTAGTTAATTTCTTTCAACGCTGATTGGCGAGAAGCTTCGTAGCCTAAAGCGTGATCCACACGCAATGACTTATCCATCATTTTATCGCAACAACATCGTGGTCATTATTATTGCCATTTTGTCATAAATCCCTTCGGCGGTGAGTTGATGAGTCCAACAAGAAGCATATATATGTAGTTCCATTCGCGCGAATTCTACGTTTTCACTAGTAAATTTAGGGTGGAATGGTATGGAATGGAACTATCATTCCATTTTTATTTAACAAACATTTAAAATACGTCATGAAAAATCCAACTTTCGTTCAATTTGTAGAGTGTGTCATGCTTATTGCATATGAAATGCGTGCAATGAATGGACTTAGCCTTGCTGAGGTGTGTCTTGCATACCCCACCTGGTACACAGAGGGATAAATGAATTTTCCTTTCAGTCGGGATTAAAATCATCGCTCGAATTTACTAGTGAAAACCTAAAATTGGCGCGAAAGAAACCGTATGTGTCTGTTCTAGGACTCGTCGAATCAGTGTCAATGATAATGACAACGATGGCGTTGCGATAAAATGATGGATAAGTACTCCTAGTTGCGCGCTTAAAGCTCTTATGCCAAGTACTGTTGTCTTCTCGCCCGAATCTCGTTATAAAGCTCCAACCTTATAAAAGACTAAAAATTCACTTCAGTCCAGAAGTGATTAATAGACTATTTTCTACTCCGTTCTTCTTCAGATTGTTCAATTTATTTTGTTTGATGGAAGCTCCCCGCCAAACGGCGTTGAAAGAAATTACCTAATTCTATCAGGGTTCAATATGCATACCCTAGAGCGAGGCGCGAAGCTACGAGTTCTTTGGCGGTATTATGTTCATATCAATCCTTTTCGCGGCTGAAGAGTTTTTCTTGGCGGGGATTTTTTTTACAACAGGGTTGTTTTTGGGAGATATCACTTCTTTTTGCATAGCAGTAGTAGTAATCCAGATGGTGCAACGGTAAGCACGTTCACCTTCTACTAGACTCCGGTTCGATTCGATTAGTACTGAATGCGGTAGTCTTCGATAGGAAAAGGGGATTTACGTGTCGGATTATGAGTACCCGTTTGGGGTTAATAACTTCGTTGAGCATATGTATGAAAGTGTTTTACTTTCGTGTAGGTTTTTATTTTTTTCATATATGATATTGTTGTATGTTCGAAGTACGTCTCTCTTACGACACGCACTGTAGTAAGTTTCATCATAATCTCGAATGATCGATGACAAGTACAAATTGAATAGACACTAGACGATTCTCGAGCCATCTGTAGTCTAGACAAACAGAACCATTGATAATGAATTGGATTCTCGAACCTTCGTTAAGTAGTGGAGACCCGAACATCTCGAAAAATCTAGAGTCTTCGCTAAATTGACGAAAGCATGGATTTCCAACTATAAAAGGCAGATGTCACCGGGGACGATAAGTAGTAGTTCTCAACGAAAGCTCATTGGTGTCAGACATCCGCCGGAAGCGAATAGTTATCCGTAAATTGTCGGTTGCGCGTGTATATAGTTACAATAGTTCGTTTAGTAAATAAAGTGTGTGTTTTTCAATCGAAGTGTTTCATTATTCAGCACAAGAATATCTAACGAACCTGTTTTGGTTTCGTTCTTGTTTCGCTCAACAGAGGAAACATTACAATATGTTTGCGTTTTTAATAAAACTATTTAATATTTTACTGTTTATTAGTTAAATATTATTTATTGATTTTCGTTTGTTACGTCAGTATAGTCCGAATAACCGTTTCCCAAGATAAATGTATTCAATACAGAGATATAATTAAGAACAAGAAGGAAAACTCTATCAGTTGGAGAGAAGGCAATGAAACATTTTTCGGAAAAACATATTTAAGTAAATTAGTAAAAAAAAAATCACTATTGCATTATTTCCATCCAGCAGGACCACGAGGATGTTGGAGTTATATTAACACTTAGTTTTTCCAGGTCTGTATGTTAATTCACTGTCTAATAATTAATTAATAATTAAAGAAACGACAATTTTCAACACACGAAAAAACATAAAACGGTGTGGATGAAGATACAAGCAGGTCATAAATTCCGGAATTCTTCAATTGCACCTTCTGTCCCTAAAATATAGTTATTGTCATTTGATCTGCTTGTAGACTTTGTTTACGTTAAAAGTGCACTTTTAGCGTATTTTATCACTTCTAAGAGAACAGAAGAATTCCCTCATTAATGATGCTTCCTTTATTAGTATCTTATTTGTGGACGCAAATTTGGGGCAGATATGATTTTGCTTAATGTTCGATAACAGATCTCTTTTAATCATTTTTCGATTAGATTTGCTATGAAACAGTTGCAAGAATCGCGTTTCATATGTTGTACATTTCATTTTCTCATAAAAATCATCATACATCATAAAATATTCAGACCGCTTAAAATTGTTGTTTTAAGCAATTAGCACACAATTCTTTCAAATTTCCTTTTCTGCCTTACAAAAATCTTAACATGACCCCACGTTTATCTTTCAACTATTTATATGCAATAAATGTAAATACCTGTATTAACATCTCAGTAAGCCGTATTTTTAATAATATCATGCATTAAAAAAACCCACCTCCTCGAAATACTTGAAATATGAACGTGTGTTAAATCTTTTGAAGATCCGAATGATTTCAAAAAAGTTAGTAGAGCGCTTCCTTGCCAAGAATATCATTTTTCTAGTTCAAAGGACTCAAAGCGCCTTCAACAATAGTTTACTGCATTTGTCTCACCACCCCCAGTCATATCATACTCATCATCCCTTCATATCACTTCTTTCCAAAAATGTCCTTTTCTTTCTCCAAAGGACGCAAAATGCTATCAGGCGTGGTCGAAGGACTCAAAATGCCATTATGCCGTTAACAGAACTCCAGTGCATTGGTCTCATTACCAGGACTTAGAATACACCCTTACCTACCAGCTTTGGTTTTTGTTTAATTTCATAATAATAGAGTCCTTTTATCCTGACGCACTTCTCCAGCAGCACTAAAATATAACCGTTTTGTACTTAATAACCAAAGCAAGCTATGTACCAAATTTAGTTGAACCACGGACCACGGGTAATACCTGAAAGATTTCTTTTTATTGAAATCATTAAAAAGAATTCCAGAAAGCGAGAAACTCTATATTTTTTTCACATTTTTGGGTGTATCTTTTTATCTACTGCACGGATCAGAGTAAATAAAAGAAAAGGCTCACCCTTGGGACACAGTCAATACGTGAGAAAAGAAACCAGACCTCGATACGCTCCCTACGAGACTGTAGCCCTGTCAAAGAACAACAAGATCAACGAGATCAACGAAATCAACGAGAACAAGAATAATTTGAAAAATAGCGATTTTCAAACTGTCATATCCCGGTTGCTTTTCGTCATATCGACATCAAATTTGCAACACTTTGTAAGACGACCGGAGAGAATGGTCATACTAAATTTGAGCTCCCACAATCACCTGGAGCCGCAGCTACAGAGGTCCAAAAACCCGTACTTGTTGTGTCGCGTAAACGTAGTCTTGGTCACTTTTCCGAATTTTTTTTTTCTATTTTTTCGTTTTTCTTCGGCGGGCGGGACGCTCCCGCGTCCCCAGATCCAAGCAAAATCACGTGAATCGTGATAGTACTATACATATAAATAAATTTATAATTCAAAATCCAGGTGAAATTCAAAGGTCGTTCATTCAGTTTCATCTGTGCATGTTGCGGACCAGTTTGATATACATATGTTTTTAATGTTCAATTTTAATCGATGGCGAATGCCGAATAAAAAAAAGGTATGGTATTATGGTTGGTTTTCTACTCGATTTAATAACGAAATTATGGCCGGAATTAATAATTTGACTAGCTAAAATTATCACAAGTGAATGGTTGTAATCCGCTATTTTTTTTTTTAATATTCAAAAACCCGACAACAACGATGACTTGCAATCTACCCAATTGAATTAGTCACCTAACATTTTCTGCTAATAATGGAAGATGCATGACTAGTTTCGCGGTAAACTGGAAATGGAAAAAACCAGAAAACACACTTTCGGGAACTTGTTCGAACCGTTTTAGCATACAAAAAAGTAAAGTAAGTAGTAAAATTCGGTATAATTTGAAGTCGGTTCATTCATCATAGTTGCATTGATAACTGAAATTCTTTTTCAATATTGTTCTGCGCCGCAAAAAATGTTTACACGTGTTGCGTGTCACATTTGCTTTTTTTTTTTAAATTAAATTTAAGAGAAGGACGCGCAGTCTGCATGATTTCTGTACTCGCCATGGTCAACGAACAGTTAGCAGCGACATCAAGATTTTATTCATATTATTTGGTTGTCAGAGAGAGAGTGAGAAAGACTGGTTAATCAGGAAACCGGCAGCATGTTGGGAAGGCGTGTAAAAGCAGACCGGAATGAAATGGTAATCATCGATAAAATGTCATAATTTGGTAACAGTGCCTTGACCTTAATTCACTTAAATTCGTTATCACCAATTAGCTCTACCCTGCCTAATAATTTGGCATGGTTGCAGGTTCTCACCTGCAGTACATTTTACTACGAGGGTAAGGTGAAAAGTTCTCGGTCTGACACAGAAATACCGTTACAATCGCCAAAAATTTATGTTTCCTCCCTAGGTGCACGTGTCATTAGTCCGTATGACAAGTTTCAACTTGTTCTCACAAGTAGTTTGTTTACACGAATTTATGTAGTAGACGCCTTACGTGTTTTTCGTTAAAATGGAGAAACTTGAATATCGTGCGGTCATAAAATTCTTCGTTTTGGATCGATTAACTCCTAAGAAAATTCATCTGAAGTTAACAAAAGTTTACGGAGACTCTGCCACTTCGATGTCAACCGTTAAATGAAACCGGAATATAGAGGGCTACGCCCGCAATCCCAGGGTTTTGTAGCAAGCTCTTATTTTGGCATGTAAATATAGACCTAGATGACCTGAAGGGCGTAAGTGCTGGTCATCCGCATCGATTCATTGACAGATCCGGTTGGTTCGACGACTAGAATCTCATGGTTTTGAGATGGTGAGGTATTAGAACGGACCCTTGTGGTCTATGTGTGCTGTGCTCATGTACAGTAGCCTCTATAACCTAACCTAACCTTGGCATGTAAATATTGGCTCCCTGGTCTTCTTGGTATCACTCAAATGGATAAAAACACCATAACTAAAATGTCTTACACGTGATATAGTATCTTACAAGTCACTCCATAAAAAAAGACTCCATCTATCACCTTTCAAAGTAATAGTTTTAAAACGAGAAGCTGTATTGTAGATAGATATGAATGTACTACGAGTATATACGAGATAAACTGTCCTACGAGATGCTTAACCATTCATGTTAAGACGACATTGCAAATTGCAAACTTGCATAACCCCCTCCCCTCCTCTTTAGCCTACAGAAATGGTTCAACTACAATTCGCTCTACGAAAAACAATATGCAAGTAGTACTCGCACCTATGCATGAGGCCGGTAGGTGTATTTTTTGTATGGATAGTGTAAAATTGCCTAACTTTGAATGAATGTACTATTATTAATATTATGTGATTGTAATGAAACCTAGAGATATTATTGCCTATGAAGTTGCTTATCATTGGCCATCAATATTTTTGACCGCGGGTGTACTTGAGGGGTGCAGGGGTGTGTTAACTGCAAATAGCGAAATGTACTATTATTAACCTTTTTTGATGAGATTTCAAAATTCCATTATTTTTAGTTTTCTATGTTAGTGAAATCTGTAAATTTTCATATTTCTAAGTATAACGGTCTCGAAATGCAAGGGGGGTGGGACAAACTCGGACCACATATTTTCCCCTCTCCCTCTTTTCTGCTTTCTTCAAATTTGAAGAAAATTCCACAAATGGAATGTACCCGACGGTACCTTTCTTATAACACCCCACTTGCCTATGCCAAACGAAAAAAAAATTCGACCTTCATTTCCCCTCTATGGAGACCTCCCCTTAAAGTTGGCCTATTACGACGCATCGCTTTCTCCAGAGAATTATAGTACTTCTACATATTTCCACCAAATTTCATGCATGTAGCGTCTGTGCCTACCACGGGGGTTTACCAGACGGTCCTCGATAGGACAACGGATTGATTTTGGGACGACAATCAGCGCCCCTTCATGCAGGCATGGAGGTAACAGTTTACATCAGTCTGCAGGGACTGACATTCATACTGCTAGATGCGAGGCCTATCTAAACCTCTGCCGTTCTTTGGGTTCCGGCATCCGGTTGAAAAACGCAACTCCACGCCGAGTGCACAGAAGTGAATCTGGGCACTCTACCCGCGATATGGGTGTTAAACCACAGCCAGCACGATGCTCCCACAAGGGGGCCAACCTCAACAGCCGGGGTGAAGTGCTACTGTCGCAACAGTCCACTCCAGGGCTCCCCGGCTCCCGTGCTACCAGATATAGAACCTCCGGTCGGGATTCGTAGCCATTGGCTACTACCAGTTGAGTGCGTCTGCACACTCAGGACTGGTGACCTGACTCATCGGGTGAGCGGGATAGTCGTTTCCCGAAGGCTTCACCGGAATCGACCGTAGTCTTTCAACCGGTGACGGTACAAGTGTACCACCTCCCTGCTCCAATATGTCCTACCCAATGGACAACGTACCGAGGTGGACTCAAGACAAAACAGCGACACTATCGTTGATTCCTCAACCTTTCGAAGACATGCAGCTTTCGTCGCCTGAATGCCTCCTTAGCGAAGGCATTCAAGGCTTCCACGCATTCCTTATTTCCTAGACATTCAGACACATCAAGGGCACCCCCAGCGATCTTAACCCCAAAAGAGGCTAAATCCCTGACATCCGAGTACATCGCACAGATGCAAAGTACATGCACCCAGTCCTCCAGAGGATCCTCGCACGAAGGGCACGAAGGGTCCTCAGCAAGTCTGAACCCATGCAGCTTCGCATTGAGCGAACCATGACCAGTGAAGAGGAAGCCCAAACTTAGATTGAAGTCTAAGTCCAGGCTTCCTCGAGCCACCCGTACATCCTTGATGTACTCGAATGCCACCCTGCCCTTATCCAACTGCTCCCATCTAGACTGCCATCTAGACAGTACGCAGTCTTCTAGGAGATCCGCGATTTGACGCTGCGATCTCCCAGAAACACTCACACTCGCTAGCAAAGAGCTTGGCGGCAACAGCAATCCCCTCCTAATGAAGTACGCCGTCCCACGACGGAGAACCTCAAGGTCAAGAGGGGGCATACCCATCAATACCTGCATGGCGTCGGTCGAGACCGTACGACATACAGATATACATGCATACAACAAGACTCGCTGACACGTGTACAGTAGTCGAGCACCCCGTACAGATGACGCAAAGTCCATGAGAACTCCCGCCCCGAATGTTGTGCACGCAACAAACAGGGAGTTATAGATCACACGGACCGCGCGCCTACCCATACCCCATTCCTTCCGCAGTACTCGACGTACCGTACCCACCACAGTGAACAGACGAGCTTTCATCCATTCAAAGTGGGGGTAGAGGTTCAACCGCTCACCGAAAGTCAGCCCCAAGTGTCTGACTTGCGTCACACACTTGATGCTAACATCTCCCATACGGACAACCGGTAGATGACTTCGTGACAATTTGCTCTTAAGCAACATTGTCACTGTCTTAGCGGTCGAAATCTCCACACCCACTTGGGTTCCCCACTCATGTTGAGAGCCCTTGGTCTCCACCTCGCTACGAGTCTCCCCCTCAACAATGAGGAGAAGGTCGTCAGCGTAGGCGCAGCATTTGCACAACACATTCAGTCTTTCCAAAAGGTCATCCATCATGTACAATAGTTCCATATAAATGGACCTACTATGGAGCCTTGAGGACATCCACGCGAAGCACTCTTGCACACCACATCCCATGCACACATTACCAGGGACTCTCTGTCCGAAAAGTAGCTCCTCCACAGAGCGATTTCCGGACAGCCAAGACAGACGGACAGAGGGACAGACAGACAGACGGACCCATGAACGATTTCATAAGGGTTTTGTTTTACTACAAAACCCTAAAAATGGGCAGCTGAATTTAAACGTGGTCGCACGTCCTTCGAAGACGACCCACGTGAAGGACGGCCAAAAACCACAACCACACCAGAAACTATCGAAAGAGTGCATGATATCGTGTTGAACGATAGGCGACTGAAAGTGAGTGATATTGCTGAGGCTGTAGGGATATTGGATGAAAGGGTACAAAGCATTTTGCACAAAGAATTAGAGATGCGAAAACTTTGAGCAAGATGGGTGCTGCATTTGCAGAATGCCGATCAAAAGAAAATGCGCAAACGATTTTCAATCTTTGCACCAATTCAATCGTGATCCGACCACTTTTGTGCGGTGATTTGTCACCATGGATGAGAGCAGGGTCCACCATTAAACGCCAGAGACGAAACAGCAGTCGAAGCAGTGGGTGGAAGACGGTGTTTCAGCACCAAAGAAAGCGAAGTCGATCGCATCTGTCGGAAAGTTAATGGCTAGCGAGTTTTGATACTCAGTCTTTCGTATGCTAATCCTCATTCCATGATCCTCCAGTATTTTACACCACTTGGCCAGTGCTGCCTGCAAAGCAACGATATCTTTGTTGCCTAGGACAATGTCATCGGCGAAGAGAAGGGATGTTTCTAGGCCATCAGAAGTGAGTGCTAACAAGTAGAGCATAATGATGCTGAAGATCAAGGTACTCAATACACTGCCTTGGTGAACTCCGACTTTAACTGGAAATTCTTCAGACTCACCAGCTGTGCATCTAACTTTAGTGGTTGCCCCATCATGTTGTATCATCTTGATATATGCCGCGGGGACCTGAAGTGCTCTTAGGGCAACCCATATCAGATCACGAGGAACTATGTCGAAGGCCTTCTCCAAATTGATGAACACAAAGTGGAGGTCCGGTCGTACATCACGATGCTTTTTCATCGTAACACGTATGCACTGAATAGCATCGACTGTGGACCGACCCCCCACAAAGCCGCATTGATTGTCATCCGACCGTACAATCTCTTTCAATCGATTGCAGACAATGTGTGAAATGTTTACTTCAATGCCCTATAGTTGTCGAGCTTACGTGAGTCACCCTTGTTGTTATAAACGGATGGAAGCTTTTTCTTAAAGCATCAGGCATCGATTCTCTCTCTCTCTCTATTGCTCTAACCCCTTGTGGGGCATAGCGCGTCAACTGTTCCATTTGGCCCAGTGGACGATTCTCGGCATAAACTGGTTTCGGAGAATGCAGTTGCCAGCATACACCTCCAGCACATCCATGGCCACGAACGTCGTCGTGGACGGGACTCGAACCCGAAACGCCGGTAGTCAAACATGAGACTGATGCCTCAACACACTGCGCTACCGGTCGCCCCAGGCATCGATTGCCCTCTTTTAATTTTGTGAAATGAGTATTTACAGTGCAAGCTCGCAAATTTAACGACCGGTTTACTCCGGTTTGAATTCCAATAAATTCAAAATTTCCAAGCATTGAACTTTCCTTTTCTCAAAACTACTACTACTATCGTGAAACACGGAACATTCACAAAAAAAAGGAAATTGGTTTTTTGCTTAGAAATTTAAGCTTCCCGATTAAATTTTCCAGCAACTCTAAACTCTGAGTGTCCAAATTTGTGAGCTGGCACTGTACATGATTTAATTTCAGGCGACGAACCCATCGAACCACAATCTAGGTGCCATAAACAAAAGCTTGACGAAGGTATGATACCTTCGTTGTGACTTATAGTGCATTTGCTACTTTGAAATTAGTGGTAAAACTTGTTCCGATTTCATTGTTCCTATGAGAGGTGTGTGAAATAGTAAGCCGATTGCAACCAAATTTAATAAATTGGTTTGGCAGTCAATATGATTGAATAGTTTTAAATTTCGTAAAGATACCTTCAGAAATAAAATTTTGGAACGGTCGTTCCTATGACAGCTATATGATAGAGCATTCCGATTTCAACCAAACTCGGAAATATGATTTCGCTTAAGATATTATTGATTACAGTGAAAATTAAAAAAGATATCTTCAAAAATAAAAAAGTTTTTCTCACAAAGACGAATTTTTGAACCGGTCGTTCCTATGGCAGCTATATGACGTAGTAGTCCGATTCCGCTGATTCCGACATATTTCCAGCGTGCATTAGAAAAAAGGCTTTGTGCAAAATTTAAGAAAGATATCTTTAGAAATTAAAAAGTTTTTCTCACTAAGACGAATTTTTGGACCGGTCGTTCCTATAGCAGCTATATGACGTAGTGGTCCGATTCCGTTGGTTCCGACATATTTCCGGCGTGTAATAGGAGGAAGGTTTTGTACAAAATTTCAGCTCGATAGCTTTAAAACTGAGGGACTAGTTTGCATAGAACCAGACGGACAGACGGACAAAGCTTAATCGACTCGTCTCATCATACTGAGCAAGAATGTATATGGTTTGTATGGTCGGAGATGCTTCCTTCTGTGCGTTGCAAACTTCATGACAAAGTTAATATACCCTATCATATCCGTGAATGGTATAAAAGTGCTGTCCTAGTTTTTCACGGTAATATCCATTGCCTAAATTCACATTGGGAACCGACTCAAAAGATATGATTGTGGCCAAAGAAAAGAAAGCGCGGGAAATGGTTGCGAGCACTTTTTCCAATGGGATTGCTCTCGTGCCACAACCACAAATATCGAGTTGGACATAAATACTCAGGCTTGTTCATGGTTGCGCGCGCTTTTTTCCAGTAGCATTGCTCTCGCACCACAACCACCTACTTTTGACTTGGTTTGACGGATGCGCCGTATATGGTCCACTCGGTTCATCCGGTTCGTCCGATTCATACGGCAATGCAATTCAAGCCTGCCAGTTCTTTCTGCTTCAAGTTATTGCTCTGAATCAATGATTGATGGATGGTTCTTTCACGGCGTCGCGAACTTGGAATGGAATCGGACTACTAGGTCATATACTCAATTGCCCTAACCCCTTGTGGGCATAGCGCGTCAATTGTTCCATGTGGCCCAGTTGACGTTTCGTTGGCATAAATCGGTTTCGGAGAATGGAGTTGCCAGCATGCACTTTCTGCACATCCATGGCCACGAACGTTATCCTGGACGGGACTCGAACCCGAAACACCGGTAGTCAAACATGAGACTGATACCTCAACACACTGCGCTACTCTGTCTTTGTTTGAAAAACTTCTTTTGTTCTTAAAGACATTCTTACCGATTTTCAACGAAATCAAACATTAATGTCACTACACCCAATTTGGTTAACATCAGGTCACTATTTCATACACCTCTATAGGAATAGTGGAATTGGAACGAGCTTTACTGTTAGTTTCAAAGCGGAAAATCCAGAAGGGATACAAATTCTCGCATATGGTCTTTCCTTATATGAGAAGTTAGCGTTATAGTAAAAATGGAACGTATGATACCCTTCACGCTTCGTTTCGGCTTGTTTAAATATTCATCAATTTTTTAAAATTCAAATTAACGGATAAAAAAAAAACATTTTGACCTTAACCTTGTTAACTAGGTTTCGTTGATACTGTTTTTTTTGTGCAAAAGCGCTTCATGAATTATATAATAAATAAGTTTTAAATTTATTAACCATCGAGCTTTATACATCCGCTTTAATTTGAGTAGGTATTACCCATATTTAAGAGTAACTTATCTCGTAAACTTGCTGCTGTGGATGGATATTTTATGTTAATTTATTTACATTTGGTTTAATGTATATTTTTTTTTGTCTTTCTCCTCCAAACAAACCGGACCCATATACAGACATACTCGCATACGGTTCATAATGTTCGTCAATATTAATTTAATGGTTTCTTTAACCTCGTGTTTTGTATTCGCAAGATACTTATGACTTGATTGAAATGTGGGACATAGTTTTCCAGATTCTTTACAGAAATCCGATGAATTGTTGACATGATTGTCAGTTAACAAAATGTTGGGGATTCCTCTATCTGCACTGACAATTTAAAGTAAATTTTTAGCAACCTGCTTCAGTTCAGAATTCTCACTTTTGCCCATTGCTTGCCATGAGATTTTTTGAAGATGAGAAGGATTTTGACGTTCGTTAAGCTGGGACTTTCACAACGAAAAATCGGGACATGAAATATCGCATAATTAGATGATAATTAGGTGCTGAAGTTAAAAATTTAGTGCTCCAGCCGTATCGTCACAATTGAGTATTTTATATGGAGGTGCTGGCTTGACGTCACGCTAGCAACCTAACTTTTTTAAACAACATACCGCATAATTAACGGCTAATCAGGTGCTAATTTGTTACATTCAAAAATTTAGGGCTCCAACCGAATCGTCACAATTAATTATCTATTTTATATCTATCTTTATTATAATTTTCGTAAGCCCCTTCATCCTGACATTTTCAGAAGTGGGATTTACATATTTAAAATGGCTAAAATAGTCGAAATTTCTACGCTAACGACAAAAGTTCTTCGACGAATGTGCAAAGACCGGGAGTTGCAAGACGGTGGGTCGAAAAGGCAGCTTGTGGAACGGTTACGAAAGGCATGCGAAGGAAACACGATTGAACTCGATAGCGAGCTGGAGGATGGCGACGACGAATTTAACAAGTTGACGGACGAAATCAACGAATTGAAAAGGTTGGTACGGTCATTGGCGTGGCGGCCATTAATGTGCCCCGGAACGATGTTTCAAATGAGACCCACACACATCGAGAACGTAAGACTAAATTAGCAGTGGTGATCGAAGTCGCAACGGTGACTAAAGTCGCAATGGTGACTAAAGTCGCAACTGTGACTAAAGTCGCAACGGTGACTAAAGTCGCAACGGTGACTTAAGTCGCAACGGTGACTTAAGTCGCAACGGTGACTTAAGTCGCAACGGTGACTTAAGTTGCAACGGTGACTTAAGTCGCAACGGTGACTTAAGTCGCAACGGTGACTGAAATCACAGCGGTGACTGAAGTCACAATGACAGGTCGCATTTGTGTTTTTGACACGGGACCGAAAGTGCGGTTTTCTCTGAGGCCCTTTCCCCAAAAAGGTGTCGATTTTCAGTGGAGTGTTGGAGCTGCATCGGTACTAAAGTTGGCGTCTTGTGCGAGCGATAGTAACCATAATCAACAACAATAACCACGATTGAGTTGCCATTTGTCCACAAGTCTCAAATCCACGTCCGCCGCCAGCAATAAATCAACGAGTAACCATAAGCCATTTCGAAGCCCACACAATATAGCGTAAACAATTTGGTCCTTTTGGAAAATGAAGTTCAAGGTACTGACATTCTCGGTATGCAGATTACGTCAAGAAGGTTTTGTTCAGTATATTCTTCGGGCTGCAGCCATAGTGTTCTTTCTTGCTATATCTCGACGAGATCATCGAGGAATCTGATGAAGATAACAATGGAATCGAGGACGATCCCTTATCAGGAATGGCCGAGCTGTCACCCTAACTATGCATCGAGTCGACTATAGAGACGAGAAACGACCGGCTTGTATTCGCGGATTAAGTAGGCTTTGGTCAATTAATAAAAATGTTTTTGTGAGTTGGACATATTTTAAATATAATTAAAAAAAACGGATCTTGTCAATAAACGTAAAATTAATAGAACTATCTTTATTATAATTTTCGTAAACCCCTCCATCCTGACAAGGGTTTCTAGCTTGATGTTATGCAAGCACCTCTGCAGAGAGGGGTCGTAGGCGCCACGCGCTTAACTTTAACCGACTGCCTGACTGCGTTAAGCGCGAACTTGTGTTTGGTTTTGGTCCAAGAATCGACCGCGTAATTCCCGATATCATCAAACTAGAACCCGCGTCACATAAACGTTATAAATTTTATTTCACGATTACCATGTAAATACTCCTAATCCTAGTGAAAAATCCTCTGCCCGTTCGACTAATTATGTTACTCAATGTCTAATCACAAAACTTCGGAGCTGTAGGTTCGATAAAAGTAAGTTAAAGGCACTTAAAAAGGTCGCAAAATCTTAAATTAGGCATTTAGCAGTAAGAAGTGTTAAATTTTAGGCAGCTGAAATAGGCTGCAAAAATGTTGAATTAGACATTTTTCTTCAATTAAGCTGTGTTTTCAATCAGCTTAAGTCGTCTGCCAATGATTTTTTTTGGTTTATTCCTCCCCTTTTCCAACAACACTTTACAATTTGCCTTAACAAGTCAAAACCTTATTTTTATACTCTAGATGAAATCTGAGAGTATTATAAGTTTGCCACAAAGTTTGTAACGCTAAGAAATAAGGCTCGCAGAAAAAAATGAATGATACAGAAGTTCATATTATCACTCGAATATCTCAAAACCGGATGTCCGTCTGTCCGTCTGTCCGTCTGTCCGTCTGTCCGTCTGTCCGTCTGTCCGTCCGTCCGTCCGTGACCTCTCTAGCTCGAGAACGCGTTGAGCTATGAAGTTCAAATTTTGCACACGTTATTTTTGACAAAAAATGAAGGCTAAGTTCGTGAACGGGCTAAATCGCTCCACCCCTTCTACCCCCTCCCATACAAAATGACACATTTTTGAAAATTTACAATAATCAGATTTTCTCAGAAACTATAAATCACATTGCTTTGAAATTTTTAATAAATCACTTTTATGATAATTGTGACCTATGTTATAAAACTTATTGTAATCCTCACCCTCCTTCTACCCCCTCCCATACAAACTGCACTATTTCATGAAATACGTTAAGCCAATTTACTCAGTACGTATACAATTTATCGGGCTGAAATTTTGTACTTAACACTTAATTAACAAAATAAGTTAGATTCAAAAACCAGGTTCAAATTCATCTAGAGTATTGCATGATTGGGGTTTACCCCAATCGTAGTTCTTTTATGTTTTAATTGCACTTTGCACCTCATATTTGCGCCATATCTGCTAAGACAGATTTTTCTTTGCTTTGCCTATTCGCTATGGCTCCCGACAAGAATGAGCAGTTGGCCTTTACATACGTAAAATCCCCTCACTTTTGATTTCTGCAAATGGTTGGTTGGTTGTTATAAGTGGTGACTTAGACAAAACCTTACCAGAGTCCAATTAGCGTAAAAAGCGCCGTTTTGAAGCCACAAACCTGGTGAAAATTTGTTATTAGCTGTTAGTCGGAAAATACAGTGGATGCTGCCTAGATCCAACCGGAGGACTTAAGGAAGTAAAGCAACTCCACAATCCTTACCCCCGACACATCCCCCAGGTTGTCAAGAAAGGCCTATCCCAATGTACGATGTCTGGTCCTAGCAAGGCCTGAGCATTCGCACAGGAAGTGAGTGAGGGTTTCTTTCTCATCTTCATTACCACAACTCCGGCAATGCATGTTGTAGGGGATACCGAGCCTGATTGCGTGATCCCCTATAGGCCGATGTCCCGTGATGACTGCCGTGAGCCTAGCGACATTTCGGCGCGAGTTGGTTATAAGATCCGATGTTGTCCTTCTGTCATAGGAGGGCCATATCTTTCTTGATACGGTGCAGGCGTGCAGAATCCGCCATTTGGAATCCGCAACCCTGAGGTAGTGATTGGATATATTGCACTTAATAGAAAATAGTGGAATACAAACAGGCACCGTTTGAGATTTGTCTAGAGCGGCGCCCCTTCTGGCCAGGTCGTCAGCCCTCTCATTACCCTCTATGTTCCTGTGACCGGGAACCCAAAGTAGGGTAATATTGAGCCATCTGCTAAGGCAAGCTAACTCCGCCCCACATCGCTCGACTAGCTTGGAGGATGTACTTATCGAGTTCAGTGCCTTGATAGGGGCCTGGCTGTCCGAGCAAATGACGATGCTTGGTTATCTGGTATGTCCCTGAGAGTGTGATAAGCTTTCATTATTGCGAGGGTTTCCGCTTGAAAGATGCTAGGATGATCTGGGAGGCGGTAACACTCCGAAATATTTAGTGCGTCAGGAAATATCCCTGCACCGACGCCGCAGTCCATTTTGGACCCGTCGGTGAAAATATTAATGTCAAAATCCTTCACCACTTCGCCTCCACCCCATTCAGATCTGGTGGAGAATTTGACAGAAAAGTTTCTCCTAAACCTTAGTTTGCGAACGGAATTTACCTTGGCTACATCCTGTGGCAACTGGTTTAGAATGTCGCTATGGCCGTACGGTTTAGCAGTCCAGCCTCCCGACTCTTTGAGCCTGACTGCACTGCCCGCCGCCAGTTGTTTGATAAAGAGGTCCATAGGTGGAAGGCGCAGGATCGCGTTTAGCGCTTCCCTTGGGCATGTTCGCATGGAAACTGTGGTACCAAAACATGCCGTTCTTTTCACCCTGCCAAGTTTTGTGACGTTATATTTTTTAGCAAGCGCTGGCCACCAAACCAACGACCCATATGTAAAAATTAGACGGACTACTGCTGTGTACATCCAAAGGACCATATTTGGCTTAAGGCCCCACCTTCATCCGAAGGTTTTCTTACAGGTGTAGAAGGCTATGCATGCCTTCTTTACCCGTTCTTCAATGTTTAACTTCCAGCTGAGTTTCGTTTCCAGAATGACACCTAAGTACTTTGCGCTGGGCGATAATTGGAGAGACTGTCCGTTTAGTTTAGGAAGGGTAAAATGTGTGTACTTAAGTTTTTGTGGTAAATAGCATCAGTTCAGATTTATCTGGGTTGACGCCCATGCCACAGCTTGTGGCCCAGGTGCTCACCATACCCAGGGCCCTTCCATGATTTGACTAATCACGGAGCGACACTACGATCGCCACGTCATCAGCGTACGCGACCACTTTAACCCCTTCTCAGTCAAGCCCAGCTAGGATTTTATTGATGACAACTAGTCAGAGTAACGGTGAGATGACGCTTCCCTGAGGTGTCCCTCTGCATACATATCTATTTAGGTGCCGGTTTGCTAAGTTCGCATGAATTAGTCCAGATGTTAGCAGAGTTTCTATTCAGCTGCTGATTATGATAATGAATAGATTCGATGCGAACATGTTGTTGAATGCACCCTCTATTTCGAGGAAAGCAGATAAAGTATATTGCTTATACTGAAGGCTCTGTTCGATGGTGCGCACCACCTCGTGGAGAGCCGTTTCTCTGCATCTACCCTTGAGGTAAGCGTGTTGCGCCTTCGAAAGCGGTGATCCCTCCAGGGTTTGTCGGAAGTGTAGGTCAATGATACGCTCTAAGGTTTTTAGTACGAAGGAGGATAAGCTGATCGGTCTGAAATCTTTCGCTATTTCATGCCGTCGCTTGCCTGCCTTCGGTATGAGCGCGACTCGAACCCTTCGCCACGGCTGGGGACGTGGTTGAGTAGGAGACAGCTTCAAAAAACACCAGTAGCCTGGGAACTACTAAGTCTTGGAATTCCTGAAGCATAATAGGTAGTATGTCGTCT
The DNA here is from genome assembly GCA_964017055.1 of Chloromyia formosa. Classification (NCBI taxonomy): domain Eukaryota; kingdom Metazoa; phylum Arthropoda; class Insecta; order Diptera; family Stratiomyidae; genus Chloromyia; species Chloromyia formosa. The sequence continues at coordinate 34,731,269 of OZ024816.1, read as the reverse complement.
GCCCCCGTGATTTGCAAGGAGAGAAGCTGTTGATTGCCCAGGATACCCTTTCCTCTGTGACAATGGAAAGCACAAACTCACTTTGTGTGCACTCCGCGTTACGCGGTTCCGGGCCTTCCATGCAGGTTTCCTTGCATCCAGGAAAGTGTGTGTTCAAAAGGAGCTCCAGGGATTCGGCAGTGGATTCTGTCCAAGTGCCATCCGTTCTCTCCACTAAGGACGGATTGGAATGCTCTTTGGACAGGATCTTGCTAATCCTTGCTGTGTCCTTAATGTCATCCAAAGATTGACAGAAGTCCTCCCACGCTTGAACTTTCGCCGCCTTAATGGCTTTTTTGTATATTTTTAGGCAATCCTTATAAGGCTGCCAGAATTTATGTTTGTTGCAGATATTGAAGATCTCCCTGATCTCCTTAGTCAGTTTTCTTAGAATTAAAAAAAAAAACAAAAAAGAGATCCTTTCTTTCTTCTTTTAACCGGACACGAAGCTTTGAAAGCGAACGAAGTTGAAGAATAAAAAAAAATATTTTTTTTTTGTGCAAATTTGAGATTTTTAGGGTGACGAAAGGGAAAAGTGACAAAAAAAAATTATTTTTCCATCCCGGGGCCCGGGAACTAAAAATATCCCATTGACTGTTACAATTTCGTATTCCAGTTTCGACCATGACATTTTGGCATTTTCTCTCTAAAATATGTGCTAGCCATTTAAAAAGCCGCTGTGGCGGTTCAATACCATATTTATTTTATAATTAAGAAACCATTATTTTACATTTTAAAATCACCATTCCAGTTCATAATTATTCTAACAATTTAAATTCATTTCCCATTAATTATTCACTCTATTTTCATTCCAACATTCCACTGTAACTTCCGTTTTTATTTCAACTTGTCTCCTATTTCAATTTAATCATCTTTATGATGACTGGCTCACTCACTCACTCTCCACCATCGTATCAAGATGGTCGCTTAATATATTAAACATCTTTTGCATATATAAACCGAACATTATAATAAATAAACAACTATTGTATAAAATGTGATAACCATAAAACTAAAGGAATAAATTAATTGTTTTATGATATAAATAGTGTTCTGTGCATAATAATTACAATAAGTGCAATCTTATACATTGGGTGGGACAATTGGTGACCCCGACCATACAAAAAAAAACACATTCAACTTCAATTTGCGACTATCAGGCTTGGGATTAAGTGCGGAAATCTTTTGACGTCGCCTAATAAGAATGTAAAGTTTGGATTCTTGAAACCATACAAGATATTCCCGGATTCCCAATTGGACACGTGGTTTTCCTGATTCCATAACACGTGAAACATCGGAAATATACATTTTCGAATGACATTTTCGCTTGGAAAAATTGAGTATCTGGTACAACAATCCGCAGGTATCGACATTTATGTTTTTATTTCTTTTTCAAGTTTGACCGTCACAGCGAAGACAACATTTTTACGTCAAAATCATCGGTAGTGCATACATTCTCGGGAGTATATTCATCAGTTCAGCTGAACTTTGTGCGGCTACTGAAGTGATATCCGACGTGCAACACTCGACTCACGCCACAATTCAGCAAGCCTCAGATTTACGGCGTCCTGACACCCACGGGGCTCTGACATTCCACAGCGCCCCCAAATCTACAGTGCTCCCACTTCTACAGCGCCTGGACGGTTCAGATCAGCAAGCTCCACACGACGTCAACCGCCACCACAATACATTTTATTGCCGCGCTTTTGAGTTTTCCCAGTGCGCCCCACACTCTCAGCATAACAGCCTCAGCACGCCGCATCGTCACGCTACAGTGACATCCGGAGCGCCCACACACCGTTCCCCAACATACGGAGTGCCCACATAAAGTGCTCCAGCACACGGCGCCCCAAACATCCGGAGCGCCTACATACCACCGCACCCAAGCACAGAGAGCGTCCGCACACACTGCCCCACACACACATACGGAGCATTCGCACACGCCTCGACAGCACGCAGCGCCTCAGTATCCGGAGCACTCGCACGCGCGCCGCACATCCAAGTACGTCACGTTTCACACGACACACAAGACGGCAAGTCAAATCACTCCAGGTACGAAGCAATTGCCGCACCACATCGGGCCTCTAGGCAAGTTGCCTACAGCGCGCAACGACACCGTGACAGCGAAGTAAACATCAACGAAGGCTATTAATCCTAAGGTGAATTTTTGTTTTCAAATTTAAATATCTATCCATTCCTATTATTGTATTTCCCAAATATTGTAAAATTTTGTAAATATGAGTACGACAGGGGAGACAAAAACTACTGGAGAGTGTAGTAATGATATTCCTAAAAATAGTCTGTCGAGTAGGGAAGCCGGTTCTTTTATCCCTTTCGCATCAACTTTGAAAATACCACCATTTTGGGCTAATAGGCCAGATTTGTGGTTTGCCCAGGTAGAGGCTCAATTTCGTGTCAAAGGTATTAGCACCTCAAACACGAAATATGACTATCTTGTCGGCGCTTTGCCACCTGAAAATATGGAATTAGTCGCTGATATCCTTCTAAATCCAAGCACAGGTGTAGACAAATACGACAATTTAAAAAAAGTTCTGTTGGAGAGAAGTAAGGATTCAGAAGAGAGGAGATTAGATACTCTCCTCCACCAAATGCAATTGGGTGATTACAAACCTTCCGAACTTTTCCGACACATGGAGTCTCTAGCTGGGGGTAATAGCCTAATCAATGTATCTTTACTTAAAAAATTATGGGTAAAAAAACTCCCTTCTTCGGTACAAGCGTGTCTAATCGCAATTGAGGACACACATACGCAGGAGCAAATGTTCTCCATAGCCGATAAGATATATGATTCCACCCGTACAGCAGTATCTTCGGTAGATCATAAGAGCAAACCAACAAGTTCGTCTTGCGCAATTGAAGAAATAGTGAACGAATTATCTAACCGCATAAAACGGTTGGAAACTCGAAATCCTCGTAGCACAAAACGAAGTTCTTCCCAAAATAGACAAAAATCCAAAAATAGGTCCTCTACCAATAACCAAAATGGTCACAGTTTATGTTGGTACCATTATAAATTTGGGAATAAAGCAAATAAATGCATAAGTCCCTGCAAATTCACCAAACAAAATGAGCAAAAAAACGAAAAGTAGAAACTTCGACTGCGGCATCGGAGATTCGCGACATTTCACGCCGCTTATTCGTAACTGACAGGTCAACAGGCACACAATTCTTAATTGATACAGGAGCCGACGTCTCCATTGTATCAAATCGAGGATTCCCCAACATAATGCCCAACACATCCTTTAAACTCGTATCGGCAAACGGATCCCCGATCAATTCATTTGGTGTTAAGTGTCTATCATTGGATTTGGGATTTGGAAAAACTTACAAACATAATTTTGTAATAGCCGCAGTTGACCACCATATTATAGGAGCTGATTTTTTGTATGCCAATAATCTATTAGTAGATCTAAGAGATCGTAAACTTATACACAAACAAACACTACTTTCAATAAATTGTGTTGTTCGTGAAGTTAAAGTTTGCTCTCCTAAACTTTTTCCAATTCAAGGAGAATTTGGCTCTATACTTAACGATTTCCCCTTACTTAAAACTCCTCTCGATTTTAACATGGACATTAAACATAACGTGTTACATTACATCAATACTAATGGTCCATTACCTTCAACTAAACCTAGGAGACTCAATCCGCAGAAGTTTAAGGTGGCAAAAGCAGAATTTGAAGAAATGGTTAGGTTAGGCATCTGCCGACCATCTTCTTCGCATGTTGCTTCTCCCCTACACATGGTCCCAAAAAAGGAAGTCGACCAATGGCGTCTTTGCGGAGACTACCGTTTATTAAACTCTGTAACCATCTTCGATAAGTATCCTTTGCCTAACATACAAGACTGTACGATACAAATACATGGTTGCAATATTTTTTCAAAAGTTGATCTAGTAAGAGCATATAACCAAATACCAGTAGCGCCTGAAGATGTTCATAAAACAGCTGTTACAACCCCTTTTGGTCTGTTTGAATTTACCCGAATGCCCTTTGGAGTTAAAAATGGAGCTCAAACATTTCAACGCTTCATTAACCAAATTGTCAATGGATTGGATTTCATTTTTGTATACGTTGACGACATACTCATTTTTAGCAAAAATCCAAATGAACATAAGGAACATTTGCGACTACTTTTCGCAAGGCTACAAAAATTCAACATTAAAGTCAATCCAGATAAATGCGTATTTGGCCAATTAGAAATTGATTTTCTAGGTCACTCAATATCTGGAGAAGGCATTGTACCATGTAAAGATCGCGTTCAAGCCATTATTGATTTCCCGACTCCTGCATCAATTAAGCAACTACAACGATTTTTGGGTATGGTTAATTTCTACCATCGTTTTCTACCTAACATCGCTAATATAGCTGCATCGTTGTATGACTTACTAAAGAAAGTCAAACCCAAAAGGAAGGAAAAAGTTGAGTTTCAATGGTCTAAAGTGCACGAAGAAGCTTTCGATCGTATTAAAAAGTTATTACAAACTCAAACACTTCTTGTTCACCCTAATATTAATGCAAAGATTGGTCTATGGGTGGACGCCTCAAGTGATGCTGTTGGTGCAGTTCTCCAACAGTGCAGTTCTGGAAAATGGGAACCACTTTCTTTCTTTTCAAAGAGATTACAGCCAGCTGAACGAAAATATTCGACATTTGATAGAGAACTCCTGGCAGTATATCTTGCTATCAAACGATATAGGTACTATGTAGAGGGAAGAGACTTCACTGTATATACAGATCACAAGCCTTTGACAAAAGCACTTACATCGAAAACCGAGAAGAATCCTAGACAAACCAACCACTTAGATTATATATCGCAATTTACGAATGATATCAGACATATTAAAGGTTGTCAAAACATAGTCTCGGATACTCTATCTAGATCTCACATCAATACTGTGGATCAGATAGATCAATTAAATTTCGAAATTTTACAACAGGAACAAAATAAAGACCATGAACTTGAAGAAATTCGCCAAAAGTCGTTGAATTCGCAACTTTCTTTCAAGCTCGAGAAAATAAACATTCCATTGGAGGATCAAGGGATTTGGTGTGAAATCTCTACAGGTAAAAACAGACCGTATATCCCCTTATCTCTTCGTCGTGTAGTTTTCAATTCAATCCATAACCTTTCCCATCCCGGGATTAGATCCACACGAAAGTTGATTGCTTTGAAATATTTTTGGCCAAAAATGAACTCAGATATAAACACATGGGCCAAGACATGCATATCTTGTCAAAAATCAAAAGTTTATAAGCATACGTCATCACCTTTCGGCGAGTTTGAAGTACCTTCGGGTAGATTCGCACATATCCATATGGATTTGGTAGGACCGCTTACGCCATCCAAGGGCTACACATATCTGCTAACCATCAGAGATCGGTTTTCACGTTGGCCAGAGGCAATCCCAATTCGAAATATATTCTCGGAAACCGTTGCAAAAACTCTCATACACGAATGGATTTCTCGATATGGTGTACCGGAAACCATAACTACAGACCAGGGTACCCAATTTGAGTCAAACTTATTCAATGATCTGACGAAAATTTTAGGTTGTCATCGTATTCGCACTACTGCTTACCATCCTCAGGCGAATGGATTCATAGAACGCTTCCACAGACAATTAAAAGCTGCAATTAAAGCAACTAATGACCCCAAGAATTGGCATGATAATTTGCCCTGGATACTTCTCGGGATCAGATCAGCTCTAATGGAAGATATCGGACTAGCCCCTGCACAATTATTATATGGACAAGCTTTAAGACTGCCCGGGGAAATTGTCGTTTCTGACACACACCCTGACCGACAAATTACGTCAAATTTAGGTAAAGATATTAAAAATTCAATTTCAAAAATTAGACCTAGTACTTCGAGAGTTCGACACCAAAAAAATATTTTTGTACCAAAAGACTTTAATACATGTTCACATGTTTTGGTTCGCGAAGAAGTAAATAAAGGTAGTTTTTGTCAACCTTACAGCGGACCGTATAAAGTATTATCGAAGAGAGGTAAAAACTTTCTAATTCTTTTTAATGATAAGGAACGATTAATATCTATTGATAGGTTAAAACCTGCTTATATATTAAATCCAGATATGTTTAACGCAGAGCGAAGTACTAGATCAACTAGCAAAACTAAAGTAATGTTTAAAATTTAATTTAATACTGAATTCTTCAATAAAATTAAGTTTTAAAGAAATTTATGTAAAATACATTTATAGGACTACAAACATTCATTGTATAGAATACCGATATACAATACAATACATACTAGTATATAACTGAATTGAATTATATGAATTGCATGCTATACAATTGGACTGTTGCGATAGTTATTCATATTGTACTTTAAATTTGTAACAATCTTTTACATAAGGGGGGAGTGATGTGGCGGTTCAATACCATATTTATTTTATAATTAAGAAACCATTATTTTACATTTTAAAATCACCATTCCAGTTCATAATTATTCTAACAATTTAAATTCATTTCCCATTAATTATTCACTCTATTTTCATTCCAACATTCCACTGTAACTTCCGTTTTTATTTCAACTTGTCTCCTATTTCAATTTAATCATCTTTATGATGACTGGCTCACTCACTCACTCTCCACCATCGTATCAAGATGGTCGCTTAATATATTAAACATCTTTTGCATATATAAACCGAACATTATAATAAATAAACAACTATTGTATAAAATGTGATAACCATAAAACTAAAGGAATAAATTAATTGTTTTATGATATAAATAGTGTTCTGTGCATAATAATTACAATAAGTGCAATCTTATACATTGGGTGGGACAGCCGCATTAAAGTCATGCTCGCTGGACAAAATCCAAAATCGTTCCGGTTGATATCAATCAGACTTCACTTGACACCATTCTACCTTGTGCTTAATTTCCACATATTAAGAGTACTGGCTCCGGTGCTCAGCGAACGTCTGGTCAGGTTGTTTCACAACGTTGTGATCTCAACTTGGCATTCAAATGTCTATGTAGCAAGTGGAAAACAGATGTACGAATACGTATCTCAAACTCTAGATATGGCTTCCAATCTGTTCAAGATCCTCATAACTAATCACAATTTAATTGATTTTTCTCTTGATCACGATAAATACATACATATAAAGACTTGGTCCCTACTCACCTTGGTACGGTCACGAAGACCTTATCACGCCAAACCTCAACACCCAATGGTAAATTGTTATCCGGAATATATTGTCCAGACTGGAGTGCTTGCTGTTCAGCTTCCTTGGAGGGCCAGTCATAGGTCATTTGCTTCCACGCAAATTTCTCTTCTAATTTGGCCGCTTCACACTGCTGAGCGGCTGCAAGGGCCATGCCCACAATTACAAATTGAGCGATCCGCATCTTACACTTATTTTATAGTAACGAATATCGCGAAACTCACGTTCGAACAGTTCGCGGGACAATCTATAACTGATTTCAGTAATTGTAAACTAACTGACCATCTAAACTTTGGTTGGTTAACTTCTTTTTTTTCTTTGGCGTCAAAGTGACGAGCGGACAATCCACTATTATTAACCACGACCGAACTACAGACGATATGGCTGTAGAGTTGTTTTTTAAAGGTGGTTTGTTACTGGTATCTTAAGATACAGGCAGTATGTTTTGGATTTGCGTATAGAAATACTGTTACCGCGATAAAACGCGATTTTCGTGTGCCATTGAATCATTGTTGCCTTAGTAACTTTTGTTGGTGGCGTTTCATGCCACTTTCGTTTTGTACGAGTAGGTGCTGTTGGTCACGCTCTCGGAGACTTACAACCTATCGATGATGATTTCAAGCATGAAGCAATTTAATGTCAACCTGGATTTTTCCGAGAATCTTCACAGTATTTTTATACCCTAGACTTTTAGTATAGGGTATATTGTTTTTGTCACGACGGAAATATGTAACACCTTAAAGGAGGCTCTGGAGGTATAGCAATGTATATATATAAATGATCAGGGTCACCTCCTGATTCGATTTAGCCATGTCTGTCTGTCTGTCTGTCTGTCCGTCTGTCTGTCTGTCTGTCTGTCTGTCTGTCTGTCTGTCTGTCCGTCTGTCTGTCCGTTCGCACGATAACTTTCGATAGAATGAAGCTAGGGCCATGCAATTTTGGTCAAATGTTGGTAGTATGATGTAGTTGGATGGTATTGAAATTGGGCATAATCTGGCCAAGAGAACGCCTACCTCCCCTACATATGTAAAATATTGAAATGTATCTATAACTCCCGATTAAAAAATCATGAAAAGCTCTAGCTTTGGTATATTACTAGTGAGGGTATTCTTATACTCTCCTGGGAAAATAAAATCGATCAGTTGAAAACTAACGGTAATTTTCTTACAAAGAGCCCCGTACTACCCTACTTTTCTGGTTTTTTGTCTATAACTCTTGAACCAATTGACGTAGATACCTGATTTTTGGCATGTAACCCTGAGGAAAGAAGCTGCTTGAGTTTTAGTAAGTTGGGCATAATCAGATCAAAGGAACGCCTACCTCCCCTACAAAATTCCAAAAATTAAATATTATTTTAATTACGATAACTTTCGATAGAATGACACTAGCGAGTTGAAAATTTGGCAGAATGTTGGTAGTAAGATCTAGTTAGTTGTTATTGAAAATGTGTAAGATCCGACCCAAGGAACCCCTACCTCCCCTAGAAATGAAACTTAAAATAAGCGATAACTAATGACAAAATAAAGCTAGCGACTTGAAATTTTGGCCAAATGTTTGCAGCGGGATCCAGTTGGCTGATATTGAAAATACTTAAAATTCGACTAACGAAACCCCTACTTCCCCTATAAATGAACTTCAAATAAGCGATAACTTTCGATAGGGTGAAGCTAGAGACTTGAATTTTTTTTAAATGTTTGTAGGGTGATTTAATTAGTGATGTGTGATAATGATGGGCAAGATCCGACCCAAGGAACCCCTACCTCCCCTACCTCCCCTACAAGTGAAACTTCAAATAAGCAATAACTTTCTATAGAATAAAGCTAGCGACTTGAAAAATTCGTCAAATATTTGTAGAAGGTGTTAGTTCATTGAGTTTGAGAATGGTCAAGGTCCTCCTGAATGGGTGTCAACCTCCCCTATAAACTGGCCGTATAGGAAACTCACTTTTAATGCAAATGGTCGTTGCCAATTGGTACTTTCGGTATCACCACTAGGTCTGTACAAGTCTAGGGTATATACGCTTCGGACTCCGGGCCGAAGCGAAGCTTCGGTCTGGTTTTTGTATATGTTGTGTATATACACTCCCAATCACTTGGATAGGTCCACGATATATCTCGGAAAGGACAAAGGGCATATTCTGGAAACTTCACGACATTATACCAGGACCTTGGAACAGAAAGGGCGAATCGCGAAATTGAGGTGTTGCGAAATGGGGCTCAAAGTTTTGAATGTACTTCAAAATATCACGGGCGAATGTATTACTTCTAATTTATTCCTTTTTATACCCTAGACTCATAGTATAGGGTACATTGTTTCTGTCACGACGAAAATATGTAACACCTTAAAGGAGGCTCCGAAGGTATAGCAATGTATATATATATAAATGATCAGGGTCGCCTCCTGATTCGATTTAGAATTAAGAATTAAGTTTCTTTCCTTTTTTTTTGCGAACGGCCGATTCAGTAACGTAGAGTGTAGTTTAAGTGGCAATAATTTACCGAATAATAAGTTTTAAAACGTTTCACGCCAAGAGTTTATTAATTATTCGAGAGAGGTGAACTCCGGGTCGAATTGAGGAGCCTGAACCGTAGTCCGCTCATTCGCACTTGGTGCGGATTCAAAGGTTTCGTCCCGGCTGGGGAAATTTCAAAGTGTGTGGCGCCCCACGCCCTTGCTCCGCAGTGAGCCGGCACCAGCCGCGGACCTCTGAAAGGTTGACCTGTAACAAGTTGCCAGCATGCACCTCATGCTCCCAATTCAGCCGCCTATCTACGACAAGTCGGAAGGTACTATGGTTTATTATTACGCTCCGCACCACATGGGAAAGACAACACAAACATCCATGGCCACAAGAGTCGTCGGGACTCGAACTTGAAACGCCGGTAGTCACAAATGAGACTAGTGCCTCTACGCAATGAGGGTGCAAGTGTAAGCAACTGCAAATGTAAATAAGTCCGGTTTGTTTGCTTTGTCCGTCTGTCTGTCCGTCCGCCTATTTCTATGCAAACTAGTATTTCAGTTTTAAAACTATCAGGTTGAAATTTTGCACAAAGCCTTCTTTCTATTGCAGGCTGTACATATATATGTTGGAACCAACGGAATCGGACCACTGCGTCATGTAGCTGCCATAGGACCGGTCCAAAAGTATGTGTTTGTGAGAAAAACTTTTTTGTTTGTAAAGTATCCTAACCAAATTTCATATTTTTCAATGGTAGTAGTAGTAGTAAAAGATTCAAGAGTTGCCTCCTGGATGTGCGAAACAAGAAGGGTGCCGATATTGGGATGGGAAGAGACCATTATCTTATGATCGCTAATGTTCGACTGCGTATTGCAGCCGTGCGCCGCCCCAGCGATGAAAGATCCAGGCTCCGCAAATTCAACACCGCTCGATTAAATCCAGCTGCCTTACAACAATATAATGACCATCTTGCGCAAAAAGCAGCTGAGATAACTAGTCACCCAGATAGTGACATAAACGAAAACTGGGATGCCATAAAAAATGCGTTTATTGATAGCGCAAATACCATCCTTGGCCCAAACCCGGATTGCCGAAATAAGCCCTGGATGTCCGACGCTTCATGGCAGCGGATTGTTGAAAGAAAGGACTTGAAAGTTCATTTGGCTGCAGCATCAGACGACAATCGAAGCAGCATCGAACTCCTTTACCGTCAGAAAGCTCGAGAAGTTCAGCGTAGTGTGCGACGCGATAAAAGAATTTATGCGAATTCTCTTTTAGCCTCAGCAGAAGAAGCCGCAAGAAGTGACAACTTAAACGCCGTATACGGTGTCATCAAGGAGTTTACAGGTGGTCGTAACTCCTGCCAACATCCGGTGAAAGATAATGATGGAAGACTACTTATCTTGGAAGAAGATCAAATGAGGCGGTGGAAAGAACACTTCGCCGCGGTCTTGAACCGTGTAACCTCTGGTGAAGTTCCCCCTCATATAGATAATTTAGCTAACCATCAAAATGTGCGTATACGGTCCACTGCCCCGACTAAAGAGGAAATAGTCACTGCAATTATTGCACTAAAACGAGGAAAGGCCGCCGGACTCGACGGTATCCCTGCCGAACTTTATCAAGCAGCGCCAAGCATAACTACCGATTTGCTGCACCCACTTGTTGATAAAGCGTGGAATACAGAGACCTTTCCCACTGAGTGGAAGGAAGGTTTGATCATCCAACTTCCACAGATTGTAATAATTGGAGAGGAATTTGTGTGCTTCCTGCCGTTGCCAAGATAATAGCTAAAATCATCCTGGAAAGACTAAAGGCCCACTTAGAAAGCACAATTGATGAAGAGCAGGCTGGCTTTCGATCCGGATTCTCCTGTGTCGATCACATTAACACCTTGCGAATCATCATCGAGCAATGCGCTGAATACGATTCTCCGCTTCACTTGCTTTTCATCGATTTCGAAAAGGCTTTCGATTGTTTGAACCGGGAATCTATATGGGCGGCCTTCCGCAGGAGAGGCATCCCAGAGAAGCTTGTGGCTATTATTAAGGCAACCTATGACGGCGCGAAATGTCGCGTTTTCCATAAAGGTAAGGTGTCGGGGGACTTTGAGATTCGCAGTGGATTTCGGCAGGGGTGCATCCTCTCGCCGATCCTATTCCTCATAGTGATCGGCGACGTGTTGCATGCAGCCCTATCCGGACTCGACAGAGGAATTCAATGGACTTTGACATCTTATCTACATCATCTTGACTACGCTGACGACATATGCTTCCACTCCCACAAAATCATATATCTGTCCGCAATGGCGTTAGATCTCGAGAGGCAGGCAAGCAAGGTTGGGCTAAAGATTAATACCAACAAGACCAAGGTTCTTAGCCCGCCGTTGCGAAAAAGAAATCCGACACCTGTTGCCATCAATATTAATGGGCAGCCTGTGGAGAAGGTGGACAACTTCGTCTACCTAGGTAGCATTGTTGCCGAAAATGGTGGTAGGAGCAGGACATCGTTCGTCGTATCAACCAGGCTAAACGCGCATACGGCATGCTGTCCAAAATCTGGCAGAGCAGTTATCTCAGCATCAAGACCAAGCTGGACCTCTTTCGCTCCCTGGTACTATCAGTGCTTTTGTATGGGAGCAGTACATGGAAAGTTTCTGTAGGAGTTACCAGAAAGCTGCAAGTTTTCGTCAACTCATGTCTTCGTCGAATTTTAAGAATTTTCTGGCCCGAAACAATATCAAATGAAGAGCTAAGTCGGCGTACGGGTCAGATGCCAATCGACGAATTGATACACAGGCGAAAATGGCAGTGGATAGGTCACACATTGCGGAAGAGTGATAACTGCATTGCTTTGCATGCCATGAAGTGGAACCCCATTTCCAACCAAGGCCGACCAAGAGGGGGTCCTCGAATCACATGGCGTCGATCTGTGGCAAAGGAGTATCAGGCACTGGGTAAGTCTTTTGGGAAGTTGCGTCCCATTGCCCAGAACAGAGTACGATGGCGCGCAGGAGTAGTTGGCGCACTATGCCCCGCTAGGGGTTAAGGCAAAGTAGTAGTAAACTCCAAGAATACGACGATTTTGCAGCTATCGAATTTTCTATTTTAGAGGCTGAATTTTCGAGTGGCAGCAGGAAGGAGTATTTCAAACATAAACTATGCCGCTAAATAAAAAATTAGCAAATAAGAATTTGCCTATGATTATTGTTCTCCAGTGACGAAGCACACAACAACTAAAAATGGTAGTATCTTATTTCAATTATAGCAGCTAAGGCGATATTTCTTAGAACTATGCTGAAGATGGATTTGCCAAGGTTAGCTTTCAAGATTAACATTAATAGTGAGAAACTACAAAACAAAAAACTTATGGAGAGGTTTCCCGCATTTCAAATGTTCGCCACAATAATTGCCTCCTGACTTCTTCTATTTTGCAACTCTGCAATGTCTGTTCAATGATAGATTACATTAAAATCTTTTTTTTTGTTAGAAATGTGCTAGTCATTATCGCATTTACACACCGGTTTGGTGTACAAAATAGCTTCAGATAGTTGTCGCAATCGATCGGTACAATACACGATTTTTTTGTTATTGTCTGATTTTGAGCCTATAATGTACATAGATTCAAATCTACTAGTACAATTTGAATAGACAATATCTAGTTTGCATAACGATGACTAAATCAATTAGGAAGAATAATACTTGTTACTTGACTTTGATTAGGATAGGATCGTGACATTAATTTCATTGCTGCAATAATTGTGTATGAAAGTTATAAGGGAATATTTCAAGTGTCTAAGCGTGCGTTTACACGTGAACATCTCGCCGAATTTGAATGTGAATACAATAACAATAGCATTATATTCGCCGAACGGAACAGGCAATGTTCCCATCTATCCATTTCCCGAGAACTTTTTCGACGAATATTGCTGCGCGTCTTATGGAAAAAGCATTAAGACGACAAAAGGTGCATTCGGCGAATATGTTCAGAGCTGTTCCCATGAGGAATGGGAACGGGCGAAAATATTCGCCGAATTTAATGGAAATGTACCTTTTCATATGGAGGTATGTTTTCAAACGAGGGTCAACCATTGAGAGAAAATGTATATGCTACGAATCTATTTCAATCGTCTTGCGTTTCACACAAATTGCCAGCAGATAGATGATGGGTAATTTGAGTTGAGTTGTTGTTTGTTTGGGTTTTTTTTTGGTTTGTTTTCGATTTTATGACACCAGGTCAGAAAATAATGAAATAAGGACAAATGGATATTTTTTTGTGAGGTGTTAGATCGAAATGCAATCAGATGTTAGTCTGATTGATTAAAATGTAACTGTTTGAGCTATGTAGGTATATTAGATAGATATATTAGTATAAAGATGTACGTATATTATTTAACCCATATTTTCGTATAATTTGCTTATCGATGTATACATTGAGGTAGGCAATTGATTCTGAAACGTAAAATTGTACTACAAAAAAGATCTTATTAATCTCTGCCGTATGATCAATATTTTCAATGGGTGCGTTCCGTGAAAACCCTAAACGTTCTAAGTTGGTTTGAATTCAGTTCAATTTCAGGTGGAGATGGCATGTAAAATACAAACTAGTGAAATGAATCAGAAAATTGTTCTGGTTGATTTCCCTTTTTATCGTTTGACATGCATTTGCTAAATACTTGAAACGTAATTGCAACGTTGAGAATCCTGAACCTAGGCAATGGGTGGTATGCATAATAATGAGGATATACTCAAGAGTGAAGTCTACTGAGGACATTCCTGAGTCTGCTATGTTCGGTGAATCGAGTGAAAAATTTGTATGCCTAAAACTACTTTCCGCTCCACAGTGAAAATTGAGTGGAATTCTGTCAACTCAGCTTTACTCCACTCGACTCAGTTTATGCATACCACCAAATGTATGGCATGTACCCGAAACGTACAATTGGTGTAATTATTCATTTTGGAGTCATTTTGATTTCGGTGTCAGATCAAAAATAACGACACGAATCTGCGACGAGCGAACTTAAACAGCCATCATACAGACACTTCGCCGCATGGGGCCGAATTACGGGCACAGTATAGAAAGGTTTAGAGGCGGATGGCGGAGAAAGAAGTTTATTTCAGCTAATTCATTTTCAACTCTGATCCAGATGTGATCCCATACAAGACCTGGATGAAAATTGGTCTCTCATTTTCTATCTACTGATTAACAGATACAGTGTCTACAAAGAACAGATACAGTACCAACTGACCAACAGATACAGTATCTACTGAGCAACAGATGCAATAAATATTGGCTAACAGACACAGTATATGCTGAGCAACAGACTCATTATCTATTGACCAAAAGATACAGCCCCTATTGAGCAACAGATAAAGTATCTACTGAGAAACAGGTAGATGCAGAGACTCAAAAAGCCTTCAGCAATAGTCTATTTCATTTGTCTCTACACTGAACAAACAACATTCATCGCACTTTATTCCCGTCTAATCTAATTTTATATGCGACGGGCCATAAACAAGAAATTTTCCCCACTACACAAAAATGTGGATGTATGTACAATACGTACCTATAATACTAGGCTGCATGTAATGTATTCCTTCACAAAACCACAATTCCATGTTGGTACATATTTGCATATTACTTGTACTTTATTCACTTAAACTAAAATAAAAAAAAATCCATACAATGTACGTGACATACGTACAAATTAGTTGATTTACAGCATTTAGATAGAGTTCCAAACAATCTAAATTAAACTTCGCCTTCGTGTGATCATTGCTTTCATCCATAAATTTCACCATCAAATTGATTTCCCAATGCAAAACAATAACAAGTCAAAAACCATAACCCAGTAATATGAATTTGCGGTAGAAAAATGCATACCCGATATCTACTGATCTCTTCACAATAAAGACAATGCTTACAAAAAAAAGGTCTCATAACTAAAACAACAACACTACAAATCAACAATACCTACGCATATTATTACCAAATGACAACAAACAGACGAAGGGTAATTTTCTGTTTACGGGTCCATGGGCAAATATGTATCTTTGTAGCAACCCATTATTCTTCATGCCTTCCGTGTGTGTCGGCAACGAAATTTACTTGGTAGTTGTTGGTATATTAGTCCTAATGTTCAAGAACATTACCGCGGTAATGTTCAAATTCGGCGAGATGTTCACGTGTAAACGCACGCTAAGAATTTGAACTCAGCATTAGATTGAAAATATTAAAACCAGCGCTTGTATTCGCATGATTTTGTTAAGAACGAATGAGTCTTATCTTGCAGTTTCGTAAGAAGATTGTCCTACGATATGTTTGACCGGAAACTTGATTTAATTTTGAAATTGCAAATTAGGACTTTTTTGTACATTACTATCATGTTTTTCGTCGAGATCGTTATGAACACTAAACTATACCAGGGGGTGGTGTTTTGATGGTTGACAGTACTTCCATCTCATGAAGTTGAGTCATAACAATGTGGAACAAATATGTGTGATTATTAGGACAACGAAAAATATGCTCAAAAAGGTGATTTTAGGCGCCCAAAATATACCTTTAAAATGAAAAACATGCCCTTAAAAATTGAAAAATATGCTCTTATGAAGTTAAAACTTTTGGGCTGGTTGCTCAATGTCAAATTAAAATTTATCTTAAGAATAAACTGCCATTTAGCACAATTTGATTTTCTCAATATTTGTTTAGCGTTATTAATCGGATAAACGCTAACCGTCCCCAGGCCTTCGATTAATCTCTTATTCAAAACAAATACCAACTCCTGGTTTCCGGTTGAAAATTTATCCTAAGTAAAAACCCAACACCTGATACCGGATGCTGAAATTTCGACAGCTAGAACTGTTCACATTTGCAAATTCAAATAAAAAAAACACAATGAAAGTGGCAATAAAGAACACAGTTCCTGGAAATTCATTCGATAGAAAAGAATTCGCAACAAACTCAGTTGCAAATGAGTATGCTGAGAGACGGTCTCTCTCTAATTGCCTTGGCCCCTCCAGAGGCATGGGCGCGTCAACATCTCTAGCCTTTCTATGCCTTGTTGACGTTTCAATAGCATATCTACTTTTCGGAAGTGCAATTGCTAGCATGCACCTCCTATCCGCGCCGTCTTGATACTGACAAGCTCGGAGCATTGTGAGAGTTCTATTAGTACTCACAGGCAGTTTTTGATCGCGCCGAGGTTTGATCTCCGAGCTCTAGATTAGTATCGTAGAGCGGTGACCGAACGATCACGGCCACCGAGCGCGACACGGGACTAATATAAAATAGATTTGTGGATTTACCATAATTGTGGTCTGAGATAAGTTCCACAATTTATGGCTTGGTAATTTGTATGAGACGTATATGAGATATGAGCTTATCGGGCTGCTTAAACATAGTTCCGTTTAATTTGTGTCCCTGTTAGTTAACAAAGAATTTAATCAGTCATTGAGAAGACGGGCCTTTATCAGAATTTTAGAATTTTCGTACACATTAAGTACAAATTTTATTTCAAAAATCGGATCTGTATTTTGCTATGGTCAAGTCATGCGTAGAAGGTTCCATTCTAATGTCCCTTGCACACTTTTGAAGATTTGGGTAAATCTCGAGATTTAAGCAAATCTACCCCCAAATCACCGAGATTTACCATGCATTTATTAATTTAGATTTCAACCGAGATTTAAAACAAATCTTGCTGAAAACTTGTTGAAATGTTCTTCTTCTTTCGTCTGAATAGCACCATCAGCACTACAGGGGAAATTGAGCTTGCAGCTGAAGAGCTCAATGAAATTTTAGCTCCCTCCTACAGAGATAGTATTGTTTCACGTACGGTAGAGTCGGGGCGTAAAGTACCCTGGTGGAACGAGGAATTGGCCCGCAAGCGAGCTAAAGTTAGGAGGATGTTCAACAAAGCTAAGCGCTTCAATAGATGGGGTGAGTACAGAACTGCTCTCACCGAGTACAACAAACTCATTAGGCAACATTAAAGTTGCCGCTTCAGACCTATTTCCCAGGGTCCGTACTGTCTGATGATGACCCCTGCACAACTGCGAGGCTCCAACGGGTTTCCGTAATCAGTTTATCGGGGGCCATCTTTGACATGGACAAAGTAAAATGGGCGATGGAATCCTTTGAGCCATTTATAGCTCCCGTAGTAGACGGCATCTTCCCCGCTCTGTTGCAAAACAGGTTGGAGATCATAATAACTCGGCTAATCGAGCTTTTTAGGGCAAGTTACATCCTTGGGTACATACCACAACCTTGGAGGAAAGTTAATGTGGTCTTGTAACGAAACGTTCGTCTTTCCGCGTCGTGAAGACTCCAATCCCGTGTTTAGTTGTGTGAAATGTAACCTGCAATTTAGGAAAGAAGTTGTAGTTTGGCGGTCAATAGGGGGTGGCGGAATACTTACCACTACACATTGCACTGTTGAAGCGGTCGAGTAAAGCTGAAAGATGATGCGCCCCGAACATACCAATGAACCTACGAAAGGAAGGAAGAGATCACAAAGGATCAAGCGATAGAGGAGAAGAAATGAATTCAATACTTATCTGAACTGGTGGTGTCCGCTTTCAATCGACGCAAACACTGAAACGTAAACAAACACTGTCGGCGAACTGTCAGTGTCTGCATGACGTGTACTGCATTACCGATCCAATCGTGATGTGCTAGAGCAGACGAATTCTCGTACTCAATAACTGGGCGAGAAATATCCGTTGGAACAAAAGCTATTTAAGGGCCCTGAGTGAAAACGGCGCCCTCTTTGTTCAATTTGGTATCATTGGGTAGGCGTTTCCTCAGGACCTGAAAATAAAATTATAATGGCTCTTTGTTCAATTTGGTATCATTGGAAAAGGTCACATTGGAAAAGAGGGCGTAGACGAGAATCCGTGGAGCGAAGACGACCCGCTTAGAAATTCGGAGAGCGAAGGACGGAAAGCGAAGTTCTCGAGACATCTAGAGATCAAGGGGGATAAGAGCAGTCGACTTCGACTTAAGAGCGTAGCAGCTGTAATTTAGTATCTGTACAGATAGAGTGCGATCGCTACACCGAAAGTTAGTAAGAATTGCGTGTACGGAGTCATCGTGGAGTTGTCCTGACGGCGATCAAGTTAAGTGAAAGCAACCGCCACCTAGGTTAGTGTATTTTCGTTTAATTAGTGTAAGCTAGCTATTAAGTAACGTAATTAGACGGCCGGCTCGCGTGCGTATTGCTAATTAGAAATAAGTACTTGGTGGAATTGTGCAGGAGAAATAAAATAGTGTTGTTGTAAAATACGTGTGACGCGGTTTATTGGAGTTTCCCGTAACAGATATTCGGTCGCCAGTAAATTCACGCGAGCTTTGCATCCGGTTCGGCTAAGCACAATCGTGGTTTCGCGCTTCCCACGGTTGATATAGCCAGGCAGTGGATTAGTTGAAAGCGCGTGGCGCCCACGGCCCGTCTCCGCGGTTGGTCGGACAACTGCCCAAGAATCGGCGTAACAGTCTTTATACACAAAGCGGGCAAATAAGTCGGAACATATGCCCAAATCCTATAGACCGATTAGCCTTACCTCCGTCTTCCTTAAAACCATGGAAAAGTTGCTTGATTTGTAAAATATATCAGGCACAAGATGGAACTGTCGAGCCCCCTACATCGTATGCGATTCGCGTACACGAAGGGCAAGTCAACAGTGACCGCCTTGCATAACCTTGTCAGTACAATCGAAAAGTCCCTCAGTGACAAGGAAACCGCGTTGTGTGCGTTTCTTGACATTGAGGGGGGTTTCGGTATTACCGGCTACGAGTGCATTTCCAGAGCACTGGAACTCAGGGACATCCCGCCCGCCTACCATTGCATGGATAGATGCCATGCTCCGTGGACGAGATATTCACTCAACTCTCGGCAGTACATCCATTTGGGTGAATACTACTTTGCCTTAAACCCTAGCGGGGCATAGTGCGTCAACTACTCCTGCGCGCCATCGTACTCTGTTCTGGGCAATGGGGCACAACTCCCCAAAAGACTTACCCAGTGCCTGGCACTCCTTTGCCACAGATCGACGCCATGTGATTCGAGGACCCCCTCTGGGTCGGCCTTGGTTGGAAATGAGGTTCCATTTCATGGCATGCAAAGCAATGCAGTTATCACTCTTCCGAAATGTGTGACCTATCCACTGCCATTTTCGCCTGCGTATCAATTCGTCGATTGGCATCTCACCCTTATGCCGACTTAGCTCTTCATTTGATATTGTTTCGAGCCAGAAAATTCTTAGAATTCGACGAAGACATGAGTTGACGAAAAACGGATAACATGGCTCTGAAACGTTCGCCGTTGACCGGAACGTTGTTCCCTGCCTCATTTTCGAAGAAAAATGATTTAATGAGGCCACCACTCCACAATCCGCACCAAACTGTCTCTCTCTCGACAATAACGTGCGGGTTTTCCGAGTCCCAGATGCGGCAATTTTGTTTGTTAACGTAGCCTCCGAGATGAAAATGTGCCTAGTCAGAAAAGATGATTTTTCGCCCGAAATCATTGTCCAATTCAACCTGCTTTAAGGCCCAAACTGCGAAGCAATAACGAAGCGGATGGTGGTGCGCCTTCAATTGCTGGGTCAATTGGACCTTGTAAGCGAATAATCCGAGATCTTTGTGCAGAATCCTCCTCAGGCTAATGCGTGAAATGTTGAGCTGTTGAGATCGATGGCGAGTTGATGTTCGTGGAGTGAGTCTCATAATTTCGGCTACAGTAGCCACATCCTCGTACTGCGTACAGCAGGCGCGGTGGGTGCTTCATCTCGGCCTAAACTTCTTTTCAAAAAACGCACTGTTTGGGCTACACAGCACTCACTTTGAAAATAAATTTTAAATATTTCCCAACGTTGTTCAAGTGTAAAGCGACTCATTTCGTTCTGCGGAGGTATAATACCGACTTTCTGTCAAGATTTCGAGCGGGAAACAGCTTCCTCTGTCAAAATAACCTGTGATTAAAAAGAAACCACAAGATGGCCCACCCTGTATTTGCAAAGTGCTCAACAGAAATGGAAAAGTCAAATTAAACAAGACCACTTTTTTAAATTCTCTATTATCATTAAATTGTATTTCCATCTTGCATCTTCATAAAATTTTTCTTATTTCAACAATCAGAGTAGACTAATAACAGAAAATAAATGAAAACATATTTTCATTTTAACATTCTCCCAAATTTCTGAATATTACTCTAACATCAAGTATAAATATGTTTTGTTTTTTATCTAAGAGCATTTTTATATTTTCATTTTCATTTTCCTATTTTTTCGATTTCAGTTGTTTTTATCAATAATAGTAAGTTTTTTTAATATTATTCGGTTAATTTTCGATTTCTGCTTTATCCGTTTCGTTAAAATCCAGGCTAAATTATTATTTAGTTATTATATGCAATATAAAAATGCATATGTATTTACCTATTTTTATATATATTTTCTGTTGCATACTCGTACACCGTTTCGATTAATATTTACTTGCTTTTTAGAAAATGTTCATGGTTAGTTTAGCGTCTAGAGTTAAATTTTCAGTTGTTTTTCTCACTTTAATTTTCATTATTTCTTGACGATAAATACTCTGTTTTTACATATTTCTTAATTATTCGAAAGTTATGTTGAACATGGTTAATTACAATGTATTGACGAATGAGAATTTTTTTATATTCTATCCGTTTCTAAAGATTCATAAATTACTTAACAATAAAATTATATAAAACTATAAACACTTTTCTTAGAATAGTCACTTTTTTTTCAATTTTTCTTTATTTTAAACTTAGATATCGTTCTAGATTAAATTTTGTTTCTATAAATGTAATATTTTCTTTTTTTGTCTTGTAAGTCTCGCAGTTAAGGTTTTCCTTTTGTATTGATTTAAGTTTGAATTTAGTGTTCTAAGAAGTTTTTTACTATTTTAAATTTGTTTCATTTGTTAGGACTGCTAAATTTTATATAATTTAGTTTTCTTTTGGTATTAATGTTGTTTATAAATAATTTGAATTCTAAATTAAATAACTATCACGTTTGATGCAATTGACTTCATTTTCATGTATGATGATCATGGGAATCTGAAAAAAAAAATTAAATTATTCTATTATGCTGCCTTAGAAATATAATATCGCAATGAAAAATAAATTGTACAGTCGCCTCTCGTTAATTCGAACCTTGATATTTATAATTTTTTGATAATTCGAACTTATTAGCGTTCCCTTCAGTAAACCGAAAAAAGTGTTCAAATTTGTATGTTCGCATACACTCGATAAGACGAAATAATAATGACGGACATTTTACAATTTCAAAGTAGCGTTCCTTTCCCCTTGGTAATTCCAAATATTCTGAAAATAGGCGCGTTCTTTTTCAGCTATCCAGGTGAAGGGTAGTTACCCCGAGCTTTTGTGCAAAAAAAAACGATGCAGCTAACCCATACAGGGTAAGAGCATGTATTTGATTCGAAATGGATTTTTTCTGAGATCAAGTTTGGATTTTAAGTGGTAAGATAATTACACTTTTTGAAAGATATTAAAAACAAATTTCATTCTATTACATCAAGAGCAAGCATTGAACCTATAAAATGCAACTGTGATAGAAAAAACTAATTGATTCCGAGTAGTTTCCTTTTCCTAACATTTCGACAAAAATCGCTTTTCCAATTGGAAAAAAATGTGGAGTCCCATTGAATTTGATTGAGGTGAATTAGGTGAAAACACAGTGGAACATCTTCCAATGCACTGACTTCTTCTTAGGCCTGTTCCTAATACCGGGATCCCGGTTTGGTACCGGTTTTTTTTCAGTACCGGTACCAAAAACTAAGAGTACCGGTATCCCGGTTTTTTTAGTACCGGTATTGAGTACCGGGATCCCGGGATTTCAGTACCGAGTCTTTTCAACCATGAGCCGGTTTTATTCGGGATCCCGGGATCCCGGTACTCAGTACCGAGTCTTTTCAGTACCGAGTCTTTTCAGTACCGAGTCTTTTCAGCAACGAGTCTTTTCAGTACCGAGTCTTTTCAGTAGTACCGAGTCTTTTCAGTACCGAGTCTTTTCAGTACCGAGTCTTTTCAGTACCGAGTCTTTTCAGTATCGGGATCCCGGTACTCAGTACCTGTTCTTTTCAGTACCTGTTCTTTTCAGTACCGAGTCTTTTCAGTTCCGAGTCTTTTCAGTACCGAGTCTTTTCAGTATCGGGATCCCGGGATTCGAGTACCTGTTCTTTTCAGTACCGAGTCTTTTCAATACCTGTTCTTTTCAGTACCGGGATCCCGGGATTCGAGTACCTGTTCTTTTCCATAAAAAAGACTCGTTCATTGCTGGACCAATTCTTCAGGTTTTTGTAAAATTGTTATTGGAAATGTTCATAGAGTCGTGTCGTGCATTGAAAGATTTTTCAGATACACATCGTAGTATAGTATGTTAGTTAGTACGCACATAGATATACGAGTATGTACATTGTACATACATAATTGATTTTGAGTTTTGTTAGGATTGAGACTGAGATGAGAGTATTTATTGTATTGGGAATAGGATATGTAATTGGGTATGATATAAATATGAAATACATATGAACGAATATGTATATGTACGTATGTATTGTACATAATATAATAATATAATGCGTTGCATTGGTCAATAGCCGGCCATACACACACGCTCTATCATCTGCAAACGTACGCCAATTCGATCGCCCCATTTTTTTCTGAATGATTCGCCGCGTTCGCAATCCCCTGCAAAATCGCGTCACCTGGGTCGCCCAATTTTTTTGCGAATGATTCGCGGCGTTCACAATCACCTGGAAAATCGCGTCACCTGGATCGCCCAATTTTTTTTGCGAATGATTCGCGGCGTTTACAATCCCCTCGAAAATCGCGGCACCTGGGTCGCCGAATGATTCGCCGCGTTTGAACGAGCAGTGAAATTTAAGTAATTTTGTGCGACCAGACGGTTCGTGGCGTTTTCGGTTTGCAGATGATAGAGCAACAACAATTTGTATGGAGACGATGTCCAGTTGGGTGCGTTGTGATTTTGCAGATGATTCGCCGCGACCGAATTTTTATGGGTTACCTATAGTGGCGGTAGTAGTAGCTTGCATAATAAAATATGAGAAGGATGGGTCCACGCAGATATTTTGGTCCTGCTGCAGGTGTGCGTCAGGATAAAAGGATTTGTTTATCGATGAGGAGAGATATATAGGCAAGATGGGTGTTGTATGACTAGGGGTGCTGAGACGAATACGTTAGACTGCCGCTGAAGGCATTTTGAGTCCTTTGGTAACGAAAAAAGACATGCTTTGCAAGGAAAGCCCGATCAGACGAGTATTTCCCCATGAAAACAGGGTGGCCATTCAGGGGTGGGCAAAAAAAAAAGTGCTGAATGCAGATATGCTAGCACGAAACGGCTGCAGGTACATGTACAAAGAGTGAAACGGGCAACCTAGGGCTACATGCGGGGGTTCGCAACGCCCTAGGAGGGGAGCTAGCCCAGCTCGTTCCAAACCGAAATTATCCATGCACACTTGTGCGATACTGCGGGTTGTGAATTAGCAGTCGCTTGTGTGAGTTGCCCACTTCTGAGTGACCACCCTGTTTTCATGGGGAAATAGGGCGTTGCGAGCCCCCGAATGTAGCCCTAGGTTGCCCGTTTCACTCTTTGTACATGTACCTGCAGCCGTTTCGTGCTAGCATATCTGCATCCAGCACTTTTTTTTTTGCCCACCCCTGAATGGCCACCCTGTTTTCATGGAGAAATACTCGTCTGATTGGGCTTTCCTTGCAAAGCATGTCTTTTTTCGTTACCAAAGGACTCAAAATGCCTTCAGCGGCAGTCTAACGTATTCGTCTCAGCACCCCTAGTCATACAACCACCATCTTGCCTATATATCTCTCCTCATCGATAAACAAATCCTTTTATCCTGTCGCACACCTGCAGCAGGACCAAAATATCTGCGTGGACCCATCCTTCTCATATTTTATTATGCAAGCTACATACTACTACCGCCACTATAGATAACCCATAAAAATTCGGTCGCGGCGAATCATCTGCAAAATCACAACGCACCCAACTAGACATCGTCTCCATACAAATTGTTGTTGCTCTATCATCTGCAAACCGAAAACGCCACGAACCGTCTGGTCGCACAAAATTACTTAAATTTCACTACTCGTTCAAACGCGGCGAATCATTCGGCGACCCAGGTGCCGCGATTTTCGAGGGGATTGTAAACGCCGCGAATCATTCGCAAAAAAATTGGGCGACCCAGGTGACGCGATTTTGCAGGGGATTGCGAACGCGGCGAATCATTCGGAAAAAAATGGGGCGATCGAATTGGCGTACGTTTGCAGATGATAGAGCGTGTGTGTATGGCCGGCTATTGACCAATGCAACGCATTATATTATTATATTATGTACAATACATACGTACATATACATATTCGTTCATATGTATTTCATATTTATATCATACCCAATTACATATCCTATTCCCAATACAATAAATACTCTCATCTCAGTCTCAATCCTAACAAAACTCAAAATCAATTATGTATGAACAATGTACATACTCGTATATCTATGTGCGTACTAACTAACATACTATACTACGATGTGTATCTGAAAAATCTTTCAATGCACGACACGACTCTTGAACATTTCCAATAACAATTTCCAAAAACCTGAAGAATTGGTCCAGCAATGAACGAGTCTTTTTTATGGAAAAGAACAGGTACTCGAATCCCGGGATCCCGGTACTGAAAAGAACAGGTATTGAAAAGACTCGGTACTGAAAAGAACAGGTACTCGAATCCCGGGATCCCGATACTGAAAAGAACAGGTACTGAAAAGACTCGGTACTGAAAAGAACAGGTAGTGAAAAGACTCGGTACTGAAAAGACTCGGTACTGAAAAGACTCGGTACTGAAAAGACTCGGTACTGAAAAGACTCGGTACTGAGTACCGGGATCCCGGTACTGAAAAGACTCGATACTGAAAAGAACAGGTACTCAGTACCGGTACTGAAAAAAACCGGCTCATGGTTGAAAAGACTCGGTACTGAAAAAAACCGGTACTAGTACCGGTACTGAACGAATACCTGTGAGTACCGGGATACCGCTTGTGGTACCGGTACTTGAAAATATCAAGTACCGGTACTGAAATCTCAGTACCGAACAGGCCTACTTCTTCTAGCAACCGGTAGATGCGCCCTAAATAAAAGCTTTACTTGTGTGCTATCGAGGTCAGGATTAGCCCTCGATAAATTATCAGGTTAAGCGTTACCCTATATAGGGTAGCATTCTTGTATTGCGTGTTATTTCACTAACCTATACAGGTTAAGAATTGCAAAAGAACGCACCTTATATAGGGTAGCATTGTTCTTGTATTACGTGTTATTTCACTAACCTATATGTAGTCCGGATATCGCAACGGTTAGCACGTTCGCCTTCTATGCACTGGGCCCCGGTTCGATTCCTACTGAATGCGGTAGTTTTCGATAAAAAAGGAGATTTACGTGTCGGACTATGAGCCCACTCAGCTGTTAAATGAGTACCCATTTATGGGGTAAATAACTCGGTTGAGCGTGTTGCTGATCACACACCTCTTCACAAGACCGTCAGACCGTCACGATCTAGAAAATGAGATGATGGTAACTCATCTCGAGGCCATGGTTCAAATTGGACTGTTTCTCCAGTTATTTATTTTATTTATACAGGTTAAGAATTGCAAAAGAACGCGCTTATAGATTCCTTTCGGAGGCATACTAACCGATAAAGCAAAAAATAAGTTTTAACGAACACGTAAAAGAGACGATGAACTCTATACAAAGATGCACAACGACAGTTCAATCATCGGTAATGGCGCCGCATGTGATGGCAGAAAACCACATGATAAGATTTTCAGATATTGAGACATTACATCAGGCCAGGTAAATTCTCAGATTAAAGTCCTGAGAATCTCTGGAAATTTTTCCAATTGGGAAAGAGTTTTACTAGCAATACCGAATGGAAAGACGAACTGCATAGTTTTCTTCAAAAGTATGAGCCTCGCGAAATTTTTAATACAGACGAGACCAGATTATTTTTTAAATATCTCCCGAGTTGACCTTAACATTTTAAGATGAAAATTGTCATAGAGGAAAGCACTAACCACTAACGTTACCGCTGATACAAATATTGACGTTTTATAAAACCGGAGCCTCTAGTTTTAGGGCCTTCGTCCAAAGACGCAACGCGACTGCGATCTAACTTAAAAACGAGTTGCATGGGCGTTGCACGGGAGTCGCATTAAAGTTGGACAAGTGTTAGGCGAAATTCACACACACGACACCGCGCTGCACGACACAGCCACGCACAATAGCCAAGCATAGTCGATCGTATCCCATGCTGAGCGATGAGTGTGAATCCGTCCATTTGATGCTGTGTATCTCGACTGAAATTTCGAGCAGTCGTGCAGCGCGGTGTCATGTGTGTGAATTTCGCCTTATTGCGTGGAGCCTCGTTCACTGGTGCGACTGCAATGCAACGCGGACGCGACCGACTCCAAAGCCACTTGGCCGTCTGGTTCCATGTGGACTTTTGATGGGGTTTTGAATCCTTCGATGAGTCCTCTGATGAGGAAAAGGACTTTCTTAGCAATGAAGTAAAACATTAGGAATATGGGTGTTATATGAATCGGAGGGATGAATAATGAACTGGAATATGGACAAGATGGGTGTCATATAAATCAGAGTGATAACACGAATGCTTTTGAGTCCTGTTCATGGCATTTTGAGTCCTTTGGCTAGGAAAAAGGATATTCCTGGTAATGAAGGTGAATACGGGCAAGATGGATATCACATGAATCGGAGTGATAAGGCGAATGCTCTGGATTACTGTTAATGGCATTTTGAGTCCTTTGGTTAGGAAAAAGGTTATTCTTGGCAATTATCTGTTTGTCAATAGATACTGCGTCTGTTGCTCGATGGATTTTCTATTTGTTGATCTATAGGTACTGTATTTCATGCTCAATAGCTGTTGTATTTTTAATCATTAGATATTGCGTCTACTGCTCAATAAATGCTGCATCTGCTGGTTAATAGATACTGTATCTCTCAGTAGATACTGTATCCATTGCTCAGTAAATTTTGGATCTGATGCTCATATACAGTATATACAAATTCGCTATATAGATATATATATATATATACAGTATCTAATGGAAGACAGAAACAGTTTTTACTGCAATTGATACACGGCTTTGTCAAGAATGTCCTATTCATCAACAAAGACTAAAAGTGCTTTTAAATATATTGCAGATCACCCGCCTCATCACCCCGATTCAAATGACACCCACATTGCTATAGTTTATACCATTTCCAAGAAAGTCCTTTGTTTCATTAATTGACACAAAACGTCATCAACAGTGGTCTAGTATATTCTCCTCTTTCAGTACATTAGCCTCACGTACATATAAAAATCCGGAACATTCCTGTTTCGCAAAAATTGGGAGAATTCTCTCTATTAAATTAGGGAAAATTTTCACAAAACTCAGGAAATTTCCGCTTTAGGACCGACGAATCCCCCCGGATGGGTTCTAGGTTCTTACCAACTAAAGCGGAAATGGACTACCTAACGCGAAAATGCCGAAAATTAAGGAATTAAAAAAATTCTCCCTAATTTAATAGAGAGAGTTCTCCCAATTTTTGCGAAACAGGAATGTTCCAAAAATCCTTCGCCCTGACAAAAGCCGAAATAATTACTTAGAGAATAATACAATAGAAACCAAGAAAATGTGGCGCGAAAGTCGACACGCAACTGCACAGCCAATTCGTTTTGGAATCGGTCGTTCAGGATTTGCGTTGCAAACGCACCAGTTGACGGTGTTGAACGCATTAATACGTTTCCGACTATAAAATATGTGTAATATATTTGTGTATAAATAAATAACTGGCGCAACAGTTCAATTTGAACCATGGCCTCGAGATGAGTTAGCATCATCTCATTTTCTAGATCGTGACGGTCTTGTGCAGAGGTGTATGATCAGCAACACGCTCAACCGAGTTATTTACCCCATAAATGAGTATCCCCTTTCTTATCGGAAACATTCAGTAGAAATCGAACCGGGGCGGGGCCCAGTGCGTAGAAGGCGAACGTGCTAACCGTTGCGCCATCCGGACTACCACTGATATACATATGGTGTTTTGATTATTGAGTATTTCAGTGCTGCTTGGACATTCGATAATCTATCATGCATATGATGCATAAATAAAAATAACATATATATCATCTATATGTCATAGTCAGGCAAGTGCTATTGGGCTGAACCTCGTGCACTGCGCGTGCGTCTGCAAAGCAACTCTGGAACGACTGATTCCAAAACGACTTGACTATCCGGTTGCCTATCAACTTTCGAGCAACATTTTCCTAGTTTCTGGTGTTTTGATCTTTGAGTATCTATTGCGGTTTTTGCCAAGGCGAAGGATTTTTAATGTACGTGGGGCTAAAGAGGGGAATGTACTAGACCACTGTCGGTGACATTTTGAGTCACTTAATGCAAATTGGAACTTTTTCATCAATCAGTCAATCAATCGAGGTAATAAGGCGGGTGCTCTGTAATATATTTAAAAGCATTTTGAGTCTTTGTTGGCGTAAAGGACATTCTTGGCAATGCCGTGTATCGATTCCAGCAAAAACTGTTTCTGTCGTCCATTAGATACTGTATATGCTGCTGTAAATGTATATACCGAATATATATATACTGTAAGACCATTAAATTAAACATTTACTGAGCAGTATACAGTACCTATTAACAAGCAGACGCAACATTTATTGAGTACAAGTAGCAATATCTTATGACAAAAATACAACATCTATTGAGCATGAAATACTGTATCGATAGATTAACAGATACAAAATCTATTGAGCAACAGACACAGTATCTATTGACAAACAGATAGTTGCCAGGAATAACGTTTTTTCCTAACCAAAGAACCGGAAATGCTATGAACAGTATTTCAGAGCATTCGCCTTATCACTCCGATTCATATGACACCCATCTTGCCCATATTCCCTTTAATTACCAGCAATATTCTCTCCTCATCGAGGACATCCATATTGTCTGTATTTGACTTCTTTGCCGAAAAGTCCTTTTCTTCATTGAAGGACTCAGAACGCCATCAACAGTAGTCAACACATTCCCCTCTTTCATACGTTCGCCTCAAGTACATATAAAATTCTGCATTTCACAGCCACGCAAATCGCAAACGCGAAAAAAAGATACATTGCCAAAAAATGCATTTCTACACCATTGCCGGTCCTCAATCCTCCTCTCACCCAAAACACAACATTTCACATATCAGTATGCGAGCGAAGTTTGTGTACAAACTAGTGGTTTTATTTTATCACAACACAAATCGCAGAAGAGTTGCGTCAAGACGAAGAACATGCAACGCAACTTTCGTGCAACCATCGCAAACACGTTGGGTTGCAGTCACGTTGGAGTCGCGTTGCATCAGTGGACGAAGGCCCTTAGGTGCAATAATCAAATATATCCTTGCGACGATATTTAAACCATCGGAGATATTTTTAAATTTTCATAAAAAATATTATCCGCTCAAAAGATATTTTATTTACTGAAAAAAAACCGTTAAAATCGAATCGATAATTTTCGCTAGGTAATTTTTAACTGTGCGGTCAATTTCTAGTTTTAGACTCTCTCTCTCAATTGTCCTAACCCCTTGTGGGGAATAGCGCGTCAACTGTTCCATGTGGTGGCCCAGTTGACGTTTCTTGGCATAAACTGGTTTCGGAGAATGCAGTTGCCAGCATGCACCTCCTGCACATCCATGGCCACGAACTTCGTCGTGGACGGGACTCGAACCCGAAACGGTACATACCTACACTATATTTTCTTTTTGGGTTAGATATAAAATCCACATATCCAAAATCCATCTAGTTTTTGGCCCGTCCCACATAAAAATATTAAGGACGGGCATGCTGTACGTTTGTTCGTTTGTTCGTTTGTTCGTTTGTTCGTTTGTTCGTTTGTTCGTTTGTTCGTTTGTTCGTTTGTTCGTTTGTTCGTTTGTTCGTTTGTTCGTTTGTTCGTTTGTTCGTTTGTTCGTTTGTTCGTTTGTTCGTTTGTTCGTTTGTTCGTTTGTTCGTTTGTTCGTTTGTTCGTTTGTTCGTTTGTTCGTTTGTTCGTTTGTTCGTTTGTTCGTTTGTTCGTTTGTTCGTTTGTTCGTTTGTTCGTTTGTTCGTTTGTTCGTTTGTTCGTTTGTTCGTTTGTTCGTTTGTTCGTTTGTTCGTTTGTTCGTTTGTTCGTTTGTTCGTTTGTTCGTTTGTTCGTTTGTTCGTTTGTTCGTTTGTTCGTTTGTTCGTTTGTTCGTTTGTTCGTTTGTTCGTTTGTTCGTTTGTTCGTTTGTTCGTTTGTTCGTTTGTTCGTTTGTTCGTTTGTTCGTTTGTTCGTTTGTTCGTTTGTTCGTTTGTTCGTTTGTTCGTTTGTTCGTTTGTTCGTTTGTTCGTTTGTTCGTTTGTTCGTTTGTTCGTTTGTTCGTTTGTTCGTTTGTTCGTTTGTTCGTTTGTTCGTTTGTTCGTTTGTTCGTTTGTTCGTTTGTTCGTTTGTTCGTTTGTTCGTTTGTTCGTTTGTTCGTTTGTTCGTTTGTTCGTTTGTTCGTTTGTTCGTTTGTTCGTTTGTTCGTTTGTTCGTTTGTTCGTTTGTTCGTTTGTTCGTTTGTTCGTTTGTTCGTTTGTTCGTTTGTTCGTTTGTTCGTTTGTTCGTTTGTTCGTTTGTTCGTTTGTTCGTTTGTTCGTTTGTTCGTTTGTTCGTTTGTTCGTTTGTTCGTTTGTTCGTTTGTTCGTTTGTTCGTTTGTTCGTTTGTTCGTTTGTTCGTTTGTTCGTTTGTTCGTTTGTTCGTTTGTTCGTTTGTTCGTTTGTTCGTTTGTTCGTTTGTTCGTTAACTCGAACTAACTCGCCTTTTTAAAGAATTTTCCTCCAAGTATTTGCCGTGGTCACATTTCACCCAAATTTTGTACGTACGTAGCTTTCTTTGGTTATTATGAGTACCATGCGGTCATATTTTGGCCCTCCTGCATGTGTTCGTCAGAAAAAGAAAATAGCTCTTTTTATCATGAACCAAACCTGGTCAAAATGGGTATCCCCTGATCCGAGTGATGAGACCAATGCACTCGAGTACTCGAGTCCTGTTGACGGCATTGTAGTCCTATGGTCAGGATAGATACTATTTTGAGTACTTTTGTGTAGAAAAAAGACATGTGTGGTAAAAAAAGGACATTATTGGCAGTAAAGCGATGACTAGGCAAGATGGGTATCATATGACTGGGGGTGTTGATGCGAATGCGCTAGACTACTCTAGATGGTATTCTGACTCCTTGGAGCAGAAAATGGGGACATACTTGGATTCGCCTGATAGATATGGGTATCTTATGAATCGGGTCGATAAGGACAACAATTTTCAAAGCAGCTCATAGATAACTGGAAACCAAATGGATTAAAGATAAAATGTACTTGCGTGGGCCGGGCTTAAAGTGCCAATGAAGATCATCGCTCTTTTTGTGTCATTTCTGATCGAAACCATTTGTGATGCACACACGGTAGAGTTTAAGTCCCTAAAGCGGAAGCGGACAAAGAAACCGTATAGTGGGAGCCTGATAAGAATGATTTCGTTCTGGTACTTTCCATGAAAAAATTTATGGATTTGTAACTGAGAATTTTGAGTTGGCGTATTTTGATTTCAATTGATTTTGAACCTGACCTCCATTTTTCTGGACTAGAGTATCCCGGTAAACTCAATTGAATGATTTGGCTATCAATCCCTAAAAAATGTCCGCTCAAATCTCCACCGTCACAACCACCCCCGTCAAACCAACGAAACATTTCTCGCGAAATCCTTGAAAATAGGAAATTGAATACTTTTGTCTAAAACGCTACACAAACTTCATCCTCAAACAGAATTTGTTGATATTCCTCGGGAAAAGTTTGTGGTATTCTTTTCGTGATGAAACATCATGATAATGGCGTTGAAGATGACGGGCAACGGGGTGACCCAGAATAAAAGTTCTGATTTCAGAATATTCCCGATTCTGGCATTGACTCGGGCGTTTCACTGAGGTAGGAGAGTTAATTCGTGATGGTGTCGACGTCGGTGGTGGTACAAACTGATGATGTTGATTGAAATCGTATAATGGCATAAGTTTATTCAAACAGTTTACAATGGAAATGTTTTTACTTTGAAAAGTTTATCCCAGAGTTCACAAAGTCATTTCGGGGGCGATTGTGAAACATGAGATAGGGTAACGGACAAGGATGGAGAAGAAAAGATAAAGCCCAAAATTTTGGTTGAAATTGTTTGTCATAGCAAACTGTCTTATTTGTTGTTCACATTTTGATTGTTGTTCTTATGGATCGGTTTTGACTACAATTACATGTTTCTAGAAAGGGGTGGAAAAGTTGCGTCATAGGTCAAGTGGAAGCCAACGTTATTTTCAAAGAAATGCAATCTAATGAGGAGCATAATCAGTGGCGGATCCCGCGTACCTTCCAAAACATTTGGTTTTGGGGAAATTCTCGAAAATTGTCTATAAAAATCACAGCGAATACAAAAGCGACAAGGATGGAATTGGCCACGCCTTCCTTTTCGAGTTGGCTTAATGAGGATCACTGTGCCTTTGTTGGCACACTTGTCCGGGAGCACTGTCGGAATGAAAACTTGAGAGTAGGGATCTCTCTCTCTCAATTACCCTAACCCCTTGTGGGGCATAGCGCATCAACTGTTCCAGTTTCAACGGCACAAACTGGTTTCGGAGACTGCAGTTGCCAGCATGCACCTCCTGCACATCCATGGTCACGAACGTGGTCGTGGACGAGATTTGAACCCGAAACGCCGGTAGTCAAACGTGAAACTGATTCCTCAACACATTGCGTTACCGGTCGCCCCTCATTGATGATATCCCTTCCACGACGACGTTTGTGACCGTGGATGTTTGTGTTGCCTTCCCTCTGTGGTACGGGGCGTGGTAATAAGCCACAGCATCTCCCGACTTGTCGCAGGTAGGCGGCTAAATGGGGGAGCATGGTCCGAAACTAGTTTATGCCAATTAAACGTCAACTGAGCCACAGGGAACAGTAAACGCGCTATACCCCACAAAGGGTTATGGCAATTGAGTATTGCAAAATGCTCTCTCACAACAAACCATTTCATAACTGTGGGAATATAGGAATATAACAGAGCTTGTTCTCTCCACAAGCATAGGACACTTTCAGTGGAGTCGCCTCTACTGCATGGGAAGAGCTTTGTTTTAGCTGATATGGCCAAATTTCTATGTAGTTGTTTTCAGTGGCGTAGACAGGTTTCTCCGGGAAGGGGGTAAGTTGCCAGCACAATTTTTTTTTATATACGCTCGTGTTAGAATTTGAACTTCTCACCTCTTGAGTAAAAATGGACGCAAGGACCTACCATAACTGGAATTTTTGATGAAAATTGGGTAAATATCAAACCAACCACCAATGAGTTAGCTAGTGATATATTTCAATATATCTTCGAAGCATAGCTGATGATGTATTCGACGAGTGTCATTAACTAAGTCATCATAAGATTGGTGATTATATTCTTTATGACTGAAGCTTAAACGTTCCTGCGTCAGCCGGTTCTTCGCACCGGATCGACCCGCTTTTACAACGGCCAAGAGCTGCCACCACCCCCTTCGACGCAATAAGGAAGATATGTGTGTGTGTCACACACTCTTACCCATCGTTTTTCCGGAGAATTGGGAGCAACATATGGCGGCGCACATGCTCTCAATTCTCCTCTAACGCGCCGGAATTGAGGTCAACCTAGGTCCTACAACCTGGATCTGCTGCGTCTGCAATAAACCGTTGCACCTTAATGCCACAACGGTAAAATTTACATGTTGCGACGAATGGTGCCATCGGAGAAACTGCTCTGGGCTGAATCATCACAGGCAATGAAACTCCTCCTTTATTGGGAGTCTATGCAGAAACAGACGACAACAATCATCCACATCAACACAAACGACTAGCTTATCACCATCAACTAGTACACAAACGAGTTCCGAGCTGTCCCCCATGACTCCAGTAAACAACATCACCAACAGCATTCCACTGCAACAAAACCTCACACCGGCAACACCAGGCGCCAATCTCAATACCATCTCATTTATACAACTTAACTGCAATGTGTTGCAGCGAAAAGTTGCAGAATTATCAGCATTTATGGACAGACATCGCATCATAATCGGAGCCATTCAGCCAATAAAAATGGAAATCAGCGAAAAATCAACCCGAAAATAAACTTGTAGTCGTTCCCAGTCAAGTCTATCACATACTAATGTGAGGTACGATGCGGAGCCGTTTAATGATGAGACGTACGTCCCATTACTGTTCAAAACCGTTGAACGTATTCTAAACCTTTCACGCCTAGCTAGTTAAATCATTGTCCAGAAAAAAGGTTCTCATTTAAAGACTGGCTTATTCAAAATCATGCTCCCGAAGTTGCCAATGAATGTATGAAACAAGGATTGACATAAAAATGAATTTGGAGTCCACACGTAACCTTCCTGCACAAAGTTTAACCCCAAGGAAAGGTTTTATATTTCACTTGTCCCACGTTGGGCGACACTTCCTGACCAAGGTGATTAACAATGTTTTGTTTTCTTTTGCTTTATGGACATTTGAACAGGCATGAGAACAACTACGCTCTAGAAAAAGTCTTAGGCTGGAAACACACCGCTCAAG
Organism: Chloromyia formosa; assembly: GCA_964017055.1. Classification (NCBI taxonomy): domain Eukaryota; kingdom Metazoa; phylum Arthropoda; class Insecta; order Diptera; family Stratiomyidae; genus Chloromyia; species Chloromyia formosa. The sequence continues at coordinate 34,695,817 of OZ024816.1, read as the reverse complement.
AAACAACTGACACCATTGCTTCTTATCAGTCAGCACACACCAAAGGAAACGAAACAAAAACGTTTTTGCCACGATGCGTTTAATGACTGGTTGTCGATATAACATGCCTTTGAATATGATCAACACATGCCGAATGAAGCAAACTCGTTTTGCGCTCGGTGGCCCTTGTCGTTCGGTCACCGCTCTACGATACCAATCTAGAGCTCAGAGTTCAAATCTCGGCATGACCAAAAATTGTCTGTGAGTACTAATAGAACTCTCATAGTGCTCCGAGCTTGTCAGTATGAAGTCGGCGCAGATAGGAGGTGCTTGCTAGCAACTGCACTTTCGAAAAGTAGACATTCTATCGAAACGTCAACAAGGTTATATAAATGCTGAAGATGTCGACGCGTCCATACCTCTCGAGGGGTCAAGGCAATTAACAATAGGCGCAACACACACCGCATAAAACGAAACAAAAAGACAAGACAAAACAGAAAGACATGTTTCGTTACTCCTAGGCGGCCAGTTCTCTTTCGGAAACAAAAGTTTGTTTCCGCTTAATAGCTGATCATTTTATGTAAAATTTTGCAGATTATGGACGTCGTCGTTACAAATTAAATTTTATCTTATCTCAACACAAACCAAACGAAACAAGACAAAAAAAACGTTTTGTTTTGTTTCACTGTGTTTCGCTTGGTGTGTGCTGCAATGGAAAGCATTTTCTTGTCTTATGGGACAAAAACGTTTTGTCTGATGCGGTGTGCTTTCACACTTACGTGCGGGCCCGCCTCTAAGTAGATTATGTCTCCATTTCATATCATTTTTTAGTGACAAGACAAGATATTATTATACCTGACAACCGATCTCAAAAATTGTATCTCTATTGTAGCATTCCCTGCTTGATATGGATTAAATGAACCCCAAGAATATACTATATAAAGCCTTCCCCATTCCTGCAATCTATTGATCTGACATCTTGGCAAATTTAATACTCTTGTATTTTTCCTTCTTACTGTCACCACAAGATTCAATTCAGGATTTTCTAACTGGAGGGAGATTCTGAACTCTATCGTAGACCATTGATCTTAGAGGAAGAAAACATAAGATAAAAAAAAAAACAGATAAATCTCTCCGTCACTCCTAGAAATTTACACTAAACATTCCGTTACAAGTTACCAAGCGCCCTATGATATTCCTATTGTGTGAACTTTTGAATCAAATTGTGTGGACTGAATTACTTTATTTTATATGAATAACACATACAGAGATTGTGGCACACAGGATGTGTTTTATTCCTTTTATCAAAGAAATGAGACCGAACATCAACGGACTGGCATGGCGAACCGCGTGACGACAAGAGTCAGTTGTGGATAAGGGTATTGGGCGCTTCTTGCATGACGAACACATAGAGGGCTTAAATCGATTTGTTTAAAGAGTTCGCTAGAATCTTTGTATTTGATGAAGTGCGGATGGTTGATATTTTAAGATTACAGTAGAGCGTCGATTATCCGGAACAATTGGGGCTGGCACCATTCCGTATATCTGAATTTTCCGGCTAATCGACCAATGACAAAAAAATCATCATTTTCCAAGAAAAACTAAATACATAATAGGAAAATACACATAAATAGACAATTACACAATGATTTTGCGTATTTCGTTTAATACTCGTAGGTATGGAAAAATATTAGAAAAAAGCATGAAAATATAATAAAATGAACAAACATTTTAAATATTGTTTTCCTTGGCCTTCCAAAGTAGGCCTGATTCGTCCATTTATAAATATTTTCCCTTTAATATGATTCCACGATCCCACGAAACCGAAGCTTAAAGAATCGGCGGCAGTTTGGCTAGCTGACAACCGTTCACCCTGAAAGTTCAGCTCTTGGATACCATGACGTGACTTAACATTTTTGAGTCAACCAGTTAGTTGCCTTCAAGTTGGGTTGTCCTTTCAGTTTTTTATTAAAATACAGAGCCTTCTCGCATAACATGGATCCTGAGAGGGGCTCGCCTTGACTTCTATCCTGTAAAAACCAAAGGTGGGAAGTGCATGCTGGCAATTGCATTCTCCGAAACCAGCTTATGCCAACGAAACGTTAACTGGGAAACATGGAACAGTTGACGCGCTATGCTCCACAAGGGGCTAGGGCAATTGAGTATCGCGTCATCTAATTCGTGAGTTCCAGATCTCTTCATAACTTTTCGGAAACTTATCCCTACATCGCTCATATGATTTTCTTTCAGTTCAGGGACACTAGACACTTCGCCAGGCATACTGTTTTGGAGACACATTTTCAAAGGTCAAAACCACCGCCTCAAACTTAGTCAGCTGAGCAGATTCACTATTATGACTAACATTTTTTTTTTGTAGAAATAGACAAAAGTACAATTGCCCTTAAGGGGGGAAACCACATTAGGAGGCTTATTTTCACTGATTTCTAAGGATTTTTTTGGGTGAGAAGAATTCAGTCAAATTTTGACATCATTTCATTCATATTTCAAATAACTTATGTGATTTTTTTTCAGTAATTTAAGATAAAAATAACAAAGTTACGCACTGGTGTTCGCTGAAGGTCGTAACTAGAGCTCTCCAATAAAAAAAAAACACCCTTAAAAATATGATATCATCCCAAATGTTAGTTCATATTTTTTGTAATTTTATAAAGTATCCCACTTTAAATTTTCATAATGATCGTCTTATTAATTTTTTAGTTAGAAGTCCCGAAAATGTGGAAAAAGTCATTTTAAGGAAAATGCGTTTGAAAAACAGAATATAACCGAAACAAATCCCCTTTGTTGATGGTACCAGTACCTTCTATATAGTTATTTGAAAACAAAGATGCTAAAGTGGGGTACATACAAAGCTACATAAGTACATAAAGCTTCGCCCTACCCACTAGAGTGCGCTCGAGCCTGTAGACTATACCCGATGAGCACTCGGTTCTATGCTCATAAAATCTAAACGAATGCGAATTTCGCTTTCAAATTTTGGCGTCGTACTCTTGGATTGGTAAGCAAACAATTTACGCAATAAAAAAAAATTGAGTTTTTGGAACCTCCTAATGTGGATTCCCCCTTAAGGTCGCAGCAGCCAGGCCTCTCCTTATATCTTTCAAGCTATAGTCTCCATCTTCAAAACAAGTGCAGCTTACAATCTGATTTTAAATTTGCAACTAATCATTTTCGATTCTTAAAACTATTTGTTCAACGTAATCCGACAAACAGGAGAACAACTGGTAAGGAATCTAATCCCTAAAACACTTCTCCCATAAGTACACTTATCCAACTTCTCGTGCAGCTTTTTCACATTCCCAAAATGCTTTCAATTTGTCTACAGTGAATTTTCCCAAACCTGTACTTTCTTTCCTTGTATGTTGGACTATGTACGAAACACACATATCCCTAGATACATATACAATAGTATCCGTACGATGATTGAAACTGAGAAAGAACCCGTTTCGGAGGTTGTTTTCCTCGTCGCCATTTTCGTGTGAGGGCATGAAAACATTTAGTTTTTCCCAAAGTCCATTTGGCTTTCTCGAGTTCTGTAACAAAAATAAATCGTTCTCTACTCGTTAGTCAATTGGTGCCATTTATTCTAGCCTGAAATCGGAGTAGTTTGAACAACTATCAAAGTGAATGATGAATGTAATCAAATTTAAAGGATAAAAGTGGAGAGAACAGATTGAATATTTTTCTTCTGCAATTGCGAGGCCGGTCTCTTGAATTCAAATTTTTGGTATATGTATAATATACAGGGTGTCCCAAACCCCAACGTCAACCCGGAAACCGGTGATAGGCCAAGTGGTGGCAGTTATCAGAAAAGTATTAAAAAAAAAAGTCTCCGTCAATTATTTTTTGACTTATAGACATTCAAAAAAGAATTGGAAAAATTCATACCCTGTGATGATTTTTTAAGTACTGTTATTACAAATTTTAATTTTTTTTTAATTTTTTTTTATAAAGCAACCCTGACTAACTGTTCTATAAATCATAATCTAAAAGTAAAATATTACTGTATTGGTTTTAAATAAAATATGACTTTTTTCCCCAATTTTGTACTCAAAATTATCACTTATCCCAACTTCAACTGATTGCACTGTAAAAAAAATATACCACGCGGTTTTGGCAAGTAACTGTAAAAGATGGCGCATTTTGTCCAGATTCCAAAATGGTACGACACTTCCTATATTATCTCTTAATTGAGGTGAAAAGAAGTAATCTCATTTAGGCAAAAGTGTAATTAATTGAACAGAAAAATCAATTTACAATTAAACGTTAGAACTTGAATTTACAACAAATGTTCACAATGTTTGCCTTCAGCTGCAATGCAAGCACGACATCTTCTTAAAAAGGATCGAGTTATAAGACGGGCGAATTTTCGGGAACTAATGGCTTCAGCGGCTTCCGCAATTTTTCGGCGGAGTTCCTCCAAATTTTCTATTTCTTTCGTGTAAACCTTTTCTTTTACCGCTCCCCAGTAAAAAAAAAACGAGGGGATTTAGGTCAGGTGAACTAGCCGGCCGCGAAATTGTACCAGACCTCCCTATCCACCTCTCGGGATATTCTCGATCGAGGAACTCTCTTACTGTACGGGCATAATGCGCTGGGCAGCCATCGTACTGATACCACATATTTGCAAAAGTATTGAGTGGCACGTCATCCAATAAATTGGGTAAATGATTCATTCAAAAACCTAAATATGTCTCGGCACTTAAGTTCTCCGAAAGCTCGAATGGTCCAATAATTAAGAAAAAATATAGGAAGTGTCGTACCATTTTGGAATCTGGACAAAATGCGCCATCTTTTACAGTTACTTTGCCAAAACCGCGTCGTATATTTTTTTTACAGTGCAGTCAGGTGAAGTTGGGATAAGTGATAATTTTGAGTACAAAATTGGGGAAAAAAGTCATATTTTATTTAAAACCAATACAGTAATGTTTTACTTTTAGATTGTGATTTATAGAACAGTTAGTCAGGGTTGCTTCACAAAAAAAAAAAAATTAAAAAAAAAAATTTGTAATAACAGTACTTAAAAAATCATCACAGGGTATGAATTTTTCCAATTATTTTTTGAATGTCTATAAGGCAAAAAATAATTGACGGAGACTTTTTTTAATACTTTTCTAATAACTGCCACCACTTGTCCTATCACCGGTTTCCGGGTTGACGTTGGGGTTTGGGACACCCTGTATATGTACGTTGTGTGTGACAGTTGTGCTATGGGTGGAGAGCTCTTTTATGAGAGGGTGGTGCATGCTTTTAATACAAGGATTTCATCATGGCCTTAATTTCAACTTAATATCTCAATTATGTTCAAGCGTTAGGGGTTCTATTTAAAGTTTACAGGCTGGACCATAATCAGACTCTATACGACTGAAACTTTTAATCGACAATATATTCTTTTCTCCGCATATGGGTCCAAAAATCATCACCTAGCCAGCATCGCCATTCCGTCATTCAATCTTAGTCATCGCTGCTTATTGCACGCTCGGTGGCCGTGTTCGTTCGGTCACCACTGTACGATCTAGACACAGAGGCATATAAAAGGAGATGAAACCCCCATTTACTGTACCTACATAAAATTCTGGACGTATTGTAATTCCACCACATACGAACTAGTAAAAAGTAAACAGAGAGACACACGCCCTCCACTGCGCAACACCCGCCCAGTCTATTTAGAAGCACAGGAAGCACAAAAGATGTCATCCCCTCTCCCATTTCTCCTTTATGAACAATAACATTCCATTTTGTCTCTCTGCCGCGGAACACCCGCCCGGTCCATATACAGTAGACTCGCGAAATCGTGAACTATTAAAAACCACGACTGTTCGCCTTTGCGGGGGGTTCATGTTATACGAACATACGAGTATTAAAATATTAATCAAACTTACATTTTTCGAGCCATTTATTCAATGTTATTATGTGATATAATATATAAATTAGAAATATTGTGTGATTTATTTCTGTTTTTTATTTTTTTCAATTATTTGTAGAGCTGCTTTTTCCTCGAGTCGCTTATGTACAGCAACATCGTTTTAACAGACCATTTCACTTTCTGCCCATTGTAAAACTTTATTGAGGCTCTCTACGGCTTCCTTTGATTGAATTTTGACCTCAGTGTCATCAACAATATCGGATTCTTCATCACTAGATATTGGTCCTACTTCTGGCAATTCATCAGTGATTTTATCTTCGTTCCATTCTCTGATTTCATTAATAGTACAATTACCCTGTGAACAATTTTATGTCTGGAAATTTTAAATGAATTAAAATAAATGACAGAATTAAAACCTCAGGACTGATGGCGTTAAGGAGTTCAGCTGCGGTGTTTGTTTGAGATTTTATTTCGGAAATCAGTCTGTCTCTTAGAGAGACTTAGAGGAATTTCATCCTCTGGATCCTCATTATTATATTTCAAAATGTTGCTCCAGCATTTTGAAATAGTATTTGAGTCCAGTCGGCTCCAGGCCGACTATAAGAAAATGCCAGTGTCCTTAAGAGTCAATTTTTTTAAGATTACGGAGATGTCCGCTCCTTCCGCCACAACTGATGTTAAAAGGCTCGTTCTGTAATATAATTTCGCAATGCGGATAGCATTCTGGTCCATCGGCTGGATCAGGGGGGGGGGGTTATATTTGGTGGTAAGAACATGCAACTTATGCACCCATTGGTGGTTCTTAAATCTTTTTCGGATGTGTGAGATGGGGCATTGTCGATTAATAATAGTGCCTTCATAGGTAGGCCTCGATCTTTTAGGAAACGTTTAACCTAGTAACGTATAGAAAAGGCGTTTTTACCTGTGGTACAAATGAATCGTGGAACCAATTTTTAAATATGGCTGCTATCATCCATGCCGATTTTGAGCTCTTGTATTCAAGCGGACAATCAAAAATCTTGAATGATCGTGGACTCTTGGCTTTCCCAATTACCAGCAGTTTAACTTTGTGCGATCCACTTGCTTTCGTGCAGGCCAAAAATGTTATTCTCTGCTTTTCGGATTTCCGCCCAGAGGCGTTCTTCTCAAGTGGCGATACATAGGTTTCTTCCAAAACAATGCCGATTCGTCCGCATTATAAACCTGGTCCTTGGTTAAATTTAACTCCTCCATTTTTGCTTGTAGGTTTTTTTTTAATGGACCTACAAGCTCTGGTTGTGACGACAGCTTTCGCCGGTCACTTTTATAAAACGGACTCCATATCGCCATTTAAACCTTTGGAGCCAACCGTCACTTGCGTTGAACCCTCCTTGATTTTCGTTAAGCTTGGAATGCAATTCTTTTGCCTTTTGTTTAATCATCACACCATTGACGGGGTAATTTTTTCACGTTGTTCAAGGAACCAACGATATAAGGCCTTTTCCATTCTAGGAAGTTCAGAATCTCTAAGGGTTTATCGCTTACCAGAACCAGAAAACGTGTCACTAACACATTTCAAAATTTTTTCGCGTTGTTAATTGATGCTGCAAATTGTAGATTTTGTCACGCCATATTTTCGTGCTAAATTATTGTATTTACACTGAATCCACGTCGATAAGCTTCAATAACATCCGATTTTTGCTTTAACGTTAACACCACTGGTTTTTCCGACGACATTTTTAACGAAAGACTCAAAATTCACAAGAACAAATTACACGTGTGGACGAAATTCAAAAAGAACTTGCGACAAATCACAAACAGTAACTTCTTCTGGAAGAAAAATGCTGCAAAAATGCATAAAGCGGTTATTTTACCGGTAATTTTCCAAGAAATAAGTGATCATGTTTTAGTGCTTTCAAACATTGTTCACGTTTAAGAGTAGTCAATGCAAAGAAAAAAATGTTCACGTAACCGGGTGTTCATGTTAGACGCAGTTTTTGTTTTCGCGAGTCCACTGTAGAAGCAAAAGAGATGTCAAATTTCTATCCCCCTTCCTACTTCCTCACTTGTGCCGAATTACTTCGTTTCTCTTAACAAATGCTTCCTGTGGATACTAATAGAACTCCCACTGCGCTTCGAGCTTGTCAGTATAAAGATGGCGGGGATAGTGGGTGCATGCTATCAACTGCACGTCCGAAAAAAGAAACGTTGTGGCAACGTCAACAAGGCATTGCAATGCAAGAGATGTTGATGGACCCAAGCCCCTGAAGGGTTCAAGACAATTAACATGGTTGTCACTAGGGACGAAAACTAATCCACTCAATACTATACGGAGAATGTACGAGTACATAAGTATATCACACATTTAATTAACCACCGTACCGCAATTTTTTCAATATTCGGCGCTTGGCTCAGCGTTCACGCCTAAGTAGTAGACGACCGAACTTAGACGTTGTTCCAAAGAGATGGACACACTTTGCAATGGTTCACGATAGTGTGAATTAATTGGTAAGTAATATTTACTTCGAGGATGCCGAATTTAATTTCCTCAATGCTCCCCCGATATGACGGCACCTGGCTTATTTCTTTATTTTCATTAAGCTAAAATTATGAAAAAATATCTCTTTTTACAAATTTCGGAACTGTGATCAGTTACGTTCTACTATATGGAGGACCTTCCAGCAGTGCGGCAAGCTGTGGAGTTTATGAGGTTCTTCAACCCGAAAGAGTAGAGCTGACCTGAGGCTACTCGAGTCTTTTTTGAGGGCTTTAAGACCACCAGTCACATCTTATGTAAATGCACGGTGGTTACGCGGGCTAGGTATACATTCCTGAAGCAAGTCGCCGCGAGCGCTGCATGGTAAGCACCTGCAAAAGACTACTCGCCAGTCTAAAGTGGTGTAAATATGAAAATATACGTAAAAAACAATCGCTTTAATTGTCGATATCCCCATCGAGTCATACAATCACTTTATCAGGCTGGCTGCGGCTGAAAAGATTAACTCAACATGGGTGAATTGCAACACTTGTCAAAAGGCATAGTTGATCGAGGCTGGACACGAGCCTTTCTAATAGACTGTTGTTACTGAAAATACAAACATATAAGGTTTGTCATCGGTGTTAGAACTGGACATTGTCCAATCAGCGAGCACGCCAGAAGGCTTCGGATTCGCTATAGTGACTTCTGCAGCAGTTGTAGAAATAGGAAGGAAAAGGAGAGTGCTTTTCATCTTCTCTGCCTCTGTCCGGCTTTGGCAGAAAGGAGAAAATCAATTCTGAAAGACTACTTGAGTTGGGAGACTTGTTTGCCGCTGACGTTGATCATTTTTAGCGTTTTATTGACAGCTTCGGGTGGTTTGATATATAGGATGGTCTGTGGGACAATACGTCCTGTATGGCAACACAACAGACCCTGTCGTGGTCTATGTGTGTTGTGGTTATCATGGCAGCCCTTTCAACCTACTTACCCATCTGCCCTCTGCTAGAGGGAATTGGCCCTATCCTATCAAAACGTCAATCTTTGAAGAAAGATCCAGGTGGCGCAGAATAGATGTCCGTCCAGTAATCTGCGCAGGCGACTGGGCAGTTTCACGAAGGCGTAAAACCATGTTGGCCACCAGTTGCTCGCCGATAATATCCAACGAGAACAAGTTGAGCTATGTGACCGATCTGCCTAACGGAATGCTTCTAAACGCCCCTGTTACGGCCAACGCAGCTAGTCTTTGCACCCTTCCCTAACAGGTTGCAATAGGCAGCTACTGCGACTGCCATCAACCACACGCTTATACCATACTGTACTATAGTAAAGGACGCACAACACCAGTCTATATACAATGCACCACTTACGGTTGCTGGCCCCATTCCTTACCAAGGGTCTTTCTACACGAGTACAGTGCAATAGTGACTTCTTGGGCTTCTAGCTGAGTTTACCGTTTAGAATGAGATCGAGGAATTTGGCTTTGTCAGTAAAAGCCAATTTTTTTTCCTCCAGGATACGAAGTTCAGTAGTATACCGCCTGGTGAAAAGCACAAAATTCATCTTGTCATTGTACATTATCTGCATTGTACAGTGGCATTATACCCCATCTTTTCCAGATCCAGAAGCACTTTATTGACGGCTAGATTTCAAAGATGAAGAGACAATATACCGCCTCGAGGGTCCCCCTACAAACGCGTTTGCTCACAGATAATGTGCCCAGAGTGGCGCGAGTAAGCCTAAATGTTAACAGCTTATTTATTAGTTTACAGAGCGACCCATCGACGTGCAAGCTCAAGAATGCCTTAAGAATCACGCTAGGTCGGACATTATTAAACGCGTCCTCGATATCCATTAAAATAGCCATATGGAGTATTCCTTTTGATCAAGAGATTTTCCAAGAAGGCGGACCAGAGAGTTCACTGATTTGCCTTCCCAATTGGCATGTTCCAAAGCGGAAGGAATGCGTGACGGAATGGTGTTTGAAAGATGGATGTTAATCAGTTTCTCTGCAGTAATTTAAGCTTGGTGGAAGAGAGAAACGTGGACAAGGCCGTTATGTCGGCGGAATAATATCTTCGGATCCAGCAGATTTTAAGCGTTCAAAACTGGAGATCGCCTATAGAATCTTATCCCTGCAAAGAATGGATGCGAGGTCACACGACGCAATATCTTCGGATCCAGCAGATTTTAAGCGTTCAAAACTGAAGATCGCCTACAGAATCTTATCCCTGCAGAGAATGGATGCGAGGTCACACGACGCAATCCTCTGAGTAAAGCCATCCTCAAGCGACCAAATCGTCGAGTTGCCGGAGAAATGCGTGACACGCAGGGACTCAAGAGTTTCCTTGTTTGAGGACGTCCTTGTCCCATCTTGCTTTTGTAGAAAGCTAGGCATAGATCGGTTTGACCATTAAATTTTGCAAAATATGGATATCTTTCTGGAACCTTCAATACATCCGCAAAAACTCCTCAATGAATTGCGTTTAGCAACCCTCAGCTCCTTCTTAAAAGAACTTAAGTGTCTTTTGTAGGATTGTCAATCCGACTCCAGCCTGATGTTAGGGGCTCCGCTTATTAGTCAGCCCGACCACGACTTGGATGCTGCTCGACATTAACACCATTTTAATCAGTAACCAATGTAAATGAATGGGAGTCCATACACTGGACGGCTAGACCTCCACTCTACTGTGTTTTGGCCTCTGCCTGCACACCACATTGACAACAGATTTGGAGCGAATTGGATGACTTGCGAGAAATATAGTAAGTTGACAAAGTGCGTTTACATGCAGATGCACAACTATTGTAAATGTGTGATATGCATTCTTTGTTTCGGTGCGTAAGTTATATATTCCTCGGGACAATAATTGCGATGATGATTATTGAATATTGATGACAAGTAAAGTAACTAATTGATTTCGAATGGTTTTCTAATATTTCCAAGAAAACCATTTTACCAATTACAAAAATGTGGAATACAATGCGGCAAAATCAGGTGAAAACAGGGGCACCGAGATAAGCCATAGCGATATAAGGCATACGAAATAATCCATATAGATACTTTCGTTTCGAAACGAAAGTATTCATCGAAAAATAAACGAAATAAGCTATGCATGGACAATATCGGTTTCAAATCGAAATAAGGCATGCGATAAAAACGAAAATAGCCATGCAGTGTCCAGAGTGAGCGAAGCGAGGGGAGCCAACAGAAGAGACTGTTGCACCCAGAGCGAGCAAAGCGAGCGTTCATGTTTTTGCGATACTGAGGGTTGCGATCCCTTAAGCGCGGAGCGAGCGTTACGAGCGAAGCCCACACAAGCGACTATTAATTCACAACCCGCAGTATCGCACAAGAGTGCATGGATAATTTCGATTTGGAACGAGCTGGGCTAGCTCCGACCCTAGGGCGTGCGAACCCCCGCATGTAGCCCTAGGTCGCCCGTTTCACTCTTTGTATATGTACCTGCATCCGTTTCGTACTAGCATATCTGCATCCAGTATTTTTTTTTGCTATGCACAGTTTCAAACCGAAATAAGGTATGCGAAGGAAAGCGAAAATAGTACATGTACATACTCACCTTTGTTTTAAACGAAATTAAGCATTGAGTGTGAAACCGAAAGAATATCCCTCTCTCTAATTGCGTTGAGCCCTCCAGGGGCATGGGCGCGTCAATATATCTAGCATTTCTATGCCTTGTTGACGTTTCAATAGCATATCTACTTTCCGGAAGTGCAGTTGCTAGCATGCACCTCCTATCCGCGCCGTCTTTAAACTGACAAGCTCGGAGCACTGTGAGAGTTCTATTAGTACTTACAGGCAGTTTTTTGATCGCGCCGAGATTTGATCTCCGAGCTCTAGATTAGTATTGTAGAGCGGTGATCGAACGATCACGGCCACCGAGCGCGACTTATTTCCAAATGGCTTATTTCATTGTGCCGCGAAAACAGAGTGGAACGAAGGAACTTCTAGGCCTAACGGCTAGATGCAGCCTACGCCTTTTGTTTGCGAGTTTCTAATATTTACCAACAGAGCGGTATGACAAACGTCAATGGTATTCAACTCACTCGATTTTACGACGTCATTAGATGATAATCGTTTTCCTCAGGGCCGTCGAGAGAAAATCCGGGCCCGGGACTCAACTTTTATATGGTATTATAATGATGGAAGTTATTGCACGCACTTTGTCGTGTTTGAAAGAATTCGGAAAATTAATGCAATTTTAGAAAATACTTTTTTTGCATTAAGAATTCGGCTAAAAAAGAAATCGTCGGATTATTACGAATATATGTACCTATAAGCATTAGATGCTCTCATTGACTTCGAGACAGTTTCTCAATAAAATATTAAATTGACTACACTCAAATCCGCAGCAGGAATAGTTTTTTTAAGCAGATATTAGTAGGCTGCTCTAATTTACACTTCAATTTCACGATTATTTAACCACTAAAAGGAAGTGGCGGATTAGGTGAAGGGTTTTTCAAAATGTTTCCACTGATTTTCAAAATCAAGTCCTGGATCGGCTCGTTTAAATTTCCTCACAAAGCGCATTCATTAATGTTTCACATGGTCCAATGGTGCATTATTCATGCATTGCGATTCGCCAGACTCAGATGAGATGCGGTTTTATTGATAATGTTTGGTTTTAATTAAACGTCAATACGTGTTATTATCTAACAGTAATCACGCATATGATTCGATTGTATAATCGCCTGATTTGCATTGTGTCCCGGATTAACAAAGTTTGTTTATATCATATGTGTAGTACTATGTAATGATGATTTATTCCGAGTGAATAGAAGAGATTTAATTGAATGACTAACACCTTGCTATATTCTACACAATGAAGCGTTCAGTTAGATATGATACAGATAGTGAAGCTTACTAGTTTGCCCTAGTGGTACGACAGTGCGTCAACTATTCCATGTGGTTTAGCTGACGTTTCGTTGGCATAAACCAGTTTCGGACGATAAACGTTGCCAGCATCCTCATAGTGCTCCCATTTAGCCGCCTACCTACGACAAGTCGGAAGATATTGTGGCTTATTTTTACGCCCCGCATTACAGGAGGAAGACAACAAAACATTCATTCCATGACCGTGGACGGGACTTGAACCCATAACGATCGGTGTCAGACATAAGTCTGATGCCTCTACGTACTGAGCTACTAAGGCTCTAAAAAGGAGAGAACGCTCGCGGTCATTTTGTTGACATCGAAAGAAGATTTGTGCCCATCGAATGGACATATGAAAGAGAAAGAGAGACAGCACTAATGTTGTTAACTGGGAGCTGTCATTTTTACATGCCTGTCACTCTCCATTGGTTGGCAACAAAATGGCGTCGAGTGTACCTTCCTTTTTAGTGCTCTAGAGCTACCGGTCGCCGGTGGAGCTTATCTGGCTAAAACTGAATTTTTGCTCTACATTTTTCAAACAATTGCATATAAACCAAGAGCCGGCTGGAGTTAAGTCAGCGATTCCTTATTTGATTCTTGTCGCACCAACATCATTGTGGCTCGACGATCCGTCGTCGGACCTTGGCCGTCTGAATAGTTTTCCTCAAATTTTCTCGGTCAAAAGACCGCGTCCATCAGTTTCGAAACACCAGTAGTTGTTCCGCGTTCGTATCAACTGAGCCTTCCAATCGAGCTTAGTGTTTGAACCAGTCTTTTTCCGCGACGACGTTCGTGGCCATGGATGTGCAGGAGGTGCATGCTGGCAACTGCATTCTCCGAAACCAGTTTATGCCGGAGAAACGTCAACTGGGCCACATGAAACAATTGACGCGCTATGCCCCACAAGGGGTTAGGGCATTTGAGAGAGAAACTTTCAGCTCATCGTAATGGCTGCACAACTCATGGTTGTACCGCACTCGCCATCCTTTTCGGTCATGAACCACTCCGAATATTTTTCGAAGAATCCTCCGTTCGGAAATGTGGAGCATGTTTTCGGAAACTTATTTCAGGGTCCAAGTTTCCTCACCTGTAAAACGGAATCGATGATCGTCATTCAGTGGCGTAAATAGCTTTAAGCAGAGGGAGGGGATAAGCCATTGTCACTACATTTTTTTTAATATGTGAGTGCTTGGGGAATAGTTTGGACCCCTCACCCCTTTAGTGAAAATCATCTTCCAACAACTCTCTCTCCAGCCACTACTCACACTTTGAAGAGAATGAGTAAATACCAAACCATCCACCAATGAGTTCGCTGAAGACATTTTTCATATATATTCGAAGTACTCATTAAGAACGGGTAGTTGATGAAATATTCGTAGAGTATCATCAACAAAATCATCAGGTTTGTGCTGATATCCTTAAGTTAAGGTTTGAAAGCCTTCCGGTTTTTGTGTCTCGTGAGTAACGTTGAGTGCCGAGTACTTTCAAACTTTTCCGTTATTTTTTCGGTAAATTCTCACTAGCGTAGGATAAAACAGCCACGAAGTAACTTTAAATGTAGCTTAAGGTAACTATAAGGCAGATTAAGGTTGCTTGAAAGTATGATCTGAAAAGTTTGCGGTTCTGGTGTTTTTTGACTAACGGTACCTCGCACCCAGTCGATTGAACATTTCGTTTTCAATGATAAGATGAAATATACATACCACTCATTGTCAGTGAGCCAAGGCATTAGTCTGACATCTCATCACAGCGGTTTTGCAAGTTCGAATCTCAATGTGACCATGGTACTCTCGTATATGTCACCCCTGTGGTATGGGGTATAAAAATAAGCCACAACCTTTCCCCATTTGCCGCCGAATGCCGTTAAGGGTGGCCACACACACACTATCGAGCATGAACTCGATCATTGTAAAATTGTCCTGCGAATAGCTCAAGGCACACACACACTTCACACAAACCTGAAGAAAACTAGTTCGCTTGTACCATGTTCGTGTTCGAATTCGTATTCGACAGGGTTATGGGCATATGCTAGCAATATGCTAACGAAGCGTCTAAGCTTGTTAGAAAAAGTTGACACGCAATGCCCACTAAGGGTTAGGACAGCGTATTCCAGTGCTAGGTTGAAAAGCGTCGGCGCCAGTCCATCGCCCTGCTTTAGACCAGTGCGTGTTTCAAATAGATGAGTAAGTCTATTATGGATCTGACCTGGGAGACGGAGTTGGTCATCGTCATCTTTGTCAGTTGCACTAATTTTACCGTTGATGATGACGTTGTATAGTACTCCACGATAGATACTGTCGTATGCCTGCTTGAAGTCGACAAAGTCAACAGCACTTCAGAAGTGTCAGTTTGACCGTTAAGATCTGATTGGTTGTGGAGCGACCAGATCTGAGACCGCTTTGATATTCGCCAATGATTCGTCCGGCGTACGGTTTTATCCTATATTATTTGCCAGAACCTTCGCCAATATTTTATATGACAGATAAACTTGTTGTATCCCTCTGTAATCCTCACAACGCAGTTTATCTCCCTTTATGTGCATTTAACACATTATGATTCTGCGCCAATCGTCTGGGATAACCTCGTCCTCCCGTATTCGCATGACTGATTGCTGTATGGTATTAACTAGACTTGTTCCTCCGAATTTTAGCAGTTCAGTTGGAATGTCGTCAGTGCCCGGCGCTTTATTTCGTCTTAGTGACCGCAACGCGAGACAAACTTCCTCGACTGTCGGGGTTGCGTGAGTGGGCCTAGATCAACAATATCGTCAAGAGCTTCTTGTGTGGGAAAGTTAAATGGTAGATTCAGAAGCTCTTCAAAATAAGAGGCCCATCGTTTGCTAATGCCATCGGTGTCGCTGATGATGTTTCTGTCCTTATCTTTTCAGAGGCTAGTCCTGAGTTGATAGGCGTTTTGAATTGCATTTAGTAGTTTGAACGCTTGTCTGGTAATCCTATTAGCTAAGTTATCGTTAATATTCAGCAACTGCTCGTCAAAGTATTCACGTTTCTTACGTCTAATTATTCTATTCGATATTCGCCGTAGCTCGTCATATTTTACTCTTTTGGCTCTGGTTCCTCATTGTCTATGGGCCTCGTTTCTCGGGTCAAGTGAGTTTTTGCATTCTTCGTCGAACCAGTCATTTCGCGCTCGCCGGGCTTCATATCCCACGACCTTCTCTGCGACATCCCTGATGGTACCCTTGAGTTCTTCCCAGAACCCATACGCCACCGCCGTATACTCGCTCAGAAGCTTATCATCCGCAAAGATTTTGGGAGCGCTGATTCTCGATTGGTGCACTAAGGACATTCTATATCTGTAGGTCGTCTTCACCCAATGATGATCTGAGTCCCAGTTTGCTCCTCGATAGGGGCGGACATCCATCACACTAGACGTCCATCTCCTGCAAATGAGGACGTGATCAATTTAGTTGACGGTTTGTGCGTCTGGAGATTTCCAGGTCTGCTTGTGAATGCGTCGATGCGAGAAACAAGTAGTGCTTACGACTACATTCCTGCTGCAGACGAAGTCGATAAGTCGCTGGCCTTTGTGGTTACATTCTTCATGGAGACTGTGGTGCCAACACCACGGGCAGAGCAACGCGAAGCCGCAGAGTGGTATGAAATGGCAAGGAAGAAGAAGGAGACTGTGGCCTCCAGTGGTCCCCCGGTGCCAACTTTCATTCCTGACTTTCGCGTTAAAGCCTACTAGCAGCAATTTGACGTCGTTTGTTGGACGTGAGTCGAAGAGAATCTCATGACGGGCGTAGAACTCGTCTTTTACTGCGTCTACTCTAACTTCAATGGAGGCGTGCAGATTGCCCTGATCGAGTCTTAATGCGAATCGCACACAGCCGATCATTTATGGGTTTGGAGTCAGTAATGTGCGGTTTGAGGTGATGTAAAAATAAAAATATAAAACTATAAATGCTACTCCAAATTCCTTGCGGCCGGATAGTTTGCCACTTGTAAAAATTGTGTGCGATTTCTTGTCATTGATCTCGCTGCCAAGCCAGTATGTTTCCTGGATTGCAGTAATGCATAGTTTGACTTTTCGACCTGTTGAAGGAGGGCTTTCTCGGCTTCTAGTTTGTTTAGGGAGCGTACATTCCAGGATCCGAAAGAATAATCCTCTAGTCGTTTGCGTGGTCGTCGTTGTTGATCTGTCCAATCCGAGGCTTTCGTTCCAGGTATCTTGACGTGGAATGGTTTTTACAAGGACTAGTTTTCAGCACATCGCTTAACCCCATTCAAGGGATGGCGTCGGAAGATAGCTGCTTCAGATGGTTTAATAAAAGTGCCGGAGTTCACACAACTATGTTGCAGGGCCAACTACACAAATTATTTCATCCTACTAAACCTGGGACGCTTAGCTGTTGAGCAGCCATTTAGGCTACAGCTGTCTGCCTTTTTCCAAACTGTCTTATCGCTAAGACTTGGCCGTCAGCGGTTTGACACACTGCCGTTACCAGGGGGCGCCCACGTGGATGACTATGGAAATTTTCTTTTGACCCCCCCCCCCCCCCTAACTATACAACATATCAAAACTTCAGAACTACCGCCCCTTTTGCACGCTAACCCTCCTTATTTGGTATCTATTTCTTGGACAACACTGAATACCATCAGTTAACCGTCAAATGTAAAGTGGATTTTTCCCATGTTAAAACACTTGAAACATACGGATATATGCAAAATTTGTAGTATTTGGGCAAATGTTTCCTTCATTTAATACCTATTAAAATGCTTTCAGCTTCAATTCATTGAAAATAATTCTGCGTAAATCATAGTACCTACTGCTGTTAACATCGAATATACATTCTCTTAATCTTGAGTACTAATATGTATATTTATGTACAATGTACATACGTACATGAAAATCCGCACATGCCGACAGTGCTTCCATTTCTCATGTTCCAAGAAAAAAAAATGATACCATTCAATAAGAGGCATCGTTATCTATTCTCCCAAAAGGAGCTTTTTCTTGGTCCTTGAAAGAAAAACGTTTTCCACGGAAATTGAAACTGTTCGGGCGGCTCGACGTTGGTTTCTTTTTCCCGCGGTGTCGTTTCGTCCCAAAACGGCAACGATAAAAAATATAAATGGAATCCGGAGAATATTCACTGGGTCTCGCTTAAATATTGATACAATTTTTGGGTTTTGATGTTGTTATTGTTATTGTTTCTTCTTGCTTTCAGTCTTCTATTCAATTTGTCTGTTTTTTTTTTGTACTTTAACATATTTCGCGGAAAGAAAACGCCTTTTTCAAGTATCTACTCGTACATTATATTTTAACAGGCGAAAGAGGACTTTTCAAATATGCACGAGTACATACTATTCTCCAAGGACAGAGAAAAGTCAGGATGTAAGAGAATTCACCCACCTACTTTCTTTGTTATTATTATTTAATGTCAATGATCCATGTGAAAAAAGGGTTCAGTTAATGTTGATGCCAGTAGTTCTCAAAGTGGTCGATATCGATCGCCTGGGTCGATTTGATCTTTCAGGGGGTCGACAGTTTCAAATAAAAAAATCGGTGGTCTACAATGGCAACGAAAGACCCCCTTGCAACAGCTTCTTTTACATATATCAAAATATCGGAGTCGTTTTATTGATGATCAGAAAGTGCGCGAACTGCTCGGACTTGAGAAACTGATACTAGTAGATGCGAATCGGTTTTTGGCTCGTTCCATATAACAATATAATGGACAGGCATATAGTCCGATGTATGCTGTACGTTTATTCCTTTCTCCGTCTGTGCGTTTGTCCGGCACTTCAAGTATTCTAAAATTAATCAAATTGGGAATGAAAGTTATTTGTATCATCCTGAGAACAAATTTGATTATCAACTGTTCTAACGGTATATTTTGTTTTGTATTAACCAGGGTTGCGCGCCTAAGTCTTTTTAAAGACTGCTCCTCCAGTCATTTTCCGTGGCCAAATTTGTACCAAATTTACTACGTAGCCTCCTTGGGTTAAGAAATTAAACAATCGGGTATGAGGTGCCTATTATTTGTTTTTATGAGTTTTCTGTCAGAAAACCGATATAAGATGTTTGTTTTGGTTTCTGATTCCCCACTGTGCATAAAGCTGTCAAATATACGCCGTCCTATTGGTCGTTGCCACTAATAGTCCCGTTCTTTTCCTCTACCATGAAAAATTAATATGGCTCTTCTCTCGTCCCATGAATTTTGCTTATGGGTCACTCCATAGTTACTCTGAGAAGCAGCGCCTCCACATTGGATTTCGAACAATGCGACCGATGACAATTCTACCTTCGAGATTCCAGTTGCAATTTCGAAGGTCGACTTGTCATTTGACAAGTCGGAACCCAACGTAGAGGAGACACCGCGCTGCCAGCAGAAAGAAAAACCCAAAATTCGTGAAAAAAATACCAAGGTAGGTGCAGTATTTCATGTTTGTTCGCGCGACTCATTACAGGTGAATAATATTAATTCCGGTCGACAGGAACGCCGTCTGCTACGGTGAGATCGTAGCTATGACAACTAACCTCCAAGGTGGACGGCGTGTCTGCCGACCGGAACCAAGAGAAAAAGCAACGACGACGAAAACAGGACAAGAACCAACAACCAGCCGGGGACCATCGCCCATATGAGTAAAGGTCTAAACACACAGTGCCCGTACCACGGAAGCGCCGTAGTCGCCCGTACACTGGCGATCTACGGTACGCGAATTGTACAATAGAAAACCGTCTGCTGGTTCACACTTACCCACACGGACAACAGACAGTCACCTGCACATCACAGGGCGGAACGTGCCCATTTAGATTGGTTTAATTTTTCTCGCTGACTGTGCGGCACGGAAACAGAAATCACCGAACACGAACCAACCGCCGCGCCGGGTGTGCTGTTGTGTAGCCATCATACGGCGGAGAAAATGTGCAATGTTGCACAGACAGACACGCTTGCACTTCCCAAAAGTAACCGCAAGTCATACACACACTATCGCCGACTGTGCCGATTGAATGGAATTGTCTGCCACAGTTGCTTGGGACGAACCGTCACCAAACCGACACACGGGGAACATACGGTTGGGTCCCGGTACGGGTAGCGTGTGGTTTCGCCTGCAATGTCCGGTCATGTACCCGATATACGAGCGACTACGGCACTGCCCTGGTGCGGGGAATGTGTATTTACCATAGACCTTAAAAGAGGGCAATTGGCTTTTTTTTTGTTGATTATTTTTCATTGGGGGGCAAAAGACCTTTTCCATAGTCCTCCTCGTGGGCGCCCCCTGGTAACGGCAGTGTATCAAACCGCTGATGGCCACGACTTAGCGATACGACATTTGCAAAAAGGCAGATAGCTGTAGCCTGAATGGCTGACGAACACCTAAGCGTCTCAGGTTTAGTAGGATGGGATGACTTGCGTAGTTGGACCTGAAACATAGTTGTATGAACTCCAGCACGTTTAATAAACCATCTGAAGCAACTACCTTCCGAGACTATCCCCTGAATGGGGTTACGTGGCGTGCTGACAACTCGTCCTTATAAAAACCACTCCATGTCAAGAAACCTGGGACAAAAGCCTCGGATTGAACGGATCAACAACGACGACCACGCAAACGACTAAAGGATTATTCTTTCGGATCCTGGAATGTACGCTCCTTGAACAAACCGGGGGCCGAGAAGGCCCTCCTTCAACAGATCGAAAAGTACAAACTGAGCATTACTGCAGTCCAGGAAACAAATTGACTTGGCAGCGAGATCAATGACAAGAAATCGCACACAATTTTTACAAGTGGCAAACCATCGGGCTGCAAGGAGTTTGGAGTAGCATTTATAGTAAACAATCACGTCAAGCCGCACATTACTGACTTCAAACTCATAAATGAACGGCTATTTGCGATTCGCATTAAGACTCGATTCTTCAATCTCTGGCTCATCAATGTGCATTCCCCCACTGAAGTTAAAGAAGACGTGGTAAAGACGAGTTCTACGCCCGCCTTGAGACTCTCTTCGACTCACTTCCAACAAACGACGTCAAATTGCTGCTGGGAGACTTTACCGCGAAAGTCGGAAATGAAAGTTAGCACCGGGGGACTACTGGAGGCCACAGCCTCCACGGAGAATGTAACGACAACGGCCAGCGACTTATCGACTTCGCTGGCCGCAGGAATCTAATCGTAAGCTCTACGTGTTTCCCGCATCGACGCATTTACAAGCAGACCTGGAAATCTCCAGACGCACACACCGTCAACCAAGTTGATTACGTCCTCATTTGTAGGAGATGGGCGTCTAGTGTGATGGATGTCCGCTCCTATCGAGGAGCAAACTACGACTCAGATCATCACCTGGTGAAGACGACCTACAGATGTGGAATTTCATCAGCGCACCAATCGAGAATCAGCCCTACCGAAATCTTTGCGGTCGATAAGCTTCTGAGCGATGCTACGGAGGTGGCGTATGCTGCCGCTCTTGAGGAAAGACTATCGCCTATGCTACACAACATCAGCAACACAGGCGTCCATGGGTTCTGGGAAGAAGATGTCGCAGAGAAGGTCGTGGCATATAAAGCCCAGCTAACGCGAAATGACTGGTTCGACAAAGAATGCAAAAATTCACTTGACGCGACAAATGAAGCCTACAGACAATGGATTTAACGAGGAACCAGAGCTGGAAGAGAAAAATATAACCAGCTACGGCGAATATCGAATAGAATAATTAGACGTAAGAAACGTAAATACTTTAACGAGCAGTTGCTGAATATAAATAAAAACTAGGCTAATAGGAACACCAGACAAGCGTACAAACTAGTAAATATAATTAAGATCGGCTACCAACCCAGGACTAGCTTTTGTAAGGACAAGGATGGAAACATCATCAGCGACGCCGATGGCATTAACAAACGACGGGCCTCTTATTTGGAATAGCTTCTGAACCTACCATCTAACATCCCAATACAAGAATCTCTCGATCATATTGTTGATCTAGGCCTACCCATACAACCTCCGACAGTAGAGGAAGTTGGTCTCGCGTTGCGGTCACTAAAACGAAATAAAGCGCCGGGCGCTCACGAGATTCCAGCTGAACTGCTAAAATTCGGTGGAACGGGTCTAGCTAGTGCCATACATCGATTACTCCTGCGAGTATGGGAGGACGAGGTGATCCCAGACGATTGGCGCAGAAGCATCATCTGTCCAATACACCAAAAACGGAGATAAACTGCGGCGTGAGAATTACAGGGGCATTTCACTAGTTTGTACGTCCAATAAATTTTTGACGAAAATTCTGGAAAATAGAATAGAACCGTACGCAGAACGAATCATTGGCGAATATCAAAGCGGTTTCAGACTTGGTCGCTCTACAACCGATCAACCCTTTACGGTCTAACTGATACTCCAGAAGTGCTGGGAATACAACGTAAACGTAAACCAAATCTTCGTCGACTTCAAGCAGGCATACGACAGTATCGATCGTGGAGTACTGTACAACATCATGCTGCAATTTAGTATACCCGCCTAATTAGTGCGACTGACTAAGATGACGATGACCAACTTCGTCTCACAAGTCAGGATCCATAATAGACTTACTGATCTATTTGAAACACGCACTGGTCTGAAACAGGGCGATGGACTGGCGCCGACGCTCTTCAACCTAGCACTGGAATACGCTATTCGGGCTGTGAATATGGACAACAGTAAGACGCTACTCATCAAGTCGACACAATTAGCAGCGTAGGCCGACGACATCAACATCATGTCCCGAAGATTGGCCGACGCAGAAGAACTTCTGCATACGCTCGATACCGCTGCAAAAGAAGTTGGACTAGGTATCAAGGAGGGTAAAACTAAAATAATGATGCAATCGACGACAAGGACACCTGCACAACCGAGCATCAATGTGGGGGACCTCAACATGGAGTTCGTGAACAACTTCATATACCTGGGGTGCAACTTGTCAAGGGACGCCAACGAAACTGACGAAATCAAGTGACGGATACAGTTAGTTAATAAGACTTTTTTCTCGGTTCTTCCCATAATGAAATCGAAGCATGTGCACAGAAACACGAAGCTTCGCGTGTACAAAACCATTATACGACCAGTGCTATGCTATGGCTGCGAAGCATGGACCCTAACTCAAGCCTCCGGAAACATGCTAGACACATTTGAATGTAAGGTTCTACGGCGAATTTTCGGGGCTGTTTGCGATCGAGATGGATGGCGCATCCAGTACAACCATGAGTTGTATGAACTGTACGATGAGCTGGAAGTTTCGAAAATCGTCAAACTATTGTACAACGACTTAAATGGGCTGGGCATGTACAAAGAATGGACGATGATCGCATGCCAAAGAGAGTAATGAATGCAGAACGAGTCGACGGAGCGAGACTGCGAGGACGACCGAGATCTCGTTGGGAGAGCACAGTGGGTGTGGACGCCGAGCAACTACTGGGCTTCCGAAATTGGAGGACGCGGTCACGTGACCGAGATAATTGGAGGACAGCGATCCAGGCGGCCAAGGCCCGACGTCGGGCTGTCGCGCCACGATGATGATGATGACATAACAAACAACGCACACTGATAAATTTATAAAACTAGGATATTATATGTATGTCATTATAAACAATAGTTACCCGCACGTACTATGACATGAATGATTTGAAATTGGAATGTATCCAAAAGGAAATGATTCCGGAAAATAGAGGGCTACGCCCGCGATCCGAGGGTTTTGTAGTGTCTCTACTTTTGGAGATGCTTAACCATTCATGTTAAGACGATATTGCAAATTGCAAGCTTGCGTCAAAAATATTGAAAATAAATTGTTTGAAAGAAAGTACAGTCAGCGACTAGCATAACTCCCCCCCCCCCCCTCTTTTCCTCCTCCCTCCTCCCCCACCAATCTTTACCTTTTTGAAAATGGCTAACTCCATTTCGCTCTACGAAAAACAATATGCAAGTACAGGGTGGCGCAAAACTACCGTTATGGTTCAAATGCTTAATAACTTTTTAATTTAATTTTTATTTTTTATTTTTATTTCAGAATTTTGTGAAGAAAACTTCGGGAATTTGAAATGGAACAGTACACAACACAGCAGCGATCAAATATTGTTGAATTTTATTTTGAAAATCACACAGTTAAAAATCTCGGTATTTTTTTTAAACCTGGTCTTGGACTACCACCATTTTTAATAATTTTAATTCTATAATCTAAACCCTTCCAAAGTTTACTTCCATTTTAAACCAAATTCGTAATAAATTCTAATACAATTCAAAGTTTACTTCCATTTTAAAACAATTTGTAATAAATTCTAATACAATTCAAACCTTTTTGTGTTCTTTTTGTTCTCGCATTATTTTCTAATCTAAGTTTAATTAAAAGGTAAACCCCACAAAGTATATTTTTTGAGTCTCAAGTCTCACTATAACTACTCGCAGTCAGCTCAAAATATTATGCTGCGTGGCCGAGTGGTCTAGGTCGCAACTCTACAACACGGAGTTCACAGGTTCGATGCGGCGTCATGGCGAAAAAAGTTAAAGATTAGCTGGCTAGCCTGCGATGGGCTTAATAAAGGATTTGGAAGTTTCGAAAATTGAAAAAAAAAAATAATGGAGAAAAAACTTAGAGGAGTTAAAAAAACGCAGTAAAATTAATATTTTTTCATAGATTATAATATCTGTAGATTAAATTTTAAACCAACAATTTGATTAAAAAAATAATGCCAGAAAAGTTTAATATTTAAACCTGTGAAGTTTACGGAAGCAATTGTAATACTTTCATTTTATTAAAATCTAATACAATTTTGGTGTCGTCATATATGTAACCCGAATTAGCATTGATAATAGACCAGGATTTTTAACTGTGCAACGGTCAATTATTTTGACGCAGCGTGCTTATCGTCGTTTTTTTAATGTGCGTACTGGACCTTCAGTACCAACAATAAACCGCCTGGTTGCAAATTTTCAACAATATGGTACAGTAGGACACATTCCATGTACCGGCAGACCTCGTACGGCCCACACGGAAGAAAATATCCAACGTGTTGTGGATAGTGTGCAGGACAGTGGAGAAACATCGACAAGAAGACGTTCGGCACAACTGGGGCTATCGCGGAGGTCCCTTCAGAGGATTTTGGCTACATTGCACATGTTCCGGTATAAGGTTCAGCTTGTGCAAGAATTGAAGCCGATAGACTACCAATAACGGCTTGATTATGCCATCATTCACAATTTGATAATGAGCGATGAAGCCCATTTCCAATTGAATGGTTTCGTAAACAAGCAAAATTGCAGGATATGGGCTACGGAAAATCCAAGAACAGTTCATCAGCAACAATTACACCCACTTAAGTGTACTGTTTGGTGCGGCGTATCGTCTGAAAGGATCATTGGTCCATATTTCTTTGAAAATGCTCATGGCGCCGCAGTTACGGTTAATGGTGCTGAATATCGAACGATGCTGGACAATTTTTTGAGGCCAGCTGTAGAAAACCATCCACAGTTGTGGTTCCAACAAGATGGAGCCACAGCCCACACTGCAAGGGATACAATGGCTCTGTTACGGGACCTCTTTGGCGAACGCATTATTTCGCGCAGAAGCGATTTCAATTGGCCCCCACGTTCACCGGATTTAACAGCGCCAGACTGTTTTCTTTGGGGTTATTTGAAAGAAAGGGTATACGTAAATAAGCCAGCGACCATACCAGAGCTAAAACAAAACATTCGCAATGAAATTCGAGCCATAACACCCGAAATTTTACAAAAAGTTATGGAAAATGTACTGGAAAGAGCACGAATGTGCGAAGCCGAAAATGGCCACCACTTGCGGGATATAATTTTTCATACTTAAGCCAAAATTATTCCCCATTAATATACTGTATAACAAAAAAAAATTATAATAATTAACCATTAAATAAAAAAGTTATTAAACATTCAAACCATAACGGTAGTTTTGCGCCACCCTGTATGTTGTACTCGTAGTATTAGTATGTAGTACAAGAGACCTGGAACGTGCATTTTTTGTATGGACGATATCAAAATGACCAAATTTAAATGAATGATACATTAAACATTACGTGATTATTACGGAACTTGGAGATATTATTGCCCATGGTGTTGATTATCGTTGGCCATCAATATTTTCGACCTCGGGTGAGTTTGACAAATGCAGGGGTGTGCTAACTGTAACTATAGAAATATACTATTATTAACCTATTTTGAGAAGATATCAAAATTCCATATTTTTTTTGTTTTCTGTGCTAGTCGAAATCCACCTTCCTGTATTTTTTCATACTTCTAGGTGTAACGGTCTCGATATGGTTAGGGGGGTGGGACAAATTATGGTCTAATATTTTCCCCTCTACTTCTTTTCCCCTTTTTTCAAATTTGATGAAAATGCCAAAAATGGAATTTGCTCGGTAGTACCTTCCTCATGATACCCCACTTGCCTATACCAGGTGAAAAAATGCTGACCTTCACGTCCCCTCTATGGGGACCTCTCCTTAATACAGAAACCAGCCTACCTTCCCCTCCACTTCTCTCTCTTCCCACTCCTATCCCACCAATTTTTACCCTTTCAGAAATGGTTAACCAATTCGTTTTAGGAAAAACAATAAACAATATTCAAGTATGCAGTACTCGTAGTACTAGTACGTAGCAGAGGCATTTTGCGTGCATTTTTTGTATGGATGGTGTCAAAATGTCAAAGTTTAAATGAATGTACTATTATTAAAAATTCTCTGATTGTAATGAAACTTAAAGATATTGTTGCCTATGATGTTGGTTATCATTGGCCATCAACATTTTTGACCTCGGGTGTGCTAACTGCAACTATGGAAATGTACTATTATTGACCTTTTCTGATGAGATTTCGAAATTCTATTATTTTTAGTTTTCTACGCTAGTAGAATGCCGCTTTTCTGTAAATTTTCATATTTCTAAGTATAACGGTCTCGAAATGCAAGGGGAGGGGGGGGACACAAACTCGGATCCCATATTTCCCCCTCTCCCGCTTTTCCCTTTTCCTCGAATTTGAAGAAAATTCCAAAAATGGAATGTACTCGACGGTACCTTTCTTACGATACCCCACTTACCTATACCAAACGAATAAAAATTTAGACCTACATTTCCCCTGTATGGAGACCCCCCTTAAAGTTGACCTATTACGATGCATCGCTTTTCCGGCGAATTATAGTAATTTTACACATTCCTACAAAATTTCATGTATGTAGCTTCAGCTGTTCGTGAGATATTCTATGGACAGACGGACAGACATTTGACCTATTATATAAGGGTTTTGTTGTTACTACAAAGCCCTAAAAAAAAGAATAAATTGTTTAATCATGGATTGTTATTAAAGTCGCGTGTTTGCTTTCTGAATCTCTGAGGGCCCTCCACCTCACCGTTCTCGTCGCGGTTCGTCTTCATAGTTCGCTCAAAGGGGTTGAGCAATATTGCGCCGCACAACCCAAGGTCGGGGTCGAAATTCGTCCTCGGTTATAATAACCTAAATAGGACGATCGACGGTCTGTTGTTCACTTTCTGCGTATCATTCGTGGTAGCACTACACATTTCTCTTAAAAATGTAGCCTTTGTATTAAGCCCTTATTTCATCATTCCTACTACATTTTAGATTTGGCTTGCTCTATGGCTGCCGAGCATTGAATCGTGTCATCAAAGTCAAAGACCTTCTTTTCACTTGCCTTTTATCATTAACTCCTCAGTTGTGCAGTGGCATATGATATGAAAATCTTTTCGCTCTGAATCTAAATACACGCTTTCATAAAAATTTACCCAATTCAGAGCATAAGTCAATCTAAAAGAATCTTTTTAAATGTCATCTCTCATTTAGCTATTTTCATTTTTTTTTTTTTGTCCTTTCTATTTCTATATGTCCATATATCCTTTCCTGCCGATTCGCCAAAATGTCATAATTTTCTTGGCTGTCGTTTGCTATTTCATGCTGCAGGACAAACTTGAGACAAAAGTTAGTCCTTATTGTTCGTCTAGCACTATATCATCTACCATCGTCTGGCAAACGTTAAAAAAATACTTTTAGAAAAGTTAAAAGACCACTAAGATACAGATAAAAAAAGATTCGAGTCGGAGACGGGAGAAAAGAAAAAATTGCAAAAGTTTATCTTACAGCTCGCCAGAAGCGGTCGTTGAGCATTGCTGTTTTTTTATTGGGGGGGGGGGGATTTTCATTGCCGAATTTCGTATTTCTTCAATTTTTCATCAAGGACATTTTAAGTGGTATCTTTCATAAATTTAAATGCGATTTAAAAGGTTTTGCCATCATATGTATATGTATTTGAATAAAGTGGATTGGAACTTGAAAATATCTCCGAGAAACAATTGAATTATTCATATGCATTTTAGTAGTCAAAAAGAGGTACGAGCTACATTTTAAATTTAGTGAATTGTTAAAAAAAAGAAAGCACTGCAGATGTGTTTGTAGCTGAAAATTAACTATTCCCAAAGTGGCACTGAATTAGTTCTACCTGGGGGAGTAGTTTACTCTCCCAGGTGACTCGAATCACCCAGTATTTCAATAATGTAATCATAAATCCGTAAATGTAATTAATACATATTATAACATTAGGCGCGTTCTTTTGCAGCTATCCAGGTCAAGGGTAGTTAACAAGAGCTTTTGTGCAAAAAAGCGAAAAATCTGACCCATACAGGGTAAAAGCATGTATTCGACATGAAATGGGTTTTGTCTCAAATAAAGACTGGATTTTAGGTGGTGGGAAAGTCTCACTTTTTGAAAAATATTAAAAACAAGTTTCATCCTATTACATCAACAGCAAGCATTGAACTTATCAAATGCAACTGTGACAGAAGAAACTAATTGATTCCGAGTAGTTTCCTAATATTTCGACAATCACTTTTCCAATTGAAAACCCGACCGAAGTTTCGCTTCGACCTGGAGTCCGAAGCATATATATCCTAGACTTGTACAGACCAAGTGGTGATACCAAAAGCAACAATTGGCAGTGACCATTTGCATTAAAAGTGAGTTTCCTATATGACCAGTTTATAGGGGATCATGCTATGAACATTTAAGCAAAATTTCTAATCTCTTGCTTCATTCTATCGAAAGTTATCGCTTATTTGAAGTTTCATTTGTAGTGGAAATAGGGGTTTGGTTGGTCGGATTTTACGCATTTTCAATATCAGCCAGCTAAATCCTACTACAAACATGTAACCAAAATTTCAATTCGCTAGCTTTATTTTATCGTAAGTTATCGCTTATTTTAAGTTCCATTTGTAGGAGAGGCAGGGGTTCCTTGCGTCGGATATGGCCTATCTTTAATAGCAACTAACTCAATCTTACTTTAAACATTTGACCAAAATTTCAAGTTGCTGGTTTCGTTCTATTAAAAGGTATCGCTTATTTTAAGTTTCATTTGTAGGGAAGGTAGGGTTTTTTGGGTCGGATCTTGCCCATTTTCAATACCAGCCAAGTGAATCTTACTAGCAACATTCCACCATTTCAACTTGCTAGTATCATTCAATCGAAAGTTATCGTAATTAAAAGAATATTTAATTTTTTGAAATTTGTAGGGGAGGTAGGCGTTCCTTTGATCTGATTATGCCCAACTTAATAAAACTGAAGTAGCTGCTCACTTAAGGGTTACATGCCAAAAATCAGGTGTCTACGTCAATTGGTTCAGGAGTTATGGGCAAAAAACCTGAAAAGTAGGGTAGTACGAGGCTCTTTGTAAGAAAATTACCGTTAGTTTTCAACTGATCGATTTTGTTTTTCCAGGGGAGTATAAGATTACCCTCATGAGCAATGAATCAAAGTTAGAGCTTCTCATGTATATTTAATCGGGAGTTATAGATACATTTAATTATTTAGCATATGTAGGGAAGGTACGTGTTCTCTTGGCCTGATCACGCCCATTTTCAATACCAACCAACTAGGTAATACTGCCAACATTTGACCAAAATTTCAAGGATCTAACTTTATTCTATCGAAAGTTATCGTTCGAACGAACAGACAGACAGACGGACAGACAGACAGAGAGACAGACAGACATGGCTAAATCGAATCAGGAGGTGACCCTGATCATTTATATACATTGCTATACCTGCGGAGCCTCCTTTAAGGTGTTACATATTTTTGTCGTGACAAAAAAAATATAGTGTATAAAAAAGTGGAATTCCATTGAATCTAATTGAGGTGAAAATAGAGTGGAACATCGTGGGACGAACTTCTTCTACCAACCGCTAGATCCGCCCTAAATAAATGCTTTACTTGTGCGCTATCCAGGTCAGAATCGGCTCTCGATAAATTACTGGGTTAAACGCTAACCTATATAGGGTCGCATTCTTGTTGTATTGCGTTTTATTTCACTAACCTATACAGGTTAAGAAAAGCAAAAGAACGCGCCTATAAATCTATTTCTGAGGGAAGTGGCTTCGCGGGTTATCCCTACAATTAATCTTTATAGCCTAAGCTGGATTCAAAAGCCAAATTTAGAAATTTTGGGTCTTTTGTCGTAATGACAACTACGATGGGTATTTTGTGGGGTCCAGTAGCATAATCCCCCCAAAATTTAGGGAATACATCATTTTCAAAATGCCCCGAATCTCATACAAATTGTCGGGAAGATATGCCTTCTTCGTTGGGACATAATTCATTCGGGGAATGTTTGCAGAGCCAGCGAAAGTCTATTTAAAATTAGGATTAATTCTATGTTGATAGTTTGCGGTCATCTGCTATTCGCAATGAATTAATTTCTCTTATCACCTAGCCTAGACATAACGTGCTTACACACAGTAAACCACATTTGCCTCCTGTGCAAACCAGTTGGTGCATATCCCACTTTTTCTATCCATTCGGTGAATTAATACTCCTGGAATATATCGCACGATTGGTTTTCTTTATTCGGTGTAGAAGATAATATCGTTACAAAAACAAAAAATACGTAACCCATAGCAAAAATTAGTTATTACTTCAATAGGTGGTGTAAATATACTATTATCATATTAAATTTATTCTTCTTCCGAAACAGATCATTATATCAGTGAGTATATAGCTTAGTGCGTTGAGAAGCTCTGTGAAGTTGGCACCGTCACATTCGATTTTTCAAATTTAAATTGTGCAGTTCGTTTGCCCATCGTAGGCCCACGTTTGCACAGGAAAAATTTTCGTTTGCACACCCTTACAAAAAAAGTTATTAAGAAAATACTTTTTTTCAAAATGCAAAAACCCACGAAATTTTTTTTTCCAAATTGGGATTTTTTTTCGCTATTTCGTTTGCCCAACGTTAGCCCAGGATTGCCCACCCAAAATTTTCGTTTGCCCACCCAATTTTTTTTAATAAAAAAATAAGTTTTTCAAAACGATAATATTTAATTTAAATTGCCCACCCCATTAGCCCATTATAAGCCCTCGTTTGCCCAGTAAAAATTTTCGGATGTCCACCCTTGCAGAAAAAGTTATAAGAGAATTAAATTTTTTGGGCTGCGAATATTTATATCCTTAATTTAGCTCCTTATAGGATAATTTTGTAGTGTAAACTCATCAGATCGATTCCCCATCGTGCTATAGTTTGCCCAGGAAAAAGTTTCGTTTGCCCATCCCTACAACTCTTTTTATAAAAAAGTAAGTATTTTGATCCCACTTTGGCGCCACTTTCCACACTTTGGCTCCTTAAAGGACACTTTTTGGTCGCAAAAAAAGTTATTCAAAAACAAAATTGGATGATTAATTTTGCACCACCTTGTACAATACAAATCTATGAGATTGTATCATAGCGACGCGCGCGCTTCTTCCTCCTGCGTGACAGTACTGGTAAATTATATTTTTTCGATTCACGAATCGATGTGTCGTCCCATCGATGTGTCGTCGCTATAAGAAATTACACCTTAAAAAACATGTCTGATAAGGATACAGCACAACAAACGTGTAACTTTTAGTGAATTTTATTAATTTCTGAGATAACTTAAACATCTTAGGAGTTAGTGAGATAAGATGGTGGAACATCGGAGAATTTATCTCTACAAAGAGTAGCACTGTAATGCTGTACTCCGGTAGAGCTACCGGTAGTGGTCGTAAGTCAGGTGTGGGGCTCCTTTTAATCAGAGCCGCATGAAAATGTCTCTTATCCTGAAATCCGCTCTCCGACCGAATCATGACCGCCAGGTTCTGGACCAAAATGAGAAACATCTCAATAATAAAATGTTATGCTCTAACTGAACCCGACAGTGTCTTGGCGAAAGACTCCTTCTACGAAGAAATAAACGCTGTTCAGAGCAGACTAGCTAAAGGTGACATTATAATGGTTATGGGAGATTGGAATGCAAAAGTTTGCGCTGATTACTATGGGCTCAGACATGTGATGGGGAGGCACGGTCTTGGTGATCGTAACGACAACGGTGAAAGATTTGTAGAGTTCTGCAACTTTCACAGTCTCTTCATCGGTGCTACTGCTGTAGTCTAGGGTATATACGCTTCGGACTGGTTGGTTCTTACTATTTTCATATTGATACGCAGAATTTAAAAGAAAAACATTGGCACTTATGGTTCTGGCTCGGCATCGCTTCGGTTGAGCGTGTTTCGCTGCCTCTGCCTACACTAAACCAGATAAAGTTTCAAAAACACACGTGATGGTTTGATCAAAGCCTTATGTGTACGTACCATAACGATTTGATTGAATTTTTTGTCCATTGTTTAGTAGAATTCATTGAAACACACCCACACACACTTGGTAAACGTGTAACCAACATTTGCAAATATTTTCAAAATCTTGCAGAAAGAATAGCAAAGAATCTTTATAAACAAGTGCGTCAACTCATGCTATTGGAAAAAGCGTTCTAAATACTAAATATTTTTCAAATTTGCGAATAATCAATTCGAAATGAACACAAAAAGAAATGAAAATTGAATAGTTTTGAGGCTCTTTTAAAAAGGGGTATTTAAGTAAAATAAAGAGAGAAACGTATTACGTCTTCTTTTAATTGAATAAACACAAAAGCAAGAGGGGTTAGAAATGAACATCAATTTTGAAAAACAAAGGAAACACCCAATTATTTCTTTATTAAAATTTAATACTTTCTTTTATATTTCTTAACAAATTTTTTATTTAATTTCTATAATAATGTACTTTTAGTAATACGTTCTTATTGAACTATACATGAATCAGTTTTCCTCTTTATTTTATCTTCTTTTTTATATTTATCTTAAAACAGTTTAATTACTAAATAATAAAATTACATCGGCGCTAGCTTATTTTAATTGTTTTATTTAAAACTTTCTATTTAATTCGATTAATGTTATTTGAACAATAATCGTCTACGAGTAACTATTGTAGACACTAATGACACATTCAATAATTAAAAGTGATTCTATTTGAATAATGCAATTGTAACATGCTTTGTCTAATGGGAGCAAAAGATATTATGACAGTTAAGAGTCGCTACAAGATGAGGATATGAGTAGCAAGATTTATATATAGCATTTTATATGGCAAAAATATGAATAGAATCTCTGGAATTGATGCAGTTAACAAGAAAAATGATTTTATTCAAAGCAAACTTAATAAAAATCAGTACTTATTGAAAAATTCTACATATGTACGCCTATTTTTGTATATCTATTTTCCGGACAACGCAAAAGTCAATTAAACATCGAATCAGCTTTTCATGATTGAATTTGAAACATTTTCAGCAATTCAGATATTTCAATTTACCATTTTAAATCGAGTGTGGTATGATGACGTTTTGTTAGTATGTATGTGTGTGTGAGTGAGTATCAACCGGTATTGTCGTCCCTAGACAAAAAAAAACACAACTTAATAAAGAGCCAAACGGAAAATCTCGCAAGAATCCATCTGAAGCGTTTGCATTTTTCGCGCATTTTAACGAAAACTTGATATGTCAGATAGGCGGAAAATTTTGAAAAGTTAGCTTGTGTTATGGATGGACATTGTGTATGTACTCGTCTGTGTTGCAGTGTGTCGTTGGCAGTTTTCTGAGCCTTTTAGCTTGTTCCGTGTACACATGTCGCGACAATCTAGAATGGTGAGAGAAAGTTATTATACACTTTAATTCTATTTTATACAACTTTCATTTCCCTTAAACATTGTCAAATTATTTTCTTTATGATAATTTCCCTATCTAATAACAATATTCCCTACATGTACCTTAATTTTTATGTCTTTTTACAATTATAATATGTATAGGGGACCTTATTCGATTTTTCTCTGGTGACAGACTATTTGGCAAAGAAGATTAATTTAGGCATAGTTAGAGGCATGCTGATTGAATGACATCCTTCCACGGGACAATGTAAATTTAAGTATACTCGTAGGTATAATCATTTATATTTGGAATAATACGATGGCCATAGAAAAAAGTGGGTAAGCCGAAAAAGTCGACAAAAAAATCTGGTTGAAGCCTTTATCCTAAAATCGTGTATTGGCCACAAATTATCAATTTTTGAAATCAAAAAAGAAAAATGTGTGGTCAATTCAGGATTTTGGGATAAAGGCATCAACTTTAAAATTGTCCCACAAATTTTATTTTACTTTTTTGTCGTACCTACTTCTTTTTGGTGGTCATCGATAGTCTTCGAACAATTTGTCGAGTTCTTATGGGGAGATTTTTTTTGGAAACTGCCTTGCTTTGTTATTAAAAATTCTGGAAACTGTGTCGTCTATCTCTCTGATATGTAGTGTACAGACAAATGTTTTTTAAACCAAAAATACGTGGAAATATCAATTCCAACGAAGAATTTCCAAAACTCAAAATTAACTTTAAAGGCCAGTAAAAGTAAGACTGTACTAGGAAATATTATAAAAAAATCAGCAAATAATTCCAATCCCTTCTACAGGGTAGATAATTGCATTCATTTTTCGAAAATTGACACCAAAATGGACACTCTGTCTTTAACCGTTGCAGAGTTATTGCATTTTTTTGTAAATTGACTTGTCGAAAAAAAACAAAATTCGCCATTCTTCTAATCATTTAATCCGATATTTAACCTCACTTTCTGAAACTACATTAGGGGGGCAAACCACATTAGAAGGTTCCAAAAATGCATTTTTTATTGCATAAATTGTTAGCTTAACAATCCAAAATTTGCTGCTGCCTTTCAAAGCGAAATTCGCATTCGTTTAGATTTTATAACATAGAACCCAGCGCTCTTCGGGTATAGTCTACAGGCTCGAACACACTCTACGGGGTAGGGCGGAGCACTACCTCAGATAGTCGCTTTATATATTTACGTAGCCTTGTTGCGGAGCCCCACTTTTGCATCTACATATATATTCAAATAACGGTATTGAAGGTACTAGAAGCATCAACACATTATTATTATTATTTCGGTTATATTCTGTTTTTCAAACGGGTTTTTCTCAAAATGACTTTTTTCATATTTATTTATTATTGGTGACCGAAAACTGTGAAAATTGAAATAATTTTCTCCAACACCTGCCAAATTTTTCATTTTCATTATTTTCACTTGCATTGAGGTAAATATTCTTAGAAAATAAGTTAATAATGAAAAATAGAAACCTTTTTGATTTCGGATAAAAATTGGAATCGCTACACGTCCCGCAATTGGAGAACTCTAGTTGCGGTCTTCAGCTGACATCAGTGCGTGCGTAACTTTGTTATTTTTCTCTAATATTATAAAAAAAAATCACATAAAGTTGTTCGAACTATGAATAAAATGATGTCAGAATTTGGTTCAATCCCAGTTAATTCTTCCCACCCAAAAAAAGTCCTGAAAATCAGTGAAAGTGAGCCTCCTAATGTGGTTTCCCCCCTTAAAATTTAATGTGAAACAACATTTTCACGGCTACAAAATTCACCGTTACTTCAAAGTTATAACTGTTTAATCTATCAAAATCGGTTTTTCATCGAAAATTCAAATGATAATTTTACAACGTTGCTTTGAACTGACAAATCTGCAAATTTGACCACGGATGAAGGCTTTCCTATTTGTTTGGCAAAGACCTCTTCCATAGTTCTCCTCGTGGGCGCCCTCTGGAACGGCTAACCAGCCAACCGAGTTTTGCACTGTAAAACATTTGGTAGAGGCACTTAACGATGATCATCCTGAATGGCCAATAACACCAGTGCGTCTCAGGAAATAGGCGAACGGTGGAGTTGCAACATAGTTGTGAGAACACCCAGCTGAAAGATCATCAAAAGAACGCGCAATTAAAAACACCATTGGAGAGGTACCTCTGCGCTATATAGGTATAAATAAATAAATAACTGACGCAACAGTCCAATTTGAACCACGGCCTCGAGATGAGTTAGCATCATCTCATTTTCTAGATCGTGATGGTTTTTTTTTTGTGCAGAGGTATGTGATCAGCAATACGCTCAACCGAGTTATTTACCCCATAATGGGTACTCATTTAACAGCTGAGTGGGCTCATAGGCCGACACGTAAATCCCCGGAATCGAACCGGGGCTCAGTGCGTTGAAGGCGAACGTGCTAACCGTTGCGCCATCCGGACTACTGCGCTATATAAAAAAAAAAATAGCTCCTGGCGACTCTTAGGACACCTAAGGAAGCAACCTTTCCCCTAAGATTGGGTATGCGGGCTTGTAACCTGCGTACCTGAAATAAATTTACACTCGAAACATTAAACAAGCCTCGGATACCACGGATTGATTCACCGGCAACGACTTTTGGCTACAAACAACAACCACGATCGATTTTTTGGAACGGTCGAACGATGTGGGGCGAGTGCAATAGTGCGAGGCTCACTGAAGTCGAACGGGAAATTACCGCATTCAACATCGATATTGTAGGACTGAGCGAAACAAGATGGCCTGGATCGGGAACGACTTTATCACCAAGCTCCCAAACAGTACTGCTCTACTCTGGAAATGAAGACGATACGTCACCTCGAATGGCAGGCGTCGGAATCCTGTTGACTAGGGAGACACGCCTATCTCTAATTGTCTGGAAGCCCATCTCCGACCATATCATTACAGCCAGATTTAAATCCAGGGTAAGAAACCTCACAATAATTCAGTGCTACGCCCCGACCGAATCAGCGGATCAATCAGCTAAAGACGCCTTCTATCACTGACTCGGCGGCACCTTCGACAAGGCTCCCAAAGGTGACATAAAAATTATTATGGGGGATCGCAATGCCAAAGTCGGGTCTGATAACCTTGGTTTGGAACACCTAATGGGCACTGATGGTCTAGGCAACACGAACCAAAATGGCGAGATGTTCGTGAAGTTTTGCAACTCTCGTCAGCTCGTCATCGGTGGTACTTTGTTCAAGCACAAACGATGCCATTTAACAACCTGGGTTTCTCCGGATGGCAGAACAGAGAACCAAGCTGACCATATAACCATTTCCAAGACATGGAGGAACTGTCTTTTAGACGTCAGGTGGAAGCGGGGTGCTGATCTTGGCAGCGATCACCAACTTGTTGTCGCAAAAGTGCGCTTACGAACGGCAGCGATCCATTGCCTTCAAAAAGGCAAGAGTCTTGCCACGTTTTAATGTGCAAAAGCTTAAAGATCCATCTATAAGATGTGCTTATTCCACCGCCTTGCACGAAAGAGCCACCTCTTTATGAGACTCCTACAATTGATGATAGATGAAACGTCGCTAAGGATTCATTTATTTCGTGCGGTGAAACTTTTGCGAGCAGATTGGAGCACGGTAGAAAGCTCAAACTTTTTTACTTTACTAACTTTATTGTCAGACTAAGACTAATATCTAGGAGATATTTTTAAAATAAAAACCAGAACAATTCAAACAGTTATGCTTCCTTTCAAGAAGGCGGGAATCACGATGGTGGGTTAAATTGGAAAACTTTAACTGTACAACGCTGTACCAACTCATACAAAATATCAAAAATTTTAAACGACCCTAATTAATGTGACCATTTGTAATGACCACCATTTCAAAAAACTTCGCGCTCACCAATCACTCGTCATCAAACTTCATGTTGGATGAGTGGTTGATGAAGCATGTTGATAGCCGTCAACGAGGGCCGAGTTGCGTATCACCCGCCAACGCCATCGGCGAATTTCCAAATTTTGGCTTCGCAAGAAAACTTCGGGATCGGTTGAACGACGGTTTTCGTTTTTGAAAAAAAAAAAAAAAAAACCGCTGCCGAGCCTAAGTGGCAGGTTTTGATGTAAATTCTAAATACATGTGTCTGCCTGTGGCCACGACGTTTGCTGACAAAATCCCACAAAACGTTTCCATCATAAAACGGAAGTTTGTTGAGACGCGGCGTCGTCGCTTTCCACCCAACTCCGTTGGTAAATCATATCCGGAAATACTATATATCATATTTCGTCCACCTTCCACTTCCCATAGTTTATTTCCCCGAGAGTGCTCGTGTTGTGCCTGGCAGCTAGCGGCTATATGTATCCATTCTTAAATGTCATTGTGCATAGGTGCACTTTCGATAGCAGCGAACTGCTACCGATGGGAGAGATAGAGACGTGAAGCAGGAGTTGTGTACCAGAGGCTAATGGGTCTTATTCAGATTGTCAACTGTCAAATATTTCTCTTAAAAAATTTGTCAAATAACAATTCGAATTTCCCATTAGGAAATCTCACGAAAGACAACCCTGTCATTCTATCAAACTGCGGGTCGTTGACATTTGCAAACAGCATATTTTGATGGAAAAATGTACAATTTGATCCGGTGGTATTGTAATAGAAACGACGGGCGCATTTAGCGATGCTCACTCGTCGCTTCAGCAACCTCGTCAAACCTCGTCAAGTTCTATGCGAACGGAGAATTCTGTTTCATAGAACTTGATTCGTGAGAAAATTTTAGCCGATACTTATGCTGCATCGGAGTTGCGACCGGTCGAAAGGGTGACCGACTACACTTCACGGATGAGATAGGGTACGAGTATACTAACTTTGTCATGAAGTTTGCAACGCACAGAAGGAAGCGTCTTCGACCATATAAACTATTATGTTTGCATATATTCTTGGCCGGTATGATGAGATGAGTCGATTCAGCTTTGTCCGTTTGTCCGTCTGTCTGTCTGTCTGTCTGTCTGTTCGTCTCTCCGTCTGCCCGTCTCTCTGTCTGGTTCTATGTAAACTTGTCCTTCAGTTTTAAACCTATCGAGCTAAAATTTTGTACAAAGCCATTTTTTATTGCACGCTTTAAAAACGTCGGAACCAATGAAATCGGACCACACCGTCATATGGCTGCCATAGAAACGGCCGGTCCAAAAATTCGATTTTGTGAGAATACCTTTTTTATTTTTACAGATATCTTTTTTTATACTCTAGATGAAATCTGAGAGTATTATAAGTTTGCCACAAAGTTTGTAACGCTAAGAAATAAGGCTCGCAGAAAAAAATGAATGATACAGAAGTTCATATTATCACTCGAATATCTCAAAACCGGATGTCCGTCTGTCCGTCTGTCCGTCTGTCCGTCTGTCCGTCCGTCCGTCCGTGACCTCTCTAGCTCGAGAACGCGTTGAGCTATGAAGTTCAAATTTTGCACACGTTATTTTTGACAAAAAATGAAGGCTAAGTTCGTGAACGGGCTAAATCGCTCCACCCCTTCTACC
Source organism: Chloromyia formosa (assembly GCA_964017055.1). NCBI lineage: Eukaryota > Metazoa > Arthropoda > Insecta > Diptera > Stratiomyidae > Chloromyia > Chloromyia formosa. The sequence continues at coordinate 34,656,106 of OZ024816.1, read as the reverse complement.
CCCTCCCATACAAAATGACACATTTTTGAAAATTTACAATAATCAGATTTTCTCAGAAACTATAAAACATATTGCTTTGAAATTTTTAATATATCACTTTTATGATAATTGTAACCTATGTTAGAAAACTTATTGTAATCCTCACCCTCCTTCTACCCCCTCCCATACAAACTGCACTATTTCATGAAATACGTTAAGCCAATTTACTCAGTACGTATACAATTTGTCGGGCTGAAATTTTGTACTTAACACTTAATTAACAATATCAGTTAGATTCAAAAAAATTAATCGATTACCCTTACTCCGTCTACCCCCTCCCATACAAAATGACACATTTTTGATAATTTACAATAATCAGATTTTCTCAGAAACTATAAAACATCTTGCTTTGAAATTTAGAATATATCACTTTTATGATAATTGTAACCTATGTTATAAAACTTATTGTAATCCTCACCCTCCTTCTACCCCCTCCCATACAAACTGCACTATTTCATGAAATACGTTCAGCCAATTTACTCAGTACGTATACAATTTATCGGGCTGAAATTTTGTACTTAACACTTAATTAACAATATCAGTTAGATTCAAAAAAAGTAATCGATTACCCTTACTCCGTCTACCCCCTCCCATACAAAATGACACATTTTTGATAATTTACAATAATCAGATTTTCTCAGAAACTATAAAACATCTTGCTTTGAAATTTTTAATATATCACTTTTATGATAATTGTAACCTACATTATAAAATTTATTGTAATCCTCACCCTCCTTCTACCCCCTCCCATACAAACTGCTCTATTTCATGAAATACGTCTTAACGTCTTAACGACTTACGTCTTACGTCTTACGTCTTAACGATGCATCCGAGATTGCAACCAAAATTATTTATTGGCTTTAACCAGGTTCAAATTCATCTAGAGTATTGCATGATTGGGGTTTACCCCAATCGTAGTTCTTTTATGTTTTTAAATTTCACATTAATCAATTATTGTATATTTTCAAATCCCATTCCCGAATTTAGTTGAAATCGGGCTACCCTATCATACAGCTGTCGCACGAACGACCGTTCCAAAAGCAGGTTTTTGTTAGAAAAACTTTTTTATTTCTGAAGATATCTTTGCCAAATTTCACATTATTCAATCGTATACAAAACCACGTTCCTAAATTTAGTTGAAATCAGCTCACTATTTCATATACCTCTCATAGGAACAGTGAAATCGGAACAAGTTTTACTACTAATTTCAAAGTGTTAAATGCAGCATAAGTCACAAAGAAGGTATGATACGCATGAAGGGTATCATACTTTCGGTTTTCGGCTAGCCGAAGTATAGCTTGTTTTCCATTGAAATTATTAAAAAGACTTCGAGAAAGCGAGAAACTCCATAAAATTTCACATTTTTGGATGTATATTTTTATCTACTGCACGGATCAAAGCAAATGATAACCACTGCACACGCTTGGGACACAGTCAATCCGTGGGAAAAGAAAGCCGATCTCGATACGCTCCCTACGAGGCTGTAGCCCTGCCAAAGGACAACGAGAATAAGAATAATTTGAACCAGTCCGAAGCGTATATACCCTAGACTTGTACAGACCTAGTGGTGATACCAAAAGTACTAATTGGCTAGGACCATATGCATTAAAAGTGAGTTTCCTATATGACCAGTTTATAGGGGAGGTTGGCAATCATTCAGGAGGATCTTGACCATTATCAAAATCAATGAACTAACCCATTCTACAAATATTTGTCGAATTTTTCAAGTCGCTAGCTTCATTCTATCGAAAGTTATTGCTTATTTGAAGTTTCACTTGTAGGAGAGGTAGGGGTTCCTTGGGTCGGATCTTGCTCATCATTGCCACCAACAAATAAGATCATGCTACAAACATTTAAACAAAATTTCAAGTCTCTAGCTTCACTCTATCGAAAGTTATCGCTTATTTGAAGTTTCATTTGTAGAGGAAGTAGGGGATTCGTTGGTCGGACTTTACGTATTTTCAATATTAGCCAACTGTATCCTATTACAAACATTTGACCAAAATTTTAAGTCGCTAGCATTGTTTTGTCGTAAGTTATCGCTTATTTTAAGTTTCATTTCTAGGGGAGGTAGGGGCTTCTTAGGTCGGATCTAACCCATCTTGAATACCAACTAACCCAATCTCACTTCAAACATTTGACCAAAACTTCAAGTCGCTGGCTTGATTCTGTCAATTCTGTCATTCTATCGAAAGTTATCGCTTATTTGAAGTTGCATTTGTAGGGGAGGTAGGGGTTACTTGAGTCGGATCTTGCCCATTTTCAATGCCAACCTAGTAGATCTTACTAGCAACATTCTAACAAATTTTCAACTTGCTAGTGTCATTCTATCCAAAGTTATCGTAATTAAATGAATATTTAACTTTTTGAAATTTGTAGGGGAGGTAGGCGTTAATTTGATCTGATTATGCCCAACTTACTAGAACTCAAGCAGCTTCTCACCCCAAGGTTACATGCCAAAAATCAAGTGTCTACATCAATTGGTTCAAGAGTTATAGACAAAAAACTCGAAAAGTAGGGTAGTACGGGGCTCTTTGTAAGAAAATTGCCATTAGTTTTCAACTGATCGATTTTATTTTTCCAGGAGAGTAAAAGATCATCCTCCCGAGCAATCTACTGAAGCTAGAGCTTTTCATGTTTATTAAATCAGGAGTTATAGATACATTTAATTATTTTACATATGTAGGGGAGGTAGGCGTTTTCTTGGCCTGATCACGCGCATTTTCAATACCAACCAACTAAATCATACTTCTAATACTTGACCAAAATTTCAAGGCTCTAGCTTCCTTCTATCGGAAGTTATCGTGCGAACGGACAGACAGACGGACAGACAGACAGACAGACATGGCTAAATCGAATCAGGAGGTGACCGTGATCATTTATATATATACATTGTCATACCTCCGGAGCCTCCTTTAAGGTGTTACATATTTCCGTCGTGACAAAAACAATATACCCTATACTAAAAGTCTAGGGTATATAAATAGCGATTATCAAACTGTTATATCTCGGGTGTTTTTCCTAGTATCAAAATCAAATTTGCAACACTTCGTAACACGACCAAAGGCAATGACCAGACCAAATTTGAGCCCCCACAATTACCCGGGACCGGAGCTACGGAAGTCCGGAGACCCGTACTTGTTGGGTCATGTAAATATAACCTTGGTCACTTTTCCAATTTTTTTTTTCGATTTTTTAGTTTTTTCTTGCGGGCGTGATGCTACCGCGTCCCTAGATGTTATCTATGGGATGGCTGCGGCAACGAGTTAGTAAAAGCCCCGCCCACATCTTCCGAAATTAGCTTTGCACAAACTCCGACCTTACTTTACTAAATACGCAATAACTAGAAATCCACACCAGTTAGAATATTGCAGTAAATGCTAAATCGCAGCTATTGGACTATTTTATATTTGTAGAGTAGGATATTATTTTACTCTACAAATATAATATACGAGTACATAAGCCCATATAAATAAATCAGATAATTTGATCATTTAATTTCATCCTATTAAATCCGAGGTGCGGTTTGGAAGTTATTAGCAAAATAGTAAAAAACGAGCTCGAATTCCTGGGATTTTCGCCTTAAAATACTTAAGCTCATCTTCTGCGACCGTGCAAACTCAGTTTCCATGTATGTATTGTATTTAGGACCTATAGAAGGGGTTAAAATTATTTTCATATATTTTGCCTGATATTTCCTAAAAAGTCATCAAATTGACTTTATTTTACTGGCCTATTAATAGTTTCATGTAATATACAATAAATTAAAAAAAATTAATTAATTAATTAACGAATTATACGTATTTTTTTTTTAATTTGAAATTCTCGAGAAAGTCAGATCTTTAAAGATAAATATCGCTACGCATGCAATTAAGAAGCTTAACTCTCATGCCAAATAGCTGCAAAATAATAAGCTAGAACAAAAACGTAGCCTACGATAATTGAAATTATGCATTTCCAATTTTTTTTTACTACATTGCAGTATATATAGAATTTTCTAAAAGTAGGCAGTATCTGCTTAAATGCTATTCACTTTGGGTTAATATATTTCAAATTCAAATGACATCTGACGACACTTGGTGTCTAATGTGTCCTTGAATATTATTTGTACTCGTATATTGTATCTTTAGCCTATAATCAGATTTATGTTCTACCGCTGCTACTGAATTCACTACTACAAGTAGCTTTCGGAGAATTCAATATCAGATTGTGAGGCACGCGATGATCGCGTATAGATCGATACACCACCACCTATTGCACTATCAAAATCAGATGTGGTTGTATGTTCCGGCTGTATGATTACAAGAGAGTCTTTACCTTGTGTTATTGCTAATGTTGCTGTTGTTGGGGTGGGGGTGTTTATTGTAACGCCCACACTTGAATTTAAATTTGTAGCACCAATACCAATCCCGCTACCGTCCAGCTGCGATGCATTTGTTGCATTGCCGGTGGCTATTTGTCCTTTCGAGGCCGCATCACGTTCAACCAGGCGTTGTCGAAGGATACGGATCTTCTCTTCTTTCTGAAAATGGGAGAATTATTTTTTTTTATGATTCTGCAGAATTTATCTTAATCAATCAAAATATATCATTCTGGTCCAACGAATGCTAATAATATTGGTTTTTTTGACATGGATATGTCTCCTAGCTGGAGGTCAGACTACTACATACGCACAGATCGTTACAATACAGGTAAAACAACACATTGGATTGGAAAATGGATAGTCGAAGTTGGTGAATCAGAAATGGCAGACAAAAAAGTAAAAAATAAAAGACATTAAGGCCCGTTTTCTCAATGTCTGGTTAAACTGCCAGTTAGCTATTCGGGACACTAAATTTAATCTTAGCACATGAAACGCTCAAAATATGATAGCGTAGCGTAACTAATGCAGTAGAAAGTCAACTGATTTTCTTTGCGGAATCCTGCCACCTGTTCTATTCTATTCTACATCTGTGCCACCTGTCAGCACTATTTTGCGGCTGAGTTGGTTTCAGATCCGTTTCCTTCGAACGAATGTCCAGAACTCTATTCCTTGTGACCAGTTTAATTGTCTAATTTTAATGTGCAAACGTACACAGTTCTAGCTGTCAAAATCTCAGCGGCTCGTATCAGCTGTTTGGAATTATTGTCCGATAAATTCTTAACCGGAAGATGAGTGCCGTTTAGCGTTTATCTACAGGATAAGATTTAACTAGACATTGAGAAAATGGCGATAAAGGACATAAATGACATTATCGACATAAGGAGGACGAAGGACATAAATAGGATATAAAGGCCATAAAGGACATTAAGTTCATGCAAGACATAAAGGATATTAAATGCATATAGGAAATTAAAGACATATATTATTTGTCCTAACCCTTGGTGGGGCATAGCACGACAGCTATTTCCATATGGTTTAGTGGACGTTTCGTTAGCATAGACTGATTTCGGACGATGCATGTTGCTAGCATGTACCAACCTTGCTTGTTTCCCTAAGATCTAACACCACTGCGGACAGATGATGATTTGTCGCAGGTATGTAACTAAATGGAAAGCACACTTGGTCACATACCTGTGGATCTGTCCGCATTGGCGTTAGATTTTAGGGAGGCAAGCAAGGTTCAGAGTAAAGGTATCAGATGGAACCTGTTTGAATACCTTCATCACCTGGATTACGCTGACGATATTTGACTTCTTCCAAATAGACCGGATCATCTAGTTCAAATGACGGATGCCCTGCACTGCGAAAGTGGCAACGCGGGGCTTAAAATCAATGCTGCCAAAACAAAGTACTTGAGCTTGGATCCAGGAAGACAGAGCGGGATTTGTGTTTCGGGGCAGGCAGTCGAGAAAGTTGACAATTTTTGCTATCTCGGAAGCGTAGTTACAGCAGATGGTGGAGCGGATGCCGATGTAAAGTCTCGCATCAACAAGGCTCGAGCAGCTTTTTTCAGTTTGTACTCCTTTCTGGCAAAACAACAACATCTCCAGACGTACCAAACTCAGGATCTTCGAAACCAATGTAAAATCAGTGCTCTTATATGGCTGTTCAACTTGGAAGGTGACCAGGGCGATAACAACTAAATTGCAAACTTTCGTGAACCAGTGTCTACAGCGCATCCTACACATACGCTGACCGGAGGTCATTTCTAACGACGACCCCCTGTTCATTACTGGCCAAGACAGGATAGACACCTCCATAAATAGGCGAAAGTGGCAATGGATAGGTCACACACTTCGAAAAGGGCCGGAAAACATTGCTAAACAGGCCCTCGATTGAAACCCACAGGGAACCAATGCAAGCCGCCGCGTTGGACGACCTAGAAACACCTGGAGAAGATCAGTTGAGGTCGAGGGTAAGTCATTACGTAAATCGTGGAGTCAGTTGAAGGCGATGGCGGCGAACAGGACGAGGTGGAAAGTCGGCGTGGTTAATGCCCTATGCCCCACAAGGGGTTGACAGGAACCAGAGAAGGAAGCAAGGTTGGTCTAAAGATTAATGCCAACAAGACCAAGGCTCTTAGTCCGCCATTGCGAGAAAGAAATACTGCACCTATTGCCATCAGTATTAATGGGCAACCTGCGGAGAAAGTGGACAACTACGTCTGCCTGCGTAGGATTATTGCCGAAAATGGTGGTACGGAGCAACACATCGCTCGTCGTATCAGCCAGGCTAATTGTGCATACGGCATGCTGCCAAAAATCTGGCAGAGCTCCCGGGTACTGTCTGCGCTATTGTATGGGAGCAGTACATGGAAAGTTTCCGTAAGTGCTACCAGAAAGCTGGAAGTTTTCGTCAATTCATGTCTTCGTCGAATTCTAAGAATTTTCTGAGCTGAAACAATATCAAATGAAGAGGCAAGTCGGCGAAGGCATCAGATGCCAATCGACGAATTGATACGCAGGCGAAAATGGCAGTGGATAGGTCACATATTGCGGAAGGACGATAACTACATGGCTTTACAACCAAGACCGACCAAAAGAGGGTTCTAAAATCACATGGCGTCGATCTATGGCAGAAGAGTGTAAGGAGCTGGGTGAGTCGTTTGGGGAGTTGCGATTTATTGCCCGAAACAGAGTACGATGCCGCGGAGGAGTGGTTGACGCGCTATACCCAACTAGGGGTTAATACAGAGTAGTAGTAGTAGGAGTAAAGGGTCCTTCCACTAAGCCCTGAAAGCTGACAGGCGCTATAAAATTTCACGATGCATTTAATGTATTTTTAAAGCACTGTTAAAGTAGCGTTAAGCGTGATCCACATGGAACGACTTATCCATCATTTTGTGGCAACGATATCGGAATGCTGCCCTCACACAACGATTTATCCAACATTTTGTAGCAACGACATCGTTGCGTTTTCATCGTCATCTTATCGAAGCGTTTGGACGGTTTGTCAATATAACAACATTATCTACAGTAGAAACTTACAAAGGCACCATCACGATGTAGGAAGAATAGAAAACATATCGACAAATTGCAATTGCAACTGCGTTAATACATTCTCACATAGAAAATTAATCCCACAAGAAACGTAGAGTGATCGAAGACGACGCCATAAACCGTAAAGGTCTGTGTTCCTCGGGTGGGGTGATGCATGCAACAACAGTGCAGCTATCCTAGCTCGGCGATCAGCACTGAGCACTATTTGTGGGTATTGTCCATGAAGCTGTATTCCACCAAACGACTACGACTCGCTCGTCAACGAGCATCGCATGGCTTGGTCAGTTGCATCGCAGGAGGCAAGATGTCATCGCCATCGTCTTAGGGCGTCGCAGTCGCTGTTGCACATATCGGCTGACTGAGGTGGTGTGCATGGCAAGAAAAATGTATGGCTTGCCGATTGCTTGTGCGATTACGTGGGCAAGGTCGGCTTCTTGGGGGGTACTTGTCTTGTACAGGGCAGCCAACCCGCTGTCGTATATGCCGTGGATGCGGTAATAGTATTGATGTTCATGCGCGGGATCGGGGGTACTTGAGTTGTCCCTCGTATGGAAGTCGCCTGACTGAAGTGGATGTATGAAGTGGATGTATGATTTTCCAATTTCTTGTGCACATGCGGAGTAGGCTCCTTGGGGGTACTTACGGTCTACATGGCAGGCAAGTCACTTAGCGTACATGATATCCACGAGGTGATTAGTTGCGGTAGTTGTACCTGATCATAGCTTCGAGGAACACAACCCGTACACGATCGCCGATAAGCTTTCGTCCCAGGGCTATCGTAGGTGAACTACCGTGGCATTAGTCGCCCCGAGGAACACGGACCTTAACAACCAACTGTACAAAACGAAAGAAAACACTGCATGTTGGAGTGAGTGAGTGTGTTTTCTATATCGTTGTCAATCGCATCGAACCGAGGAGATTTTTCTACATGGAAGGATAAATGAAGCTGCTATTTATCGTTTTGTTTTTCTATTCTTTCTATGCTTGTATCTTTGCAGGTTAGTGGTCAACGATTAACGTGGTTTGTGTAATGAACCACCTGTAATGAACCATAATATGGTCTGGTAGTGCTGTTCCCGCCGGTAGATCGAAGCAGCACCTGATGAGTAGTGATCTGTTGGTGGTACGAAACCAGAGGCCGAGGGTTCCATTACACCCGGACCCAAATTCGATCGCGTGGGCGTCTGATCCGTCCGCCAACCATTCCATCCTTATCGACTATTTTTTTTATTCCCCATTTTCACCTCCATTGTTTGTGTTGTCTTTCCCAAACCTATGAATTTTTGTTAATACGTTAAGGACAGGGGCAACGAGCGGCGAAAACCCCGCCCACATCTCCCGAACTGCGCTACTGCAAGCATACGCCGCTGCTTAGCTCGTTGAGGGGCCTTTTTTTCTTCGTCAGATGGCACGGTCCGACCTTCACGGTCATTATGCTACCTAAGGCTCCGTCCCCACGGGCATCTTCGGATGCCCACCAAACCGTCCGTTACATTTGTTTAATGAATATACGTGTTAATTGCCTTGATCCCTCCAGGGTCATGGACGCGTCAACATCTCAAGCATTTTTATGCCTTGTTGACGTTTCGGAAGCATATCTACTTTTTGGAAGTATAGTTGCTAGCATGCACCTCCTATCCGTGCTGTCTTTATACTGACAGGCTCGGAGCACTGTGGGAATTCTATAATATGTCGATAACTGAATAGCTTTTCACTGTGTGCGCTGATTGTGTGAGTTTTGTTTTCTATTCTTCACGATGTAATGGTACCTTTGAAGTTTGTACTGTAGATAATGTGGTTTTATTTTTTAAGGGAAACCTTCAATTCGACAAAACGTCCGATTTCCGTTCACACGCTTTGATAAGATGACAAAAATAATGACAACGATAATCACAACGATATCGTTGCTACAAAATGATGGAGAGGTATTTGGGTGTGGATCGCTCTTTAGCCTAACAAGAAGAATGTTCGGCGTGGGTACCCATGCCCAAATTTACGGTGTGGGTAGTACCTACTACTTACACTACCCACAGCTTCTGCCGGCTCTGTTACCAAGTGCCCATCGTGAAAGTTCTACCCTTGTTACGTAACGTAACAGAATCCGTCGCTAGCTCCATAACTATTACGACCATGAACTATTGCACGGACAGTTTTTTCGCTTCACTGTTTTTGAACATCAAATAACAGTGCAATGTATATGAAGAGTGATAGGTTTAAACAGGAAATATTTTACTACGTACTATATCCATCTGTTGAGAAAAATCTGTATGACATATAAAACCAAATGGTACCTGTGCTATCAGTCGTTGCAATTCCTCGTTTTCTGTAACCAACTTCTGGTAACGTTCTTCGTCCTCCTTTGAAATTCCTGAGTCTGGATTGTATTTAGACTCCGCTTTATCTTTCGGATGTCGTATAACTTCAATAACCTGCAAATGTAACAAGTAAACATGTGTATAGTATGCCATATTCTGTATTCTCCACCCTTCGTAAGTGTCTGAATATCGAAGAAGTTAGCCCGACACGGAAGACGAGCGCAGGACGAAGAGTGGAGCCGACATCAATAAATCTTGTCAATGGTCCCATTTATTTTCCTTACCTTTGGCACAAATATTAGCAACATACTGAGAAAGCAACAAAATATTACAGCTAAGGCAATAAATGCAAATGACGCATCCTGCTGTGATGCTATTACCATGGCTACCGGTGCTGTTATTAGGCATAGGACAACAACATTATATATACTCATTCCCACATATCGGGAATCATTGATTTGTTTCACTTTAATTGAACGCGTCTCGTAGGCCAAAAATAGGCCGAATACGAGTATAAGTCCTTTGTAGCTATACACTAGACCTGAAAGGAATACCCAAAATAGCCATCATTAGTACATCGTTGATGTCGTAGCATGCGCACAACATAATATTTTCTTAAAGACAAAATAATGATAATGAGAATAATTATTCAGCTTGACGAAATTTGCCTATTTGAGTGCGCGACCTTTCGTCCTGTTGGTATTCAGAGCTTTGTTCATACTCACCCAACCACATGGAATTCTTTTTGCTCTCGCAATGTTCCAATTCGGGTCGAATTTTAATATCGTCCGTTGTCGAAACAGGATTCTCTAAGGGAAATGACTCGAGGTTTCTTTGAAGTGGATCAATTACTTGCCATGTAATTAAAATAACAAGATCAACAAATAATAGTCCGGAAACCATAATATAAAATTTCCAGGGCTCGACTTTTCTCTGCAAAAGAAAACGTGGAGAAAGATATTAGATTCAGCGTAGTTTTTTCTTAATGGCGTATCAAACAAAAAGAAGAGTTGAATAAAATTTGAATGTTCCGCTTGCTGGCCTTTTGAAGATAATATTTTTATTTAGGGATGAAATGGTGGAAGGCTGATGTTAATCAGGGTAGGTTGGCATATAGACAGGCTGTCAATGAGCCTAAAGAATCTAGGAGAAATTCTAACTGGGCTTCGTATAAACAGATTCTTTACATATACGTGCGCGGTTCAAATATGATCGAGACAAACGCTGTAGATGGCGCGCCTGTATGTTTTGAAGGTCGTGGCTTGAGTATGTGATAGCTGGGTCCCTTACAAATAGTGTGGCATAGTTTTCGTCGCGAACGAACGTTTCAGGCGCGTGCTACGACCATGAGTGGACATCAAGTGCCGACCGCCGTTGCGCAATGTATTGTCATTCGTTTTTTGGTGTGGGAAGGCGTTAAAAACACGGAAATTCTTCGGCGTTTGCGAAATCAGTTCGGTAGTGAGTAGGTCTGTTGTGTTTAAATGGGCCAAAGTGTTCAAAGATGGCCGCGAAACCGTCGAGAATAGGCCGCATGGTCGTCGACCGCGAACCAGCATCACACCAGACAACATTCGCCGCGTAGAACAACTCATTTTGGAGGACCGTAGGATGAATGTTCGAAACATTTCGGTTGAAGTCGGCATTAGTATTGGTAGTGTAGAGTCTATCATCCACGAACACCTTCAATATCGCAAAATAACGGCGCGAAGTGCTATTCTTCTCCAGGATAACGCGCGCCCTCATACCGCGCGTTTCACGCTCGACACAATATCAGAATTGGGGTGCGACTACCACATGTTTGGACCACTGAAAGAAGCCCTCGGAGGTCAAAGATTCAACACCGATGACGAGGTAGAGGAGTTCGTGAGCACACGGCTGTCCAAGTTGCCCAAGGAATTCTGCGATATCGGCATCAAAAAACTTCCGGAGAGGTGGCAAAAATGTGTAACTAGTGGGGGAATTACTTAGAAAAACTGTAAATTTTTGTAAATATTTTCGATAATAAATAAATGTGTCAGAGCGTTTGTCTCGATCATATTTGAACCGCCCCCGTACAAAAAGCCTATAAAAGACTCTTCTATGAAAGTATAGAGGGTAGTGATGAAATTTGAAATCTTTGTTGACTTCAAGCAGGCATACGTCAGTATCGATCGTGGAGTACTGTACAACATCATGCTGCAATTTGGTATACCGGCAAAATTAGTGCGACTGACAAAGATAAGGATTACCAACTCCGTCTCACAGACGTAATAGACTTACTGACCGATCTATATGAAACACGCACTGGTCTGAATGCAGGGCGATGGACTGGCACAGACGCTCTTCAACCTAGCACTGGAATACGCTATTCGGGCTATGGATATGGACAACAGCGAGACGCTATTCATCAAGTCGACACAATTAGTAGCGTATACCGAAGACATAAACATCCTGTCCCGAAGATTGACCGACGTAGAAGAAATTCTGCACACGCTTGACAAAAGAACTGGACTATGTATCAACGAAGGTAAAGCTAAAATAATGATGTAATCGAGGACAAGGACGCCAGCACAATCTTGGATCAATGTGGGAAATCTCAAAATCGAGTTCCTGAATGACTTCATATACCTGGGTTGCAACTTGTCAAGAGACGCCAATGAAACTGACGAAATCAAGCGAAGGATACCGTTAGCTAATAAGACATTTTTCTCAGTTCTCCCTATAATGAAATCGAAGCACGTGCACAGAAGCACGAAGCTCCGCGTGTACAAAACCATCATACGACCAGTGCTATGGTTTGGCTGCGAAACGTGGACCCTAACTCAAGCCTCCGAAAAGATGCTAGACTATGCCTATACCCAGCAGCTACTTGATGAAGTCAGTTGGTTCTCGGAGGACTTCCAGTAAAGACACAATTGATCTCTTGCTGGATACGCGTCTGCCAGACAATCTACCCGTCGACGCAACGGTGCCAGAACTGGTAGGAATTTTCCCGTCTGGATCATCTTCAGGTTTGGTCCCTATAAATCTGCGGATCCAGACGTTATTATAATATTGTCGCCCCACGGGCTGCTACCATGTTCAAGCCGTGTCTGCAAATGGTATAAATCCCTCGAATGCGGTCCTTGGTGAAGGTGGTCTTCACCCGCAAAGGTCTTATGCGCAGCCAAATGACCCAAGACTTACAACTGTCGCCTCCTCAAATACACAATTATTTTTCTTAACCCCTAGTTGGACATAGCGCGCCATCGTACTCCTTTCTGGTCAATGGAGCGCAACGCCCCAAACGATTTAACTCGTGCCTTACACTCCTTTGCCACAGATCGACATCATGTGATTTAAGGACTCGCTCTTCGTCGGCGTTGGTTAGAAATGGGGTTCCATTTCATGGCATGTAACTCAATGCAGTTATCATTCTTCTGGAATGTGCGACCCATCCACTGCCATTTTCGCCGATTGGCATCTGACCCGTACGCTGACTCAGCTCTTCCTTTGATATTGTTTCGGGCCAGAAAATTCTTAGAATTCGACGAAAACATGAGTTGACGTAAACTTGAAGCGTTCTGGTAACTCATGTGCTGCTCCCATACAAGGACACAGACAGAACCAGGGAGCGAAACAGGCTGAACTTGGTGTTGATACTGAGATAACTGCTTTGCCAGATTGTGGACAGCATGCAGTATGCGCATTTTGCCTGGTTGATACGACGAGCAATGTCCTGCTCCTATTGAAGGCAATAGGTGTAGGATTTTTTTTCGCAATGGCTGGCTAAGAACCTTGGTCTTGTTGGTATTCATTTTTAATTGCTTGCCTCCCTCTCGAGATCTAACGCCATTGCTGACAGATCCTTGATTTTGTGAGAGAATAGGCATATATCGTCAGCGTAGTCAAGATGTTGTAGATAAGATGTCAAAGTCCATAGAATTCCACTGTCGAGTCCAGATAGGGATGCATACGGATACAACACATTGCCGATCACTATGAGGAATGAGATCGGTGAGAGGATGCAGCCCTGCCCAACTCCACTGCGAATCTCAAAGTCCCCCGACACCTTACCTTTATGCTGAACGCGACATTTCGCGCCGTTAGAGGTTGCCTTAATAATAGCCACAAGCTTCTCAGGGATGCCTCTCCTGCGCAAGGCCGCCCATATAAATTCCCGGTTCACACTATCAAAAGCCTTCTCGAAATCGATGAAAAGCAAGTGAAGCGAGGAGTCGTACTCAGCACATTGCTCGATGATGATTACCAAGGTGTTAATGTGATCATTGCAGGATGTGCTTTCTAAGTACGCAATCGAACATTGGCGACCATAAGATAATGGTCTCTTCTCATCCGAATATTGGCACCCTTCTTGTTTCGTACGTCCAGAAGATAACTCTTCAATCTTTTACTAATGGCAAAGATAGTACCACCGATGAAGAGAGTGTGAAAACTGCAGAACTCTTCAAATCTTTCACCGTTGTCATTACGATCACCGAGACGCTGTCTCCCCATTACATATCTGAGCCCATAGTTATCAGCGCCAACTTGTGCATTCAAATAACCCATAACCATTATAGTGTCAACTTTAGGTTTTCTTATCTGAACGGCGTTAGTCGTAGAAGGAGTCCTTCTCCAAGACATTGTCGGATTCAGTTGGAGCACAACATTGTATTATTGTGGAATTCCTCATTTTGGTCCGATCATGATTCTGTCGCAGACCGGATACCAGGATAACAGACAGCCCCACACCTTGCTCACGACCACTACCGGTAGCTCTACCGAAGTTACATTACAGTGCTACCCGTTGGAGAGATAAATTTTCCGTTGTTCCACCATCTTATCTCACTAACTCCTAAGATATTTAATTCATACCGCAGAAATTTAATTGGAGAAGTCGTGCGTTCTGGGAACCTTCTAATCCATGACAGTACGTACATCCCAGAAACCGATCTTTGTTATTGTACCATAGCCATAAGTTGAAACCATTGAGTCAGTCTTTATCCGAGGCATAGTTGACGTTCTGTTAGCATATAGAATATTTGGGATACTGCAAGTTATTGGCATACATAGCCTGTCCTCTGTTTGTCGGCTTCTACGACAGGCCGTCAAAGTGAAAGGCCGTGGTATTATTCTTAAGGCAAACATACACCATCCGGAATTCTGGACAGGCCGTTTATTTCAATAGACGAATGTATTAGCTGTACAACTTTGCTTCCGCCGTTTTCTGACAGACTGCTGTGTCGGAAAACGGCGGATGCATAGTCATACACCTAATACATTCGTCTATTAAGATAAGCGGCCTGTCCGGAATTCCGGCTGGTGTATGTTTGCCTTTACACCCCACACCAAAGGGGGAATGTTTATCTCCACTGAATCGTTGGACCGCCATTACTGGCGGCTTGACTGGGTTAGCAGTGGTCAGCGAGCACTACGGCTCCAGGGGGCGCCCACGAGAAGAACTATGGAAGACGATTTTTGCCCCTTCTTACTGACTACACTCCATCGAAATGGACGTTAGTTAAAAACCATGCCAGCCTCATTATTCTACGAACCCATTGTGATCAAAATGGGATACCGCGATTGGATTTCAAAGGAATTGGAAAGCCCAGGGATAAGTGTAAACTGGTCCTCAAGATCGAGGCGGACAAGATGACTAATTCAAAATAGTAAAGTGTTGATACTTTCATACAACTGGATCACTGTGGCGTAGACCGGACCCGACACAAACGACAAAGCTTTTGCAATTAGGTAAACCAAACATTGGTAATTTGGGGCGACCGGTAGCGCAGTGTGTTAAGGCATCAGTCTGATGTTTGACTACCGGCGTTTCGGGTTTGAATCCAGTCCACGACGACGTTCGTGGCCATGGATGTGCAGGAGGTGCATGCTGGCATGCTGCATTCTCCGAAACCAGTTTATGCCGACGAATCGTCAACTGGGCCACATGGAACAGTTGATGTGCTATGCCCCACAAGGGTTTAGGGCAATTGAATAAACATTGGTAATTTGGTGGGAATAATCACTGTCCACTGGGGATCACGCAAGATGAGTCAGGCTTTGCAACAATGATTTCTGTCGAAGCTGCGGAAACGAGGAAAAGGAGGGGAGCATCTCGCGTTCTTTAATGCGACTATCCCACCCTGATACAAAGAAGAAGGTCACACTTTGTGGAATTCTTCCATGCACCTGGCGGATATACTCGTGTAGTTTGGATGGCTCCATAGATTTATCAAAAGCACTGGCTGATTTAAGTAGTAGGTACTGGGGACAAGATAGACACACACACAATGGACCCAACTCTGGGTCTAAGTGTGAAACCAAACCTAGTAGATATGGGTACCTCCTGATTCGGGGTGACAAGACCAACGCACTGGTGTACTGTTGAAGGCTTTCTGAGTCCTTTGGTCAGTACTGATGCCATTTTGAGTCTTTTGGTGAGGAAAAAAAAGACATTATTGGCAATGAAGTGATTTTAGCCAGATGGATACCATACGACTGGAGTGTTGATGCGAATGCAGCAAACTACTAATGATTAAATTTTTTGAGTCCTTTGGTCAGAAAAACTGCAGCTTGTTACGCATGAAATGAATCAACGGTATTTTTTTGTAATGGTGTGCTGACCCAAATCATCTCGACGTAAGGGGACATATAGGATATAAAGGACATAAAGGACCGAAAGTCCTAATGTCCTCGAAGACAACTCAAAGTTATGTCAAAGGCACATTTACTTGTGCACGTAAAAAAATAGTTCTTTAGTAAGCAAATCATAGACAACTTGTAAGCAAGTGGATCAAAGTGAAAATGTGTTTGTCTGGGACAAGCCTAAAGTGCCGATGAACAACACTCTTTAGTGTCATTTTTTTCTGTGAAAACCCGAACAACTTAATTTGACAGATTATCTTGTAATTACGACAAAAACAGATTCTGCCCCAACACCCGACATGAGACACCTCAAGTCCTTCCTTCCATCTCTTCTTGCAATTACCAAGTAACGAATCTCACAAGCTAAACCTTCTCGATATCCTATAATAGATCCTTCAGTCCTTCCTAGAAAATAATAAATAATCAATATAAAAAAATAATAGCCACTTTCACCATGAAGTGATTGCCTGTCGATGATAATAAAAGTGCAATCTATTATCCCTACGTCCACATGTTCCTGAACGAACTACATGCTATATTCTCCAGTAGCAACGATAGTGCACTTTAAGATACAATTACATGTCAGTAATAATGGCAAATTAACGAAAAAATGGGGCCAGTGAAAAATCGACAAAGGTTCAAGTTGAGAACCAAACTGTTACTCATTACACTTTTAACGTTGAGTGGCAGTATCTAATTTAGTTAATGGATACTACGAGTACATTTATATCTTTCGTAAGTTCCGTGCTGAGTATAGCCTTTTTGAGAGGTGGCATGGCATGGTGAGATGAAATCGATGTAGGAGCCATGACAAAGTATTGGGCTCGGGTTGCCGATGGAGGCTGAGCATTTTATTGATTCTTTTAAAGGCATACGTAAATTTTATACTTATACTATAAATTAAATTTAAGAGCATGTTTGAGGCATGTAGGAGCGAGGTCGTCTAGTGGGTTTTTTTTTTTTGGCTTTGGGCAAAAATTTACTACTGGTGTAATTTTCAATAATAAACATACTTAGTATGTAGTTGCAATTATTTTTAATATTTATGATTTTTGCGCTATTCAGAAGCTATAGTTGCCAGTATGGTCAAAAGCAAAAATGCGACAAACAACAGTCAGTTTCGGATACGATTCTCTGATCATATTCAAAACTCTGAACGCGTCCAGTGGGGTAAGAGGAGCATACATGAACAATATACCTATATGTACGTACCATCTGAAGTAAACAACGCATTATGAATTACAGCGCCGTCAAACAACACAACAATGACTTTACATGAGGTTGAGTGAATAACGTCGAAAGATTTTTTTCTTGGTTCCAGAGAAATCAATGTATCATACATAAGTGGATAGGAAATGTCAGAAGGAAAGAAGGGCAAAAAAAAATTCAAGTCTGAATAAAAGTTACATACGTCTGTCCTAACGATATCATGTAGCTTTCCATTTTGAATTACGTACATCGGCAAGATTATTACAGCAAATTTCAAATTCCTTTTCCTCCACTTAGCCAAACAAAAAAAAAATGAGCCCCACCAGAGCCGGCAAAAGGTGTGCTGAGATCTCAACACACGAAATTTCTCGTGTGTTGATACGACAAAGGCCAATGGGTTTGATCCGTATTTCCACGTCTACCCAAATTAAAATTAATAGCCATAAAACTTGTCCTCAGATTTGTTTTTTTTTTAATTAAAATGAGTAAGCAATTCTTGTCAATATTTGGCAGTTAAACCCTTTTCGAAATAACCGATTCGTTTGTTCCAGGAGATGTTGCAGATGAATTTGAGTTGCATTAAGATAACAAAGACGTTATTTGGGCAGTAATTTTTTTCCATTTCTAACATAAAATAAAAAGATATCAAATCTTGTATATTGGCACTTGGATAGCAGACCTTTTCAAAGTTCGTTACTGGGCATCCACCTTAAAATGGAATTGACACATTGTTACAACTTGTCAGTTGGGAAGTAGCGAGAATATCTTCCAACCAGCCATTTCCCTTTATAAGGATCATATTCCTTTTTGCGACAGTTTTAAGATTTACACTTGGAAAATTTAAAATTTAATTTTTTTTACGTTTTCAATCCGCTGGCGGATTGATGAAGAAAAAAAAAATGCTGAAAAAACGACTCCACACACTCCAGGAAAATCCGCTGTTACAGATGGTGCTAGTTTCATTTGATATATCCTGCACTCAATGGATTTCAAGATCTTATCTACAACATTTTGACTACGCTTACGATATTTGCCTACCCTCCCCCAAAATCATCATGGATCTGTCCGCAATGGCTGCGTTTTGGGAAACTTACAGGATCAGACAATTTGACAGTGAGTAACAGAGATGTGAAGCATTGTATATCCGTAAGTTAAAGAGAGAGTGTCGCTTATCTGAGAGGATCTTTAGAGGGGAAATATACCGGAAAAATTTGTTGGTTCGTTTTCCCAGCCTATGATTTCTAAACAAATACATCTATCGGCCTCTCTGTCTCTTTCGCTCTAGTGCAATTACTAAGAAACAGGCCTAACGAAAATTGGTTGGCTGTCATTCTGCTCTCTCGTGTGCGTCGAATGTGTGAATGTATCATAACGTTTTTCTCGTCTTGTGTGTAACGTGCGATAGAAACTTTCTCCTTATCGGGACTCGTCAGGGTCATTCTGTCGTTGGACAAAAACCTCGAGAAAAACCGCCCCACAACTCCTTCCGCACTGCTATACAAACGTCGACTGGTTCTGTTCTGGTTGAAAAGTGTCCCAGTCGGACAAGAATCGATACTTGACCGGTCCTGGATCGATGACTGTCTACTAAGGAATCGATGACTTTATCGGAGACACGTCGGAGATATTTGTATGGGCATGGCCGCTTTTGCGATACCCAAAATGAGGACAGGAATCGATCCGGAATCAATGACGGTAGTCGATGGAGAATCGATGACTGGAGTCAACGTAGAATCGATACTGGGGTCGAATTGGGATCGATGACTGTAGCCAACGAGGAATCGATACTGATATCGAATTCGGATCGATGACTGTATAAATGGGTTGAATCTATTTAAGCCTGATAAATACAATTCGTCCAGAAACTAAAAGTGTCGTGAAATCTTTTTGTATTGATTTCACGGCACTTTTAATTTAACGGCGGATTGTATTCAAGGCTTCAGAAAAAAAACAACATATTCCATATTCCATATTTCATATAAGTGTATGACAACATGCGTCGCCAAATGCCAGATACTTTCAAATGAATTCAAATTTCAGGCTTACTCAATACGTAATTGAAAACATTAGAATTTTTCCAGCTTCGGAGACAAACCGATGAATGGAACCGGTAAGGAATCGAAGACTTTGTGATTCCACTGGGATCGGAGACAAATGTCCGACTGGGCAGTTAAATGCGTCTCTCTTTCACTTACGGATACACAATGCTTTGCCATCTCTGTGCTCACTGTCATTTCCTTAACCGGTCAGGCTTCCAGGACCGCGACCAATGGGGTTCGATCATGATACAAGGAATACAAGATATGGAATTGCGCATGCCGGCTCTCTGAATACTTACGTCATTGGAACATTGAATTGTATGAATGCTTAGTTTTGGGCTTTTATCTATGTAACTATTAATCCTAGCAAAGAACTTTCTGAGGCGAAACTAAAGATCACAAAAATCCACATAAAAAATATCCAGACAATTTTTTCCTATCTTAAATAGTTTCGTAGATAATCGCATTCAATTCATTCATTCGCACGAAATTGAAAAAATATGTCGAGCAGAGCCAGCACAAGAGCATTGCATTGCAATCCGCACGACAGTATCGCTTCGCTTGTTGAAGGTGCAGCACGCACACGATGCAGCGGTTTCTTGTGTGGGCTTTGCTTGATATGTGTGTTATTTGAGAAGCGAATTTCTTTTTGTGTTTATATCACAATAATCTCAAGCAGAGACCACTGCACTGTGGACATCTTTCGCCGTGCGTGGCCTGCACCATGCGCGTGCTTCTCCGTGCGCGTGCTGCTTCCTCGACAAGCGAAGCGATACTGTCGCGAGGATTGCAATGCTGAGAGTTATGACTATGAGCCACCACTCTCTCAAGTATATACGAGCCACTGACGTGATGCGCAGAAAAATACGAAAATGAAACACGGGAATGCCGTATCTTGTATTCCTTGTATCATGGGGTTCGATCCTCAGAGGGAGGCAAGAAAGGTTGGCCTAAAGATTAATACCAACAAGACCAAGGTTCTTAGCCCGCTATTGCGAAAAGGAAATCCTCCACCTATTGCCATCAATATTAATGAGCAGCGTGTGGGGAAGGTGGACAACTTCCTCTACCTGGGTAGCATTGTTGCCAAAAATGGTAGTACGGAGCAGAACATCACTCGCCGTATCAATCATATTCTGTCTGTCCGAAGTCTGCAGAGCAGTTAGCTCTGCATCAAGACCAAGCTGGCCCCGTTTCGCTCCCTCGTACTGTCTGTGCTTTTGAATATGGGAGCAGTACATGTTAAGTTTCCGTAAGAGTTACCAGAAAGCTGCAAGTTATCGTCAACTCATGTCTTCGTCGAATTACTCATATAAGAAATTTCTGGCCCGAAACAATAACAAATGAAGAGACGTACGGGTCAGATGCAAATCGGCAAATTGATACGCAGGCGAAAATGGCAGTGAATAGGTCACACATTGTGAAAGCATGATAAGTAGATCGCCTTACATGCTATGAAATGGAACCTCATTTCCAACCAAGGCCGACCAAAAAGGGGTCCTAAAATCGCATAGCGTCGATCTGTGGCAAAGGAGTGTAAGGCGCTGGGTAAGTTATTTTGGGAATGGTGCCCCATTGCCCAGAACGGAGTACGACATCGCGTAGGAGTGGCTGGCGTGGCAAAGTAGTTGTACAGGGAATTTAATCTCATAGTGCGTGCTGTCTAAGCAAACATCCCTACTTCATTTTACTCATTGAGTTTTGGTGATTAGCTTGCCTTAAGAATGATATTCATTAGAAATATAGAAATTATGCGAGATACTCACTGACGGCAAGCGTTGTAATGTCACAGAGACTAGGACCAAAATGTACAGCATCTTATGGAACGTTGCGAATACAGTTAGCTCCGATTTCGACTGTGACACGGTCCACTTACCCAGCAGATAGTAGGTTTCAACACAAACTTCGTGGTCAATATACCCGATAGGGAGCAGATCCCGGTAGTTGATCATAGACGCAGGAAGGCGCTGAACTTCTACACGGATGGCTCTAAGATGGAAGCCGGAGTCGGAGCAGCAGTCTACTACAGACTGCCGAATGAGTGCAGCATTTTCCAGGCAGAGGTGCTTGAAATCCACAAGGTGAGGTGATGATTTCATCCCGGAAAAAGGGAGGAATCGTCATACACTCGGACAGTCAAGCAGCCCTAAAGGCGCTACAGTCCGCCACAATCAAGTCGAAGACAGTGCATAACTGCCTAACTGCTCTACAAGCTCTGGGATCAGCTAGGACTGTGGAATTCTGGTGGGTTCCTGGCCATAGCGGAGTTGTAGGAAACGAAATAGCGGATGGACTAGCCAAACAGGGGGCTATCCTCGAACGAGAGGCAGCTCTAGAGCTGCCGACGCCAATACAAACATGCGAGAAAATAATGGACGACAGTATGTATGAAAAGGCCACATCTAACTGGCTCAACACAAACGACTCCAGAGTAACGAAAATATTCTGGAATTCTTATGACAAAAAGAAAACTGAAAGCCTCTTGGGACTACCCAGAAGTCAGTGTGCGCTATTAGTGGGCATACTAACGGGCCACTGCCTGATAGGGGAACATGTCCACAGATTAAAGCTAATAACTAGCGATGGCTGCAGGAACTGCCAAATACCAAACACGAAAGAAACTCTAAAGCCCCTCCTATGTGATTGTCCTGCACTCGCTAGAAGGAGATTAAAGTGCCTAGGAGCTCACTTCTTCAACGATCTTGAAGGAGTCGCAGGACTCAGCTGTAGAAGCCTCTTGAGCTTCGCCAGCGAGTCAGGTTCCTTCAAGCTCAACGACGATCTTCTGGTAGGGGCCAGCAACGACACAGGATGAGTACCTGTTATATGTGGTATCGCTATGGACCTCAGCGGTCTATGCGGAGTCGTCTAGGCTGCCACCCTACCTAACCTAACCTAACCTACCCAGCAGATCGAATTTTGTTAGTAAATACTGGAAATATCGTTGATATAAGTGGGACTTTTATAAGTGCACCACAACGTCATGTGGCTGTAAAAGCAGATGTCAGTATTTCCCCTTCAGAGAATTTTTCTGCACGTTCTTTTAAAAATGCCGTGGTTCGGTGCTACCAAAAAATGGCTCGGTAGTGACCATGTATCGACCTTAAGGCAAGTCAAACTAATCAGAACTGAATGGGAAAAATAAAGATTTCTTTTAATGCAAATATTTGATGGATAACTTTGAAACTTCGTCGAGTTCCAATTGTTATTTATGGAGCAAAACCTGTTTGGGACGGGGGTGGATGTAGTATGCGTTTTCTTTTATAAAATTTAAGACACGAGTTTTTTTTTTGTTTCGTCGTTCCAAAGTCCCATCCACCGTGAATATTCCTGCAGGTCTTCAAACTTTGATTCGATGCAAGTTAGTGCGTTATCAACAATTTGTAGAAATTAATCATTCCTGCATTTCCTGCTGGAATTTGATGTTTATCAGAATTGAATAAAACATCTTACTACTCATTTACATCTGAGACGATTGCAGGCCGGCGAGAAAGACTACTGTTTGAAAATGTAACAGATATCGAACCTATGACCTCTCGCTTGGTCAATCGATGCTCTATTCGTCAGCATACTGCGATAGTTAACTCGGCGCCTTTAAGCGGTTCTATTTTTTGTTTTGCGGAAAGATAAATAAAGCTCCTGGAGGCTCATTTGCGAGCGAAGGATCGAGCGAGGCCTCCAGACTTCGAAGAATTCTATCAAAAAACCCATCCACACCCAGCTATTTTCTAAACGCAGATGGGCTCTATCGAAGCGACACTGGATGCATACTTTCCTGATAGTTCGTCAGTGGTAACTCAACGTACTTACGCAGAAGAAAGCGTATTGACCTCGGCTGACTTGAATCACATTACTTAGTCGCTTTCGATTCGTTAGGATCTGGAAAATCAACGATTCGAACGCCATGGATTTCAAATGTCCGATCATACATTCAAAATGTAACAGTTGTCAGCACTGAATGAAAGAGGAAAAAAGATAACGTCAAAGTGACGTGAATTTTCAATTGAAATTTATTTGGTATTTATCGCTGGCGAATCACACAACACAAGACAAAAATAAGAAAATAATCAATCGAACAACTAAAGTAATGAAAGAATGGAACAGGAAATTATACTAGAAATGAGTAAATCTACATGAGAGTGGAATAGTGTCGACAGCCTTGTTATTGAAACAAGTGCGTCTACATAAAAGTTTTCCAACTATATACACATACAGTGGTCACCGCGTATCGAATCATCCGGGCCAAGCAACTGACAGAAAAGGCTACTCTTGAATCTCGCTTGAACTTCTTGTGCGTCTCGCCAGAGTCGGGTCCCGACGAATTTGTTATGTGTAGTATATTCTGCCTTCTGTTTCTGAACCTCGTCCGAGATAGTAATCACAGACTAATATATCCGTATATCCATGCTATGTAAGTGGGTCACCGCTCTACGATGCAATATTTGGAGAATTGATGTCCGATCCTTAGCGTAATCTTCTCCTTTGATTGCGAAATAATGGGCACACTTTTGCTTGTAATGAGAGCCTCCGCCTACTGATGCTTGGAAATTGTCAGATATCAGGGTGACAAATGTGTGGATGAAATGGCACGAAGAGTTGTCGTTTAGCAAAGGCCCAGCAGCACAAGACCGACGAGATCCTATAACAGGCCTGGTTCAAAGACCGGTCTGCCGTTTTGCATGGGAATTGACGGAGATTCGAGTGAATCAACCGCCCCTATTATTTCTAGGGAGAAAGTTGTCTCAGCGATATGCAGCTTCGAACCCTTTACATATGCTGGACGCATCGGATCCAGTTGTCCCTTGGTTAGAATACATCTTCAAAGTCTGTCTGGAATTAGTTTGTATTTCCCTAATGTGGTCAGCGTGATTTTCATCCCTAAAGCGGCAAAAGTTCACATGTGTTTAAAGGATCTGAAACCCATTCGTTTAGCGTCAAGCGCTGCAGTAAACTCGGCGACTCGCATACGAGAGACAGGCTGCTGGGCAGACTCATATAACGGTCATGCATTAATCATGAGCAACATAGACATCCCATCATCAATGTTCCACCAAAATTATACTGCTCCATCCCTTCCCGTAGTCATTGGGAACCGAGCGACCTGCATGTCGCGCCTTGTGTAACTCCTTGTGCATATCTATATCCGTACATATCCAAATATTAAATTAGCCGCTGCAAAAGGGACAATTAATGCCATGTGGCAAAAAATTATGAAAAACCCGCTTGTTCCCCATAGTAGCAAGTGGCAAATATTCCAAGCAACTGCACGGTCGTCAATATGCTACGGAGCACAAGTGTGGGGGTATCAACAGAACGAAAGCGTCGAGAAATTACAGCGTTTCTTTATTAAAAAGATATTCCGCCTGCCTCAATGTACGTCTAATTATATGCTGCACCTTGAAACAGGACTGCCCCCTCTATGTACCTATATATATGCAAACAGGCTGCACTTTGATTATATTTGGAAGATAAATTTTTGTTACGGTGAAAGGAGACTGCCTAAACGGATCCTGTTGGCTGCGAAGGAATGGAATGTGTCGTGGTGTCGAAACCTCCAACAACTAGCAAATGAGTTTGGATTGACGCTGAGCTGGGAACAAGGGCAGCTTATGAAAGGAACAATGAATGCCATCTGCGAAAATTTAGATTCCAGATACCGTCAAACCTTCGAAACAGCAGCACTAACTTCGACGAGTCGATCGATTTATCCTCTTTTAACCCTCGACCAAGGACAGATAGGCTATTTCTATGACAACTTCCGACTGGAACTTATCTCTACAATCTTTAAAGCTCGAGGTGAACTTATTTGCTTAAATTCGATGCCATATAGAACTTCAAACGGCGGTCTTTGTACGTTGTGCAATTGGAGAGTTCCAGAAGACATGTTCCATGTCCTAGCCCGATGCCCTATATACCGCGAAATCCGGAGCCTATACTATGCGCAAACTGAGTTCAATCTGGGCGAGCTGCTTAACATACTAAATGGTCACGATTGGATAAAACTTTCAAAATTTTGTTACGATGTAGTGAAGTATAGAAAAGAATTTGTATAAACCTGGTATGTCCTCTCGCACTTCCTATTTGCTTCTTATCGAGACTTTGTATGTCTTAATCTTTGCTGATGCTGTTTCTTCTTTTTCCTTTTGTATTCATTCTTTAAAATTTTTGTTGTACAGCAGTTTCACTTTTACTTTTTATTTTTTTACTTTCTTTTAATATCATAAAGTCTAATGGAAATCAATTCTCACTGCTGACAGCTTCTAAAGCTATAGCTGCTATCATTTTGAATTTTTGTATAATAGTTGTAAGGATTTGAAAGAATAAAATGATTTTTCTATTCTATTCTATTCTATATAGGTACATATCCAAGACCGATGGGGGTGGTGACTGCAATTTTCTCCGATCGGCTTAACCTCAAACTACTGAACTTAGTTTGTAGAAGAGGTCTACACGATTAGAGGGGCAGTGATGTGGCTTGACCGAAAGTTTTTAACCGTCAAGAATGTCATAATTTATAAAGACAGCCCAGCTGGAGTAAAATCTAGTCATATTGAAAAGCTTTGCTGGCTGCGTTTCTATTATGTAAAAGAACGTAGTCGCGCTCGGTGGTCGTTCACCACGCTACGATACTAATCTAGACCTCGGAGTTTAAATTTCGGCGCGATCAAAAACTGCCTGTGGGTACTAATAGAACTCTCACAGTGCTCCGAGCTTGTCAGTATAAAGAAGGCACGGATAGGAGTTGCATGCTAGCAACTGCACTTCCGAAAAGTAATTATTTTGTCGAAATGTCAACATAGGCATAGAAATGCTAAAGATGTTGACGCGCCGATGCCCCTGGAGGGCTCATGGCAATTAACAAATCCTAAAACAAATTCAAACTAGGAAATTGAGAACTTTGGAAAGCTGACGTTATGTTTTTTTACGTGGATATGTATCGCTGGGGGTTATCCTGACAATTTGTCTGCCGCGTAATAAGTCGCGATTTTGTTAAGGGAAGTGTAACTCCGTTAGTTTCCATCTCACGAAAATCGTTCACCACTCGCTGGAAAACTCGCAGTTTATCTCAACAGAGTCGTATTGCCAAAATCCACTTTCTTCGACCTCGACCACCGGTGTCGTACGTCCATTTTTTCATAACTTGAATGCTATGCAGAAAAAGTGCCGTTCGAACCATTTCTCAAAATTCGACACCCCGAAAACCACTACCTGTGGGTGGTGGTTACTAACTCAGTATCAAAAGACATAATCGGGTCCAGCTTTAAGATGCAAGTCTACAGCTTAGCCCTTGTATCTTGTTACCTAGTAGTTCTTCATCAGTAAACTGATCACGGGTCTCTACCGTACATGCAGATATGTATATCGGTACATGGATATATCTTATGCCCGGACCAGAATGAACGCAGAATGCAGCAGCAGCAGCCGAAATGTCAAGTTAGAAAACATGCATTTCTCTTAAGTGACCTAGATTGATCGCAGCGACAGCGGCAAAAGCAGATCTGCATGTTATTGTTATTGTCGCTGCAGAAAGCAGCAACTTCTGCGTTCAATCTGGTTCCGGGAATATGGCTACCGAATGTGTGGAACATGTTTTGTCGAAGATATCGACGTAGGTTTTTTCAATATTGCAGTATCGTTAATTACACTGGATGAAATCATTCGACAAAACATGTTCCACCCATTCGGTAGCCATAAGACATGTCAATGTACCGATGTATTTGCATAGAGTGTAAATACTTAAGACAAGAATGTCCATATTTTTGAAGAAATTCTCCAGCGAAATGTATCGTTCGAGTTGTTCAATTGACTTCTTTGGGTGGACCAAGCATCTGTCCATTTTAAATAAAATAAAATAACTGGCGCAACAGTCCAATTTGCACCATGGCCTCGAGATGAGTTAGCATCATCTCATTTTCTAGATCGTGACGGTCTTGTGCAGAAGTGTGTGATCAACAACACGCTCAAACGAGTTATTTACCCCATAAATGGGTACTCATTTAACAGCTGAGTGGGCACATAGTCCGACACGTAAATCCCCTTTTTTATCGAAAACTACCGGATTCAGTAGGAATCGAACCGGGTCCCAGTGCGTAGAAGGCGAACGAATTATTTGGGTGAAAGCCAGTATTGGCAGCGATATCTTTAATCGTATTGAGTTCAGTTTCACGGGTTGCCTCTGACATGGGTAATTGGAACGCGCACAAAGTGGCCTGGCGCATTTGGTGGCCCTGTTCGTTCGGTCACCGCTCTAAGACCTAAAGAATGGAGGTTCGATCTTCAGCGTGAACAGCAAAATACTGCTTGTGGGTACTAATAAAACTCCTACTGTGCTCCGAGCTTGTCAGTATAATGATAATGGGAAATTCTCAAGTGCAGAAAGTTGATGTTGTTGTTCCCACTTTTATTCCAGACTGAACTAAATGTATTGTTTATCGCGGTCAAGGATGCGAGAAATGCATCTAGTTGTTTATGTTCCTTTGAATACCACAAGAATAATATGCGAACCAGAAGGAAATTTTGTTTTCCAAAAAAAAAAGGAGAGGGAGAGCCTGTATTTTTGACCAAAGTTCTTCCGAGTTTCAAATTGCGTACTCAGATTGAAACCTAGACAGTTGTCGAATTCCGGCGCTGATTATCCTAGCCAGGTTAAAGCAAATTAATAAGTAAAAAAATATGAAAAAAGTTGCTAGACGTGCACAACAGTAGTCTGGATTCTAATTTTGTCACTACAATTTAATATGCGTGTTGACAACACCTGTTAGTCCATTCTAACCAATATTGTTCCATAATGGCTTAATGTGTACGCCATGCCACCATGTTCATATGAGGCGCTCATAAAATAATTGACCACTACTAGATATGTATGATATTTTATATCAATCGCTAGTTGATGATGACAAACTTGATAAACAGGCCCCAGCTCGCCATGATGTCGCAATGAAGTGGATCGATATGACCATAATTGCAGTTATGAAGTAGCTCATACGTTTAATAGATGGGCGTGAATTATACACGAGAGGTGCATATGAATGCAACATAAAGGTGCATTAGTGGTTAATTAATATGTATTAATATACTGCCATTAGTCGAGAGTGTTTGTGACAAGATCCACTTCATTTAACTGAGTATTGCATGTAGGCAACATGAAATATCTTTAGGTGTTTAAAATGTAAGTTTTTTGTGACTATATCATGAACTATGTATGTTGTAAAGGGCAATGGGCAAACCTGGTTCAAACTTCCACCACTGATGAGACCAATCTATCTGAATTGCGCACTAAATATGGAGTAACTTTTAATATGGCAGCAGAAAAAAAAGTAAGGTAACTATAAAAACTTATGGTTGGTTGGTTAGAGTGGCTGTTACTTCCCAGCAGGGAAAGAAAACACAAGTAGTGCTAGGTACGCCATTTTAATGGCACACGCCACGCCACGTTCTGAGGTATTCGTCCTCAGATCCATCCTGTGGAGTTAATAAAACGTATTATCTCTCCGATACTCTTCGAGGAGATGTCGGATATATCTTGGAAGAAAGCCCTGCCCAGTTCTTGATGTCTGCTTCTTGCAAGAACCGAGCATTAGCACAAGAAATGGATCAGAGTTTCCTCCTCCTCCTCATTCCTGCAACTGCGGCAGAACATGTTGTAAGGTATACCCAATCTGGCCGCGTGCACTCCCACCGGCCAATGCCCCGTCGTAACCGCTGTAACTTTTGCGACATCCGAACGGGTTCTCTTCAGAAGGGCATTAGATTTACGTGCATCATATGATGGCCATAGTTTCTTAGACGTGCCACACGTTGTCAGTGCGCCCCATCTTTCAATAGCCGATGTCATGAAATGTGTATGAATCTAATTTTTTACGGCACTAACCGGCGGGTGGACAGTCACCGCGAAGAACTCGTGTAGTGCAGAGCCCTGCTTCGCCAGTTGATCGGCCCTCTTGTTCCCCTCTATGTTCCTATGTCCAGGAATCCATAGAAGAGAAACTCTGAAGAGGTCCTCCAGTCCAGCCAGCTCACTGCGGCATTGTTTTACTATTTTTGATGAGATTGTTATTGATTGCAGAGCGTTAATCGCGGCCTGGCTGTCTGAGAAGATAGCGACACTCCAAGTGGTTCGTGAGGTGTGCCTCAACATCCTACACGATTCCCTTATTGCCAGCACTTCAGCTTGAAATACGCTTGCATAGTCTGGGAGGCGAAAAGACAATGATGCACAGAAAAGACCCCCGCACCGACTCCAGAATCCATTTCAGAGCCATCAGTGAATATTTTGCAGTCGTATCTTCCGGTCACCTCTCCCGCACTCCATTGCGCTCTCGTTGAGAGCCTTGTTACGAGCTGCTTTTCAAAGTACTTCGGTGATGATATAGTCTGTTGGCAACATGTCTCGAACACCGACAGGTATACTCGTATTGCTATGCCCATATGGTTTGGACGTCCAACAACCACCACCAACCCTTAGTCTGACAGCGCTGCACGCCGCGTTAAATTTTATTTGTAGGTCTAAAGGGAGTAGACCTAGGATGATATTAAGTGCATCCGCTGGACATGAACGAATAGCTCCCGTGACTGTAATGCAAGCGGTTCTTTGCACTTTACTCAATAGGTCAATATTATACTTCCTCCGAAGAGCTGACCACCATACCAATGCTCCGTAAGCAAGCATAGGTCGCACTACAGCCGTGTACAGCCATAAAACCATCTTTGGCTGAAGACCCCAGCTTCTGCCGCAAGTTCTCCTGCAGGCATAGAGGGCTATATAGGCTTTCTTTGTACGATGCTCAATGTTCATCTTCCAACTAAGTTTCGAATCGAGAATGGCTCCGAGACACTTAGCGTTGGGTGACAGTCTTAAAGAGTGGCCATTAAGTTGTGGGAGTTGAAACTCCAGTATTTTGGTCTTTGCGGTAAAGAGGACTAGCTCGGGTTTTCTCGGGTTCACACTAAGGCCGCACTCTACAGTCCAAGTGCTTTCTATGACCAAAGCTCCGCTCATGATTTCGCTCATGACTGTTGGGAACTTACCCGAAACCAGAATTACCACATCATCTGCGTATGCAATTACCTTGACTTCTGATGCTTCTAGCTTTCTTAGGAGTCCGTCCATCGCTATAATCCAAAGCAGGGGAGACATCACCCCACCTTGAGAGGTTCCCGTGCGTACGTATTTGGTAACTTGACATCCCCCAGCTCCGATTGTATCGTTCTGCTATTTAGCATCGCTACTATACAGCTGCTAAAACAAGTCTCCACCCCAAGCTCGGTGAGGGACTCTAAATAATATCAGTTCGGATTTTTTAAATTTGAAATTAAAAACACCTTATTGACTTTGCTATTTTTAAAATTTATTTTACAATAAATTTCAATATTTTGGATGCATTTCGACTATTGTCATCCTCGCTGAGTCGTTCTCTTTTCTGTGATTACCGATGCTATTTCCTCCCAAGAAAAGGACTGCTCAACTGACCTGTCAATGACGCAGCGGTCCTCGCTGCCCGGGTTCAAGGGTTTCAGCCGGAGATTCGGTCCAGGCTCCGGTGTTTTGATGAATGACGGACAGCTGTGGCTTTTAGAAAGAATCTTGTGTAGTCTTGCTGAAGCTCCAGTGCTCTCAATTGACTTGCAGTAGTCTCTCCAATACTTCGTTTTTGCAGTTCTAATAGCTTTCTTATATAATTTCAAGCAGTCCTTGTATGGCTGCCAGAACTGGTGGTGGTGGTGGAACG
The DNA here is from genome assembly GCA_964017055.1 of Chloromyia formosa. Taxonomy (NCBI): domain Eukaryota; kingdom Metazoa; phylum Arthropoda; class Insecta; order Diptera; family Stratiomyidae; genus Chloromyia; species Chloromyia formosa. The sequence goes on along the minus strand of OZ024816.1, from coordinate 34,624,744 downwards.
CGGACTTGTTCATACTACGTAAGTTAACTAGGGATATCTTTAACATTTGTTATAAGCATAAAAACTTATAGCTGAAATAATTCTTTTTTGCATAACTCTTTTTATATTCATTTGGTATTGTAATGTTTATTAACTATTATACAGAAAACATAAGCGTCACAGTCCACGTGAGTAGTGTTATGCAGGGTGATATGTTTTTCTCCCTCTTTCGCGTTTTAAGGGTGTGCTTGAGTCCGCAAAGGGTATTTTTTTCTGTGGTGACTCCACACACATCTTGCAGTCGTTAAATTGCTAGTAGTGATTGGCATAATGACTCTTTTCACTGTGCCGACACATAGGCTCTTTCACTGACAAAAAGAGTCATCCAAAGTGTCAGAAACTTGGTTAATAACATGTTCAATATAAGCCATAGTTTCTAAAAAAATCGGGTTTGTTTCTTTATTTTTTACCCCCGACTCGAAGTTGATGACCCCCAATGTCCTTTATTTTGAGCCAGCCATATCCGACCACAATTTCCCATGAAAACGGGGTTGCCAATCCGGGGTGAGCCATCCCAATTTTTTGTCTCTTGTTTAACACTATATTCGGAGTCAGCGACTCCCCAGTGCCCTTTAGTTGAAGCTAGCCAGATCCGACCGTTATTTCCCATGAATCCAGGGTTGCCAATCTGGGATGGGCTCTTTTCGAACCACTCTTTTTGAACAATATGAAACGATTTGATTTGACTCTATTGACTCTTTTTGAACGATATGAACGATTCAATTTTGAATCGTTCTTTTTGAATGATTTTGTATCGTTCTTTTTGAATGATTTTATATCGCTCTTTTTGAACGATATGAACTATTCGAATTTGTATCGTTTTCTTTGAACGACTCTTTTGACGTGATAACGTCTTTGAGGAGTACGTCGAAAAAGCTCGGGACGGAAGTAGAAATGCTTTAAAATCTGTTTGGAGATCTCAGCGCCCATATGATAAATTTTCCTTTGAAAGCTTATTGTATATTCTAACCAAGCTTTATCCTAAATCCCATCCAATAAATGTTGTCAAAGATAAACTGGGTTGCCGCTACAGTACCCGACGGGTGGAGCGAGCGTTCTCTGTTTGTATTACGAAGGTAAAATCTATTGTATTTAAATGCGTGGCTCGCAGATCGACCGGAGCCCACACAAGATGTTCTTGATTTACAATATACTCTTGTATGTGTCTGGAAAATTTATTGTGAAAAATTATAGTACGGAAGAGTTTCTGCAACGGCGGCAACCCATTTGTGATCTTATGACCTTTTGTCAGTTTGTTGCGCCGTTATCGATACGGTTTGTAGCAAACAAACCGTATCAATAACGGCGCAACAATCGTCAACTATTCAGCAGCCGCCTAGTTCCGCTTGGATGACGGCGAGGCGTAGCGATCGATAACTACCAAATAGTCGCAGGGAACTTGTTTAATTGTCCTTTGCATATTAACGTGTAACGCCCTTCAGGAGTATGTCAGGAAAATGTAGGCCGAAGTGGAAATGCTTTAAAATTCCTTTAGAGATCGCAGCGCCCTTGTTGCCAGTCTGGTTGTCAGAAGAAATTCTGTCCAGCAATGCGTGCGCCGATAGTGGCGAGTAGAGCCAGTCGACATGGTGGCCCCATACCCATATGTATAGGTGCGTTCTTTTGCAGCTATCCAGCAACGGAAATTTAAATGTAAGTTATCATCAACCCGGTCTACTTCTGCGATGAATGCTGTGACAAACAGGAAGACAGCTTGGGAGACTAAATGGAAAGCGAGCAACGCGCTCTTCCAATTAACGTTTTCGGACAACGAATACGGCTATGAGTGCTCCGTTTGTGATCGAGTATGGTTTCGCAAAGATTTGTGTAAAACTACTGCGAAACACGTACAGGCTATTGTCGACTGGCATGTAGTGAACAACAAGCGGCTCAGTACGGATGACGTTATCACGCAAATACCGTCGATTTTTGAACGATATAAACGATACGATTTTGTATCGTTCTTCTATGATGTTAGACTGTATGTATTACAGCAGCTGGAAATTTGAATTTGCTCTCTCTTTAGTTTTAGTGGAAGTGGAAGCTATGGGTTTTTGTTTGGTTTCATCTAAAGTTAAGCTTGAGATGATGATACATAAGATGTGCACGCCCCCACTGAAGGTAGAGAAGACGCAGTAAAAGACGAGAGAGACTCACTTCGACTCGCATCCAACAAACGACGTCAAAATGCTGCTGAGAGACTTTACCGCGAATGTCGGAAATAAAAGTTGGCACCGGGGGACCACTGAAGGCCACAGTCTCTATGAAGAATGTAACGATAACAGACAGCAACTTATCGACTTCGTCTGCAGTAGGAATCTAGTCGTAAGCTCTACGTGTTTCCCGCGGCGACGCATTCACAAGCAGACCTGGAAATCTCCAGACGCACATACCGTCTACCAAATTGATCACGTCTTCATTTGCAAGGGATGAGCGTCTAGTGTTATGGATGTCCGCTCCTATCGAGGAGCAAATTGCGACTCAGATCATCACTTGGTGAAGACTATCGCCTATGCTACACAGCATCAGCAACACAGGCGTCCATGGGCTCTGGGAAGAACTCAAGGGTACCATCAAAGATGTCGAAGAGAAGGTCGTGGAATATAAAGCCTAGCGAGCGCGAAATGACTGGTTCGACGAAGAATGCAAAAATTCACTTGACGCGAAAAACGAGACCTATAGACAATGGATTCAACGAGGAACCAGAGCCAAAAGAGAAAAATATGACGAGCTACGTCGAATATCGAATAGAATAATTAGATGTAAGAAACGTAAATACTTTGACGAGCAGTTGCTGAATATTAACGAAAACTAAGCTAATAGGAACACCAGACAAGCGTACAAACCAGTAAATACAATTAAGAACTGCTATCAACCCAGGACTAGCCTTTGTAAGGACAACGATGGAAACATCATCAGCGACACCGATGGCATTAACAAGCGATGGACCTTTTATTTCTAAGAGCTTCTGAACCTACTATCTAACATCCCCACACAAGAAGCTCTCTTCGATATTGTTATCTAGGCCCACCCATACAACCCCCGACAGTAGAGGAAGTTGATCTCGCCTTGCGGTCACTAAAACGAAATAAAGCGCCGGGTGCTGACGAGATTCCAGCTGAACTGCTAAAATTCGGTAGAACGGGTCTAGTTAAAGCCATACATCAATTACTCCTGCGAGTATAGGAGGACGAAGTGATCCCAGATGAGCTGGATGTTTCGAAAATCGTCAAATTAGGACGACTTCAATGGGCAGGGCATGTACAACGAATGGACGATGATTGCATGCCAAGGAGAGTAATGAACGCAGAACAAGTCGACGGAGCGAGACTGCCTAGACGACCGAGATCTCGTTGGGAGAGCTCGGTATAGCTATTTGGACGCCGAGCAGCTACTGGGCAGTCAAAATTGAAATACGCGGTTACGTGACCGAGATAATTGGAGGACAACGATCCAGGCGGCCAAGGCCCGACGTCGGGCTGTCGCGCCACGATGATGATGATGAGGGTATCATATGATATGGTTTGTTTAGGCGAATGCACTAGACTACTGTCGAAGTAATTTTGAATTCTCTGGTAAGGAAAAAGGTCATTCTGGTGAATTAGTCTTAATCGCAATTTTAGTCCTTCGGCGAGGAAAAAGGACATTTTTGGTAATGAACTGATATATATTGAACATGCGTATCATGTGACGGGGGTGTTGAGGTGAATGCACTAGCCTACTGCTGAAAAAAAGGGACAATCTTGGCAATGAAGTCATATATGTGCAAAATGGGTATCATATGACTGGGTGCCATGGAGTGAATGAATAATACTATTGTTGATTTTATTTTGAGTCCTTTGGTTAGGAAAAAAATGACTTATTGTTTCCACCTGGTAAATGTGGGTATCTCCTGGATCAGGCGATAAGAACAACATTTTTCAAAGCAAATCATAGACAAATTGAAATCAAGTGAATCCAAATCATAATGTGTTTGCATGGGACGGGCCTAACGTACCGATGAACAACATCGTTCTTTTTTTTTTTTTATCTTTAACCCATATTACTACTGAAAAAAAAACAAACTTGCTCCAACCTTTTCTCTTAAAATAGATTACTTTCAAGCTCTGAAAAGACACAACTCGTATTTTCGTTGTAACAAAAACAATTTCGAACTTAACCTTAATAAGGTCTAGGGTATAATTATGGAATACGAATAGCTGCTCTGGTACGTGGTCTAATGTGTGGCTTGATATGTGGTCTAGTGAGCGGTCTAATAGCCAGTCTGATATGTTGTCTAATAGGTTATTTCATATGTGGTCTAACGCGGGTAATTCGTCTCACATGTAAAAACAGCGTTAAAATTAGGTCCATATTTCAAAAACAGGATTAAAACGAAAACGTTATACCAATTTTAACTATAAAGTTGCCAGTGGATCAATACCAGTAAATACTGGTCTAAAAAAAAAATTAACCCAATTGCGTAAACGCGCATAATCCGTTCTTCCTTTATCTCCATTCAAGCACATTAGCAAAGTAGGAGCAGGCAATTGAAGGCAAAAGGACTACAATTATTCAGGCATTATGATCAGCAAAACAGTATCGGTTGTAATTTTTTATTTTGCAATTATTGGAAATTTACATTACCTTCGGATCTGGTTTCGCTTTCGTTGTGAATCGATGAACACGCCACACTTTACTGAACATGGCACCATAGGCTAATGTGAATCCGATTGAAAGGAACCACGCTCTTGCTTGGCATATCTGTTGGAGTTCAACAAAATAAAATAAAATTAATTAATTTTCAAAAAAAGCGAAAAACATATCTTTTCATATATACATACATATACAAATATACATTATAGACACATGTTAGCAGAAGCCCATTCTCAAAGGAAAAGGTCCTCTCAATCAAATTCCCCGAAAATCGGATGTTTTTCTAGACATTAAGTACGACACTTTCCATGTAGTTACCATTTAAGGATTAACGAGCACACAATCGTATCCCAGAAGCATTTCATCCATCCGTTTGGGTAAACATAAAATTGGGCGTACTAAGGAATAACATGCAAAATTCACTTACTTGTGGGTATGTTTCGGGACTAACGAAACGTCCGTCTATTCCCAAAAGGATAACGGATGCCAAGCACGTTATAACCCCAACCAACATAATTGTATTGCATACGGGATGAGATGATTGGATTACCCTGTAATTAAAAAAAGAAGAATCCAGATTATGAGAAAGAAAAATAGCAAAAGGAACCAAAAGGAAAGTTGAATGAATAGATAAAAAGGTAAACAGATGAAAATCACAGCCTGAAACTCCCTACTGAGACTCAGCTTCCTACCCGTGCTTCAGCCGTTCTGTCGTGTCTTGTAAAAACGCATGGACAGAAGAATGGAAGGATGATTGCCTGAGGGATTCAAAAAAAAAAAAAACACATGAAGAAACAGACTGCGAGGAACGGAAAATTGGAAATGTAAACATGATTAGCATGTTACTTTTTTTTTCTGAAGTTTTCTTTACAATTTCGTTTTTTCCTTCATTTTAAATATGAATTTACGTATATCTGGGAAATGGGGTCAGACTAGGGACTATACTTGAATGCTGTACGTTGAGCATCCGAAATGCCTGTTTTCAAGGCAACCTTCAATGTTTTAGAAATTGGAAAAGAAGGCACCTAATGAATTCGTTTACCGTTACCGTTTGGCATATTACTCAAGCCCCTCATTACATCAGCGAATGTATCATGTTTCTCAATTAATCCGCCACTTCATTGCTTATATAAATTTTCTCGGACCCTCTTTGTCATTCTCCATTACGGCTGAATTCCTAATTTCTTTAATTAACGTCGCCGCCCTGGATTTCGTCACTTTTCAGGCAACATAAAATCAATATCGACCAAAGGACGCACTTCGTGCGCAACAAGTTGAAGTAAATGTAATACCAAAGTTAATTTCCCTTAATGGCCGACCGTAAAGTCCTTCGGACGGGACCGAAATGATCCACTCCGGACATTCAGTAAGAAGAAAGGTCAGAACCGGCTTGATGGAGTTTGGTTGCAAAGGTCCTTCTTTCGGCATGAAGTTGAGGTGACGTTCATCACCGTTCGTTCTTTTATGGTCATTTCGAATCGAATGAATCTGTTTACTAGCGTCTCGTTGGACTGTTTGTTGTTGGGTAGTCTCGTATACGAGAGGATATCGACACAATTTCGTCTTCATTTCTGCACGGCAAGTCGATGGAAATAACCAGTGCAATACGTCGGGAATAATGGTAATTACCTCACGGAGGCTGGATAAACACGGGAACTTCGGAAAATGCGATAAAGCTATTAGCGCGTCATGCAGAGGAAATGTGGACAACAACGAACTGAATAGGGAATGGAATGATTTTAGTTGAAGTTTAACTAGGTACGAGAAAGAAAAAAAATATATATCTATTTAGTAAATCTGATAAACTTAAAATGAATTCAAAATAAATGGACACTATTTTTGACGAGTTTGCATTTATTAGTATTTGAACCGGAAAGTAGGGCTTTGGACAAATATCTTAAGCGTGACACGACCCGAACTCGGGCGGGAGCAAAATCGTGGAATATCGGGAATGCAGACACGAGTAGGTGAAATATTGTAGAATTAGCGTATATACATGTGATACAGACTAAATAATAGGTGCACAAGGAACATGATTTGCTGGAAGCTCCTTAATTTACCTGCTCGATTGAGTGTATCAGACGTGCTAGACAGAAGACAGCAATCCAAGTTAAGTCCTTCAACGATGGTAACTTTTCTTTAAATATTCATTAAAAAAACACTCACACAGTTTTCTCAATCCGGCGTATACTCATAACCCGATGAGAAGTTTTTATGTGTATAACGACTAGCTCGTCAATTGTTTTAATCATATTATGCACTTTGAAGCTCTTGCATTCCCCTCTCATGAGCACTTTTACTGAAACTGTTGGGTTAATAGGAGTTTTCTATGCTCATCTGAAGTGTACCCTCAAGTGGCCGATTGTGGAACCTCCGCGTGATATCTGAGAAACGCTAACTCACATGGTTTGCTGGCCAGAGTTGGTAATTTCTCGTTTAGCCTACTATACTCGGTGAAACCAGATTCTTGCTGACTGAACCTAAGCACCTGCTCATAGTCACCATGTGGGACCTGAAATGGGCTGATGATATTGCCGACGGAAGCACTCGCGGTCCCTATGCACATTTGCGCAAAAACGGCTGCGACTGCTTCTGCCGGCAATGTACTTGGTCCATAATAAGCTCACTTGGTGGTTGTCCACGCTAAGCAAATGAGCGCCATTTTCGACTTGACCGAAGACGTCATCCGATAATTTCGAATAACGGAATTATCGGATGATGTCGTCGGTCTGGCCAATGAAAAGCGCCCATTTGTCAGGCTGACAACAAAGTGAAGCACGAGAGCGAAACCACGGAACCGGTCGGGGAATCGTTCCGGATCTTTGGTAGAAGGAGGTCGTCGTCGCCATTGTTCTGCGCTCGCGTAGTAGTTAGTGGAAAAAGTTTTGCTGTCTGCCGTGCCGTCGCCACGAGCGTGGGGCACTGTGGTAATTTTTCTTTCAAGTTCGGATGTGTTTTCTTTTGCCGTGATATGGCGTGTTAGTGGGTTTAGGTAATGGTCGGGGCCAGTAAAGGCCGAGTGGTCGTCCGCTCTCTGCGAGAGTCTTTGACAAATATCGCCGAAATGGATGCTTCCATTTGCAAAATCTTGCACATTGTAGTGAGCTAGTGCTTAACCACGTTCCAGAAGGACTTAAAAATCGCCGTGTTTTCGTTTCGTGTCCACCTACGAAAGAAAAGTTAAGTGGCCGCCGTTGCCCGCTATTCCTCGCGGTCGATCGCGAAAGACATTAAAAGGTTCCGCTAGCCGCTGCCGACAAAGGTGCACATTTTTTGCGGCAGCAGAAAATTGCTCTGCAAAGTGTTTGAAAAAGTGCGAACAGCGTTTTTCTTCTCTCGAGAAAAGCGTGTGCGGTATTTCGAGGCAGCAGCAGTCGCCTTCTTCGTGTGTCGCCCGAATCGGAGTCGGAAATCTATCGCAATCCCCAAATTACGAAAATGGAACTTGCGGTCAAGAGCTGAACCCGCAAACGCGTGAAAATGTGTACAATTCTTAGCTAAAATCTCCTTGGTTTCTTTTATTTTCATAAATTTATAAGTTCACCGGAGTCGCCGCCACTAATTGAGTGCGTCATTTGATTTTTTTTTTTCGTTAGTTTTGCCGCTTGGTAAAAATAGAAAGTTAGGTCCCGTTATCCGGTTAATCGCGCTGTATTTCTCCCAGGTGTGTAATGTTCGGTTAGTGGTCAGAGGTTAGATTTGTTCAGTATGTCGCTCAAGTGACCGCATTGGAATATCAACCCACGTCCGTGTGTTCGTCGGATTCTGTCTCGAATCCCGGTTCGTCGCGTTCTAGCCGAGAGTGTTGTTTAAAATTGTTGTCATACGCACAGCCAGTACACGGAGCAGCCAGCTGCCGGTCCAGTTCTTTGGCAAAATAGTTGCGGATCTAGCGCAAAAATCGGCAGCGCTCAAAACGTGAACGCACTGATTCGCTGACTTGCCAAAATCGTGAACTAGTAGTTCGTCTATATTGTTTGGCATGAACGTATAATTACCCCCGTAGAACATGGCCTTAACGATCATCAAAAAGGTCATAGAATATCGTGAAGCATCTGTTTTGTTGGTTTCAACTTCCATTCAATTTCAGTAGTGCGGCTGCATGGGTATTTGAAAGAGGAGAAATGTATCGGCAACAATTTGCAGTACTTTTCTCATCTGTCAAGTATACATGTAATCAGCCTGGAAATTGAATGGAAGTTGAAAGCAGCAAAACAGCTGTTCTGTGCACCCAACAGTAATGTTGAATTTGACAGCGAACAGCTGTGTCAGACTCAAGTGAGAAAAGTCAATAAGAGAATGGTGTTCATGTGGTGATTAGTGAATTATCCAAGGTGTTAAATATCTTCACGATCATCGAATTATCCATCGCGATCGGAAATTGGGCAATTTGTTTTTGAAAGACGACCTTCACGGTAAGATTGGTGATTTTGGGTTGGCGACACGGATTGAATTTGAAGGCGAGTATGGTCCAACACATCCAACAATAATTTCCTTCGGTTGTGGACAATTTTAGTGATATTGAGAAAAGGCAGTTGTTGAAATTCGTAACGAGCTGTTCGCGACCACCGCTTTTAGGCTTTAAGGATCTGGATCCGCCATTTTTCATTCAAAATGCCGGTGATGAGGAACGTTTACCGACAGCAAGTACGTGCACTAATCTATTGAAGTTGCCGTCATTCAAGACATCGGAACAAATGCGTGAGAAGCTTTTATATGCTATACAGTCAGGTGCAGGATTCGAACTAAGCTAACTTACTTATAGGATCCTAATTTGGTACGACATAACTCTTGGTTTTATGGTAACTTGGGAAGATTAAGAGCTTCCTGGTAAAACGATACTTAAGGATATGACAGAAGTCTTTTAAAAGTTAATTGGAAATAATATCCATTGGTTAGAAAAAGGGCCGGCATCAAACTGCCACAACTGAAGGTCTGCTTTGTTCATTAGGAATGACACTATATGATTAATATGATGCAGAATAAGTTTATCTCGTAGTACGTGAATTATCGGCTGACGAGAAAGATTTTCCTTACGTGCGTTTTTTTTTGTTATGAAAGCGCCGCTCGGCGATATCTTTCACCCATTTTAGCGGGCATTCTATTTTATTAATAAGGAATCATATTGATATTTTTATTACACTCATATGTATTTTATGGGGTATTATGCATTTAACCTTTAAAATTTAAGTTGAGAAACTGAACAAATAAACTACAATTTCTATCTTTTATTCAATAATAATAATAAAAAAAAAAATTTTTATATACCTATATATATATAAACAAGGAGAGAGAAATCCTAAAGCGGCGGGAGCGAAGCCCCGGACGTGGACCAACTGGACCCGGACAGGACGACAGACCTACGGACTGGACCGGACCTTTAGTACGTGGCAGGCGACACCAGGACTTGGAATGTGGTTGGATGGCCACACAGACGGACGAGGCCTCCCCCCCCCCCCCTGCATGCGGACCAACGCTGGAGGAGACGCACCACCACCTCGACGCTCCGACTACCTGGTTGTCACCGTGTTGGCAAACTGGCTGAGACACGCCCCCTTAGCCAGGCCAAGACCCAGCGGCATGCGACGATGACGGGCTTGACGGACCGTGGACAGAGGACGGTTTCTTTTACTACCTGCGGACCAACACGTATTCCACCTAACGTACTTCCGACGGACCGGACGACTTGACGGACTAATCTACGGGCCGATCGGCTTCGCCTCGCGCTACAGGAATCTTCTCTACCTTGAATGAATTTTTGTGGTGACATCGATTCTCGCACAAATGAATTAAACTAAAACGCGAACGTGTCATCGTTAAATTTCTTGGGAATAGAAAAATATCCCGGCAATTCTTTTTCTCTCTTGCTAAACCCAGAAAGACTGAATATTAGGGTTTTTTTTTGAAGTATCATATTGCGTTATTTTTATTTGGATGAGACAGAAAGCTTCCTTCTCTTGTCTCTCTACATCGCGACTTGCGCTTAAATAGGGGGTTTCTAATATTCTAAGCGCCCGAAACCCATGGCTGGGAGGGCAAGGACGCGCTGGGGCCCACAACATCTGGGGCCCATCTGTTTAATTAGGGGGTTTCTAATATTTTAAGCGCCCGAAACCCATGGCTGGGAGGGCAAGGACGCGCTGGGGCCCACAACATCTGGGGCCCATCTGTTTATTTAGGGGGTTTCTAATATTTAAGCGCCCGAAACCCATGGCTGGGAGGGCAAGGACGCGCTGGGGCCCACAACATCTGGGGCCCATCTGTTTAACTAGGGGGTTTCTAATATTTTAAGCGCCCGAAACCCATGGCTGGGAGGGCAAGGACGCGCTGGAGCCCACAACATCTGGGGCCCATTTGTTTATTTAGGGGGTTTCTAACATTTAAGGCGCCCGAAACCCATGGCTGGGAGGGCATGGACGCGCCTGAGCCCACAACATCTGGGGCTCCTATAGAGCCGATTAACACCTTAAGGCTCAACTGGCCTGTAGAAGTGAAGAATCTGTCCTGATCGGACGGTATTCCCGTCTTTATTGTATTTTCGGCCTTGTGCCTGTTGTAGTTTGGCTGATGCAGCCCTGTGTCCCTGCACGGGACTTTGCGTCTTTTGGTTCGATATTTTTGGGAGTTTGACGTTCGTCGTCACGGTTAGGTTTCTCTTTTTTTGTTTTGGTATATTTGGTTTTGATCTTGGTAGTTTCTTTTGCGGTTTTCTTTTGTGAGTAACGGGCAGACGTGCGATACCTTTTTTGTTAATGATGGAGGAGGCCGGTGACTGCCGTGCATAGCCCACCCCACTACTCCCGACAGCTGAGCTGGTCTGCCAGCGCACGTCACAGGTGGTCCTCCGGAGAGTGGTTTGTTGACACTTGGTGTCCCATAGGCCTTCACGGCCATACCAACCCTCGTCCTCCCCTACTCCATTATTACAGACCACCTCAAGGTATTACTTCACAGTGCTGGATTTGGCTAATCATTCCAACGTGCCAGCTTTCGCCTCTCGGTATATTCCTATCGAAGTCCCTGCGAGGGGATTGCGAAATCATCTCAATTTGAAACCCACTATTAGTCAAACACCCGAACCACTATATGTTGCCCGGTGAACTGGGAATGTTTTAAAAATTTTATGTGAATATCAGAAATAGTGCGACTCACTGCATCCCAACCGCTTGCTGATCTTAACATGAGCTCCACCAAGTTTTCCGGATTTAAAGCTTCGCCCAGTTCTTCTTCTAGGTCAACACGGCATTCGGCAAACCGTGGAAGCGAAACAATACATGTTTTGCATCCTCTACGAATCCCCTGATTTCGGATATTCAGGCGAATTGTCCACCTTGATCTTATGTATGTATTCCCCATCCACCATGGCCTGTAAGAAATTGTGTCAAGTAATTAGTGGTTCAATTCACCATGCTTACCATCTACTTTACTGTCAATCCGTGCGATAAGAGTTCACGTCCAACGACCTGTGAATGCCTAATCCCAATCTTTTGTTTGCCTTTGCGCACCTCGTATTCTGCCTATGACTTCAAATAGACTCTCTTCGGTTCCCGTAGATTTGGAATCATTCCGGAGACTACGTACGCCGCTTCATAGGATGTTGTTCATTATACATAGCACACCCTCAAAGCGCACCTTCGGTATACCGAACGGATATCCTTGGTGTTGCAGGTGTCGCCTAGCACACCGCCTTACACCGGAGAAGCGTATAGCAGAATAGAGGTCATTACTCTTGTAGGAGCCTCCTACTCATTCTAGGACCACGGTTGTTTATCACAATCCTTGTTAAGGTGACAGTGACGTTCGCTGTCTTCTCGCATACATTCTTGAGATGCGCTCCAAAGCTTAGCTTTGCGTCAATCATCACTCCTAAATATCTTATGACAGATAGTATTTCTAACTTTGATCTTTAGGAAGCACTTTTTCCCTCGCTTGCTGATGAGAACTGCCTCTGTTTTATGATGGGCCAGGTCTAAACACACTTTCTCCAACCACAACTTGATTGTTGTGAGTGCCTCGCTGGCGTTCATTTCCGCATATTCCGGGTTTTTAGTGACCACAACCACCGCTATATGGTCCACGAATCCGACTATTGTCACCTCCATGAGCACCGGGAAACTGAAAAAAAAACCTTGTACATTATATTCCATATCAAAGAGCCAGGAACGAATCCCAGTGGAACACCTGCTGACACTTTGTATTCTTTCAATCCTTCGCTAGTTTCATATTGCGGAACTCAGTGTGAGAGATAACTCTTGATAATTTCAGCCAAATAATTAGGCACGCCAATCTTTTGCAAAGATGCGTGGATGTATCTCCAGCTCGCTGAATTAAAGGCATTCCTGACATTCACTTGTTCGTGAGGACAAGTATTGTGCTGTGGTCACGCACAACGCTTGTCCTCACCTCTTGCCAGGCCAGTCACTGACATGGTTGCGTCAATAGTGAAAGACACTATTCGGAAACCATACTGTCGGTACGACAGGTCTTCTCTTTCCTCCAGGATTCGGAATAGGCTGCATCTGCGTTGCGAATTCTCTGCTCCGGCACGGTTGAGGAAATCAACTCTTGGTAAATGCTTTTACAAACATATTGGGGAACTTGCAGAAGTGAAATTGGGACAACTTCTTCGCTTCAATTCGACTAATTCCGACTTGTTCTAATATAGGGTGACCAGATATTAATGACAGTTTTCCCAATTGTTATGTTTCAGCAGCTGTCAAAGTTACCATTGACATTCGCCAGTCAAAATATTCAGTAAGGTTTGCCATTTCGTCATGCATCGTTCCACGCTTCCCGAACGTTTGGAAAATATTAAAAAGTGTTATTGAAATTCCTGCTCAGTCGTAAATACGCAACATGAATTTCGTCGTGAGCTCGGTAATCATGGCTTCAGTGAGCGAGCAATTCGTCGCACCCTGGAAAAGTTTGAGCGTGAGTACACTATTTGGGACCTTAAGCCACCAATCAAACAGAGATTGGTGCGAAGTGAAGAAAACATAGCCGCCTTAGCGGCCATTATCGATGCAGACCCGGAAATGTCGATTCGGCGCCGATCAGCTAAATTGGGCATCGCCAGAGAGTCAACCCCACTTATTATACGGTTGAATTTGGGCCTACATTCGTATTAGATCATGCTGACGCGATAATTGAAGCCGGACGACCATAGACAACGCCGTGAGTTCGCTAACCAGGCGTTGCTAATGTTGGCCGAAGTTCCGGTTTTTGGCCAAAAAATCATCTTCTCGGACGAGGCCCATTTTTAGCTCAGAGGCTATGCCAACAAGCAAAATTGCCATTATTGGAGCAACCAAAATCCACAATTGTTTCACCAAGCATCGTTGCGTCCACAAAGATTAACTATCTAGTGCGGTTTATTGCACGGCGGCATCGTCGGACCTTATTTTTTTTTCGAAATGAAGAAGGAGACACCGTTACCGTCAATAGTCCTCACCTCAGTATCATCATCATCGTGCCGCGACAGCCCAACGTCGGGCCTTGGCCGCCTGGATACGAGGCTTTTGTTCCAGGTTTCTTGACATGGACTGGTTTTTGCAAGGACGAGTTGTCACCACGTTGCTTAACCCCATTCAGGGGATGACCTCTTAAGATAGCTGCTTCAGATGGTTTAATAAACGTGCTGGAGTTCACACAACTATATTGCAGGTCCAACGACGCAAGTCATTCCATCCTACTAAACCTGAGACGCTTAGGTGTTGGTCAGCCATTCAGGCTACAGCTATCTGCCTTTTTCCAAACTGTCTTATCGCTAAAACATTGGACGTCAGGGTTTTGATGCACTGCCGTTACCAGGGGGCGCCTACGCGGAGGACTATGGAAAAGGTCTTTTGCCCCCTTGTCCTCAGTATAGAACGATGTTAACCGGCTTTCTGTGGCCAGAGCTCGACAATATGGATATATCCGAGCTTTAGTTCCAACAAGACGGCGCTACGCTCGAAGTTGTGAAGAAGAAATTTGGCGACTGGGTGATCTCACGAGGAGCGTTCATCAATTGGCCGCCGCGAATATGCGTCTTGACACCCCTCGATTATTTTCTCTGGGGCTGCGTCAAGTCCTTAGTCTACGCTAACAAGCCAACCACTTTGAGGCCTACATTCGAGACGCTATTGCCGGAATAACGCCGCAGTTATTGGACCGAGTCATCAAAAATTGGATCGACCGCTTGAAGCACTGCCAGCGAAGCTGAGGCGGCTATTTGAATTATGTACGTGTTATTCCATACGTAATGGCATGAACGTGAACGTAGTTTCGAAATAAAGCCAGAATCGATTTAATATCTAACACCGTTGTTGTTTATTCAAACTTATTTTCCTATCGTTCTTATCTGGTCACCCTATACTATGGACTGGTGCTGTTTGGTTTTCCTAAGTAAGACAATGGGCGTATGCTTTTAAGGTCTAAGCGTGAAGGAATGCTTCCTGCTACCTAGCCTAACCTAGTCGTATCTTTGAATGTTACGTTCAAAAGAGAACGAATAATTTTTAAATTTTTGCCCTGTCCTACATATTCATATGATGGACAGGCAAGCGTTTGTCCGGACACTTCACGTGGGTTGACCTTAACTGAATTCGGTATATAGGTTCCTAGAGTGCCCCTAATCTCGGAACATTGGCCGTAAATTCGGCCATCAACGGGATTAAAGGTATATTCTGTTGTGTACAAATCGGAGTTTCTCGTCTAAGTCTTTTCTTAAATCACTCTTTCAGGCTTTTCACGTGTTTGATTTCAACGAAATTTAATACGTAGCTTCCTTGGGTTATTATAAGTAGCATAAATAAATAACGGTGATATGTTGGCCCTGCTGGAGCTGTGCGTCAGGATAAAAGGACCTTCTGACATTAAAGTGATGTCTTGACAAGATGGGTATCATATCAGGACCTTGGAATAGAAAGGGAAATTGAGCTCAAAGTTTTGAAAATACTTCAAAATATCAAGGGCGAATGTATTAATTTTAATTTATTCAGTTTTTCATTATTTTAACGATTTCTAAATTTTGGTAGGTAGGTACGTTTCAAAATGTTGAGATTAGTGAATTTAGTGAAGAAAAAATCACAGAAAAGTCAGTAGCGAAACAAGCCCTTTTCAGACCCGGGGTTCGCCCTTGCTCAACTAACTAAATCCAACAATGAGATTTTGATAGAAAATGATATTACTCACTTTCGATTGAAACTATGAGAATACTAAGGTCTTACCAGGGCAAAACGAGGTATCTACGCGTTGTCTATATATCTTGTACCAAGGAGAGTATAAAAAAAAAAACGATTTTTCGGGTTCGCCATTTCTATTCCAAGCTCCTGATATGACATGAATGCACTACACTACTGTTGAAGTCATTTTGAATCCTTTGGTAAGGAAAAAGGACATTCTGGCGAATCAACGTCGATGGCATTTTGCCGATGAACATCATCGCTCTTGAGTCATTTAATATTGAAAGATTTCTGTTTATTCGTCAAGAGACCTGGGACCCTATTCGAGCTATCGCTAACGGTAAAACGCAATCGCTAAAATTCTTGACTTGAAACACATTGCTAAATTTGGTTATTTATCTGGGTCAATTTGTAGAGCGCTATAATTTTTCATCTCAGTTAATAAGTTAGCGATGTGTTTTAAGCTAAAAAGCATTTGGCGAATTTTAATGATGGAGCTTTATTGTTATCCATAGCTGGAATTAGGCCCCTAAAAAGCCCGTCTTGCCCTCATCCCGCCTACTATATGTAGGTACTTAATGTACGTTGCTTTTAAATTTGTATGGAATGCAAAGAGTAAAAAAAATGAAAGAATTAATATTAAATTAAATTGAAAAGGCGTGACCAAAAATATGTATCCCACTTGTTTAACTTGAGCTACAAAGTAGCTGATTAAATCTTCTATAGGTGCCTGTAATTGAGCTAATCATGTTTTTTTTTGCTATTTCACGCCTTGAAATATTGATAATCATAACAAACCACATAATTCTGCATAGAAATTATATTGAATGAAAAAAAGTCTTTTTACATATCACGGAAAGAACGTTTCAGAAAAAATAACTCTTTCACGCTTTACCTCAATTCATTCGTTCTCTTTTTTTAAGCTTTTCTTCTAAATTAAAAAGGAAGTACATGAATAAGTCAGAGCAATGTGTACGTTATGAATGCGTACAATGGCGACATTCAAAATGTACCATTAAAAGTACCAAAGTTACACTTTGAAGAGAATAATGAATGTGGCTTTGCTAACGCTGAAAGTGTCGCAAAACAACATACCTATATACAGTGTGGTAATATTTTGCCTTGCTGCAAAATAAGGAAAGAAGGCAGGAAGTATGGACAATAAAGTTGTAGCCAGCTGTGGATACAATAATTCTGTTCTGTTGTTCTATTCGAGACTGAAATATCTATTTGAAGAGAAGCACTTTGCTAGAAGTATGTGGCGATGTGGATGGATTCTACTTACAGCCGGAAAGAATGCCAACACAGGAGGCGTAATCTATGTATATGTTTGTGACACTTAAGAGTTATATTCGTGTGCTGCAACAGTTAAAATTCTGACGTGCAGAAAAGGGGTAATGATCTTGTGCATATTCATATTCGTTTCATATCGGTTTCAAATTCATACGCAATAAAAATTCTGGTGTAGCTAAAATACCGAAACGAGGCGTTATAAAGTGTAACGACTAATTTTTTTCAAAACAATTTCGCGCTCACAAGTCACTTGGTGGCAACTTCATGTTAGATGAGTGACTGGTGACGCTAAGGCTCTAAAAAGGATAGTACGCTCGCGGCCATTTTGTTGTCATCGAATGGAGATTTGTGCCCATCGAATGGACATATGAGAGAGAGAGACAGCACTGATGTTGTTAACTGGGAGCCGTCATTTTTACATGCCTGTCACTCTCCATTGGTTGGCAACAAAATGGCGTCGAGTGTACCTTCCTTTTTAGTGCTCTAGTGACGTGCAGGGTAGCCGTCAAATGGAGAGTTGCCAATTAGCCGCCACTGCGATCGGTTGAGCTTTTGGATAGGTCGCAGGGCTGACACGAAAATGGCGAAAAACGATTTCCATTATAGTAGCTTTATTGGGCGGGTATTGAATCGCCGGGAGCTGAATTCGTGTTGGCAGCGACATCACATTTCGTTTTTGCGTCAAAAGTGGATATTGATGGCTGAATAGTTTGCGCAAATAACGCGGCTTCTGCTGTCAAATAAAGTTGACCCAATGTATTTCAGATAGCGATAAGTATACTGTGCGCGAACAACACATCGCTCACGTCGCGAAAGTTGAGACGAGTTCAACTTTGTCGGAATCAACGAGCCGCGAAGTGTCAATTCACATATGCATGTGTTTTAAAACTGTTTGTGATCATTTGTTTTGTTGTAAGTTACTGTTATGCGCTTGGAAGTGCATGTTTCTATTCTTGATTCAAAAAAGCGTTTGAAGTTTGTTAGGAAGCCACAGCTCAAATGTGTCAAACGAACGCAAACAAGAGATTTAACTATAACAGGCTGAACAGCTGATTTTCGTTGACTGCGACTTGTTGACGCAATTCGCGCACAGTTTAATCCCGGGGTGAATCTCACCAGCAGACTGTTCCTTCTTATCGTGTTAGTCCGTTCGTTCGAGCACTATTATCGGAGGATGCGTCTACCGTCGATTGCTTGTGCTGGTTCGCTGTGTCGGTTATAAAATTTTCTCGACCATCATCGACCGATAGAGAAGAATCTTGTTTTGGTCCATGTGGATCCAGGCGAGGCATCCTTATTTGGTGACCCCAACGATCTTGCGCGACGGGTCCCTTTGGAACCGCTTATGCTGTAAATGTACACAGCAGTGTGACATACCTGTCAGAGCGAGCAGTGCAGAAGGAGTGTGCCTATTTGTGTAAAGCGTTGTGAGCACCAATACGAGCAAACAATGGACGCTGTTTTATTTTGACGGAGTTACCATGCGGTATCTTTTATTTAATTTCATCATCATCATCGTGGCGCGACAGCCCGACGTCGGGCCTTGGCCGCCTGGATCATTGTCCTCCAATTATCTCGGTCACGTGACCGCGTCCTCCAATTTTGGGAGCCCAGCAGCTGCGCGGCGTCCACACCTACTGAGCTCTCCCAACGAGATCTCGGTCGTCCTCGCAGTCTCGCTCCGTCGACTCG
This sequence comes from Chloromyia formosa, assembly GCA_964017055.1. Classification (NCBI taxonomy): domain Eukaryota; kingdom Metazoa; phylum Arthropoda; class Insecta; order Diptera; family Stratiomyidae; genus Chloromyia; species Chloromyia formosa. Next base: position 34,605,920 of record OZ024816.1, on the reverse strand, counting down.
TTCTGCATTCATTACTCTCTTAGGCATGCGATCATCGTCCATTCTTTGTACATGCCCTGCCCATTGAAGTCGTTGTAGTTTGACGATTTTCGAGACTTGCAGCTCATCGTACATTTCATACAACTCATGGTTGTACCGGATGCGCCATCCATCTCGATCGCAAACAGCCCCGAAAATTCGCCGTAGAACCTTACGTTCGAAAGTGTCTAGCATGTTTTCGGAGGCTTGAGTTAGGGTCCATGCTTCGCAGCCATAGCATAGCACTGGTCGTATAATGGTTTTGTACACGCGGAGCTTCGTGTTTCTGTGCACATGCTTCGATTTCATTATGGGGAGAACCGAGAAAAAAGTCTTATTAGCTAACTGTATCCGTCGCTTGATTTCGTCAGTTTCGTTGGCGTCCCTTGACAGGTTGCAACCCAGGTAGATGAAGTTGTTCACGAACTCGATGTTGAGGTCCCCCACGTTGATGCTCGGTTGTGCAGGTGTCCTTGTCACCGATTGCATCATTATTTTAGTTTTACCCTCGTTAATACGTAATCCAACTTCCTTTGCAGCGGTATCGAGCGTATGCAGAAGTTCTTCTGCGTCAGCCAATCTTCGGGACATGATGTTGATGTCGTCGGCGTACGCTGCTAATTGTGTCGACTTGATGAGCAGCGTCTTGCTGTTGTCCATATTCATGGCCCGAATAACGTATTCCAGTGCTAGGTTGAAGAGCGTCGGTGCCAGTCCATCGCCCTGTTTCAAACCAGTGCGTGTTTCAAATAGATCAGTAAGTCTATTCTGGATCCTGACTTGTGAGACGGAGTTGGTCATCGTCATCTTTGTCAGTCGCACTAATTTTGCTGGTATACCAAATTGCAGCATGATGTTGTACAGTACTCCACGATCGATACTGTCGTATGCCTGCTTGAAGTCGACAAAGATTTGGTATACGTTTACGTTGTATTCCCAGCACCTCTGGAGTATCAGTTTGACTGAGAAGAGCTGATCGGTTGTGGAGCGACCAGGTCTGAAACCGCTTTGATATTCGCCAATGACTCGTTCTGCGTACGGTTTTATTCTATTTTCCAGAATTTTCGTCAAAATTTTATAGGACGTACAAACTAGTGAGATGCCCCTGTAATTCTCACATCGCAATTTATCTCCCTTTTTATGGATTGGACAGATGATGCTTCTGCGCCAATCGTCTGGGATCTCCTCGTTCTCCCATACTCGCAGGAGTAATTGATGTATGGCATCAACTAGACTCGTTCCACCGAATCTTAGCAGTTCAGCTGGGATCTCGTCAGCGCCCGGCGCTTTATTTCGTTTTAGTGACCGCAACGCGAGATCAACTTCCTCTACTGTCGGGGGTTGAATGGGTGGGCCTAGATCAACAATATCATCGAGAGCTTCCTGTGTGGGGATGTTAGATGGTCGGTTTAGAAGCTCTTCAAAATAAGAGGCCCATCGTTTGTTAATACCATCGGTGTCGCTGATGATGTTTCCATCCTTGTCCTTACAAAGGCTAGTCCTGGGTTGGTAGCCGTTCTTAATTGTATTTACTAGTTTGTACGCTTGTCTGGTGTTCCTATTAGCTAAGTTTTCGTTTATGTTCAGCAACTGCTCGTCAAAGTATTTACGTTTCTTACGTCTAATTATTCTATTCGATATTCGCCGTAGCTCGTCATATTTTTCTCTTCTGGCTCTGGTTCCTCGTTGAATCCATTGTCTGTAGGCCTCGTTTTTCGCGTCAAGTGAATTTTTGCATTCTTCGTCGAACCAGTCATTTCGCGCTCGCCGGGCTTTATATCCCACGACCTTCTCTGCGACATCCTTGATGGTACCCTTGAGTTCTTCCCAGAACCCATGGACGCCTGTGTTGCTGATGTTGTGTAGTATAGGTGATAGTTTTTCCTCAAGGGCGGTAGTATACGCCACCGCTGTAGCATCACTCAAGAGCTTATCAACCGCAAAGATTTTGGGAGGGCTGATTCTTGACTGGTGCACTGAGGAAATTCTACATCTGTAGGTCGTCTTCACCAAGTGATGATCTGAGTCGCAGTTTGCTCCTCGATAGGAGCGGACATCCATGACACTAGACGCCCATCTCCTGCAAATGAGGACGTGGTCAATTTGGTTGACGGTATGTGCGTCTGGAGACTTCCAGGTCTGCTTGTGAATGCGTCGATGCGGGAAACACGTAGAGCTTACGACTAGATTCCTGCTGCAGGCGAAGTCGATAAGTCGCTGGCCGTTATCGTTACATTCTTCATGGAGGCTGTGGCCTCCAGAGGTCCCCCGATGCCAACTTTCATTCCCGACTTTCGCGTTAAAGTCTCCCAGCAGCAATTTGACGTCATTTGTTGGAAGTGAGTCGAAGAGAGTTTCAAGGCGGGCGTAGAACTCGTCTTTTACTGCGTCTTCTTTAACTTCAGTGGGGGCATGCACATTGATGAGCCAGAGATTGAAGAATCGAGTCTTGATGCGAATCGCACACAGCCGTTCATTTATGGGTTTGAAGTCAGTAATATGCGGTTTGAGGTGATTGTCCACTATAAATGCTACTCCAAACTCCTTGCGGCCCGATGGTTTGCCACTTGTAAAAATTGTGTGCGATTTCTTGTCATTAATCTCGCTGCCAAGCCAATTTGTTTCCTGGACTGCAGTAATGCTCAGTTTGTACTTTTCGACCTGTTGAAGGAGGGCCTTCTCGGCCCCCGGTTTGTTCAGGGAGCGTACATTCCAGGATCCGAAAGAATAATCCTTTATTCGTTTGCGTGGTCGTCGTTGTTGATCCGTCCAATCCGAGGCTTTTGTTCCAGGTTTCTTGACATGGAGTGGTTTTTACAAGGACGAGTTGTCAGCACGTCGCTTAACCCCATTCGGGGATTATTTAATTTACTTTTTCAATTAATTTGCTTAAGTCCCATTTGATATTTGCGTTTTATGATTAGCTACAGTTTCACTCCTTCTTCGGAATGATCATTGCGGATGCAGGGTAAGTACAGCAACGATTTTCTTTTGTCTAAATATATATTTTCTTTCCATTTGAAATATTAGGCGTGTTAAGTTTGACAGTTGTAAGTTAACCCGGATAGCCCCCAATTAACCTGCACTGCAGTACAAAAAAAAAACACGCCTAATGTGTTCGATCAAGCAAATCTCTTTCTTTCTTTCTCTTTTCGTTTCTTTGGACCGAGATAATTGGCTATTAGCAATGATAAACGAACGAGCACAGAAGGAAGTTATCAATCTTTTCCGTTTCGACCGTAGCCGTCGTGTTATCACAGTCCCATATGCTAATGCTTGACCACTATTATCTGTAACATTTCAGTCATTTATTTTAAATGTTGAATTATTATTGTTGATCAAAGTAGTCGAATTTGAAAAGAAAAATGTTTTTTATAAGGTTATTATTTGATAACTTTGACAAATAAAAATAATGCTTCCCCCCCCCCCCCGCCCTTTACACCGGTGATTCACTTCCCTGCTAAATAAATGTATTAACAGCAATCGTCTTTGCTAGCGGTTAGTATATGTACCTGTAGTCCCTTGCATTCTTTGCAGCATAAAGCTCTCCACAAACCAGCGCGGTACGATACAGCGGTACTCAGCGGTAGCAGCATACCGCGTGCCCATTCAAACCACCGCGGTACGAGCACGGTACCATCGATAGTGCCGGCTGTAATACAAAAGTTCAGTACCGCAGCTTTGCCGCGGTACACAAAAGTGTATTGCTGCAATACCCCAGTTTCGCCACGATATACCGCGTATGCAGTGAGAGCTCGCATGTACCCTCATGTAAATTTGTACCGCTGTATCATATCGCTACCGCGTACCGCGCTGGTTTGTGGAGAGCTTAACCGCTGCAGCTGCTCACTAACATCATGAAAGTATGAGAGCATTTCCGCATATCATGTTGTCGCGTGCATTCAAGCTAAGCTAGAGAGCTAAATCTGTTGCTATGTGCGACTTGCCGATGATCTGCGGTGCCGAAGCAGTGTGGCTATAGTTCGAGTTAGTCATGGTTGATCAAAACCGGACCTACTCTTTTCAACCTAGGTCCAACACTCAGACCTAGGGCTGGTAGGTACGATTTGAAAAATATCTAAGTCGCCAGGTCTAGGTAGGTCTTTGTAGATACACAGGTTTTAAAAGAACAGAAGATTACTGCTGGGTAGGCATGTATCCAGGTCTGAATAGTTTTGGCTGGATATACAGGTTTGGGTAGATCCACAGGTTTTGAAAGAACAGAAAATATGTGATGGGTAGCTATATATCCAGCTCTGGGTAGGTCTCTTCGTCTGGCAAGGTATTCAGGTCTGGGTAGATTCGCAGGTTTGAAAAGAACAGAAGATCAGTGATGGGTAGATACGCAGACCTATTCCTTCCTTAACAATGGAGTAGGTCTGGTTAGATACACAGGTTTTGAAAGAGCAGAACATCAGAAGTGGGTCTGGTTATATAGCAATATCTAATGTCTGTTTCTCTGATTTAATATGTGAAGAAATTTTTGGTTGTTTTAGAAAATTTTCGTTAAATTTTGCTTGAAAAAACTGGTGGGATATTGTTTAGGTCGCTGATTACGAATCTGAAGTCAAAATTGCAAAAAACAAAGTAAGGGATCCCGAATAGAAAGACTCTTTTTATAAATACGTCCAATCTTGCTGGAAACGAAACTAATAATGGATTTTTGGTACGCTAATTGAAAAACTGAAGTCAAAATTAAAAGAAAAAAAAAAGACACCTGGCGCAGTGAAGCCAGAGGAACTGATTTTTGATATGGGCTAATTCGGGATCATTTATGAGTTTATGTATAATTATGATATGAGTGGGATACTTAACTGCAGTTGTTAGTACCAGGTGCAGCTGCAGAATTATGTTTTTCGATATGCGGGCGATATTTTCAGATGATGAAACTTTTTAACTGTTCAATTGATTTTACAATAATATCCGTATATGAATTTATTTATCTCCGGTTTGATTTTAAGCTTCATCAACTAAATGCCTTTCATGTAAAATAGGTAAATTTTTGCTTATTAGTTTTTGCTTTTATGTTATTGTAACCTTCCGACTGTACCGTAGATTTTCCTGGAACTCCACCGGAAGCTATTCCTCAATAACTTTCACCAACTGGACAAGTTTCGTTCAACTAAATTTTTCCGTTATAAATAAATTGTGTTTTCAAAATTTTACGGTTATCTAGCTGTAACTTTGGAACTGACTCATTGATGATGCTGAAACTAAATAGGAGCCCAGTTCTGACGATCGTCCACCAATTAGAAAAGTTTCACTTAGCTAGCTTCTTGCATTATAGAGTTATATTGCTTAGAAAATTTAGCCGTTATATAGCTGTAACTTTTAAACCGTTTGATGCATTTCTCTGAAATTAGATAAGAGCCCAATCCTCCGTAACATCCACCAACTGGATAAGTTTCGCTGAGCTAGCTTTTTCCGCTACGTAGTTATTTTGTTTATAAAATTATGCCGTTATTTAGCTGTAACTTTTTAACCGCTTGATGGATGTTTAATAAAATTCCATAATAGGCTAGTCCTTATTGTCGTCTACGTACTGGACAAGTTTGGTCTAGTTAGCTTTTTCCGTTATGGAGTTAATAGGCTTAGATAATTTTGCCGTTATATAGCTGTAACTTTTTAACCGGTTGATCGATATTGCTGGATTTCAATAGCAGCCAGCTCCCTACTGACATCTATCAACTGAAAAAGTTTCATTTTGCTTACGACTTCCGTTCGACTGTAATCGTGTCCACAACATTTTGCGAGGGAGGGTTTAATAACTGATTTTTTCTTCAAAAATCAGTTAAAAAAGGCGGTTACGGAACGGCTATGCTGACTATGCTGACAATATTTATCTTCTATCAAATAAATCGGATCAAGTAGCTCAAATGTCTGATGCTCTGCATTGCGTAATGGAGGGCTTAGAATCAACGCTGCCATGCCTAAGTACTTGTGCTTGGATCTCGGAAGACAAAGCGGAGTTTGTGTTTCGGGGCAGGTAGTCGAGAAAGTTTACAATTTCTGCTACCTCGGAAGCGTAGTTACAGCAGATGGTGGAGCGGATGCCGATGTACAGTCTCGCATCAACAAGGCTCGAGCAGTGTGACTCCTTTCTGGCAAAACAACAACATTTCCAGACGCACCAAACTCCGATTCTTCGAAACCAACTTAAAAATCAGTGCGAAAGGGGCAATGGATAGGTCACACTCTCCGCAAAGGACCGAACAACATTGCTTAACAGGCCCTCGATTGGAACCCGCAAGGAACCGACGCAAGTCGCCGTGTTGGACGACCTAGTAACACCTGGAGAAGATCGGTTATAAGAGAGGGTGCCTCAATAGGCAAGTCGTGGAGTGAGCTGAAAGCGATGAACAGCACGAGGTGGAAAGTAGGCGTGGTTAATGCCCTATGCCCCACAAGGGGTTAACAGGATCCAGAGAGAGTAGTAATATATTAATTGTCGTGGGTGAAAAAGTGGGGAACGCAAATTTCAAATTTCTATTTCTATTTCTATTGAATGTCAAAAACCTATACTTTTCGACAAAAACGTCAAACGTAGTCAATTTCTTGATCTTTGAACCTTTTATTCGATCCTTATCTTCTACACACAATTTAAAACTTTCCTGGTTGTGGGATTTCTTCTACGGCCGAAAGGAATACCGCTTCAAATTCGATTCTTTAATAGGAAAATAAATGCAGATTTCATAACGTTCATCAATTCTAGAAGTTTTCAAATGGGTTTTAGTTAGAGCAGTTGATAATATTGACTTTGGAGTTATAAGCGAAAAACTATTTTTTTTCTACCGATTTTGAAATTTTCGTTAAACTTGAGCGCCATCTAGCGCCTAAACCATTTGTACTACAAAAAACCCAAGCAGTAGTTTTTTTGTAGGGAATGCGATGTACATAGATTATTTTTTATTTACTAGACTTGTTTCTTCAAAAGTTAGTATTTTGGAAGATACAGACAAAAAAAGTTAAAAAGAGCATTTTTCGAGCAGTTTCGGGCAGTTTTCACAGAAAACTCGGATTCAGGATACCAGAATTGAGAAAAAGCTTCGATATTTTTACTCTGTCAAACCACGATCGCACTAGACTAAAAATGCCTACCGCGAATCAGACTAGAGACTACTATGTCTATTGTAGTCACGACTCACAATCTACGACAACGTGAACAAAGTCACAAAACACCAGAACAAATTCAATTAAATCATCTGCAAGACTTCTAACCGCATTTACTCTACCCAATTGAATTTGGATGACTCTTTAATCGATACATTGTCTATCCCCTATTTACCCCCAGAGGTGAGACAACATGTCAAAATCTCTCGATGCTTTTCAGCTTTCATGATTTTCTTCCCTGTTGGAAATTACTGAACATAAAGTCTCTAAAACCTTAATAAAAACAAAAAAACTAAATTGCAAGAACAACTTTATCAGCTTCGCCATCAAGCCAAGGATGGAAAATTGTGTAAGGACATTGTCTGCCATCGAGCTTTTTATATGAAGACAGATCTCTTGAGAACCGAAGTGAAAAGAAGGGAAACGGGGGCGATAGAACAGAGTAGGATACTGCATCCGCAAGTAAGTAATTACAACACAGGAGGAAGGAAACGTGGAAACTTTTGCTTTTCTTATACGCTTCATCGTCTCCGAATCTCTCCCGCTGGCTTTCTACTTGTACGGACTAAAGTCCTTGTTAAAGGGGTCTATGTAGACTTCAGTATTCAACTTGCCGACCCGCACTTTTATGCCGGAAGTCATTATTCAAGAGTTTTATGTGTCTAAAATAACGTGAGGCCATTTCTCTACATACTATATAACATTCAATTTAAAGACATACATAAACGAATACGTTGAGTTACCAAACGCAAAAAACCAGGGTTTTGTGTGTGTGTTTACTATGACATTTTAGTTGTCTAGCCGATCTTGAATTTGCTGCTGATTGAATGCCTTTAATATAGGCGTAGGGAAGCAATATCCATAGGATACGGCAGTACTCCCGGAGAGGTCCTTGAACTGAAGCATCACAAGTAAGTGATTGCCGCAATTACGTTTCTTTCTTCGCTTCGTAGGTTTTTAATTTACGACTATGATTGTTCCGTCTGAATACGATGTGGTATACTACTTTGCTCTAACTCCTAGTGGGACATAGCGCGTCAACTACTCCCATGTAGATTAGTTGACGTTTCGACTGGTTTCCGACGATGCATATTGCTTGAATGCACCTACTGCCCATTTAGCCGCATACCGGCGACAAATCGGGAAAGGTTGTGGTTACAACAACACAAACATCCATGGCCAGAACGGGATTCGAACCCGTAGCCGAACGGTAGCATGTGACATCAGACTGACGATGGTATGGTATAATACATGAGAAGTTGTTTTTCTTTTTAGGGTTTTGTATAAAAACAAAACCCTTATGAAATCGGTCATGCGTCCGTCTGTCCGTCTGTCAGTCTGTCTGTCTGTCCATGAAATATCTCTCGAACCGCTGAAGCTACATGCATGAAATTTGGTGGAAATATGTAGAAATACTATAATTCTCTGGAGAAAGCGATGCGTCGTAATAGGTCAACTTTAAGGGGGGGTCCCATAGAGGGGAAATGAAGGTCGAAATTTTTTTTTCGTTTGGTATAGGCAAGTAGGGTATCGTAAGAAAGGTACCGTCGAGTACATTCCATTTCTGGAATTTTTTTCAAATTTGAAGAAAGGAGAGAAGATGGAGAGGGGAAAATATGTGGTCCGAGTTTGTCCCCCCCCTTGCATTTCAAGACCGTTATAGCTAGACATATGAAAATTTACAAAAAAGCAGCATTTTACTAGCAAAGAAAACTAAAAATATTAGAGTTTTTAAATCTCATCCAAAAAGGTTAATAATAGTACATTTCTATAGTTGCAGTTAGCACACCCCTGCACCCCTCAAGCACACCCTAGGTCAAAAATATTGATGATTAATGATAACCAACATCATAAGCAATAACACCTCTAAGTTTCATTATAATGACATGATATTTAATAATAGTATTGTACATTGACTTAAAGTTATGCATTTTGACACTATACATACAAAAAATACACCTACCGGCCTCACGCATAGAGATGCGAGTACTACTTGCATGTTGTTTTTCGTTGTGCGAATTGCAGTTATTTAATGAACCAACTTTGGAAGGGTGAAGATTGGTTGAGGCAGTGATCTTAACAATAATTATTCACACAATTTATTTTTTTAGGGTTTTGTAAATCTTACAAAATCGGTCAAATATCTGTCTGTCCGTCTGTTCATAGAATATCTTACGAACGGCTGAAGCTACACACATAATTCGGCGAGAATGTGTAGAAATGCTATAATTTGCTGGAGAAAGCGCTGTGTTGTAATTGGCAAACTTTAAGGGGGGGGGGGGGGGGGTCCACATAGAGGCGAAATTAAGGTCAATTTTTTTATCCACTGGTATAGCTAGTCGTGAGAAAGGTAATGTTGAGTACATTCCATTGATCCCTGAATTTCGAGGCCCTTACACAAGTTTGTAATTTGCAATGTCGTCTTAACATGGATGGTTAAGCAAGAGTAGGACAGTTTATCTCGTATACATACATGTCTATCTACAGCTTCTCGTATTAAAACTATTATTTTGAGAGGTGACAGATGGAGTCTTTTTGTGAATTGGCATGTAAGATACTATATCATGGGTAAGACATTTAATTATGGTGTTTTTATTCAGCTGAGTGGTACCAAGAAGAGCAGGGAGCCAATATTTAGATACCAAAATAAGCGCATGCTACAAAACCCTCGAGTTGCGGGCGTAGCCCTCTATATTCCGGTTTCATTTAATTCTGTTTTTCATTCACCGAAGAGTACACTTACTGTTTCCGTCATTGTCCTTAATGAGTCAATGTTCGGCGGTTGCGCAGGCTAGGTATACGTATGTCTGCAAAAGTCTTACTATAGCTTTCGTGAGAGTGGAAGGACTTTTGCTTTAATATGGTATATTTTTTTTGTATATCATATATTTTTAGCAATCTGTCTTACAGAATTCAATAGACATTTAGCTTTGGCATAACAATAAGGGATATGGCGCAACACACCTTCTCTGGTTGTAGTGCCCACTATACAGTTAAAAATCCCAGTCTATTATCAATGCTAATTACAATAGGCTTACATATATGACGACACAAAAATTGTATTAAATTTTAATAAAATTAAAGTATTACAATTGCATGCACAAGCTTCACTGATTTAAACTTAAATACAAATTTAATCTACAGATATTATAATCTATGAAAAAATATAAATTTTACTGCGTTTTTTAACCCATCAAAGTTTTTTCCATAATCGTTTTTTTTTCAGTTTTCTAAACTGCCAAATCTTTTGTTAAGCCCATCGCAGGTTAACTGGCTAATCTTTAACTTTTTCGCCATGGCGCAGCATCGAACCTGTGAACTCCGTGTTGTAAAATTGCGACCTAAACCACTCGGCCAGGCAGCATAATATTTTGAGCTGACTGCGAGTAGTTATGCTGAGACTTGAGACTCAAAAAATATATTGCACTTTGTGGGGCTTACATTTTAATTACACTTGGATTAGATGCTAATGCGAGTATAAAAAGATCACAAAAAAGTTTGAATTGTATTAGAATTTATTACAAATTTGGTTTAAAATAGAAGTAAACTTTGAAAGAGTCGAGATTGCAAAGTTAAAATTATTAAAAATACTGGCAGTCCAAGAACAGGTTTAAAAAAAAGTCCGAGATTTTTAACTGTGTGTAATGGTAATTAGCTCATACCTTAACCCAGCCTCACTGCAATTTTCATATGGCATATGAGTTGAGTTTGGACCGTCAAAAGGAACAGACGTGCGCGATATCTTTCCTCAAATTTCTAATTACTAAAAATATAATATTTGTATGTACAGCCTGGCTGTAGCCAAATAGTTGGGACGGTAAGCGACATAAATGGACGCCACTTTGCAAAATATGATAGAGAGATGCCGTTTAGTACGAATGTTGGTGGGGCCCATACATTCAATTTAAGGGATGGAGCCATCTTGGACCCCGCGGCAGAGCGGCTGTGCAGGCGAAAAACCGGAAAATTTGAGCCCTTTTTTAATATTCTCCTCATAACTTATAAACAGTGCCTCCGACTGAAAAACTTAATAGTATTTAAAATAAAGAGCGTCCAGCTCTACATCTAATCAATTGCTCAAAGTTGAAATTTGGTTTAGTAGTATAGTCAAAACCGATAGTCGAAGAACGTCACCTTTTGAGGCTTTGGAGAAAAATCACACTATATCGCTTATCAAGCTTACATATCTCTGAAACCGATGCTGCAAATGGAAAAACTTATTTGACAAAAGTTGAAGATATTTCTATTTTAAGTGTAACTAGCCTAATACTTTCCAAATAGGCACGTTTTTAGTGTAGCTGTGAGCGAAAATGCAGAAATACCTTATTAGCGATTTGAGCCTTAATAGCTCATCTCGATAAATATTGTAATGAACCACCTGTAACGAACCATATTATGGTTTGGTAGTGTTGCTCCCACCAGCAGATCGAAGCAGCACCTGATGAGTAGTGTTGGCGGGCCTTTTTCTTCGCCAGATTCCACGACCCGACCTTCACGGTAATATGCTACCTTAGGCTCCGTCCCCACGGGCATCTTCGGATGTCCACCAAACCGTCCGTTACAATATAAGAAGCTAAAAGTTTTGATTTAGCCTCAATTCGTACATATTTTAACCTTGTTTATAAAAGTTTCACTAAGATTTTTGTCAGACTAATTTAATTAATTAAATAATTAGTTAATTAAATGATTTAATTTCTTTCCTAATTTTAAAGTTCAAGCAGCTTATATGACACTTCGGGTTGGTTCCTAATATACTCTGAGTCAAAAGAAATCAACCGCTATTCGATACGGCTATTAGTTCAAAAGATATTCACTTTTCTCCAGATTTGATTATTAATTAAATAAGCTTTTTTATTAAATACGTTGAAAATAAAAAAGCGTTTATGCCAGTTTTAGGATAGTCCCTAATGTATTTGGTCATTTTAAGTCGAATTAAATCAACCGCCATTCCATACGAACGTTAGTTCAAAAGATATTCACATTTTTCCAGATTGTTTTATTAGCTAAATGAGCTTTTTTTGTTAAGTAAGTAGAAAATAAAAGGCTTTTATGCCAGTTTTAGGTTGATTCGTAATGTATTTGGTAATTCTGAGTAGAATAAAAATAATTGTGATCCTGTAAGACCATTAGTTCAGAAGATATTCACATTTTTCCAGATTTTCTTATACCCTAGACTTATAGTATAGGGTATATTGTTTTTGTCACGACGAAAATAAAATATGTAACACCTTAAAGGAGGCTCCGGAGGTATAGCAATGTATATAAGTATATAAATGATCAGGGTCACCTCCTGATTCGATTTAGCCATGTCTGTCTGCCTGTCTGTATGTCCGTCTGTCCATCTGTCCGTCTGTCTGTCCGTTCGCACGATAACTTTCGATGGAATGAAGCTAGAGCCTTGAAATTTTGGTCAAATGTTGGAAGTATGATCTAGTTGGCTGGTATTGAAAATGGGCGTTATCAGGCTAAGAGAACGCCTACCTCCCCTACATATGTCAAATAATTAAATATATCTATAACTCCCGATTAAATAAATATAAAAAGCTCTAGCTTTGGCAGATTACTCGTGAGGGTAATTTTATACTCTCCTGGGAAAATAAAATCGATCAGTTGAAAACGAACGGTAATTTTCTTACAAAGAGCCCCGTACTACCCTATTTTTCAGGTTTTTTGTCTATAACTCTTGAACCAATTGACGTGGACACCTGATTTTTGGCATGTAATCTTGGGGTGAAATGCGGCTTAAGGTTCTGTAAGTTGGGCATAATCAGATCAAAGGAACGCCTACATCCTCTACAAATTTCAAAAAATCAGTACATGGAAAGTTTCCGTAGGAGTTACCAGAAAGCTGCAAGTTTTGCCCCGAAACAATATCAAATGAAGAGCTAAGTCGGTGTACGGGGTAGATGCCAATCGACGAATTGATACGCAGGCGAAAATGGCAGTGGACAGATCACACATTGCGGATGAGTGATAACCGCATTGCCTTGCATGCCATGAAATGGAACCCCAATTCTAACCAAGGCCGCGCGCCTTAGTTTGCTTATGTAATTCGCGGCTACGAGCGGCGCACCGAGTGGCAATTTTTTTTTGGATCTGACGTTCGAGTAGGTCGTAGCCGCTTCGCTCAAACACACTTGTAGTGAGCGCGTGTTTGTAAAAATCATCAACGTTGAGGGTTGCAACCCTTTAATCGCGGAGCGAGCGAACCGAGCGGATCCCACACAAGATACTATTCCGCACCATAATTATTCACAAAAGAGACGATTCCGGACCACAATTATTGTCTCTTGTGTGGGTTCCCCGCTTAAGGGATCAGAACCCTCAGTATCGTTTCGCTTGCACCCAGAGTAGGGGAAGCGATACTGAGGCAACCCACAGAATTGTCAATTTGGCATGAACTTGTTACAGAATTGTCAAACAATCATTAAGTTAGCATTGGTGGTTGAATTGAATTATTAGGGCGATTTCAATATTTCATCGACATTTCAAAAATATTGGTTGGTTCTCAGTATCCATTATTGTTGGCAGGAAGCACGCCATTCCTACATCCATACATGTGTTCTGACTGCATGGTACACATATCAGCGAGTGCATATTACACATTTTGGTGGATTCTATATCTATGCATTATCTTGTACAACTCGCCCTTGAAACAGTAACAATTTAATTTACAAAAAAAAACTTTAAGCCAGTGTTTCTCAACTCCATTATTCATCGAAATTAAGCATTCTCAACATTATTGGCCATATCCATCTAATCGAAAAATATCCACGTATTTTGCCACATTTTCGAAGAACAACAACAAGGGCTATAATCGCCAGAATTGATGTCATTTCACCGTCAAAACGACCATCGCATAAATAAATACGAAGCTACGCAAACTTTACTTTTAGTCTTCGCCCCGTCCTCTTTTCTTAAGCCGGCACTCCGGCAGATAATGTAGTTTTGAATATTCCGACGAGCGACATAAATGCGGATTAAGGAAGCCGCCTAAAGGCTTCCTGCGATAACGGCCAACATCTATGTATCTTACGGATGGGATTTACGGAAAATCAGTGAATGTGAGGCTTTCAATATTTACAGGAAACTATCCGTTCCTTTTGTTGCCGGACATTGCCTCGTCCTTAGTTACCTTTACCTGTTCGCATTGTCTTGCGATGGTAGGACCAGGAGGATAGATGGATTCCGGTACGGTTAGCGCCACTGAGCTTGCATTAATGCGGATAAAGAACTTTGCATAGCTGGTCCTGGCGTCAGGTGTGACACGGTGACAAAGTCGAGTATTTGAAGGAGATTTTGACTTCCCAAGTTTAATTCAAGGGAAAAGCAGAAAATGGAATATTGCCGTGTTGCTTTTGGTTTATTATGCAAAACATTTACACTTCAATTTCATGAATATACCTATATTTTCGTGAAGACTTGTTAAATTTCATTTATTTAGTTTAGTTGTTTCAAAGGAGATTATAATACATTCCAAAAATTAATCAGGCAAGTTAAATAGTCGTGACGTTAAAAAATTTAACCTGCAAAATGTTATAGAGAAATGCCGTTTGGTACAAATGTTGGTTCAGTCTATATTCACTTTAAGAAATGGAACGATTTTGGACCCGCGGCAGAGTGGCTGTGCAGGTGAAAATCGGTAAATTTGAGCCTTTTTTATAACATTTCCTTATAACTTCTACACGGTGCCTCGATTCAAACAAATTTATCTCAGTTGAAATTTAAGGAACATCGAATTCTGCACCCAGTGCACTGCTCAAGTCGAAATTCAGTAATTAGTACTTTAGAGTTATTGAAAAGAAAGATTAAATTAAGAAAGAAAATTGGAAGATAATGTAAAACGGAAATTTTAAAATTCAGTAAACGTCTTTTTTCTTTATCGCGATGCTTATTTATTATCCAATTCAAACATTATTATTAAAACAAACTAAGATGAAATATTTATTGAAAAAAAAGTTTCTTTTAATTAGGAAGTTAGAGACGCATCCAGGTAATGTTTATTTAAGATAGTAAACTGTTTTAATTTCGTTTTGAAATTTATCTATTTATTTATTTGTTTATTTAAGTGAACAGCTTTGCTTCCGCCGTTTTTTTCCTGGGGAATTATAAGCTTCATTTTTTTTAAAAAAGTACTTACAGATGTATTGCTTAAAGTACTGTCCATCGCTAGCGACAACTTTCGCTCATCTCTCCGGCAATTTTCGGATTCCATCTCGGAAAAAGGAGGCGTCCTGCGACGCGATCCATGATTGGATCCATTTTTCGACTTCCTCGTACGAACGAAAATCTGATCAGCCAGGCCGTGCACCATGGAACGAAACAGATGGTAGTCGGAAGGAGCGATGTCTGGGGAGTACGGCGGGTGGGTCGAGATTTCCCATTTCAGGGTTTCCAAGTATGTCTTGACCACTTTTGCGACGTGTGGCCGAGCATTGTCATGCTGGAGGATGACTTTATTGTGTCTCTCTTGGTACTGTGGTCGTTTTTCCTTTAATGATCGACTTATGATGGCTTATGATAGAGTCACTCTCAGTGATTCAGCCAATTTTTCTTGCGTTTTGCACGAATCTTCATAGAGCAAAGCTTCCAATTCATCGTCTTTGCAAATTTTTTCTCGCCACTTTTAAAACGTTGAAACCACTCACGGCATGTTCTGTCACTCAGAGCAACCTCACCGTAAGTACCTGAGAGCATTCGATGAGCCTCAACTGCAGTTTTTTTTCAAATGGAAGCAGAAGATCAAAACTTCCCGCAAATGACGAGAACTTGGTTCGAAAACAGACATTTTGAATCGCGAATCTTATTAAAAACGCGAACAACTTTTACTAATGCGGAGATATCGATACGTTCACAGACGTTCAAGCTCACTTTGTGACACTTTTGAACTACGAATTTTGACCAGCCCTCACCGATGCAGTCGTCTGTCGGAAAACGGCGGAAGCAAAGTTGTGCATATACATATTAAAGAGAACAGGACCTAGTACCGTACCCTGCGGAATACCGCATCTAACCTCAACTGATTCACTAAACACTGCCCCGATTTTAACCTTAATCGTCCACTAAGATATGAGCAGAAAAGAGCCAAGAAATGATCTGTTAAACCTAAAGATTTTAATTTTCCATGAAGTATAGTATGATTCACAGTGTCAGAGACCTTTCTTAGGTCAAGAACCAGGCCGAAGCGTATATACCCTAGACTTGTACAGACCTAGTGGTGATACCAAAAGTACCAATTGGTAACGACCATATGCATTAAAAGTGAGTTTCCTATATGGCCAGTTTATAGGGGAGGTTGGCCATCAATCAGGAGGATCTTGACCATTATCAAAATCAATTAACTAACCCATTCTACAAATATTTGTCGAATTTTTCAAGTCGCCAGCTTCATTCTATCGAAAGTTATTTCTTATTTGAAGTTTTACTTGTAGGGGAGGTAGGGGTTCCCTGGGTCAGACCTTGCTCATTATTGCCACCAACAAAGAAGATCATGCTTCAAACATTTAAACAAAATTTCAAGTCTCTAGCTTCACTCTATCGAAAGTTATCGCTTATTTGAAGTTTCACTTGTAGGGGAGGTAGGGGTTCCTTGGGTCGGATCTTGCTCATCATTGCCACCAATAAATAAGATCACGCTACAAATATTTAAGCAAAATTTGAAGTCTGTAGCTACATTCCATCGAAAGTTATCGCTTATTTGAAGTTTCATTTGTAGGAGAAGTAGGGGTTTCGTTGATCAGATTTTACGTATTTTCAATATTAGCCAACTGGATCCTAATACAAACATTTGACCAAAATTTTAAGTTGCTACCTTTATTTTGTCGTAAGTTATCGCTTATTTTAAGTTCCATTTCTAGGGGAGGTAGGGGTTGCTTGGGTCGGATCTTACCCATTTTCAATACCAAAATGGGCATGATCAGGCCAAGACAACGCCTACCTCCCCTATATATGTAAAATAATTAAATGTACTCGTGTGTGTTTGTCAAATTTGAATGATTCGTCGTTTCTATACAACAGTTCACCTCCGCAAAATTAGTAGTGCTAGTTTGCTTTGTTATGTGTGCTCGTGATTTACAGTGCACTAATTTGTAATTTAAATCTTTTATTCACAGACCGGTTGCCCGAACGCTGATCGACGATAGCACCCAATAAATTTTCTATTTCACTTAAAATAATTATAAAAAAAAGGAAATCTATCGTTTTTATTAAATTGACTCTTATAATATGTATCTCTGGAACTCCCAACCGTTTTCGAAGTATACAAGTAAAGAAAATCGATAATTTTTGAAAACTTTAGGTTAGTTATTATTAAATTATATTGTTAAAACGTCTTTACAGTTGACGGGACGATCGTCGGTCTTAATCTTCAGTTCATTTCAAACGTTCGTGCGTTGTAGATTTAAGCAATTATATGCAGTTTGAATTGGCTCGCTACCCCTTGGCATTATTTAACGAATGTGGAATGAGGAAGTGCAGAAAGTCAGGACTATACAAATTTTTTAAGGAAATTGATAAGAAAGTTGACCTTTGAATTTATTGTTGATGGGGGTCTCCTAGTCCACACAGTTGTTTGGAAAAATAGACAACAGTATCAACCATTTGTAATGGTTACGTTAAATTTTTGAGGACTCACTATAATGGGAGGGGTTGTACAGTGGTTTTTGATGGGTACACTGACACATCAGAGAGCACAAAAACAGCTGAACAGAGTCGGCGATATCGGCTCAGGAGATGTGTGGACATCAACATCAGTTTGGAAAGTGAAATTAAAGGCAAACAAGAGGATTTCCTTTCAAACTTTCAGTTAGGTGATAAACCTGCTGATGATGCATAGATAAATACGCTCCAAGCTTCAGATGATGCTAACGTTGACATTGTAAAGACAACTATCAACAGATCGCAGGAGAGGACGTCAACTTGGCTGTTCTCTGAGTAGCCAAAACCCCATCAGATAGCGACATTCTGCTGGTAAAACCTGGAAGAGGAAAGGCCAAGACTACAAAATATTCCTCACAACAGCTACAGCAGGAGTTGAAAATGACGGACAATGCCAATTTGTTATTCTTACATGCATTCACAGGCTGTGACTCAACATCCGCAGCATATCGCAAGAGTAAAATGGGTTTTGTCAAATCGTATCAAAAGTCCAAAATCATTGAACGTGCAGCTGAGGTATTTAAAAGCGGTTTTTCTTCCCCTGACTCCATTAGGATAGCGAGGATCATGAGTACTCTCATGGTATGGCGCTCCAGCCACAGAAAATCCATCAACGAGTTCCGCTACAAATCATTCAACAAAGCAGCTGCAAACATGAAGCCCGATAACTAAACTCCAACCCAACTGAAGGAGCTGGTAAGCAGCATGCATTACGGACCTACCACCAAGTACACCTGGAGTTAGGGGAGGAACCCAATGATGGAGGAGGAGGTCGAATTGGGGTTGGGAGAGGAGGAATGACCAACTAGTTCCGAAACTCTCAGAGTTGGATGCTGCTCCTGACGAAATATTGAGGATGATTTTTTGCCGATGCACGAAAGGATGTGACAGCCCCCACTAGTGGCAGGTGTGGTTGTAGAAAACCATCGTTAAACTGCTCTGTCGCATGCCCGAATTGCAAGGGCAGTTGCGACAACGGAGTCGGAATTGTAATTCAAGAAAAAGGCGACGAAGATGGGGCGACCGGTAGCGCAGTGTGTTGAGGTATCAGTCTCATGTTTGACTACCGGCGTTTCGGGTTCGAGTCCCGTCCACGGCGACGTTCATGGCCATGGATGTGCAGGAGGTGCATGCTGGCAACTGCATTCTCCGAAACCAGTTTATCCCAAAGAAACGTCAACTGGACCACATGGAGCAGTTGACGCGCTATGCCCCACAAGGGGTTAGAGTAATTGAAAATACACTACCAATCTCTTTGGAAAACGTCTGCTGACAAGATGAATGAGGCTCAATTTTTCCGTCTCAGAAAGACAAAGATGTCACCTTAAATGCTTAATTTTTAGGGTTTTGTAGAAAATAAAAAATCCTCATAGAATCGCTCAAATGTCTGTCCTTTCGTCGTTCTGTTTGTCCGACTTTCCGTCTGTCCCACTGTACGTCTGTCCGTCTGCCCGTTTGTCTGTCTGTCCGTCTGTTTGTCTGTCTATTAAATATCTCGTGAACAGTTGAAGCTATTGAAATACTAATACATGTTAATCATCATGGTAGCGTCAACATACTCATTTCTAGAGAAATGTTATATAATATTTTTCTAGAGTCCAGCGTTTCCGAGAAAGGTATAATCGAAAAATCGACGGGCAGTGCCGAAGGCGTGATAACGTCATTGAATCAATGCAATTTAAATTAAACAATTTTTTTTATTTTGTATTATTTTTTATTAGGGTAATTCCAATTTTAACTCGCTGGAGTGTACAAGCGATTCAGTATTGGCCGATGATATAAAAAATACGATACGAATCGTAATATTGCAACAGTAATATGTCTGGTTAATGTTATATCCAGACAAGTATTTCCCAATGTTGTTGAGGTGTCGGAGACGCAGTCGAGATTAAAATTCCGCTTCATAGATGGTATAAAGTCGGAATTGCTCTTGATGTCAATGTTGCGTTCGACACCTTAATGCTTAAAATCTCTTTTTTTCTTTCTGACATTTCAAAAGTTTCTCCAGCATGCCGATAGATCCTACCACTAAAGCAGCATTTTATAAATTTGCCTAAAAAAACCAGCACTGGCGATGCTACTGCCGCTGCTGCTGCTCCAATGTAAGGCCCGAACCAAATTGAACGCAGAAAGCAGCAGCAAGGCAGCGAACAATAACAACAACATGCAGATGTGTTGATTTGATTTCATGCTGCCAGAGCGACAGCGGCGAAATCAGATCTGCATGTTGTTGTTATTGTTCGCTGCCGCTGCTGCTGCTTTCTGCGTTCAATCTGGTTCGGGCTTAATTCGGCGAATGCGTGCATTCTAATTAGCCGCTGCTGCTGCTGATGCCTGTATTGAAATTCCGGCATGAGTTATAGATCCTGCGCCTGCGCCGTCATCCCATCGAAAATCAGCGACTGTTAATCAACACGATTGCAGCGCTTCGTGTCAATGATGCGGTGGTAATAGCAACATTTATTGGATGGGGGCTTGGCTAAAGCTTACAACGACCGGCGCGGCGAGCGGTACAATGGCCTCGTTTATGCCGCGGAACTATCTTCAAGAATTAAGTAATTCGAGCTAACTCACGACGACATAAACATGTCGTATTAGCTAGTTTTGGTACTCATTTTAGCTCGACTTGCGAGGCAGAACTGGACTGAAAAATTGGGACTAGATGGTGTTGTTGTCTTCGCTAATGGTGTTGTTTGTGAAAATTATATTTTATATGTTATATAAATACCTCATCCTTTCCTGAAACTCTGCATTTGTTTCATCCTTTGATTGTAGCGGAATAAACGCGTTTTTATTAGGAGGCTACTGCCTCTTGACATTTTCTAAACCAAAGTCACAAACCAACAACTGACATCTTTCATGTTTAGTACGTCTCCGTATGGTCGGTATAAACACACCACAAACAAGGACTAGCACTAAAACGATTTAGTTAAATCGCCTTTTAGTTCCACGATATAAATGAGGCCAATCTTTGACAACATTTATTGGATGGGATTTAGGATAAAGCTTGGTTAGAATATACAATAAGCTTTCAAATTAAAATTTATCACATGGGCGCTGAGATCTCCAAACAGCTTTTAAAGCATTTCTACTTGTACTTCCGTCCCGAGCTTTGTCGACATACTCCTCAAAGACGTTATCACGTCAAAACCCAAAAATGGGACCTTCTCCCACTATCCCACCGTTAGCTCACCTCCCAGGAGCGGGGACTTTTAGTATGTTTATCTACTAACTACTCCTAACGAAATCCTGAAGTCAAAATTTTCGCATATCCCATGCACTCTTTGTGTTTTTTTTGACTAGTCTATTGGTGTAGTTTATGTCAAGTGGTTCGCTATCCATGCCAGCCAGAATGCATAGTTGAACGAGCGCATTAATCTTTAGGTGTGTACATGCTGATGGTCGGCAAGTAAATGTATATTTGCGGTGCGGGTCGAGCTGAGAGTTACTGAGGTGCGTTCCGGGAGGGGGTGTAGCGGAACGTTCTTCTACATCCCTACTTTTGAAGTGTTAATTTTTTTTATCAACTTTAAAATGCGGCACATAACTATGCAATTTGCCTTAGGGGGGTGCGGGTGCAGAGGAGCGCACCTGTATTACTGGGTCGATTTAGATGCAAATTCCATAGTTCATTCGAATTAAAAATCGGATAATTCATAATTTTTTTGATTTTTCTCCTATTACCATTTAGAAAACCATTTTGATCGCGAGCATGCATCGAACCACGTCAAACTCAATAGAAAAAAATCTCCTCACTTCCGCAGTTCTATGATATTTGATGGTTTGATACAAGTTCAGTCGTGGTTCTGCGCGATCCTATGTGGTAGCCTTAAGGATTCAACGTGTGTGACGACATGCAAATTTCATTTATTTAGTTTAGTTCTTTTATTGGACTTTAACGACCTTAACTTTTACGATATTTTCAACGAAAGCTAGCATGCAAGCAACTTGCCTCCATTGTCCTTTTTTTCACCAAGAAAAACATTTTCCAAATTAAGTTCATAAAATTCAGCAAAAACACTTTTCAACAAGTCGTGGGGCCGCGCCCACCATCTCGAACGAGTAATTACTTTCAAATTGCATTTGACGACATGAATTGAAACTCAGAAAAAGCTGAAACCACCCAACAAGTAAAAAACGAAATTGGAATTATAATAGGAAAGAAATTCACATGAGAGGTGTGAAAAAACGAGTCACCTGCACAGACGAACGAAAGCCGAAAAAAAGAGAGAACTCTGACAAAAATGAACAACATGAGTATATGAAAATCAACTTTTCGGCGAGTTCTAAACCACCGTGAATATGTCGTATGCGTCCTGGGAAAGAAGTTATGAATATCTGTTTAACGTACAGCCAACACTCAATTTTCCCGATTTACTCAGTGCGTAGATTGAAATTGAAAAGGAACCAATCAAAAGGACTTTTACTCTTACTTACCTTGATAAAATAAGGCATTTTTTTTGTATAGAGGCAATTTTTTTTATCGTACCTAACTATGGCCTATTGTGCATGATGAGTAAGTACGTCAGGTACTTGACACGCATGTACTTCATCTTTTCGTAACACGAAAAGCTGGAAAAGTCAAGAAAAGGAATTTCGAAAAAATTCAGAATGGTATTTTTATAGGAGGGATTACCATTTACGACAAAGAGGATTAAAAATTCGGGATGGGGAGATTGTTTGTTATTGAATGGATTTCGTTACTGGTGATATTGTTGTCAAAATCAAATTCCACCAAAGTATAGCAACTTAGACGATGTATTGAAAAAGAAATAGCAGTGACGACTTTTTGAAGTGAAACTAACTATATATATATATTTATAAGGGGGCCAAAAATTCTGGAGGGGGGATCCCCTTCCATAGTCCTCCTCGTCGGCACGCCCTGGAACGGCAGTGGTCACTGACCATTGTTAACCAAGTCAAGCCGCCAATAATGGCGGTGCGATGATTTGGTTGAGGTAATTCCCGCTGCGGCGTGGGGTGTAAGAATAATACCATGGCCTTTCCACTTGACGGCCTGTCGTAGAAAGGACAAACAAAGGACAAGATATGTAAGCCAGCAGTTTGTACTATCTTCTATATGCTAACGAAACGTCAACTATGCCTCGGATAAGGACTGACTTACGAGTTTTTGCTATCGTACAATAATAAAGATTGGATTCGTGAATGTGAGTACTCTCCTGGAAAATGGATCAGAAGATCTCCAGAACGCACAATTTCTTCAATTAGAAAATGAATTTTTGCGGTATAAATTAAACATGTGAGAAGCTAGTGAGATAGGGTGGTGGAACAGCGGAGAATTTATCTCTCCAACGGGTAGCACTGTAATGTTGTACTCCGGTAGAGCTACAGGAAAAGGTCTTGAGTCAGGTGTGGAGCTCTTCTTAACCAGAGCCGCACGAAACTGTCTCTTATCCTGGGATCCGGTCTCTGACAGAATTATGATTGCTACCCTATCAGCTAAGATTCAGGGATTCCCTGAGGAAAACTCGAGGAACACTATCAATACTTTTTGTCGAAAATAGATAGGCGCCCGGGACAAAATTCCTCTATTTACCTCGTGTATGTGAATACATGAGAGCTTTTATTAGCATGCAATTTCCTGAGCAAAGTTGGGGAATTGATGCGGAATGGGATGCAATAATTCCCTTGGAGGAGTATAGATAATTCCAATTGAATGGTATTATGGAAGTCTAGTACCTATATATAGTAGAATTCAGCATGCCTTTGTGAAAGGAATCAAGGATATCAATATAGCCGGTGATGGATCCAAATAAAACGCTGAATGAATATATGTAGTAGTAAGTAGTAAAAATTTATTAGTTATAGTAGTAGTTTAGTTTATACACTGAAATATTGTTTATTCACTAATTTTTCACAAAAACAAAAACGGTTTTTCTTTATACTGATTACATTTACATGTATGATAGACAGCAAACGATGAGTTATTGCATCGACGGACGTTGGGCGATTAGTAATTGACAAGGAACACGTAGGGGAGCAAAGACCTTTTCCATAGTCCTCCGCGTGGGCGCCCCCTGGTAACGGCAGTGTATCAATTCGCTGACGGCCAATGTCTTAGCGATAAGACAGTTTGGAAAAGGCAGATAGCTGTAGCCTGAATGGCTGACAAACACCTAAGCGTCTCAGGTCTAGTAGGATGGAATGACTTGCGTAGTTGGACCTGCTACATAGTTGTGTGGGCTCCAGCACGTTTATTAAACCATCTGAAGCAACTATCTCCGAGGCTATCCCCTGAATGGGGTTAAGCGACGTGCTGACAACTCGTCCTTGTAAAAACCACTCCATGTCAAGAAACCTGGAACAAAAGCCTCGGATTGGACGGATCAACAACGACGACCACGCAAACGAATAAAGGATTATTCTTTCGGATCCTGGAATGTACGCTCCCTGAACAAACCGGGGGCCGAGAAGGCCCTCCTTCAACAGGTCGAAAAGTACAAACTGAGCATTACTGCAGTCCAGGAAACAAATTGGCTTGGCAGCGAGATTAATGACAAGAAATCGCACACAATTTTTACAAGTGGCAAACCATCGGGCCGCAAGGAGTTTGGAGTAGCATTTATAGTGGACAATCACCTCAAACCGCATATTACTGACTTCAAACCCATAAATGAACGGCTGTGTGCGATTCGCATCAAGACTCGATTCTTCAATCTCTGGCTCATCAATGTGCATGCCCCCACTGAAGTTAAAGAAGACGCAGTAAAAGACGAGTTCTACGCCCGCCTTGAAACTCTCTTCGACTCACTTCCAACAAACGACGTCAAATTGCTGCTGGGAGACTTTAACGCGAAAGTCGGGAATGAAAGTTGGCATCGGGGGACCTCTGGAGGCCACAGCCTCCATGAAGAATGTAACGATAACGGCCAGCGACTTATCGACTTCGCCTGCAGCAGGAATCTAGTCGTAAGCTCTACGTGTTTCCCGCATCGACGCATTCACAAGCAGACCTGGAAGTCTCCAGACGCACATACCGTCAACCAAATTGACCACGTCCTCATTTGCAGGAGATGGGCGTCTAGTGTCATGGATGTCCGCTCCTATCGAGGAGCAAACTGCGACTCAGACCATCACTTGGTGAAGACGACCTACAGATGTAGAATCTCCTCAGTGCACCAGTCAAGAATCAGCCCTCCCAAAATCTTTGCGGTTGATAAGCTCTTGAGTGATGCTACAGCGGTGGCGTATACTACCGCCCTTGAGGAAAAACTATCACCTATGCTACACAACATCAGCAACACAGGCGTCCATGGGTTCTGGGAAGAACTCAAGGGTACCATCAAGGATGTCGCAGAGAAGGTCGTGGGATATAAAGCCCGGCGAGCGCGAAATGACTGGTTCGACGAAGAATGCAAAAATTCACTTGACGCGAAAAACGAGGCCTACAGACAATGGATTCAACGAGGAACCAGAGCCAGAAGAGAAAAATATGACGAGCTACGGCGAATATCGAATAGAATAATTAGACGTAAGAAACGTAAATACTTTGACGAGCAGTTGCTGAACATAAACGAAAACTTAGCTAATAGGAACACCAGACAAGCGTACAAACTAGTAAATACAATTAAGAACGGCTACCAACCCAGGACTAGCCTTTGTAAGGACAAGGATGAAAACATCATCAGCGACACCGATGGTATTAACAAACGATGGGCCTCTTATTTTGAAGAGCTTCTAAACCGACCATCTAACATCCCCACACAGGAAGCTCTCGATGATATTGTTGATCTAGGCCCACCCATTCAACCCCCGACAGTAGAGGAAGTTGATCTCGCGTTGCGGTCACTAAAACGAAATAAAGCGCCGGGCGCTGACGAGATCCCAGCTGAACTGCTAAGATTCGGTGGAACGAGTCTAGTTGATGCCATACATCAATTACTCCTGCGAGTATGGGAGAACGAGGAGATCCCAGACGATTGGCGCAGAAGCATCATCTGTCCAATTCATAAAAAGGGAGATAAATTGCGGTGTGAGAATTACAGGGGCATCTCACTAGTTTGTACGTCCTATAAAATTTTGACGAAAATTCTGGAAAATAGAATAAAACCGTACGCAGAACGAGTCATTGGCGAATATCAAAGCGGTTTCAGACCTGGTCGCTCCACAACCGATCAGCTCTTCTCAGTCAAACTGATACTCCAGAGGTGCTGGGAATACAACGTAAACGTATACCAAATCTTTGTCGACTTCAAGCAGGCATACGACAGTATCGATCGTGGAGTACTGTACAACATCATGCTGCAATTTGGTATACCAGCAAAATTAGTGCGACTGACAAAGATGACGATGACCAACTCCGTCTCACAAGTCAGGATCCAGAATAGACTTACTGATCTATTTCAAACACGCACTGGTTTGAAACAGGGCGATGGACTGGCACCGACGCTCTTCAACCTAGCACTGGAATACGTTATTCGGGCCATGAATATGGACAACAGCAAGACGCTACTCATCAAGTCGACACAATTAGCAGCGTACGCCGACGACATCAACATCATGTCCCGAAGATTGGCTGACGCAGAAGAACTTCTGCATACGCTCGATACCGCTGCAAAGGAAGTTGGATTACGTATTAACGAGGGTAAAACTAAAATAATGATGCAATCGTTGACAAGGACACCTGCACAACCGAGCATCAACGTGGGGGACCTCAACATCGAGTTCGTGAACAACTTCATCTACCTGGGTTGCAACCTGTCAAGGGACGCCAACGAAACTGACGAAATCAAGCGACAGATACAGTTAGCTAATAAGACTTTTTTCTCGGTTCTCCCCATAATGAAATCGAAACATGTGCACAGAAACACGAAGCTCCGCGTGTACAAAACCATTATACGACCAGTGCTATGCTATGGCTGCGAAGCATGGACCCTAACTCAAGCCTCCGAAAACATGCTAGACACTTTCGAACGTAAGGTTCTACGGCGAATTTTCGGGGCTGTTTGCGATCGAGATGGATGGCGCATCCGGTACAACCATGAGTTGTATGAAATGTACGATGAGCTGCAAGTCTCGAAAATCATCAAACTACAACGACTTCAATGGGCAGGGCATGTACAAAGAATGGACGATGATCGCATGCCTAAGAGAGTAATGAATGCAGAACGAGTCGACGGAGCGAGACTGCGAGGACGACCGAGATCTCGTTGGGAGAGCTCAGTAGGTGTGGACGCCGCGCAGCTGCTGGGCTCCCAAAATTGGAGGACGCGGTCACGTGACCGAGATAATTGGAGGACAATGATCCAGGCGGCCAAGGCCCGACGTTGGGCTGTCGCGCCACGATGATGATGATGAAGGAACACGTACGTATGTAAATGGGTTTTACACAACATCTGTTGATAACCAACGGCCAACTTATCGCACCCCACGCAAAGGACTTTCTTTACACTTGTCACAACGAGGGCGACGGATTTACGCACAACGAGACGGGTGGGCGAGTAGAAACATAATAAGACACCATGCCGCCATAAGTTACGTTATTGGAACATCCAAGTGGGATTACATGGCATAACCGAAAACCGAACCCTTTTTAGTTCTTTACCTGTTTGGGACTTATTGAACGCATTTTTCTATTGCTATATTAGAGAAAAGTCGCATCGGAGCACATATATTTTCCGAGTAGGCTAATGAGCTTTGTCTTTTGTGATTACATAAGGGGAAGTCACGAACACATTATTAAAAATGAGTCGTGGTGTTAGTGAGTACATAAGACCCGAGGAATTTAAGAGAGTTTTGGCTTGCAGGGTATGCGTTCCGGACCAAAATGAATAATATAATAATATAATGTTATGCTCCATCTGAACACGAAAGAAATGCAGTAATGTTATCCAACACGTGCTCGTTCGAGAACGACAGTTTACCGGTGGTTTAGTGAATTTAAAATGGGTCATACAGGTTGGCACAGAGGAACCGGACGTTTTTCAGAAAATCATAATAATTCGAAAATTCATGTTAAAAATAATGTATAGCCATCAAAATACTCGGTACAAGTAAGCATTTAAGAAGACTCAATTGTGAAAAATTACATCCTAGAGATGGTGTCCGTTTTCACCAAAGCACTGTTGGAGCATGATTTTCAACGGAGAATGAGTTTTGCTCAGCGAATGCTTGCCCTTTTTCAAGAAAATGAGAATGTGGTGGTCTTGATGAGCGACGAAGCCCTGTTATTTGGCTGCAGCGAACCCACGCGAACTTCACCAGTGGCCGCTGCATAGCCAAAAGGTAACAGTGTGGTGGGCAGTCGGAACTTTCGGCGTCATTGGCCCATATTTTTATGAACATAATGGAGTTGCTTTTACCGTAATATCCGACCGTTACATTGAAATGATTAATTCGTTTTTCATCCCTGAGTTGGAAAACCGAATCCCGAATTGCTCTTGAGAACCTGTTGTTTCAGCAAGATGGGGTCACAGCATACACTGCCAGATCTTCGACGGCAGTCCTCCACAACTTGTTTTCTGACAGGTTTATATCGAGATTTGGCGACGTTCCATCCCCCCCCCCCCCCCCCCCCCCCGGTCCCCCAGCGCAGCGGTCACTCATGAAGTTAACGTGGGTTCGCTGCAGCCCAATAACACGGCTTCGTCGCTCATCAAGACTACGACATTCTCATTTTCTCGAAAAAGGGCAAGCATTCGCTGAGCAAAATTCATTCTCTCTTGAAAATCATGCTCCAACAGTGTCTAATGAACCACCTGTAATGAACCATATTATGGTCTGGTAGTGCTGCTCAAACCGGCAGATCGAAGCAGCACCTGATAAGAAGTGATCTGTTGGTGGTACGAAACCAAAAGCCGAGGGTCCCATTACACCCGGACCCGGATTCGACCGCGTGGGCGTCTGATCCGTCAGCCAACCATTCCATCCTTCTCGACTATTTTTTTTTATTCCCCATTTCCACCTCCCTTGTTTGTGTTGTCTTCCCCAGGCCTATGAAATTTTGTTAATACGTAAGGAACAGGGGCAACAAGCGGCGAAAACCCCGCCCACATCTCACGAACTGAGCTACAGCAAGCATAGGCCGCTGCTTAGCTCGTTGAGGGGCATTTTTTTCGCCAAATGGCACGGCCCGACCTACACGGTCATATGCTACCTTAGGCTCCGTCCCCACGGGCATCTTCGGATGCCCACCAAACCGTCCGTTACAAGGGCATTGATGAAAACGAACACCATCTCTCGGATGTAATTTTTCACAGATGGGTCTACTTAAATTCTTACTTGTACCGAGTGTTTTTATGGCAATACAATTTTTTTAACATGAATTTTCGAATTCTTATGATTTTCTGAAAAACGTTTGGTTCCTCTGTGCCACCCAGGATAAGCACTAAAGACGCACCTCGGTATGGAAGGTCAAAAGAGGCTACGAATGCGGAAATCGTAAAGCAAGTGCATCGAATCATTTTGAATGACCGTAAAGTGAAGTTGCGCGAGTTAGCTGAGGCCGTGGGCATCTCAAAAGAACAGGCGGGATACATTTTGCACGATCTATTGGAGATGAAAATGCTGTCGGCGCGATGGGTGCCGCGTTTGCTGACCGTCGGGCAAAAACAGCAGCGCGTTAAAGATTCAACGGCCGGTTTGGCGTTGTTTCAGCGTAATCGAGCGGACCTTTTCGACGTTTTGTGACGATGGATAAAACATGGGTCCATTACCATATGCCTGAGACTATAAGGCAGTCTGCAAAGTGGCTGGAAAGCCACGAAAGCCAACCAAACCGGCCAAAAGACCAACGCTCGGTCGGGAAGGTTATCCGTTTTTTGGGACGCGCATGGCGTAATCTTCATTGATTACCTGCAGAAGGGAAGAATGGTCACAGGAGAGTATTATGCAGCGTTATTGAACAAACTGAACGACGAAATAAATAAAAAACGGTCCCATTTGGTGAAGAAAAAAGTTCTGTATCATCACGATAACACACCGTCGCACACGTTCTTGGAAGCGATGGGCAAATTAGACCAATTACGATTCGAATTGGTTGCTGACCCACCGTATTCTCCAGACCTGACCCACAGCCACTATTCACTGTTCCCGAACTTCAAGCGGTGGCTCCAGGGAAGAGATTCAGATCGGATGATTAAGTCAAGGCGGAAACCGAGGTGTATTTCGAAGGCTTGGACGTTTCGTACTACAGAAAGAGCATCGAAATGTTGAACAATCGCTATGCCAAGTGCATCGCCCTCAAAGGCAACTATGTTGAGGAATAAATATAACTTTGCCCAAAGGGGACTTTACAGCCCATGTGGTAAGTTACGCTAGTTTACTTCTACCATTGCATGTCAGATAGGACTATTCATTATCATTTTATGGCTGTGCTAATACCATAATTCACCATAAAAAATACACTTCTGCACAATGCATTTCCATCAATAATCAAAAATCGGAATTTCTGTTGCTACGAAAGTTTACCTCTGGGGTACAGATGGTTATGGGGAATTTTAATGCAAAGGTTGGCTCAGACAAGTGGTGAGGAGACAGGGTATTGGTGATCGTAGCGACAACGGTGAAAGATTTGTAAAGTTCTGCAACTTTGACAGTCTCTTCATTGGTGGTACATACTAGGTTTGTGCATAAGGACCACCACAAACTCACTCTGTTGTTCTCTGTTGATCAACGCAGACCACAAAATCAGATCAGCCACTTTGAAATTAGCAAAAGATTCAAAAGTTATCTCCTGGACGTCGCGAAATAAGAAAGGCGTCGATATTCTTATTATTATCTTATGATTGCTAACGTTCGATTCCACATTGCAGCCGTGCGCCATCGTGGGGCGAAAGATTTATGCGAAACAAATTCAACACCGCTCGACTAAAAAATCCAGCTGTCTTAAAACAATATAACGACTATTCTGTGCATAAAGCTGCCGATATATCTAGTCATACAGATAGTGACATAAATCACAATTGGGATGCCCTACAAAATGCGTACATTGACAATACCTACACCATTCTTGGCACAAACCCGCACAGCCGGAAAAAGTCCTAGATGTCCGACGATTCACGGCAACGTATTGTTGAAAGAAAAGAGCTGAAGTTTCGTTTGGCTGCAGCATCAGAAGGCTCGCGCAGCAGCATTGAACTCCTTTATCGTCAGAACGCTCGAGAAGTACAGCGTAGTGTGCTACGCGATAAAAGAGTTTATGCGAATTCTCTTCTAGCCTCAGCAGAAGAAGCCGCAAGAAGTAACGACTTAAACACCGTATAGATAGATATAGAAAAAAAATCGAGCTACTTTCTCAGCAGGAAGGCACTGCGACCATAAAGATCTATTGTGCCGTTAAACTAAACTGCCTAAACGCCGTATACGGGGCCATCAAGGAGTTTACAGGCGGTCGTACCTCCTGCCAGCATCCGGTAAAGGATAGTGATGGAAAGCTACTTATCTTGGAGGAAGATCGAATGAGGCGGTGGAAAGAACACTTCGCCGCGGTCTTGAACCGTGTAACCTCAGGTGAAGTTCCCCCTCATATAGATAATTTAACTAACCATGATCATGTGCGTATACGGTTCACTGCCCCGACTAAAGAGGAATTAGTCGCGACAATTATTGCACTTAAACGAGGAAAGGCCGCCGGACTTGACGGCATCCCTGCCGAACTTTATCAAGCAGCGCCAAGCGTAACTACCGATTCGCTGCACCCACTTGGTGATAAAGTAGCCTCACAGACAGTAATTTTATAATTTGAGGGGCATTTGTGTGCGTCCTGCCGTTGCCAAGATAATAGCTAAAATTGTCCTGAAAAGACTAAAGGCCAACTTAGAAAGCACAATTTATGAATAGCAGGCTGGTTTTCGATCCGGATTCTCCTGTATCGACCACAACAACACCTTGCAATTCATCATCGAGCAATGCGCTGAGTTCGATTCTCCGCGTCACTCGCTTTTCATCGATTTCGAGAAGGCTTTGGATAGTTTGAACTGGGATTCTATATGGGCGGCCTTGCGCAGGGGAGGGATTCCTGAGAAGCTTGTGGCTATTATAAAGGTAACTTATGACGGCGCGAAATGTCGCGTTCCGCATAAATGTAAGATGCTGGAGGAGTTTGAGATTTGTAGTGGATCGTAGTGATCGGTAATGTGTTGCAAACAGCTCTATCCGGAGTAGACAGAGGAATTCAATGGATTTTAACATTTTGTCCTAAACATCTTGAATACGCTGACAACATATGCCTACTCTACCACAAAATCAAGGATCTGTCCGCAATGGCGTTCAATCTTGGAAGGGAGGCAAGCAAGGTAGGGCTAACAATTGATACTAACAAGACCAAGGTTTTAACCCCACCGTTTAAAAAAACAAATCCCACACCTGTTGTCATCATTATTTATGGGCAGCCTGTAGAGAAGGTGAACAGCTTCGTCTTCCTGTGTATCATTGTTGTAGAAAACGGTGGTACGGAGCAGGACGTTCGCTATCAGCCGTCGCTGTGACCGGTCTCCAGTCTTGCAGATCTGCTTGAGATCGGACTACATGATCACGGAAGTTTGCTTCGGCAGAAAATTTCCAGCGCTCATCCCTGACCGCACTGAATGGGAAAACGGTGCACCCTGTCCAGACCCTAGCTGTGTTAAGTAGTTCACCGATGGGTCTAAAACAGAACAAGGTAGTGGTGCATGTGTCTTTGGACCCAACACCAGGATTTCGATTGCAATTGTAATCTCGCCCAGCGTGTTTTAAGCTGAGATCCACGCCATTCAGTTCTGCGCCAGGGTAATCTTGGAAACTGGACTTCGCGGCGCTCACATTGCTATCTACTCAGACAGCCAGGTAGCCATTAGGGCGCCCTCTCTCTACTCGAAACTGGTGAAGGAGTGTTACGAACTCCTCCAACTGTTGGCAATTGAAAATCAAATTTTCTTGTTTTGGGTGCCAGGCCAGCAATGCATTGAGGGGAACAAGGCTGCAGATGAACTTGCTAGACAAGGATCATCCAATCGTCTTAATGGAACAGAGCTATACTGCGTCGTGGGACTGTCTTCGGTCAAATTGCGAATCAGCGACTGGTCTGCACTATTACGCCAGCAGTACTGGAATAGCCTTCCGGGGCTGCGTCAATCGAAGGAGTTGATAATGCCCTTCAAATATAAGGGTACAAGTCTAATGAGTAGGCCTCATCTAAGACTTCAATTGGGGTACTTATCAGACCATCGCCTGGCCAGATATCACCTAAACAAGATGGGTCTGTCCAGCGAGACTGAATGCCGTCTCTGCCTGAAGGATGTGGAAATAACTAAACACATCCTCTGCGAATGTCCCGCTATCGCGCGTTACGGGATGTTATTCCTCGGATAGGCTATTATCAGCTCTGCAGATCTCAGGTTAATTCCTGCTAAAGATATACTGTCCTTCATTACGAGGATAGATGATCTTTTAAGAGGTTAATGGACTACGGTACAATAGACCTCTTGTGGTCGCTGTGCCTACCCGCTGGGTCAGTAGTCCACTGTATTATTATCTATCATCTATTGTTCGTCGTATCAACCAGGCTAAATACGCATACGGCATGCTGTCGAAAATCTGGCAAAGCAGTTATCTTAGCAGCAAGATCAAGCTGAGTCTTTTTCGCTCGCTGGTGTTGTCTGTACTTTTGTATAGGAGCAGTACATAGAAAGTTTCCGTAAAAGTTACCAGAAGGCTGCAAGTCAACTCATGTCTCCGTCGAATTCTAAGAATTTTCTGGCCCGAAACAATATCAAATCAAGAGCTAAGTCGGCGTACGGGTCAGATGCCAATCCGACTAATTGATACGAAGCAGAAAATGGCAGTGGATAAGGCGGCTATTACACTATAAAAGTTATTTTACATATATCTTTTATAAAAGATATTTTCAAAGAACATTTATAGTGTAATAGCCGCCTAAGAGAAGATTTGCGACATGAACGTTGCTTGTTTCAAGTACTTTTCTCACAAGCTTGCACACCTTCCCCCTTAGGCGGCTAATATCATTCATAAAAGTTCTTTTAAAATATCGTGCGTCAAAGATATTTGTAAAAGAAGATAGTGTAATAGCCGCTTTAGTCACAAATTGCGGAAGGGTAACAACTGCATAGATTTGCATGCAATGATGCAATTCCAACCAAGTCCGAGCAAAAGGGAATCTTAAAATCACATGGCGTCGATCTGTGGCAAAGGAGTGTAAGGCGCTGGGTAAATCGTTTTGGGAGTTGCGCCTCATTGTCCAGAACAGAGTACGATGGCGCGCAGGAGTGGTTGACGCGCTATGCCCCACTAGGGGTTAAGGCAAAGTGGTATGTTTCATTGTCTATAGCAATTGGAAATTTTTGATGCATGTTGTATGATGTATGACGATCCAATTTTCTAAGCAACTGAAAATCTCTTTCACGGAGTTTTTCAGTCGGCTTCATGACGCGAGGAATTGAGCTGCAAAAAAGGTACGAGTGAAATGTTTGATATTTGTTGTATGGCGGCTAAAATCCTACACGTACATAGTTGTTTCATCGACGGCTTCGAAGCAAATGTGTTAATCACCTGGCAAGGACGGGTAGTTCGGTTAGACAAAGTACCAGGCGATGCCGGTACGTCTAGTATTATACTAATTTTTTAAACAGGAATAAAATTGACTTCTAAAACATATTTAGTACTTAAAAATTTGGTAATTAACTTGAATTGGCTCTGAACCTACTCTTATTACAATACAAATTATTTTATAGTCAATTCTTACCTTCTATGGTTATTCCACACGTTGAACACAATAAGGGCCATTGCTACCATAATACCACAACTCGATATGGTACTCATACATACAAACAAGGATAATGACACTGTCCGTAGAACTTCTTTCACTATCGTCCGATCCTGTGGAACCTGTTAATAGGACAACAAAAAAAGGGATTAATCATTAATTGGCTCCCAGTTGTGAAATCAATTAATTTATTAATATATTTCTTTCCTGAAGTGAATAGTGTCGATTCGTCAGTCATCCACCTTCGTTCTGAATTATAAAGTTTCGACACCCCTCATTACCCTTCATCCGTACAGAGCTGTACCGGCTATGACGATGGTGGAGTGGATAATTTCTTTCAATTTCAGCTAAAGACATATTTGAGCATATTACACACCATTGCGCAATACAAATGTGTATAAGCGAATATCCTGAGAGAGGGAAAATAACTGCAATGGCTTATATGCTGCGCATACTAGTAATTCATTCATTATTTGGAGTTAGTCCCAACTTTGTAAGACCGTATTGGAATGGATTTTTATTCATATTTCAGCTCTTCCTCCAGCATGAGAGTATACATGGTTTACTTGAAAATGAGTCCCAAGACCCTCTTCGCGTCTTTACTTTTCATTATGTAACAGACATTCTGAAGGATACACTGAGTATACAAAAAAAATATTCAAAATAGCGCAAGGGAGAAACCAAATTGTTTTCATGTAACGCTGAGTTGTAGTAGCCCCCACCTGTGTCTTTTGTTGACATGAGTCTAGAAAATTGAATGTACGAGCCTGTATCATGTGACTACCCGGACTACTTTACTCTTTAAGCAAGAAATATTTCTATCTAGACTCCACTGTGCCCGCATCGACGAATGTCCTTCCCATAAGTTCTCCCGGCTCATTCTTTTCTCCATTTCTTCCTGCTTCTCGTTGTGGGATAAATCTTAATAGGAACGACCGCTGCCGCCCGGGTGATTGTCAACTATTTATACAGTATACATACGAGTATATCCCTAGTATATCTCTATATGGATTTGGGATATGTCCTGTTGGGTTGCAACCAAATGAAAATTTGTGTTGGCATTTTCCCCATGTGTTTCCTCGCGTCCGCTCAAGGGTCTAACCACTCTACCTACATACGGTAGTAGCCGAACAAGAAAGGAAAATGCTTGTTGAGTTGCTTCTTCGGAAAAGACAAAACAGGAAAATAGTGGAAAGTGGAGGAAAATCAGGGACGCGGTGGTGGTAGAATGGCGGTTTGTTATGCTGGTTACCAGTGAGAATGGCCCTGTAATTGGCCAAACCGTTTTCAAAGTAGTTACGTGTGTAATGGGAAAGCTTTTAAGGAAAGTTTAACATATTTTTCTGGGTTGAAAAGAAAAGTCGGAAAAGAGCGGGAGTAAGGCAGTCTCTGGAGGACAAATATTTACCACTTGAATGTAGCGAGTTTTGCACGAATAGGATCTAGTTTAGTTGTAAAAGATCAATGTTGAAATAGACATTAAGATGAACGTGTATTAGGTGTAGCTGAGAAAAATGTCTCATGTTAAATCAGTGCAATTAAGATAATTTGAAAAGTAGCGTACTCACAGTGTCCCGTCACTGGCAATTTTAAGCCATTTCCACTATGAAAATGGGCGGATGGCTAAGTTCAGTTGCGGTCATGATAGTAGCCAATATGTTGTGCCATTGTGTGTAGCAACTTAATATTTTCTACTAATTGCCTTAACTTTTCCCATGGTGCATGGGTACGCTTCTTACAATGCCTTTTTTGACGTTTCGTTATTATATAAATTTCAGATAGTGCAGTTTCTGGCATACACGTCCTATACGTACAGCCGTGTTTTTACTGACAAGCCTTGAACCCGGCAAGTAACGAGTAAAGGCTCGACTATGCAAAGCACATCGAGTAAGAAAAATATACATAAGCTCGAACTAAATTGTAGGCATTCGCTGAGGAAACACTCGTCATAACCACATGCAATGGCTCCTCGCCAAGTACCGATCAATCCGATCACACTGGTTAGTTGGTTGGCTTAGGTGGCGGTAGAGGCCCCAAAAGGGGAATACCGAATTTGCGCTGGTGCGCGCCGTGTTGATCCCACAAACCTCGTAAGAGGAAAACTGATGCTATTAAGTCTATCAGAGGGGTCGGGCGGGGCATTTCTTTAAATCCACCCTGTGTGTCAGAAATGAAGTATCTTGCCAATTCCCAAAGAGGAGATCTCGTTATGTCTGTTAAAAATGCACTGCCCTAGCCAGTTCAAGGCATCTACAAAGAAAGTGTAGAAGAGTCTCCTTCTCCCCACTGTCCTTGCAACAACGACAGCACTCGTTGTAGGGAATACCAAGTCTGGCTGTGTGCTCTCCCACAGGCCAGTGACCCGTTGTAACAGCGACAATTCTGGCCACATCTGGACGGGTCCTTATCAGAAGGCCATTTGTTCTTTGTGTATTATAGGATGGCCATATTTTCCTAGAGGTGAAGCACGTCCTTAATGCGCCCCATCTATTGTTAGCTAAGTTAATATAGGATTTATGTACTTCTCTCTTAGTGGCACTAAGTGGCGCACGGACAGCCACTGCATATGATCTATCAAGGGCAGAGCCCAGCCGTGCCAGTGATCACCTTGCTCATTTCTCGCTATACTCGTATGACCCGGAGCCCAGAGGAGGGTGATTCTGTTAAGGATGGCCAGAGAGTTCAGCTCTTGACGGCATTGTTTTACTATTTTTGATGACACTGTTGCCGCCTCGAGGGCCATAATGGCAGCCTGGCTATCCGTGAAAATCGCGATATCTATTGTGGTAACCGTGATGTGCCTCAACATCCGACAGGCCTTCCCAATTGCTAGCACTTCCGCCTGAAATACACTAGCAAAATCAGGGAGGCGGAACGACTTAGTGACTGCGAAGAACCCTGCACCGGTTCCAAAACGCATTTTCGAGCCATCGGTAAAAATCTTCAGGTCATATCCGGACATCACATCTTCGTCACAACATTCCGCTCTAGTTGGATATCCAGCAACGAAGTGATTCTCGAAGTCTGTTTCGGGTACGCTGTGGTCCGTTGGTAGCATATTGTGCACCGCACCCTCCAGGGAGGACCGAATGTTGCTATGCCCATATGGTTTCTCTGTCCAGTACGCAGCCTCCTTAAGTCTGACCGCGCTACACGCGGCGTTGAACTTTATTTTTAGGTCGAGGGGGAGTAAGTGTAAAATAACATTAAGTTCATCACCTGGGCAAAACCTTAGAGCTTCCGTGACTCCGATGGTTGCGGTGCTCTGCACCTTGCACAGCAGATCAATATTATATTTCCATTTTCCAACGCACCGCTGGCCACCAGACCAGCGACCCGTATGTGAGTATCGATCGCACTACCGCAATGTACAGCCACAAGAATATCTTCGGTTAGAGTCCCCAGCTTTTGCAACAAGTTCTCCTGCAAGCAGATATGTAGAGCTATAGTAAACAAATAAATAAATAACTGGCGCAACAGCCCAATTTGAGCCATGGCCTCGAGATGAGTTAGCATCATCTCATTTTCTAGATCGTGACGGTATGTCTTGTGCAGAGGTGCATGATCAGCAACACGCTCAACCGGGTTATTTACCCCATAAATGGATATACTCATTTAATAGCTGAATGGGCTCATAGTCCGACACGTAAATCCCTTTTTTCAACGAAAACTACCGCATTCAGTAGGAATCGAACCGGGGCCCACTGCGTAGAAGGCGAACGTGCTAATCGTTGCGCTATCCGGACTACAGGAGCTATAGTAGCCTTCTTGATGCGATGTTTGACGTTTAGTTTCCATAAGAGCTTCGAGTCGAGAATCACTCCCAGGCACTTTACTTTGGTCGAAAGACTCAGTAAGTGTCCATTTAATTTAGGGAGCGTAAACTCCTCAATTTTTGTTTTAATCTTAAAAAGCAACAGTTCGGTTTTCTGTGGGTTCACACTAAGGCCGCATTCTACCGCCCAAGTGGTTACTATATCTTCAGGGTGTTGTTCATGATGTTGCTCATCACGGGTAGGAATTTGCCTGAGATCAATATGACTATATCGTCCGCATAGGCGACTATTTTATCTCCAGACTTCTCCAGTCCTCTGAGAGAGGGGAGATCACACCACCCCGTGGCGTCCCTCTGCGTAAATATACTCAGTTGTCCTAACCCCTTGTGGGGCATAGCGCGTCAACTGTTCCATGTGGCCCAGTTGACGTTTCGATGACATAAACTAATTTCGGACAATGGAGTTACCAGCACCACACCTCCTGCTCCCTCATTCAGCCGCTTTCCTACGACAAGTCGGGAAATGCTGTGGCTTATTATTAGGCCCCACACCACAGGGGGGAAGACAACACAAACATCCATGGCCAAGAACGTGGTCGTAGACAGGACTCAAACCCGAAACGCCGAGGCTGACGCCTCTTCGCACTAGGGTACTGGGCGACCCAAGCAGTCTGATGCATGCATGTGTTAACTGACAACACGAAAACTTATTTACAAGACGAATTTACGAGAACACAATATTCACTGACATGGTACACCAAATTCTTCATCAAAAATCTTATTTACTTTTTTCTATTCTATCATCAATGACATCGTCTGCGTGGATTCTGTCTATCATATTTTCAATATCATTTTCATTGCTAGTTCAGATACAGCCCGAGTTCAGCTGATAATAGTGACAGACACATAAATGTAGAGACCAAGCCATAGGATGGAGGTAAATTTGATTGACACACGTAAGAATTGGTTTTGATTATTTGCTGCAGTATACAGGACGCTGATACTGCCCGAAATTGATGGCACGTCATTTGATTCTATGCCAATCAAATAAGCAGCTAACCAAAGTCAATTTAGATTATCTGAACTTTTGTGTTTGTTGATTGGATTTTTATTCAATATAGTGCCTTCACTGAAATAATTTGACAGAAAAACAAACTTTGGATCCAAAGGTCCAATTTCACCAACAACGGATGCAATTCGACTATTGTCCTAAATTCCTACCGGAACAAACTGCAATATTTTACTTCACTTGCACATCTTATTTCTCACAAGTCATCTCACAAGATTTTTCATTAAGCATCGGCACCGTCAATAAGATCCGTTCGAATTTCAAATTCAAATTGATGTCTTCGATAAATTTCAATAGACATGAAATATTTACAGTATTCGAATGGCATACCATGCAAGAATATTAAACTGGGAACGTTGCTTCCTTCTTTCTCTGAATGCTTAATGGCACTCGTGAAAATTGACCTACTATTCGTTTAGATTATTCGGTTTTGCATAAGTATTCCTATCAATCTGCTGAATAATGCCAAATTCCTTAAATTCTAGCTTTCGTCCTGGGCACACATTTTACATAATATCATCTAATCCGAAAATCCGTCGCCACCACCACCAAGTTGAAATCTTTTATTTGTTCCGCCGGATAAGGATTACTACTTTTGTCAGTCATGATCCTTGTGAGCATCGTATACATAAGACTAGTCAATTATTCACTAGTCCCCGCCGCATTTTGTGAATCCTGTCTCCAAATCAACTCAATTTAAATTGCATATCATTTGTCCGTAAAATAAAGTATTTATGGCAAAATTGTCGACATGTTGAAATCGTGGATCATTTTTATAAGATTTGTTCGTTTGTTTGTTTGTTGAGCTGTTGGCGTTATAGCTTAAGTATTACAAAGAAAATAAAAGAAAGTTTTGGTGGAAAAAAAAAGTTTTTTTTTTCTGGGTCTTAAGGCTACAAAATACCATCTTCATCATCGTGGCGCGACGGTCCGACGTCGGGCCTTGGCCGCCTGGATCGTTGTCCTTTAATTATCTCGGTCACTTGACCGCATCCTCCAATCTTGGAAGCCCAGTAGCTGCTCGGCGTCCACATATACTGAGCTCTCCCAACGAGATCTCGGTCGTCCTCGCAGTCTCGCTCCGTCGACTCGTTTTGCATTCATTACTCTCTTCAGCATTTGATTATCGTCCATTCGTTGTACATGCCCTGCCCAGTGAAGTATTTGTAGTTTGACGATTTTCGAAACTTGCAGCTCATCGTACAGTTCATACAACTCATGGTTGTACCGGATGCGCCATCCATCTCGATCGCAAACAGACCCGAAAATTCGCCGCAGTACCTTACGTTCAAATGTGTCTAGCATGTTTCCGGAGGCTTGAGTTAGGGTCCATGCTTCGTAGCCATAGCTTAGCACTGGTCGTATAATGGTTTTGTACACGCCGAGCTTCGTGTTTCTATGCACATGCTTTTTTTTCATTATGGGGAGAACCCAGAAAAAAAGTCTCATTAGCTAACTGTATCCGTCGCTTGATTTCCTCAGTTTCGTTGGCGTCTCTTGACAAGTTGCCACCCAGGTATATGCAATCGTTCACGAACTCGATATTGAGGTCCCCCACATTGATGCTCGGTTGTGCAGGTGTCTTTGTCGTCGATTGAATCATTATTTTAGTTTTACCCTCGTTGATACGTAGTTCAACTTCTTTTGCAGCGGTATCAAGCGTACGCAGAAGTTCTTCTGTGTCGGTCAATCTTCAGGACATGATGTTAATGTCGTCGGCGTACGCTGCTAATTGTGTCGACTTGATGAGTAGCGTCTTGTTGTTGTCCATATTCATGACCCGGATAACGTATTCCAGTGCTAGGTTGAAGAGCGTCGGTGCCAATCCATCGCCCTGCGTGTTTGAAATAGATCAGTAAGTCTAAAATGGATCCTGACTTGTAAGACGAAGCTGGTCATCGTCATCTTTGTCAGTGGCACTAATGTTGCTGGCATACCAAATTGCAGCATGATGTTGTACAGTACTCCATTAGCTATACTGTCGTATGCGTGCTTGAAGTCGATGAAGATTTGGTATACGTTTACGTTGTATTCCCAGCACTTCTGGAGTACCAGACCGTAAAGAGCTGATCGGTTGTAGAGCGACCAGGTCTGAAACCGCTTTGATATTCGCCAATGATTCGTTCTGCGTACAGTTTAATTCTATTTTCCAGAATTTTCGTTTTATAGGGCGTACAAACTAGTGATATGCCCCCGTAATTCTCACAGCGCAGTTTATCTCCTTTTTGTGGATTGGACAGATGGATGATGCTTTTGCGCCAATCGTCTGGGATTTCCTCGTCCTCCCAAACTCGCTGGAGTAATAGATATCTGGCAGTAACTAGACCCGTTTCACAGAATTTTAGCAGTTCAGCTGGAATTTCGTCATCGCCCGGCGCTTTATTTCGTTTTACTGAGCGCAACGCAAGATCAACTACCTTTACTCTCGGGGCTTGCATGGGCGGGCCTAGATCAACAATATCATCGAGAGCTCCTTGTGTGGGGATGCTAGATGGAAGGTTCAAAAGCTCTTCAAAATAAGAGGCCCATCGTTTGTTGATGCCATCGGTGTCGCTGATGATGTTTCCATCCTTGTCCTTACAGAGGCTAGTCCCGGGTTGATAGCCATTCTTACGTGTATTTACTAGTTTGTGCTAGAGACATTCTGGACAAGAAACTCAAAGGCGCTAACATCGCTCTCTGCACTGATAGTCAGGCAGCCATTAAGACTCTTTCTTCACATAGTTTCTCATCGAAATTAGTGAAAGAGTGTTTTTATACCCTTCAGTGTCTCACAAACACCAATCGGGTTACTTTATGTTGTGTACCTGGCCATCAGGGCATCCCTGGTAACGAAGCTGTCGATGAACTTGCTAGACAAGGCTCTTCGGATATATTTTTCGGGCCTAATCCTTACTGTGGTCTGAGTTGGGCTAAAACAAGATCACTAGTGAGGAAGTGGTCTGCCAATGAAAGACGGCGTCACTGGGATTGTCTTCCAGGACTACGGCAGTCCAAAGATCTTATAAAACCCTACGGTCTCAAAGAAACCAGCCGCCTGGGTAGAGTGGACCTGAGACTAATCGTGGGTTACCTCACGGGGCACCACTGGGTGAGATATCACCTCAACAAAATGGGTCTATCCACTGATACGGAGTGCAGGCTTTGCCTGGAGGACACAGAGTACACTAAACATCTTCTCTGCGGATGTCCGGCGGTAGCCCGTTCCAGGTTCTTGTTTCTTGGAGACTCCTTCGTGAGCTCAGCGGTCGTAAGGAGCACCCCTACAAAGGATCTACTAGCCTTTATTAGGCTGGTTGAGGATCTTTTGGATTAATTAAGGCTATGGCACAATAGATTTCATGGTCGCAGTGCCCACCCTTGGGTATCCTAGCCTATCCTTGTTATTAATAATAATAATACTAGTTTGTACGCTTATCTGGTGTTCCTTTTAGCTAAGTTTTCGTTTATATTCAGCGACAGCTCGTCCAAGTATTTATGTTTCTACGTAAAGCGGGGGCGGGGGTTTACTCAGAAGAGCTAAACCTGGCATGTGCGCTTAGTCTAGGAGAGTATGTGTCCGTATACCAGGCAGAGATGCTTGGCTTGTTGCATGCGTTGGACCACCTGCTTGAAGGTCAGGTGCGGGGGATGAAAATCCTTATTGCACTGGACAACCAATCGGTGATCAGACGCATGCAGCAGACGAGCATAAACTCTAAACTGGTACTAGAGTGTGTCCGGAAGCTCAACACGTGTGCCTCAGAAAATGAGGTTACGCTGATGTGGGAAGGACACATAGGTACAACTGGAAATGAGGCGGCGGATGCCCTAGCAAAACAGGGATCTGCGGCAACTTTCATTGGCCCAGAACCCAGAGTTGCTCTGGGGAACGGCATGATTGGAGCGAAGGTTGGGGAATGGATGGACTCCATGCATCAACAAAGATGGCAGGAGCTAGTCACTTGCAAACAAGCTCGGAATGCAATGACCAGCCCTTTAGGCAGGGAAGCGAGAAAGGTACTTAGTTATAAACGGAGTACCCTAAGCTGGATAACTGCCTTGGTCACAGGGCAAGGCAATTTTAAGGCTCATCTGGCCAAGATGAAAAGCGAGGAAGATGACGTTTGCAGGCTATTCCTGGAGGGGGCCGAGACGGCAGCACACATTGTATGCGAATGTCTAGCACTGACTAGCACGAGGTTGAGGATCATAGGCAAGCACACGATAAGTGTGGAAGCCATGAGTGAACTCAGCCTTAAACAAATGCTAGCAATAACAGGGACTCAGTGATGAAGAAAGAGGTCGACAACTATCAGTCGACATCTGGAAGCCACTGATGACCGGGAGGGGGCGAAAAGGGACCCAAACGTTAGTGGTCTGCTTCGGCTATCCCCCACAATATAATAATAATAAAAATACGTTTCTACGTCTAATTATTCTATTTGATATTCCACGTAGCTCGTCATATTTTCTCTTTTGGCTCTGGTTCCCCGTTGACTCCATTGTCTATAGACCTCGTTTTTCGCGTCAAGTGAATTTTTGCATTCTTCGTGGAACCAGTCATTTCGCGCTCGCCGGGGTTTATATCCGACAACCTTCTCTGTGACCTCTTTGATGGCACCCTTGAGTTCCTTCCAGAACCCATGGACGCCTGTGTTGCTGA
This sequence comes from Chloromyia formosa, assembly GCA_964017055.1. Classification (NCBI taxonomy): domain Eukaryota; kingdom Metazoa; phylum Arthropoda; class Insecta; order Diptera; family Stratiomyidae; genus Chloromyia; species Chloromyia formosa. The sequence goes on along the minus strand of OZ024816.1, from coordinate 34,561,927 downwards.
TGTCGTCTAGCAAAGGTGATAGTCTTTCCTGAAGAGCGGTATTATACGCCACCGCCGTAATATCGCTCAGAAGCTTATCAACCGCAAAGATTTTGGGAGGGCTGATTCTCGATTGGTGCACTGAGGAAATTCTACATCTGTATTTCGTCTTCACCAAGTGATGATCAGAGTCGCAGTTTGCTCCTCGACATGAGCGGACATCCATGACACTAGACGCCTATCTCCTGCAAATGAGGACGTGACCGATTTGGTTGACGGTAGTGCGTCTGGAGATTTCCAGGTCTGCTTGTGAAACCGTAGATACGGGAAACACGTAGAGCTTACGACAAGATTCCCACTAGAGGCGAAGTCGATCAGTCGCTGGCCGTATTCGTTACATTTTTCATGGAGACTGTGGCCTCCAGTGGGCCCTAGGTGCCAACTTCCTTTTCCGACTTTCGCGTTAAAGTCTCCCAGCAGCAGTTTGACGTCGTTTGTTGGAAGTGAGTCGAAGAGAGTCTCTAGGCGGGCGTAGAACTCGTCTTCTACTGCGTCTTCGTTAACTTCAGTGGGGCGTGCACATTGATGAGCCAGAGATTGAAGAATCGAGTCTTAATGGGTATGAAGTCAGTAATGTGCGGCCTGAGGTGATTGTCCACTATATGTTAATGCTACTCCAAACTTGTGGCCCGATTGTTTGCCACTTGTAAAAATTGTTTGCCACTTGTAAAAATTGTGTGCGATTTCTTGTCATTGATCTCGCTGCCAAGCCAATTTGTTTCCTGGACTGCAGTAATGCTCAGTTTGTATTTTTCGACCTGTTGAAGGAGGGCCTTTTCGACCCCCACTTTGTTCAGTGAGCGTACATTCCAGAATCCGAAAGAATAATCCGTCGGTCGTTTGCGTGGTCGTCGTTGTTGATCCGTCCAATCCGAGGCTTTTGTTCCAGGTTTCTTGATGTGAAGTGGTTTAGCTGGATCAGATGATTTAATAATCGTGCTAGGGTTCACACGACTATGTTGCAGGTGCAACTACACTAATCATTTCATCAGACTAAGTGTTAGACGCTTAGGTGTTGGTCTTAATATTTATTTATTCGAAACTTTGTTAAAAGGTGCAAAAGTTCGACGTATTAGCCCGGGTGCATTGCCGACTCAGCTGTACTTGTTCTGACGTTACACATTCCACAGATTCGAAACGTGTCACATTTCAATTCAATACTTTCAGTAATTGAAGAACAACGTAAACTTAAGGACATACATTGCTACATCGACAGCATCAATTTCCCGTCATGCTTTCAAACTTGAACATGAAGTTCAAAATTCCTCCAGGCTAAAACTTTAAAAGTCAATTGCACTTTTGTAGTCCAAGAACTGACTTGTACCATAATGCAGTCCTGTTCTTGAGCTAGTCTTTGCCACAATGCGACATATAGCAAGGATTACGAAACGTGACCTATCCTTGTGCAACGAAAAGAAAATGGAAAAACCCGATCTGAACTTGACGAAGTACCGAATGGTATTGGTAGTGTTGCGCAATTTAAAAGAAAATATCATTTCTACTCCAGATATCCTAGACATTGTTAAGTACTCTCCTATTCTCCTATAAGGAAAGCTTTATCGCTCTCCTTTCTGTCTGATTTCTTCCTTATTTATATATCTTCCGGTTGGCAGCATAGGACAAATGAAATACGTTGAAATACGTATTCGCACATCCGCCAGCTCGGTCCAAGCACAGCTTCTTTAACTGTTCTTGTCTTTTGCCACAACTCGCAGTCATCATAGTCAGTTGACATTTTTTTATATCCTGTCTCCGGGTACGTATATACGGGAAGGAAAAAAGGAACGAACGAACAATGACGACAAACGTTTTCTTTTTTCCGGCAGCATTTCATTGCCTCTAGGAAAATTCCTTTCGCGCAATAGAACGGTTACGTGTTTTGTGTTTTCTGTTGCACGTATAGTATGAGCGTACGACCACGACGCGACATGTGCAAGTCGTAAGGACAAAGTTCGTTGAAAAAGGTTGAAAATCAAAGAGCTATTTTCTAGCCAACAGCCATTTTGGCAGATAAACCCGTATACGTACGAGCGTATGAGAACACGTACTTTTGTGTGTTCTGGAGACGGAATTCTGCCGCGAAATTGCTTGAGGTCGGGTTACGAAAAATATTTTCTTCGCTGAAATGAACGCGACGAATAGAAATTGAGTTGTTATTCTAGTACGTTAAGGAGAATTTATTACGATTTACTTTGAGAGTCCCTTGAAAAGCGAGAAAAGAGAGCGAGGATGTATTTTATGTATTGAAGTTTGTAATAGCAAAAAAATTGTCAATAGATGGATTTCAGATCAAGGCTTCCTGTTTTGTTGCGAGTTCTTTATAGGTTGTTGTTGAAGAGATGGGTTGGGACTAAAAAATAAAAGATTTAGGCCCGTTTTCTCAATGTCCGATTAAACTCTTTGTTAACTAAGAGGGACACAAAATAGTCGAAGCTATAAACAGCCCGATGAGCATTTTCATTTTCTCATAAGTCGATTAAATTACGAAGCCATAAAGTGTGGAACTTATCTCAGACCACAATTATGGTAAAATCAGCTGATTTTCTTGGTGGAATTCTACCGTTCACAAATCTATTTTGTATTAGTACGGCCTCTCAGCATATTCATTTGCAGCTGAGTTTCTTGCAAATTCTCTTCTATCGAATGAATTTTATAATGACCACCTTTTTTTTAAATTTTCGCGCGCACCCATCACCTGGCGTCAACTTGATGTTGGCTCAGTGATGAGTGACGCGCGTTGACAGCCGTCAAATCGGGAGTTTTTTTTTTGGGTCATCGAGACGTCGGGATTTTTTTCATTTTTCTTCACCTGCTGCGCGTGTCGGAAAAGATATCTGCCGTGTCAATAGAGACTGCCGTAAATCCCGCCGGCGCCTATGCCGAGGTTTTGAATTTTGGCTCGCGAAAAGCATCGCTTTGACGACAGTTTTTGACAAGCGACCACGTCTAAGTGGAAGTTCTTGTCGCGCCCCAATAATATTAAGGCGATATTCAGATTAGCTACATTTTCAGCTCCGACGCAGCCACGTACAATAGCCAAGCATAGTCGATCCGTATCGCATGCTGAGCGATGAGTGTGAATCCGCCCATTTGATGCTGTGTATCTCGACTGAAATTTCAAGCAGTCGTGCAGCGCGGTGTCGTGTGTGTGAATTTCGCCTAAGAACGTCGATGTCGTTTTTAGGGTTTTCTAGTAAAAACAAAACCCTTATGAAATCGGTTAAATGTCTGTCTGTCCGTCGGTCTGTCTGTCCGTCTGTCCATGAAATATCTCACGAACGGCTGAAGCAACATATATGAAATTTTGTGAGAATATGTAGAATTATTACAATTCGCCGAAGAAAGCGATTCGTTGTAATATGCTGACTTTAAGGGGAGGTCCCCATAGGGAAATGATGATGGTCAAATTTTTTTTTTCATCTGGTATAGGCAAGTGGGGTATCATGAGAAAGGTAACATCGAGTACATTCCATTTCCGGTATTTTCATCAAATTTTAAAAGAGGGGAAAAGAGGTAGAGGGGAAAATTTGTGATCCAAGTTTCCCCCCCTTGCATTTCGAGACCGTTATACTTTGAAATATGAAAATTTACAGAAAAGCGGCATTTTACTAGCGTAAAAAACCTAGATTAATAGAATTTTGAAATCTCATCAGAAAAGGTTAATAATAGTACATTTCTATAGTTGCAGTTAGCATACCCCTGCACCCCTTAAGCATACCCGAGCTCAAACATATTGATGGCCCATGATAACCAACATCATAGGCAATAATATCTCTAAGTTTCATTACAATCACATAATATTTAATAATAGTCGATTGATTCAAAGTTAGGCATTTTGACAGTTGGGGCGACCGGTAGCGCAGTGTGTTGAGGCATCAGTCTCATGTTTGACTACCGGCGTTTCGGGTTCGAGTCCCGTCCACGACGAAGTTCATGGCCATGGATGTGCAGGAGGTGCATGCTGGCAACTGCATTCTCCGAAACCAGTTTATGCCAAGAAACGTCAACTGGGCCACATGGAACAGTTGACGCGCTATGCCCCACAAGGGGTTAGAGTAATAGAGAGAGAGAGAGATTTTGATACTATCCAAACAAAAAATACACCTACCGGCTTCATAGGTGTGAGTACTACTTTCATGTTGTTTTTCGTAGTGCGAATTGCAGTTATTTAATTAATCATTTTTGAAAGGGTAAAGATTGGTTGGGGTCGCTGTGTTTTAATTGGCCAACTTTACCGGGTGGAAGGGGAGGTCCACATAGAGTCGAAATTAAGGTAAACAATTTTTTTTTACACTGGCATAGGCAAGTGAGGTGTCGTGAGAAAGTAATGTTGAGTACATTCCATTTTTTGCATTTTCTAGAAATTTGTAGAAAGGGGAACAGTGGGGGAGGCGAAAATATTAGTTCGTAATTTGTCGGCGATATTTATATACCAGGAGGCGATATTTATATGTTATATACCAAAATAAGCGTTTGCTACAAAACCCTCGGATCGCGGGCGTAGCCCTCTATATTCCGGTTTCATTTTTATATCCGTGGGGTCTGGTTGAATTCTATTCCATTGATGGAGTACCCCGAATTGGGCTTGTGGTGTGTATTTGCGGTATCATTGGAGTTCGTGTTTAGCTACCGACGCACTTGCTCGTGCAATACAGATGTCGGTGGCCCAACCGATGTGCATGCTAGGCACGATAATGTGACGTGTAACGCATTTCTACCAGCGACCGTCTAGGATTTTCTGCGTGTGTGTGTGCAGTTTGCAGACCCAGCAAAAAATTTGATCAGGCTTGTCAGGTTTAAGGAATAGGTAAGGAACCAATTGTAGTTTAAACCTTATAATAATTTTTATGAAAACCTTATAAGAATTTGTTGTCAGGTCTACTTTACCATGCTCTTTGTGTAGTCTTATACTAACGCTGAACTCAGCCTAACTTTGGTTTATTATCAGGTTTACTTACTGTAAGGTATAAATAAGAAATAAACTCTCTCCCTTATTTGAAAGTTTGAAAAAATGCCAGCCTAATTTGTCTCTCTCTCTTTTATATAAGCCAACGCTTAATTTAATTTTACACAAAAGTCTTACATAATCATTAGTAAAAATATTGACTAAGCTTGGGGAATTTTACAGTTTCATAAAGCGTAGATGAATATTATAGTAACGCTTCCATAATCATTAACATAAGAATTGACTAAACTGTGTGAAATTGCAGTTTTATAATGCTTACATATAAATAAGAGTAAAGCTTCTGTAATCATTATTGTAACTGAAATGGTAATGACGCCACCGTATGAAATATGGTGAAATTCTTCGTCGCAATATTGGAGAAGCCGGTAGCTTAGTGAGTTGAGGCGTAGGTCTGATGTCTCATTATGCGGTTAGCCCGAGTTCGAATCCCGTCATGGCGTTGGATGTTTATCACGTAAGATTAAAAACTGGGCAGGAAGTGCATAAAAGCTACATGCATCGTTCGAAAACGCAGTTTGTGCTAACAATTAGTAAATTATAATATTCGTGTAAACATTATATATTTGATAATTTATTAATTTTATACATATAGTAAATAACGTTTACATAAACCTTAATGAAATGATTATGTAAACATTATTTAACATTAACAAAGTATTATTAACACGCTTATTTATTCATATTTATTACCCTTTAGTAAGCCTTAATTTAAGGCATAAAACGACTTCTCTCTCTGTCTCTGTTTACCCTAAACCTTAGTGCCAATGACATGGCCCATGTTGCGGTAAGATATCAGTCAGGTGATTTCTCTTTAAACTTTAATTCCTTAGCAATAGCTTCCCTTACCTTGTAAGGGATGCAGTGTATGGGAAAAAGTCTGAAATAAGCCTTTCATTTTTTGCTGGGGAGCTGCCTAATTCATGCTACTAACGACGGAATATGTATGTTGTTGGAGAATCAAGTGCAGATTTCGTGACTATTTTGCTGGAGTGCTCCCTGTGTTAAATGGGACAGAGACAATTTTTTTCGAGAACACGATTTTTTTGTTGTACTGACTTGCTTCCGATGTTGTCACCCGTATGATGTTGCCATCGTATATTTTTTTGTCTACCATTTCTTTTAGTCGTTTCTTAGATTCCAATTTTCTTACCTTTTTTTGCTTGCTAAAAAGCTAAACTAAAGACAAGGCCGAAAATATTAAAGTGGACTTCTACAACACCCTGGACAGCTTCTTTGACGCCCTCCTCACAAACGATGTAAAAATACTAATGGGAGACTTCAATGCTAAGGTCGGGAACGAGGAGACCTGCCGAGGAACAACAGGATAACGGCTAACATCTTGTAGATTTTGCAGCCAGCAGAGACCTATAGTCATCAGGGTGACCACTTTCCACACCTTCGCATCCATTAACTAGCCTGGGCATCCCCTGATTACCACACCTTCAACCAGAAACTGCAATCACCCCCAGTTGTGGAGGCATATGTATCGACGCTTGAAAGGGAACTACTTCCATTCCTTCAAAGCACCGCAACACATCAGTGAACGATACTTGGAATTTGATCAAGATGAAGTCGGTCGCAGAATAAGTCATAGAGTACCGACCTCGACCGATTAAGAACTGATTTTACGATGAATATCTGGAGGCGGTGAGGCAGAAGAATGAGGCCTACAAACAGTTCACGGCGATTTAAAAAGGACAAAAGAAAAGACGCTGATAACATCCTAAAGCTGAAAAAAAGAAAATGCATCAACGACAAATTGCGAAGCATTGCCGAAGGCCTCGGAAGAAATAAAACCAGACAGGTTTCAAGAGAAGACCACCATTTGCAAGGACAAAAATGGCGCTATCGTAGGTGGTGCCCAGGTAATCAACATAATATTATCCTCATACTTTAAAGAGCTCCTTAATCCAGAATGAAGCACGTCGCAAGCTGATATAGCAGTCGGCCTCCAGTAAGAGGAGCCACAACTGACATCCCCGACACTCGAAGAAGCCGAAACAGCACCAAGCATCGAGCCACATACAAGCTGAATCGAATCATCTTTGGCGAACTGAAACTACATATGTCAGAAGAATAGGACCGAAGCGTTATATGCCTAATTCATAAAAAGGGGGCAAATTGGACTCCAACCACTACTGAGGCATTTCACTACTCTGCACAGCCCACAAAGTTCTATTGAAAATTTTAAAGTAAGGAATTAGGCCATTCGCGGAAGAGATAATCGGCAAATCCCAGGAGGCTTCCGACCCGGATTGTACAACTGACGGTGAAACAAGTGCTTGAAAAACATCTTGAGTTTAATAGGAGGTTCAACAAATTTTTGAGGACTTCAAACAGTCATACGACAGCATCGACCGAAGTCCGCTACATAACATCAAGTTTCTCTTGGTGGTCAGAATCATCAACTTTACTAAGGCGTTTAATACCAGAGTCGGAGTGAAGCAGGGCGCCTATGTTATTCAATCTCGTACTTGAATACGTGGTCAGAAATTTACCAGTGGACACAACAAAAACCCTTCCGGTGTCAGTCACCCAAATAATAATAAATTAATAAGTCCAAAACGAAGGTTCTGAACCAAAAAACCCCGGACAAGTAGATAAAATATGCCGGAGGTAAAACTAGACGATCAGACAACAGAAAGGGTAGACAAATTCATATCTCTCTCTAATTACCTTGACCCCTCCAGGGGCATGGGCGCGTCAACATCTCTAGCATTTCTAAAATATGCCTTGTTGACGTTTCAATAACATATCTACTTTTCGGAAGTGTAGTTACTAGCATGCACTCCTATCCGCGCCGGCTTTATACTGACAAGCTCGGAGCACTGTCAGAGTTATATGTATATTGATCGCGCGACAAATTCATATAACTTGGAACAAACAATGCCAGGAATGGCGATGAGACTCGAGAAATCAAATGGCGGATCCAGGTTTATCATCATCGTGGCGCGACAGCCCGACGTCGGGCCTTGGCCGCCTGGAAGTTCCAAATCTACAAGACAATATTTCGACATGTACTATGCCACGGGTGTGAAACTTGTGTGAACCCTCATTCAGGCATCGGAAAAAGTAATAAATACCCTTGAAAGGAGAGTCCTCTGACGTATCATTGCAGCAACGCGCGAAGGAGACCAATGACTATACAACCATGTTGTTATTGCCTTGACCCCCCCCCCCCCCCCCCCAGGGGCATGGGCTCGGAGCACTGTGAGAGTTCTATTAGTACCCACAGGTAGTTTTTGATCGCGGTGAGATTTGAACTCTGAGCTCTAGATTAGTATCGTAGAGAGGTGACCGAACGACCACTGCCACCGAGAGCGATAACACGCTAACACGCGATATAACCATGAGTTGTACGAAATATTTGATCAGCCGAAGACCTCCAGATTCATCAAGAAGGTTACAGGGGGTGCCACATGCAGCGAACATGGAAAAACATAGAATCCCCAAGAAGGCATTCTCGAAAAGTGCAACGGCGCTTGAAATACAGGATGAACGAAAAAATGATGGGAGGCGGCCTTCCGAGAAGACAGTAAAAAGCTGCTTGGAGTGGTAAACTGGAAGCAGCCGTGTAGGGACCGATGCTAATGAAGCCTGAACTCAGTACAAAATAAGCAAACGTTGCTTATAATGTTTTAGCTGCGTATGTATTGTGTTCACTAGTCGACACACTGTGTTTACGCAAATAGTGAAAAGTAAAACCCCCCCCGTATCCCATGCGATCCGCCGTCAGATCGGTTCCACGATATTGTGGTCATCACGTTGATTGTGCAGTGTATAGGTATATGCTTATCGTTGACGTTTCTTTTTTCACAGTTCCATTAATTCTGGCCGTCAAATACTTTTTGGGGATCCATCGTCAGATTGATCCAACGATGAATATCACGTCATCTGACAATGAACCGCAGTCTATGCGGGTCTTATATCCTCGTCCATTTGCAGAAAGAGAGAGCAATAGTTACATTTGTTGTTTTGGGTTATTGGCAAGCGAAAATGCACGAATGCAATTGTGTATGGCCGAAAATAGTAACTCACAAATATGAAATTGATAAACCATGTCACGCATACAATTGCAGCTAAAAAGCCGTTGACTTATTAATCAACATCATCATCATCATCGTGGCGCGACAGCCCGACGTCGGGCCTTGGCCGCCTTGATCATTGTCCTCCAATTATCTCGGTCACGTAACGGCGTCCTCCAATTTTGGGAGCCCAGCAGCTGCGCGGCGTCCACACCTACTGAGCTCTCCCAACGAGATCTCGATCGTCCTCGCAGTCTCGCTCCGTCAACTCGTTCTGCATTCATTACTCTCTTAGGCATGCGATCATCGTCCATTCTTTGTACATGCCCTGACCATTGAAGTCGTTGTAGTTTGACGATTTTCGAGACTTGCAAGCTCATCGTACATTTCATACAACTCATGGTTGTACCGGATGCGCCATCCATCTCGATCGCAAACAGCCCCGAAAATTCGCCGTAGAACCTTACGTTCAAAAGTGTCTAGCATGTTTTCGGAGGCTTGAGTTAGGGTCCATGCTTCGCAGCCATAGCATAGCACTGGTCGTATAATGGTTTTGTACACGCGGAGCTTCGTGTTTCTGTGCACATGCTTCGATTTCATTATGGGGAGAACCGAGAAAAAAGTCTTATTAGCTAACTGTATCCGTCGCTTGATTTCGTCAGTTTCGTTGGCGTCCCTTGACAGGTTGCAACCCAGGTAAATGAAGTCGTTCACGAACTCGATGTTGAGGTCCCCCACATTGATGCTTGGTTGTGCAGGTGTCCTTGTCACCGATTGCATCATTATTTTAGTTTTACCCTCGTTAATACGTAATCCAACTTCCTTTGCAGCGGTATCGAGCATATGCAGAAGTTCTTCTGCGTCAGCCAATCTTCGGGACATGATGTTGATGTCGTTGGCGTACGCTGCTAATTGTGTCGACTTGATGAGTAGCGTCTTGCTGTTGTCCATATTCATGGCCCGAATAACGTATTCCAGTGCTAGGTTGAAGAGCGTCGGTGCCAGTCCATCGCCATGTTTCACACCAGTGCGTGTTTCAAATAGATCAGTAAGTCTATTCTGGATCCTGACTTGTGAGACGGAGTTGGTCATCGTCATCTTTGTCAGTCGCACTAATTTTGCCGGTATACCAAATTGCAGCATGATGTTGTACAGTACTCCACGATCGATACTGTCGTATGCCTGCTTGAAGTCGACAAAGATTTGGTATACGTTTACGTTGTATTCCCAGCACCTCTGGAGTATCAGTTTGACTGAGAAGAGCTGATCGGTTGTGGAGCGACCAGGTCTGAAACCGCTTTGATATTCGCCAATGACTCGTTCTGCGTACGGTTTTATTCTATTTTCCAGAATTTTCGTCAAAATTTTATAGGACGTACAAACTAGTGGGATGCCCCTGTAATTCTCACACCGCAGTTTATCTCCCTTTTTATGAATTGGACAGATGATACTTCTGCGCCAATCGTCTGGTATCTCCTCGTTCTCCCATACTCGCAGGAGTAATTGATGTATGGCATCAACTAGACTCGGTCCACCGAATTTTAGCAGTTCAGCTGGAATCTCGTCAGCGCCCGGCGCTTTATTTCGTTTTAGTGACCGCAACGCGAGATCAACTTCCTCTACTGTCGGGGGTTGAATTGGTGGGCCTAGATCAACAATATCGTCGAGAGCTTCTTGTGTGGGGATGTTAGATGGTCGGTTTAGAAGCTCTTCAAAATAAGAGGCCCATCGCTTGCTAATACCATCGGTGTCGCTGATGATGTTTCCATCCTTGTCCTTACAAAGGCTAGTCCTGGGTTGGTAGCCGTTCTTAATTGTATTTACTAGTTTGTACGCTTGTGTGGTGTTTCTATTAGCAAAGTTTTCGTTTATATTCAGCAACTGCTCGTCAAAGTATTTACGTTTCTTAAGTCTAATTATTCTATTCGATATTCGCCGTAGCTCGTCATATCTTTCTCTCCTGGCTCCTCGTTGAATCCATTGTCTGTAGGCCTTGTTTTTCGCGTCAAGTGAGTTTTTGCATTCTTCGTCGAACCAGTCATTTCGCGCTCAACAGACACAGCTGATTTGATGTGTTGTTGTCCTTATCGGTATAAAGGGTGGTTTACTTTAAATTAAAGCTGTTGCTTCTAGAGTCGCGAGGCTTATTTCTGTGCGTGAGATTATCTGCATCTTGCTCTTAGTATTATTTTGTACTGAGCTCCGGCTCTTTGTATTGTTACTCTATGGCCAAAACCTGGCCCAGCCGATAATATGGCTATTAGGTTTGTGTGTGAAGTAAGTATAGTCCCAAATAGGAACAAAACAAGGTTCGCTTTTTGAGCATCTATCCAATGTAGAGTAGGTTGTTGATATTAGCCATCATAATTATCATCGTGGCTCGACAGTCAAACGTCGGACGTCTTTAAACTGGGCAAAATTCGATATTAAAGTCGGTTCGGGTGCAATAACATTTTGAAATCTTCCATGCTATAGATTTGCTATCCGAAACCATCTTAATCATCCAGTACAATTTTTTTTCAACAAACTACGGGACTGGGCTATTCGGTCAGCGCACATTCACCATTTTCCCCCAGTTTTGCATGCTTCTCCAAACAAACAAGGTGATGAAAACCAGGACGGTACCATCCGCTGCATCATTTATCTTTTTTTCTGTTATTTTTCAGGCCATCTGCTTGATTTCTAAGCCATTGGCTTTTTTTCAGATTACCTTAGACATGGTAATCTATCGATTTATGCACGAAACGATGAACAATCGTCACTAGGAAAATTCAAATACCACAAAATACCCATGAAAAAACTTCAACCACGAATTATTGAGGACGGCGAACAATTGTTTAGTCATGAACCGGAGGTGATTCTGCTTCAATTCATTCTTTTTGATTCCCCCCGAGCTATCCGGTATCTAACGAACGAAAAATAGAGAAAACGAACACAGATGGAACGACGAGCCCACGTTTCACCTGACTTTCCACGACATGCATCTAAATCTCCAGGACTCTATGACAAAGCAAACCGGGCGAGTGATGCATTCATAAAGTTGAAGTATGTGAATTTACCGCTTATTTTCTCTCACATCTCACACAAAAAAAAATCTTTTTTCTTTTGGCTGTTGAGTCCATGCATTTCTACTTCACAATGGTTGCACAGAAATACTTGCCGAAGAAGACAAAAAGTGTAAATTGAAAAGAAATTTTAGTGAGTGAGTGAGTCACTTCAGTGGCGCTTGCAGGCGGACCTCCTTTTTAATAGATTCATTCAGGCTACGGTTCGCCTAATTTTATTCAAATTGGAGCACTTTTCAGATATTTAAAGTGAATTGTCGTCAGTTTAGTGACGCTACAAGGATATACGAGCATAGAAGGTGATGTGAAAGTGAATGAAAAATTGGGGTCGGTATTTAGAGAAAAAATTCAATTGGTGGCCGAAAGCAGTAAAAGGACATTAAAGCGATCCCTTGCAGTCGCGGCCCTACCTTATGTGAAGACTGTTCATTTGAACAGGGTGTCATACCGTAAGGGCGAAAAGCGATCCCTTGCAGTCGCGGCCCTACCTTATGTGAAGACTGTTCATTTGAACAGGGTGTCATACCGTAAGGGCGAAAAGTCGCCTTATAAATTAAAACATACGTTACATTTTAAAAATCATAAGGTGGCCTAAGAAAAGGTCTAAAAGGTTTCGATTTTTGTATCTTGTAATTAACGGTACTAAGCGAATATTGGATTGCCCATTTCAGTGTCATTGACTAGATAAAATTGCAGCGAGCCCACATTGGGCGCCGAATAATTTTAGGCTTTTCCGACGGTTTTTCCACTATTTTCTACTTTAAATTGATATTGATTTAGACCAGGGGTCGACAAGCTACAGACCACGGGCCAAGCCATCTTTCTCGGTTCTTCCAATAATAAAATCGTAGCTTGTGAACAGAAATAAGAAAGCTCCGCTTTACACACCACCTATGGTACGGCTGCGATATATGTATCCTAACCCTATTCTTCGATAACTAAATAAATACATTTGTACGGAAAGTGTGAATGAGGCATCCGATACAACCAAGAGCCATATGCACTGTACAACGGGCTGAAAGTTTCATAAATCTCAAGCAACAATAATTCAATGGACAGGTCATATACAAAGGCGTATATTAAAAATACGCTGACTGGGAATTCTTTGAGAAGACTCAGTAGATGTCGACACCGAACAACTGCTGGGCCTCCGAAATTGGACAACCAATCAAAAGGACAATTATCCGACTAGGGTCCAACATTGGTCTACCGACCCACGATGATTATGATGATTAATAATCTGTAGCAGAGATATTGAGGATCCAATCGCACGCAAGGTAACACGAAGTTGTTCAAAAGCAAAGGATTGCAGGCATTTTGAGTCCGTTTCCACCGAGCATCTATGCCTATGGTAAGGTTTCCTTCCGTCTTTCAGGCAGATGTCTACAAAATTACCATAATACGAGTACAATCATCATCAAAGATTCTCAAGCGGTCAGTATGGCTCAGGCCAATTAGTATGCCACATCTTACTAGAGTTTCCATAATTGATTTCCTGGACATGTCAGCCTTGTCGTAAATAAAATGACTGACGTTTGCCAGGACGGCTTTGGCGACTACCTTCCAAGGTCCATAACGCTACAATAAAATTTCATTAGGCGCAGCTAGAAAGCGCTTCTGAGATTAAGAGTGATCTGTGTCACCGCACTGGGCCTGAGGCAGACCAAGATTTTCAATTCGTGATGTTCAATCTATTATAGTCCTCAACTACTTCTCTGTGAACTATCCCCCCTAAATTATCCTTCAAAAATTACAAATTACATAAACCACGAGGACTGTTCATCTTGATATTCCTCCAAAATTACTAAACATCCCAAAAGGAGATGAATTATCTTTCCCCAAAAAATGGCAAACCTCCCAACTTTGAGGGATATTTCACGGCTCTGCAAACCCACACAAATTAACTGACCCCCTCCAAAGGAATTATGTCATTGGGTCCTTCACCGTTACAAATTAATCCACCAAAAATGATAAAATATCCCAAAAACGATATTCGCCAATATGATACATATGAGAGGGGGGTGGGGTCGAGCTCGCGATGGTGGTGTTGATTTACTGATTTCTTGCAGATTCTGGCGTAGTCCGATGTCCCGTCGCCACTGCAGATTGTTACGCGGCCTTGAGATGGACTATGGGCAAGAGGACGTAAGTTGATTCGACGAGACTGCGTTGCCTGTATATTCGTGGAATACTTCTTGTACATGCAGGTTTCGAAACGATGATGTGGGCGAACGACGTTGTCGAATGCTGTCTTCGTGATGATGAGATACTCGAATCGATCATCACGGCTGCCATCAAGGATGAGATGGGCACAAAGTTACGTGCAGATGAAAAAGCGATTGGGTAGCCTGGTTTTTTCTACGTTTGCGACGATGTATGGATGGTCTTCTTGAGTTGAAGTGAATCGCAGTCATGGACGCTCGTGGTTTGGCTTACTCATTACTCGAGATCTCACCAAGTAAGCGGTTGTGCTCCACGTTTGATGGATAACAACCCGTTGAGAAAATTGATCGTTTGATTCTGATATCGTATACAAAATAGCGGGTTATCGCGAAAGTTCGGCAGTTGTGGTGCACGGACGCTGGTCATCACAGAGTCATTTGCGTTAAGTGGTCACAAAGCTCAGTACTGGATATGTGCTGCTAAATCGCAGTGTGGGATGGTTACTGGGATCGATTGCTGTGATCACGTGAAGTAGGTTGTCACTGCCTTGGATGCGTGTGACTGAGGGACGTCCTTTGGTTGTTCGCTGCTCTCGAGTTGTTTCCATGTAACGAAGCGTTGTATGGTTTATGTAGGCTGGGCGCGGCTGAAATTATAGCGCGTTGGTGACCAGACATGGTGATGTTGCCATCATGTGTCACATCTAGGCTCTTGTCGTAGGGCGTGGTAGAATCCTCAAAGGTCCATGCAGCTCTCTGTTGTGGTGTAAGCGAGTTACTCGTTACCCAAGTTTGTGCCGCCGGACGAAGGCTTGAGCCACGAGTGATGGAGGTGAGGGGTTTACATGCTAGCTGAGGGTTACGACGTTGGTGATGTCCTGGTGGTCAACACCTGACGATATGGTTCGTGTTTGTCGCGGCTGCACATGTCGAGATTCATTTATTTGAGAAATCGTGGGTCATCATTGAGTCAATATATTTGTTGCTCGAAAGATTACTACCAACTACGCGAATAGCGGCAGGGTGGTCGACAATTCCTTGCGGTCAGACCATAAGCGCGGTGGTACCAACACTGCTCGTGACCGATGAATGCGATGGCGTCGGTGATCTATTTCTGGCTGGTTTCAGTGGCTACCGTGGCTTGAACTCGTCGAGTTGTTGTTTTAACCCGAAAATTTAGGCTCGCAGCTCGCGAACAAGCAAAGACTCTGGAGTAGTAGACGAGTACGATTTTTCGCTTGCAAACCTCGCCTGATAATTGCTGTCGGCGAGTTTTGCTGGTCGGTCGAGGCTGGTGTTGGGCTTCTTCGCAGACACGAATTTCGCCAAATCCGGATGCAGATTGCTGAGCCAGACAATCCGTATAGTGTCCTCAGTTAGACGCTTTTTCCGTAAGCGGCGATCGGTTTCGCCTTAGGTCGGCGGGTTACCACCAATTCGTGCACTTACTGTAGTACTTATAGATCACGAGAAGGGTAAATTTCTCGCATTCAGTCGTGATGTCATGAATGCCCATAGTTGTGTCGACTTTCGCGAACCATAATTCCACATCCTCGTACCAAAACGGTGACAATTGGATGGGCTGCGACGCGGTCCATTTGTCTTCCGCGGCAGAGTCTTTGGTGCGCAAAGAGTCGGTTTTCGCGGCGGAAGCACTAACGAGTGCGAATTCGATTTCCTCGGCGGAAGCACAACATTTGCGGAATTGGTGTCCGACATTGTCACTATTTTTCTCAAGAAAACAGAAAAAATTTCACTTCGCGCTTTCACTTTTCCTCGAGAAATGTCTCGTGAGGCGAACTGTTCGTTGCATTGAACTGCACTTACGTTTACCGATACGGCAGGATCCCCAATTGTGGCCTGTGTGCGAGGAATGTTGATTGAAAACGCAGGGCAGTAAACTATGTACTTATAAAATTTATTCACAAGATTAAAATTAGGAAAACTGTATAATTAGTGCAGTGCAACGGCAATAAGACGGTCATCATCATCGTGGCGCGACAGCCCGGCGTTGGACCTTGGCCACCTGGATCGTTGTCCTCCAATTATCTCGGTCACGTGACCGCGTCCTCCAATTTTGGAAGCCTAGTAGCTGCTCGGCGTCCGCATATACTGAGCTCTCCCAACGAGCTCTCGATCGTCTTCGCAGTCTCGCTCCGTCGAACATCGAAGAATGCATTGATCGCGCCAGGGAAAGTAAGATTCGTCAGCTTCAAGATAGTTTTCCATAAGCCCATATAGACGCCTCATCCACTCCGGCTACAGATTTCGGGCTTTGGCAATGACGCTGCATTAGCCTTAATTGTTTAAGCAAAGCTGAGTAAGGATCAATACGAAGTATTGCGGAAGGCTTCAAAAGAGGTCGGGCTTGATATTTTTCCGAACTAAAAGAAAATAATCGATTCTAAAAAAGAATGCTACCCGAATAAAATTAGGCGTGTTTTTTTTTGGGAATTTATCGTGTGTAGGGTAAAATAACACACGCGTTACACCAACAACATTAACCGGGATAGATTATTTGGGTGGCTGCCCTACACGCTATAACCCCTCAATAAGTTCCACATCCATGACACAACAGATGGCTCTGGTGTTGTATAGAACGTAATATGTCGATATTGGCACGCTTGTGTTTCTGTCACTCAGCCAAATTCATTGGTAAACTAATATTCCGTCTTGCTCTGATAGGCCCATGCCTATTATTAAATAATACATTTTCAATAGGATTACTAAAAATATCAATAGAATGAAAAAAAGATAAGAGTTTGCTGGGGATCGAACCCATTTGGATAGAGTTGCACTTGTAGCTGTCACTGATAAATAGCTCGTTTGAATGATGTTTGTTAAGTTAGAGCGGTACGCCAAGTTTATAAATGTCCGCTGTCCCGATAAATAAACGATCCGACAATCAAACTGATATTTCATTCGAATTTATAATTTATTTCCACCAAATATGAGGCGTACCTCTTGACGTCAGTGTAGACAACTTCACGATTCGGAATTTAACCTGGATGATGCCCTAGAGCGTTTTTTTGCGCAACCAGGGCAGGGACCCTACACGGTTACGCAAAAAACACGCCTATTATTGCAGCCGAAGCATATACCCAGGTTCCACTTCAAGATCTACTAGTCCATACATGTAGGTGAATTTTTCAAAGTGGGGTCATGCCAAATGATCAACTTCTTGGTCGCAAGCTAATACTTCCTACTAAAGGGGGATGCGATAGTGCGGGTGGACAAAGCCAGTATTTGTAAGTATTTTCAAGGACAAAAGAAGGAACTTCGGATGCTGACCTTTTCCTGACTTCGATGGCACCAGTTAAACTTACGCTGGAGGAGGAACAAGGAGAAAGCATTTGGACAAATCCTCGACAAACTTCTACGAGATATTGCATGGCCTTCAGATTTTCTTTTCAGAAGGAATCTCCCGAAATAATTATGGCGAAAGTCGAATCGAAAATGAAATAAGGAATCTCCAGGACATCGAAATCGACTACAATGGGCTAGTAGACAAAATGTCGCACAATTTATATTTTACCATTGATGGAAAAACGGCACAAGTTGTGACGAATGCAAGTTCATGCAGTAATTGCTTGATATTAGGAGCGAAACCATCGTTTGGAGGATATCAAATATCGAGTCACTGAAATTAGGCATGTCGACATTGCATGCGAGAAACCGCTTCATGGAATATATATTACATTTGAGCTACTACTTGCCATTCAAATCCTGGAAAACATGTGCAGAAACGCTACCTGGAAAACAAGCAAGGAAAGTAGAAATTCAGCGCCAGTTTAGAGAGAGAGAGATTAGGATTCCTTGTGGACATTGTGAAACAAGGAAGTGGGACAACGAATACGGCAAATATGTCAAGAAGTATCTTCCAAAATTATGAAATCGCCGCTGAGATAACGAACGTGAATCAAATCGTATAAAACGATTGGGAACTATTTTGGAAGTAATATGCACCAATCACTACATCGATGCAGACAAATTTCAGAATTACGCCCTCGAAACTGCACGCATTGCTATTGGTCAGTATCCATGGTATTACTTACCAGCTACCGTTCACAAAACACTTTTCCATGGTGAGGAAATTATTTTAGGGTTGACTGCTTTTGTGGTTGTTTTTGGAGGAACAGTGCGGTTAGGATGGAACTATTCATGTAAGATCTTTTGTAGGAGATCCTTCTTAAAATATCGTTATAACATGAAATCGGTCGATGCTATCGATCTGAAAATAGTCCTATTTGATTTAGAATGGCAAAATACTTAAGAGTTTATTGATTTTTTGATTGTTGCTGGGGAAAGAGTGCGTTTAAGATGGAACTAAGAATTTTTGAATGGAAGGCCCCTTAAAAATCGCTATAACACAAAATCGGCTGATTGCATCGATTTAAGAGGGGAAAATACATTAAGATTGACTACATTTATAGGTTGTTTCCATTTTTCGGTATTTTTACCCCACTGCACTACATAATTTTTTTGTATCTTTTATAGATTAAGAGATAGGAGTAAATCCTCCTCAAAGACGAACATCTTCCAAAAAAAAAAAAAAAATAGTTTGCCTCACGTTTATCCAAAGTTTGTTTTCCTTTAATCTTTTAAGTCATTAGTCGAGACGCAATCTCGCTATCGATCTGAGAAAGGATATCCGTATTCGTCTGAAAACCGCTGAATCATGCGCAAATTGAGAACACAAAGAATGCAATCATGTATTGTTTCTGGTGCTCTCGTCAAAACAACCATTTTCCGTCGTCGATTCTGTTGTCATTTTTGTCGCTATACCGATGGGAACAGAATTATGGCACCAATATACTGAATTATGTTCCTGTTCCTAATTTTGATGTACGGGAAATCGCGGCTTTAGTGGAGGTCGCCGGGCACCCTCCGTACAATTGCGCCTGTATGCAGAGTAACGTGTTTCTGTACGGATATAGTACGGATATCAATCAATTTGTGCGGCAGGTCCAATTTGGTAAGGGAAGTCATAAGTTCTTTGGGTACTTTAACGGTAGCTCAAGATACCAAAGTTGTTTGATTTCTTGAGCCAGTGCACTACAGTTTGTCCTTTTCTCTTCTCTATTATTATTATTAACGTACGAATACATCAAAAATCTGTTCCTCTGGCTTTACAGCGCCAGGTGTCTTTTTTTTAGCCAATCTAAGCTGTAAGAACAATCCTCAATTCTACAACACTGCTAACCGGTTGGATTCGGCGGAGTAGCTAATATACCACACATGCAAATATCGGCATTCAAACGAAGAAGTTGCATTTAATCAATCAATATTGAAACTATAGTACATATATCGATTATTTGAAAACATTCATATGTACATACATTGCTATTTTTGCTGTAAATAAATCAGCTCTTTTTCCCGATAAATATTAGCAGCTGACTGCCATTGAATCTGCTCGACATACTTCGAAACACATGTATCGTCCGATTCAATCTATTCAAGATTTAGTTCAACCTATAAAAGGGACGACATCTTCTTTTCAATGCCCATCATCTATACTGAAATCAGACACTCTAACTATGGGGATCAAGATATTATCGAAAGGATATATCTACTCTGTATATCCTCTGTTATGATACTGGTGCCGCTGCAGAGAAGAATGAATCGAAGTAACGACTACGGTAGTGGTGTCACAATCATCAACATTGCCGGCACCATCATTGCCAAGACTATAAAAGGGACAACAATGAATGACGTGAAATCAATTTTCTCGAAAATCTCATATGAGGACATACTTGTCCTTGTAGCTATCCGTATGTTGGTTGAGTGAGTCTAGTAACAGCAAATTTGATCCATAAAATAGGGAATATCCTTGAAAAAGGAATGAGTTATGGGCCATGCGGACTATACATGCATATGTCGATGATTAACTGGTATATAGTAATGTGAATTTTAACCATGGAAATTCAATAGAGCCGATTTGGGGGACGCAAAAATAAGTAACATACATACGGAACCAGTTTTTCGGGTGACGACCATACCATATATATTGCGCTTAACATGCCGTCGCCTTTAAAAGTCACAAGTGCGACTACACGTTTAATCCTTCTGTTTACACATGCTCCGTTTTGCACATAGTTTAAACCATAAGTCTGGCCGGATCTATGAAGAAAAATGTCCTTAAAAACAAGATATCATTACCAAATTTATTTTATTAAAAAAAAACAAATGTATTTTAGTAACCAAAAGGCTTCAATGCCACTGTTTGGTCCAAATTGTGCTATTGCGTGCGTTTGTCAGTCTCTCTTCAATTTGTGGCCTGATAAGATAATCGACTAATATTTGAAGAAACTGACGGCGAGCGTCTTTTGCAGTACTTGGCTGAAGCTCACTGAGGAGTATAGACGCAGCTTAAGCAGAAGCGTCGAAAATATGGTAGAAAAATTCCAAAGGCCACCATCTAACATATGATCCATGACGTCAACGCCACCCTTATGTTGGTTGTCGAACATTATTGCCTGTGGATTTTCCGCTTCTACAAAAACAAAAACAAACGGGCTTATTTTTTTCGGAACATATGAAATCAAAGAAGCGTCAATTTGAAAACCAAACAAGGACGGTTACGGTTCGGTAACATCTCCTTCGGTATGCACGTTCTATTTTTTCGAATTGTGCTAACAAATGCCAAACTAACTACTCTTCAGTTTTTCGACACCTTCAAGTGTAATGAAAAAAACTGTCAGCAACTACTGACATTGGGTATTTGCTTGCCATATCCACCAAAGCTCACCCACCTTGATTCCCTGATTCAAGGGAAAGTTGTTTAACGAATCACATGCCAACCATATTTGTATTTAGTCGGTTTAGGCCCCTTTTCTCAATATCTGGTTAAACTGCCAGTTAGCTAACTGGGACACTTAATTAAACCATCACGTATGCAACGCTTAAAATGTGATAATGCAGTAGTAAAATTAGCTAACGCACTAAAAAATCAGCTGATGTCTGTAGCGTCTCTCAGCATTAATTGGTGGATGAGTTGCTTTTAAAATTCTCTTTCGGCGAATGAATTTGCAAAACTGTGTTCTTTGTGACCAGTTTAATTGTCCCGTTTGAATGTGCAAGCATAAACAGTTTAAGCTGTCAAAATCCCAACAGCTTGTACCAGCTGTTTGGAATTATCGTCCGATAAATTTTTAACTGGAGGATGGGTTCCGTTTATCTATACGATAAACTTTAACCAGACATTGTGAAAACGGCCCTATGTAATGCAGTCGGTACTAGAATGTATGTATGTACACTGAAAACCGCATTCATACTTCACATTGCCCGAAAATTCATTCTGATGCCAAATTTCCAATGCAAATGATCAAAGGATTAAATGGCGTCAAACCGTAATCTTCTAATCTAATCTTCTGATTTGTATAGCATTTTCAATGCAGCAAAGGTAACTAGGGAGTGGAAAAGGCTATTGTTAACTTTCAACAACTCCACGCCACAAATTGTAAATGCTTGAGCTTTTCCCGGAAAGCTAACGATGGCTATTTCCATCATCGTCCGTCAAAGGACTTGCAGCAATCGTAACGAATCTAAAATTTTGTTAGCAATTTACAATAGATTGTATTCCAATGATTAGTGGTACTATGGGATGTCAGTAGCATGCTTCTGGATAATCCTAGATGCTTCTATGGACTGGGAGATACCATTCCTCGTCAGTTGAGTTCCTTTGGTAATGTCCGACATTCGACTCAAGTGAATGCAGAGTGACTCCGTTTAATAGACGTAACGATGAGCCTTTTCACTATGTTGCTTACCTTGACTCCTGCCCATCGCTCTGTATTCAGCCAGGTCAGATTATCTGCTTGAATATCGTAGTATCCGAGCTTGTCGTATTGTCCATTTATCATTTGTTCCACTTGTGTTAATGCTATACGGTCGCCTTGTGAGCTGAACGCCACAACTCCCTGAAAGTGGAAAATTAATATTAGTTAGTTCTTTGATCTTGCCTAAATAAAAGGGTGCGCCCAAATTTAAATTACAAAAACAATGCAGTGTGTAGTAGCATGAAAAACTTTGTGTGAAGTATCTTAAGCCATTCGGATGAAACCTTAACCCGTCGCTTGGGGAAAGCGAAAGGCCCAAGGAAATTCACACAAATCTGAACAAAATTGTCCACTGAGCCCATATGTTCGTGTTCGACAGTGTATGGCCGAGCTTAATCGGACGCCGGTATCTAAACTGTATACTAATAAAACATTGGAGACAGAAAATGACGCAGATAGGGGCAGGAACCAGCGACAGCTTCGATATCTCGATATCGACATAGGGGTATCCGACAGCTAAGGGTGTCGGTTGTGCATTGCCCCAATACTCTCAATGTATTTCTTCCTATCCGATTGAAAAGGACTCGGCGTGGCGTCCCGTTTACTTATGACGCTCATCCTAAGACCTGTGAACCCTTTAGGATTTGCATGAAATCCAGTCGACGTTTTAACTCAATCCTTTGGCTTCAATGTTTTTTCCATCCACCGGCATTGGTATTCCCATAAAATTATTCACCAGGAAAAAACTTTTCCCATTAAATATTTTACATTCTTTTTTTTTTTGCACCATTCTTTTATATTTTACACTTGCTTTAACGATGTTTATTGTATCCTCGTATCCAACATTGCCGAATCAGCATTAAGAGCGCTGAATTCAAACCGGGCAAAATGAAAAGTTGGCAAGCGACCAAGCATCCTTTTAACCGACTCGACTACGCGATTTACAACACCCACTCGAATACGAGATATAAACGTGTTACCATGTATCCACCACCTCGAAATATTGCACGTACGGATACTCTGCACAACGGATACCATAACACGTTGACATTATGGGGAAATTTAGTAACAAACTCAATAATGGGAAAACCAGAAAAACGCTGTGCTGGGGTACAGCGAGAGAAAAAAAAATCCTAGGTGAAAATGTTAATCGAATCTACTGCTTACTGCACTATTTTTTACTTTTGCAACGGAAAGGACGAAAATGCAGAATGGGTCCACAATGGAAAAGGATGTTCGAGTTTGATTTGTGGTTGTGAAAAGGTCACTCAAAATGTGTTGGTTTAAACTTTGCTGAGTATTCATTTTAGACTAAAAATAGGCAAAGATTAAAGAGCAAGTCATTAACATGCGAGAGGCTTAGTTTAGGGCTGTTCAAATTACTGTTCAGCTGAAAGAGCCGCCAACAACGTATCATAGGTTAAAATTGCTAGTCACTGTATATCGAGATAAGAATATTGGAAATAACTTTAGCCCTAGTTTACCAGGACCAATTTCTTACAAATTTTATGTCATGAGGTGCAAATGCACCCCAGATGGTAAACTAGGGTTAATTCACATTACATTCTCCTTAGCCCACACATATGGGAAAATGGATTCAAGCGCAAAGTATGCACCATCATAAAGTTACCTCCCTACACGAGTATACCGACTGCATCGAATTATTCTACTACTTGACGCGCTTGGTGGCCGTGTTCGTTTGGTCACCGCTTCACGATCTAGAGAATCAAGGTTCGATCCTCGGTAAGGACAGAAACTTCCTATAGATACTAATAGAACTGCCACTGCACTCTGAGCTTGTTAGTATAAAGGCGGCGCGGATTTACGGTTGCAACTGCATGTCCGAAACGAAGATTCGCTAACGAAACGTCCACAAAGGCATAGAAAGGCAAGAGATGTTGATGCGCCCATGCCCCTGGAGGAATCATGGCAATTAACAAAACATGGAAGTACTCAAAGAACTAAATGCTATCTACCCCCTCTTTCACAACGACTTTCTGTGGGTCTCAACTGGTCGATCTTGCTTCCGTATCGTTTCGAATGTCATATCGCTTATAGCATCACATATCGTAGCATCCTGATATGAAGGCTGGCTAAAATTTTATCAATGGACAAATAACTTCGATGTGAAATTGCAATATTCGCAGTGCCATCCCTTATACTAACAATCACTTGAATATAAGGTACAGTAGTATCAATGTCTTTTCGATTGAGACTGATTGATAATTATGTGTCCATAATGTGTCGTTGATTTTTCCCTTTACGGATTTTTTTATTTGTATGAAATTTTTCCAATAAGCACACTAACTATGCTGAATTAAACAAAGTGAAAACATGAATAACTATTCGCTACATGCAATTATTGTACTTCACTTTTTTTTAAGTCAAATGTTTTAAGACTCAGTGATGAGTACAAACATGTGCCAATAAAGGGTGGCTGCATAGCCTGGTACAGACCCTCTAAATTGCCACTGATTTAATATAAATGCATCAAATTCCGAATAGTCACGGTAGTAATTACGACTATAGGTATTCGTCGATCCAATCATAACTAACAAGTAGGCATAACAACACTACTGTGTCTACGTCTACGGAATTTGGGAGCTTCATATCTCAGCGCAGCTGCTCTCAATCCTCCTCCATCGCGCCGGCATTGAGCTTAACCCTGATTAATGGATTTACTGCGTCTGCAACAGAACGCTGCACCCAAATGCAACCTCAGCAAGATGTACAATAACTGCTGCGACGAGTGGTTCTATCTCAAGGGCTGCTCTGGTTTAAGTCACCATAAACAGTGGATTTCAATATTTACAGCTGGTCTCTGCAGAAATAGAGGACAACAAACATCCACCTCGAATAACTCGCCTTCAGTTCCGCCGAGTGCGCAAAAAAGCTTGCAGCTGTCTCCGGTTACACCTGTGTACAACGATACCGCACGACTTATTCCTAGTCAACACAATCTTACTCCTGCTCCATCCGTCGCTAACTTCAACAACCTATCGATTGTCCAGCTTAATAACAACGGGTTGCAGCATAAAATAGCAGAACTCCCCGCGTTCATGGATAGGCAACGCATCCTAATTGGTGCTATCCAGGAGACTAAACTAAAATAAATCACTACTCGTCCCGCAACACTTATGGCAACTTTAATATCATACGGAAGGACAGGCTAACCAATGCTGGAGATGGGCTTGCTATCCTCGTTCATCAATCTATGCCATATCGCGAGATAATCATCCCAGTAGTTGACAACACCTTGGAAGTACAGGCCAGGGGGGACCGGTAGCGCAATGTGTTGAGGCATGATTCTCATGTTTGACTACCGGCGTTTCGGGTTCGAGTCCCGTCCACGATGACGTTCGTGGCTATGGACGTGCAGGAGGTGCATGCTAGCAACTGCATTCTCCGAAACGTCAACTGGGCCACATGGAACAGTTGACGCGCTATGCCCCACAAGGGATTGGGGCAATTGAGTAATATAATCAGGAAATGTGGATATTGAGATATTTAACTTCTTTATACCATCAGTATCAAGTTGTTCCTCCGAATTCAACGTAAACCTAAACTTCAACACTCGTCACGAGTTATGGCGCTCCAACCTTGAAAATGACAGAGGAGTTGTCATAGCGGAACAAGTGGATGCATAAGATGTCTGTCCTCTGAACGACGGCATTTCTACTCGCTTGACAGGAACTTCCTATATATCAATTGCAAGTGCGGGCCGCATCAATATTGCCCAATGAAACTGACTCTCACGCTTTCATGTGACCATCAACCAATTATAATCAAGCTCGACAAACCATCCGATGTGACTCATGCTGAGCACCGCACCTTAACAAATCACAATAAAGCCAACTGGGATGGCTACAAAGAATACACGACCGCGACTTGTCCAGCCTTACCTACACCTTCTGATGTTCAAGTCGCTGAGACTAACCTAAGATGTATCATTGTAAGCAGCAGATAAATTTATTCCGGTTGGACGTATTCCAACAGTACGGCCTAATTTTCCCGCCTCAGCTACAGGATTGGCGGATGAACGCGATAGGATTCGTAGTAATAGCCCTGACGACCCCAGGATCAAAGATCTAAACCCAGAAATTCAACACCTTGTTGCGATACATATTAGACAAACATGGAATGCACACCTAAGCAATTGCGATCTAACAACTCGCGTTGGTAAGCTATGGTCTATTGTAAGAGCCCTTACAAACCCAACAAGGCAGCGAGGGCTGGTTGCGATTCAATTCGGTGGTACTACAACTAATAACTTTGTACAATGCGCAAGCCTATTTAACAGACAATTAATCCGCCACCCGACGGGCTAAAGCATAAAAAAGGCAGAACCATTCGCAACAATACCAACGACATACGCTTCAAATCTCTTCGAGCGAAGTTGCTGCAGCCATAAAAACTGCTAAGAACTCCAAAGCTCTAGGACCAGATGACATATCGATGGTCATGCTGAAGAACCTTGACATGCCTGCAATTTACTACATTACGGCATTCTTCAACCTCTCCGTTTCAACGTCCATCGTTGCCGAAATATGGAAGAAAAGAAGAGTGATTCCAATTTTAAAACCAGGGAAAAAACATACGCAAGGCAACTCCTACCGTCACATCACCCTGTTGTCTCCAGTTGCAAACACACTTGAAGCTGTTTTACTTCCTACATGTGCGACTCATACTCAGCTGACTTATCACAAACATGGTTTCCGGAAAATACGTAGCACGACAACGGCCTTGGATGTCGTAACATCTAGCATCCACAACGATCTTAACGAGGCTTTGACCTTTCAAAGTCATTCGATACGGTCAACAACTCCCTTCTTTTGTCTGACAGCAACAACACGTCGCTCTCGATACCAGTTGTGAAATGGATCGCTAATTACGTCGCTGGTTGGCAATCTTACACCGAATTCAGAGGAAGCAAGTCAAAGCTCAGAAGAGTCTAACAAGGTGTAACTCAAGGAGGAATCTTGTCACCGGCATTGATTAATCTTTACCTCAATTGAATTTCCACACCTCCAACATTATTCCAGATTGTGAGCTATGCCAACGACTGTACTATCCAAGCAACAGGGAACAACATCACCTAAATGTGTACGAGGAAAAACAACTGTTTTCACGAACTTAACACCTTCTTCGTCAGCAAGAACTTGAAGTTATCAGTTAGAAAATATACCGCAACACCATTCACATCCTGGACTAAAGAAGTAAAGATACAGCTTAACATCTGAATAGATGGTCTTTTAATACCCACCACTAACCACCCAAAAATCCTCGGCGTTACTTTTGACAGCATGGAAATAAATTCGTCAGCCCACGCGGCAACAGTAACTAACAAGATGCGAAGCAGGGACAAGGTCCTTAACTGGAAGTTCCTGGGGTAAAGACAAAGAGACTCTACTAACCACCTACAATGCAATCGGTAGATGTGTTGCTAAGTGCCACAAACTGGAAACACATTCAGACCTGTCAAAATGCAGCCATACGCACCATCACAGGCTGCCTGAAGACCACTTCAACCAAAAAAACCAAAGCACTGCCCATAAGAAACCACAATATGCTGCTGTCAAAGAAGTAACTACATAGTTGGATTCTATCGCAGTGATCACTCGAGCTTTGAACGAATCTCAAAACTCCACTGCCACGAAACATGAGGCGAAACCTGAGGGACCTCGAAAGAGAAGTCTAACGATTTAAGAGGGTCCCCTTCCATAACGTCAGTTATAAATCTGCCATCGCTATGGCGCACAGGAAGGAGGTGCATACGGCGATAATAGACCTTAACAACAACAATTTATTTGGCGCTCACCATCATATCACCGGAAGAACGAAACCTGCCTAGAGCGGCCAGCACCACGCATGCGCAGCTCCGTTCAGTCTGGTGCTCACGCATCAACTCGTACTTGTCTCGAACCGACCACAGCATACAAAACACTTGTCCCGCATGCAACCGTTCTCCCCACGACGTCGATCACATCTTCGATTGCCCTGCAGCACCGACGCAACTAACACCTATAGCGCTTTCGGATAACCCCATTGTAGTGGCTACGTTCCTGCTACGTTGGAAAGTGATTCGGACGCGCTAATTTTTGAAACACACACACACTCAGTTACTCCTACACGGAAACATGCAGGAATTTGATTACTGAAACATTCGTGGAATAAGGACGAATCTTGCTGCGGTGTATCCCCATCTGATGTTTTATAATCCGGCAGTTTTAGCTTTAAGTTAAATCATCACTCCCTAGTTCACTTTATCTATCCAGAATTCACTTACACTTGGATTAGACTCACTTTAAGAAAAAACCAGGCCGAAGCTTCGCTTCGGCCCGGAGTCCGTAGCGTATATACCCTAGACTTGTACAGACCTAGTGGAGATACCAAAAGTACCAATTGGCAACGACCATATGCATTAAGAATGGGTCTCCTATATGGCCAGTTCATAGGAGAGGTTGGTCATTCATTAGGATCTTGACCATTCTCAAAATCAATTAACTAACTAACCCATTCTACAATGTCGAATTTTTCAAGTCGATAGCTTCATTCTATCGGAAGGTATTGCTTATTTGAAGTTTCACTTGTAGAGGAGGTAAGGGTTCCTTAGGTCGGATCTTGGTCATCATTGCCACCAACCAATTAGATCACCCTACAACCATTTAAACAAAATTTCAAGTCTCTAACTTCACTCTATCGAAAGTTATCGCTTATTTAAAGTTTCGTTTGTAGGGGAAGTAGGGGTTTCGTTGGTCGGATGTTACCCAGCTTTAATGCCAACTAACTCAATTTCACTTCGAACATTTGACCAAAATTTCAAGTCACTGGCTTCATTCCATCAAAAGTTATCGCTTATTTGAAGTTTCATATGTAGGGGAGGTGGGGGTTCCTTGGGTTGGATCTTGCCCATATTCAACACCAACTACGTAGGTCTTACTAGCAACATTCCACCAAATTTTTAACTCGGTAGTATCATTCTATCAAAAGTTATCGCTTATTTGAAGTTTCATTTGTAGGGGAGGTAGGGGTTGCTTGAGTCGGATCTTACCCATTTTCAATACCAACCAAGAAGATCCTACTAAAAACATTTTGTCAATTTTTCAACTCGCTAGTATCATTCTATCGAAAGTTATCGTAATTAAAGGAATATTGAATTTTTTTAAATTTGTAGGGGAGGTAGGCGTTCCTTTGATCCGATTATGCCCAACTTACTAGAACTCAAGCATCTTCTTACCCCAGATTTACATGCCAAAAATCAGGCGTCTACGTCAATTGGTTCAAGAGTTATAGACAAAAAACCCGAAAAGTAGGGTAGTACGGGGCTCTTTGTAAGAAAATTACCGTTAGTTTTCAACTGATCGATTTTATTTTCCCAGGAGTTTATAAGATTACCCTCACGAGTAATCTACCAAAGCTAGAGCTTTTCATATTTATTTAGTCGGGAGTTACAGATACATTTAAGTATTTTACATATGTAGGGGAGGTAGGCGTTCTCTTGGCTTGATCATGCCCATTTTCAATACCATCCAACTAGATTACACTACCAACATTTGACCAAAATTTTAAGGCTCTAGCTTCATTCTATCGAAAGTTATCGTGCGAACGGACAGACAGACAGACTGACAGACAGACAGACATGGCTTAATCGAATCAGGAGGTGACCCTGATCATTTATATATATACATTGCTGTACCTCCGGAGCCTCCTTTAAGGTGTTACATATTTCCGTCGTGACAAAAACAATATACCCTATACTAAAAGTCTAGGGTATAAAAAACATTATATTCGGCTAGTCAGTCGTGTTAACCCCCATTTTCTTGAACTCAGTATTAATCGCATACCGTTAAATTCTATGATAAGGCCTGACGTCGGGCTGTCGCGCCACGATGATGATGATTCATATTCCGAAACACACGAATGTGGAACAACCTGCCATTTTTGTTTTCCCCTGCAATTACAACCGGAAAAATTTAAACGAAACGTACACCGGCTCCTTATTCAAACTTAACCTATCTCAGCCCCACTACACTAATTTTCTTACCGCCAAGGTCAGGCATAAAGAAGCTATTACTAAAGATAGAACCTCATACGATTTAAGCGAAAGCGCTTCCCATTTGAGACGCAAATAATCTAAATTAAAGACGCCTCTCTAGAGGGATAGAAACGACAACACTTCAAAGAGCTCTTCGAATGACAAATGCCTATTACATTTCATTGGCTGCGTTCCTGCGAACGAATCAGGTTTTGACATTTCTCGAATTCTTCTCGATATGCTTTCCCCTCTGGTCAAATTTTCACGGACAACTGTCATGAAAATGTTCCCCTCCGGATCAGAATATTTCTCAGATCGGCCATTGAATAAATAACATTGCATTATTCGGCATTGCCAATTCGTGTACTGATGGAACTCAACACATATGTAACTAATAGATAGGCACTCTTAACCCTAGAATACTAGCACTACGTCAGATTGACGTGTTCGCTCACACAACAGTATGCATGCGCAAGTTTGCGAGTCCGGGTGACCACTCACTCTAGCAGTGCTTTCCCCAGTCAGTTATAGAACGTTGCTGTGAGTATCAACATTCTGTCTCCAATTTAATACGGTAAGTTTACCTATGTCCCAGAAGCTATGCGGTGAACATACATACGATTAAAAACTGGCATAATTGTCTAATTCTAATAATTTGACTATTTTTGACAGTAGCTACAAAATACTGTCAAAAATAGTCAAATTAGATATACAAAAAATAATAATAAATAATTCTGGAATGCTACAAGTAGTTTTTCGACCGTTAAGCTGCGCGCACGTTGGGACACGTTCGCGTGTCGCGTTCACGTGTTTTATGTCAAACGGTTCGAGTCTATGGTTTGCAACCAAAGATGCGAATCTTTCGAATTGACAAATGTTCGGCTGTTGTCGTATCACCAAATTAAGTTCATTATTGTGTGTTACAGCTAATAATTTAGAATGAAATGTGTGCTTATGCACATCCTACTACTCCCCAGTTGTTTGTTTTGCCACTCAATTCTTACCTAATTATCCAATTTAAAGCACAGTAATGAAATCAATTTGTTGATACGACAATAGCCGAGCATTTGTCATATTGACAGATTCGCGTCTTTGGCTGGAAATCATAGACTAAAACCGTTTGACATAAAATAAAACACGTGAACGCGACACGCGAACGTGTGGCAACGTGCGCGCAGCCTTAAGCTGGGCAATTTATTACATGGAATAAAGGCAAGATCTCTGTCTATCTATCTCTCTCTTTCTCTCTCTCACGTCAGAATGACGTATTGTTAGTAACAACGCCCTAACCAGTAATGTTAGTATACCAAGGTTAAGAAATATTAGACATTATAAAGATTCCGCACTTCATACAAATTAACGAAAGCGCCTAGCAGTTGCACATATTTTGGTTCCCATATGTGTATACAAAGAGGTAATGGCAACTAATTAGCCTGTTACTCACACAATGAAACGTTATAGGCGGTTGACATTACTATGTGTAACGTATTGCCGTCTCTATCTCTCTCAAGGTGGTTTGTGTGTGTGCGTTAATTTGTATCTCTCTCTCTCTCTAATTGCCTTGACCCCTCCAGGGGCATGGACGCGTCAACATCTCTAGCATTTCTATGCCTTGTTGACGTTTCAATAGCATATCTACTTTTCGGAAGTGCAGTTGCTAGCATGCATCTCCTATCCGCGCCGTCTTTATACTGACAAGCCCGGAGCACTGTAAGAGTTTTATTAGTACTCACAGGCAGTTTTTGATCGCGCCGAGATTTGATCTCTGAAATAGATTGGTATCGAAGAACGGTGACCGAACGATCACGGCCACCGAGCGCGTATCTTTCTAATGTCTAATCTTTGCTTTTAATTCGTATGAAGTGTCACTTCTTGTTAACAATCTCTATTCTTTGGCGGTCTTGCATCAAAGGGTTTCCCCTAAGCTTTGGTATTAACATAAAAAAAATGGTAACTATGATAGGGTTTTTGCGCTGAGGAATGTGGACAGACAACCATTTCACGACGAACGGAGAACGAAGTTGACAAGATCTTCAAACTATGTTTTTTATTCAGAAATGAGTTAAACGAGTTAGTGCTGGATAATCTCCTATACCCGAAAGTACTACTTATTAAATTTATTAAAAAAAATATATATATGTGTCTAAATCATTCAATAACATACCGAAACGCCTAGGAATTGTGTCGAGTTCATGGCCGCATAGATCTCATCCGCTATATCCTTATCCGTGTACGTAAAATCCTTAAGGGAACGTCCACGTTCCTTGAGACGTTCCATTGTTTTATTAAATGCCAGCGCCACACTCCACACAGCATCGTATGCCAGTGGGGCTTCTTGGTAGCCCTCCGGATACCGGTTGTGACCTATGTCGTATCCTTCGTTGATGAGTGCCTCGTTCAGACGTTGTCTGTCCAGGTTTTTTTTTTATTATTTTTGTGTTTATGTTGTCAACGTATTACCCGCGAGAAAAATGTAGCAAGTGGAAGAGAAAAGATACGTACATTAGTTTTTCGTATATCACTAAGACGACAAGAAAAAACAAGATGACGATGACAAATGATATCTGGTGAAAATGCGACACACTCACGTCTGACATCGTGACGTTGCTGACACGTATAGGTGGTGAGATTCCTTTCAGAAAAAAGTGGAAAATTAAGCGAAAAAGTAGAGTTAACAGGATGCGACATAGATTATGTTCCTAACTAGTGAATCGGATAAAGCCTTTTCGTCTGGAAATCCATTGTGTCCCAGGACGATATTGTCCCAAAAAAAGATTCATATTCTCATATATCGTACGTTAACCAACTCATATTGTGTCGTCGCTATATCATAAATGTCATATTGCCATCACGTTATCATTCACAACGCCCATACCTGAAATTTTCCGATGACATGCCCGATATTGTCTTCTGGTGACTATTCTGATTCCACATCAATGCCTCTGTTGTGAGATGTCCTTCAGCTGCCTGTTTCATTTGTTCTCTTGTACACGAAATATTCTCATTCTCCAAGTTGACTTCGTACCAGTTATCCTCGTACCAACCTGCGAAACGGATGAAACAAACGTTCGACACTAAACAAATAAATATATTGTGAATATCTAAAATTAAATGCATTTTAGGGATTGTGTTGTAGTTTGGGTGGATTCAGGACTACACAGTCAAGTACACCTATTTTATATATAGTTGGTGCTCTTTTGGGAAACCTGAATAATTGAAATCAATTTAAATTCGAATCGATTTATCGGAGCAGTTGTGCACGGTTCATTGTTTTTGATTACTAAAAATACGAAACAAATTACTGTGGATAGTGCCAGCAAATTCATTTATGAATAATGGACGATCGTATATCCATCCCCTGTGATGTGGAACGTAAGAATAATGCCATTGACATTCCCGGCAAGTCGTAGAAGGCGTAAGTAAAAAGATACAAAGTATCTACACTGCATGCAGATACATCG
The DNA here is from genome assembly GCA_964017055.1 of Chloromyia formosa. Classification (NCBI taxonomy): domain Eukaryota; kingdom Metazoa; phylum Arthropoda; class Insecta; order Diptera; family Stratiomyidae; genus Chloromyia; species Chloromyia formosa. Next base: position 34,528,396 of record OZ024816.1, on the reverse strand, counting down.
GGACATGGATATGTCTATGACTACCAACTGCGTGGAACCAGTTGTGTTGAAGATATCGACGTAAGTTTTATAAAGATCCCAGTATAGTTATACTGGATGAAATCATTCGAAAAAAACACGTCCCACGCTTTCGGTAGGCATAAGACATATCCATGTACCCATGTATCTGGTGGCAGTGTAGATACTCGTCATAAATTCTACTTTGCTTTGTCCTGTCCGCTCGGGCTCCTTTCTCTCGCGGGATCGTTTCGTTTTCGTTTGCATCGCGTGTGTGCAATATTCACCTCCTCTCGTGCACCCTGTTCCATCTACCCGTTCGGTACAGTTGGTAGACTGCAGCCTATCGACATTTCTCTGAGTAAGTTTCTGCTAATCGCAATCACGCTTCCCACCATCTTTTCCCAATCGGACGTGAATTGCGTTTGTGTATCTATTGCAAAATCGCTCCTACACTATCCGCCTCATCCCGCCCCTTTAATCAACAGTCCGGGTCCGGCACACACAATCCGTTTCTCAAGTAACGCGTGCGACTCTATGCGATTGTGTCCGGCAAACAGAAAGGGAAACTAACAAAAGTAAACAAAACATTCCAACACACGCACAAAGAGAATGCACAAGAAAAAAATTGGAATTATTGCAGAAGGGGGGGGAATTTGATCTTCTGCAGACCTCTGAATGTACATCATGTCACGATGAGCTGCCCGGAACTATAACATCCTGCGACGAATATTTCTCTATTTCGGGGCTTGGGAGATTTTAACTCGCGCAGTACGAATCCGCCATTTTATTTTATATGTTTATTGCACGTGTGGTGGGGGCCCACATTGTGGGCCAGTCAGACCTCAAATCGCCGCCATTCCAAATGCACAAACACAGTCGCTGGATCACCCAATTTGACTCGAATGAACTTCATCCGCTCTAGCTCATCTTCGGGGGGCGGGAACTATGTAACTATGAACTCTCTCAAATTGCGTCTGCGCATGTCCAAATGTTAGTCGAACTGACTAATTGCTACTTTTCCTGGGACCCTAGTGATTCAGATATTTTATTAAATGATGAATGGGAATTGGCGGAAATTGAAGGTCATTGAAAGTCCTTGGACGTCCTTGACCTAAATAATGAGTAAAAATGGAATTTCATTCATTGTGACCTCAGATTGGGTCTATGCATGTGCATGTCGGGAGTGCATAATTTGTTTAATGAAATGGTGAGAATGACAATGATATGAATGAATGAGAGGAGGAGGTCCGCTGCCCTGAGCGAAATTTCGCATACATTCAGAGACCGTAAATTGCGTGTGAGCATGTCGAGCGAGGAAAGCAGACGACTTCTTGCGACGTGTTCTGGGGGCGTAGTCAAGTTAGGTAGTACGGAGCGTACTCTATATTTCTGAGGATTTTGAATGTATGGTATGGTGTGTATGCAGGAGTTTTGATTATGGCGTCGCGTTAACTGATAGCGTGGGACAGAGAGCGCCTGTTCACCCGTACACTATGTTATTTCTTGCCGTCCACAACGTTAACCTTTATCGCTATCAAATCAACATCCTAACATGTACACACAGGATCCCGGCAAGCGCGCCGCCCGCGCGGATCTACAAGCAACAGCCATGCACCATGACCACTTCACTCAAACGACATGCACAGCCAGAAAAGAAAAATTTTCAATGGGCTTGTTTCCTCTTCTGACCCCCGAGTAGAAAAACAGACATTTCGTGTGACGGACAGATTTTTAGGATGACCCCCAGCTATAAGACATATCCATGTCAAAAGTACAGGATGAATAGTACAACTTGAAACTGGCATCATCCGATATTTGTCATATGCTAACGAAATGTCAACTATGCCTCGGATAAGGACTGAGTCACCGATTTTGGCTCTTGGCTATCGTACCATAACTAAGATTGGTTTTTAGAATGTGCGTACTCTCCCGGACAATGGATTAAAAGGTCCCTAGAACACACGATTTCTTCATTTAGAAAGTTAATTTCAGTGGCATAAATCAAACATATTAGGAGTGAGTGAGCTAAGATAGTGGAACCGCAGTGAATGTATCTCTCCAATGGCTAGCACTGTCATGTTGAACTCCGGTAAGGCTACCGGCAGTGATCGTGAGTGAGCTCCTTTTAACCAGTGCCGCACGAAGCTGATTGATGTATTGTAGCTATCTCTTATCCTGAGATCCGGTCTCCGACAAAATCATCACCGCCAGGTTCCGGACCAAAATGGGGAACATCACAATAATACAATATTATGCTCCGAACCCGACAATGTCTTGGCGAAAGACTCCTTCTACGAACAACTAAACGCCGTCCAGGGCGGAACACCTAAAGATGACATTATAATGGTTATGGGAGATTTGAATGCAAAACTGGGTACTGATAACAATGGTCTCAGGCATGTGATGGGGAGATACGGTCTTGGTGATCGTAGCAACAACAATGAAAGATTTGTGGAGTTCTACAACTTCCACCGTCTCTCCATAGGTCGTACTATGTTTGAGCATAAGAACAGCCACAAAATCAGTTGTTCCTCTGTTGATCGGCGCAGAACACAAAACCAGATCGACCACTTTACCATTAGTAAAAGATTCAAAAGTCGCCTTCTGCGAAATTAGATGGCGCCGAAGTTGGGATGGGGAGATATCATTAATTTAGGATAGATATAATGTTCCATTGCGCATGGCAGCCGTGCGGTGTCCTTGTGACCAAATCTAGGTGCCGCAAATTCGACACCGTCCAACTTAAAAATCAAGCTGTCGTACAGCGAAATAACGACCAACCCGGGTAGTGATTTCAACGAACACTGGGATGCCATCAAAACTGCGTACACTTACAGCGCAGATACCACATATGCCCTCAAGCCCGGATTGCCCGCTTAAGCCTCGGATATCAGACGCATCATAGCAGCGGATTGTTAAAAGATACGTTTAACTTCAGCATCAGATGACAATCGAAGTGGCATTGAGCTCTTTTACTGTCAAGAAGCTCATCGTAGTCCCATTGACGGGCTTTAGCAATCCACCTAGAAACTTAATCAGAGCATAAGGTTGATCTAGGACATCCGATGATTAATTTTTGCTGACTTTCAGTTGGCTGGCGTCCGGGGTATGTTTGTTTGGTCACGTGGTCACTCAAGATCTAGACCATATTGTCTTTGATATGTTGCCAGAATACAAGATACAATGGCCTTCTTGATTTCAATTGAGTCAAGTAACATACCTGTACTTTTAGCGCAAATAGCTTAACTTAATAATTAGCCCAAGTTAGAAGCGAAAAATAGGTAAAAAGAATCGTGTAGTTTTTGTAATTTGACACAATTGTAGAAGACAGTCCCCGCAATATGTGGTCAAAAATCCCTGATGATAGATGGTCCGGAAGTGCAGAAGAGAGGGGATCAAATTTTTTTTTCTCAGTTTTCCTTGATAATTTTGAAAACTAAGGATCATACAAAAAAATTTCTGAAGGCCGAATCAAAGTACATAAGACACATTTCCTACAAAACGACATTTCATATCGACTATAAAATGGTATATTATACTCTAGACCAGGGGTCGGCAAACTTTTTCTGAAAAGGGCCAGATTTTTAAAATTTTAAGCTGAGCGGGTCGGATAGCAAATTCGAAATGAAACTGCTTACCGTGTGCCAGCAGCCCTAGCCGTTAGCCGTATCGTATCTATTACGCCCAAATTCAATGACGAAATCGATATGTGTTTCTGCAAATGACCGCAAACCTGTATCGATTTCGTCAGTGTGAAGTAACGAAACACATAAGATATCATTTCTGATATAACTAGATGTAGACGAAATTGAATCGAAATTATGAGCAATGTAACTGCTAGATAGAAGAAAAAAAAACGGTTATTTTTTTCGTGTCGAAATTAAAGAGAATTCATGTAATTGCCTTATTTTTTGCATTGTTGTTATTGAGGGTGAGTCCTGAGTTAATTCCCCCTTAGTATGTAAAATATATCTGCACCATAACCAAAGCTTAACGCCGAATAACGAAAAACCGTATTGCCTAAAGTGGAAATCTATTTCAGCGCTCGTGCCCACGGCAAACTTTTCAGTTCGCAGAAAAACTAAATAGTTTAGTCAGAAAAATAGAACACACTGTATTTTATGAGACCTCGCACACAGCGATTACTAAATAGTTTAGTTTGCTGTGTGCGCGGTCTCATAAACCGCTGTGTGTTCTATTTTTTTCACTAAACTATTTAGTTTTTCTGCGAACTAAAAAGTTTGCTGTGGGCGCGAGCTCTCAGCGATTGAAATTCTTGACAAAGGAGACCGCAGTAAGATGTGAATCGCTACAGGCTAACATTGCTAGACAAATTGAAAATATGCTGTGTTTAAACCTCCGTATACAGGGTGACGGAAGCGAAATGTTCCACCCCCATTGATATTTCAGGTTAACATGTTGTTGAACTGAATTGCACTGGATAGTCATGTAAGAAAAACTGAGCTACTATATACCAGGCTGTAAGATTCAATAAAGTTCATGAACATTTCCAGATCGATACTCAAATAATATCGTTTATTTCAGGAAACACTTTAGTTTATTTTTAAACAATAAATTCATAACAAAAACAAATTACAAAAAACTATCACCAGTCCATCTAGCTAAAGCTGTCGAAATAGGCACAGTTGTATTACTATTTTACACCGCAAATGCCATCGGAAAACGTATTTGCTTCGTTACCTGGAATTGACGAAATCGATGCGAGTTTAAATTCATTTAATCGCATCACACGCATCAATTTCGTTACCGTCATCGTCATCCTGCAAGCAGTACAGAGTGGCCTGGTTGAAATTCAAGTTTCCTGCAAAGCTTGGTTGGTTTGATTTCATTCTGCATACAAATTTGGTATGCATGTGTAGATTAGCTTGACAGCGTGTCATTGCGTTGCCAGTCGAAACACTGTGGATTGAAGTCCGCGCCCTTACGGGACAAATCCTTTTTGTCTCCCAAATTCCATCTATTTTAATTAGTGTCTGAATTTATTGGACAAGGATTTGTACCGTGAGAGGCGCGAACCACAGCCGGTACGCAGAATGAAACCAAGTGAACCAAACTTTCAATGATCAGGTTGGTGTTCACCAGGACCTCGAAGCACCGTTTAACTAGTCTCAATAAGATGTTTTAATAAGAGTTTATACGTGCACTAACGCCTACATTAATATGTATCTACACAGATCGCAATCCGAATTAATATTTCGTTGGTGCAGGACGTAATGGCATGAAAATAGACTTAATATACGCTTGGCTAGATATCCATAGCAAGATCCTAGTGTTTAGTTCAAATACCCCACCACAGACTCTGTGATCGGTTTTTACCATATATTGCTATTTGGATTATTATTCCAATTGAGTCTCTAATGTAACAAATAAATTTGTTTTAAATTCAACTCAAACACACTTCGTTGTGATAAGCAAAAATCGATTTTAAATTATGTGTTTGTATAAATTTGAGTTTGTCATGTCAAAAACAATATTTGCTCGCGGGCCGAATGAGAACCAGGGACGGGCCGGATTTGGCCCGCGGGCCGGAGTTTGCCGACCCCTACTCTAGACCATAAAATATTATACTCAATTTACCCTTATCTTTGTGGGGCATAGCGCGTCAACTGTTCCATGTGGCCCAGTTGACGTTTCGTTGGCATAAACTCGTTTCGGAGAATGCAATTGCCAGCATGCACCTCCAGCTCCCCCATTTAGCCGCCTACTTGCGACAAGGCGGGAAATGCTGTGGGTTATTATTACGCCCCGCACCAAGGGGGAAAGACAGCACAAACATCAATGGCCACAAACGTCATCGTGGACGGAATTCGAACCCTAAACGTCGGTAGTCAGACATAAGACTGATGCCTCAACGCACTGAACTACCGGGCGCCCCTGATTTCCTCACAAGGAATACACAAGGATAGAATACAGTTATAGACGCGAAAATTTGGTCAAATATTTTGATTGAGATCTAGTTGGTTGGTACCGCAAAGAAGTGCGGTCTCACCAAAGGTACGCCTACCTTCCCTAAAAATATTAAATATTTTTAATATTTTCAAACATGCCAACGCCAACGTCCCACCGAATTAAAGTAGGCAAATCAAAATAACACAATTTTTTTCCTGTTTCTAGAGTGATGTCTAGACTAAAAAACCGAAATTTTCAAGGAAACTGGAAAAAATTGAATTTTAACCTCCTTTATCCCGCATTACCGGACCCTCTATCAGCAGCGTATGAAATGCTCAAAATGCAATAAAGCAGTATAAAAATTTGCACATTTGCTTGGCGGAATTCTGCCGCCTGTTCTATTCTATTCTACGTCTGTACCGTCTTTCAGCATTAGTTTGCGGCTGAGTTGGTTTCAAATCCTCTTCCATCGAATAAATTTCCAAAACTCGGTTCTTTATTTCTCATTTGAATGTGCAAACGGAAACAGTTCTAGCTATCAAAATCTCAGCAGCCCATATTAGCCGTTTGGAATTATTGTCCGATGAATTCTCAACTGCAGGATGGGTGCCGTTTAGTCTTTATCTATAGGATTGAGACATTGAGAAAACGGTGCTACGTCTTTTATTCTTATTGTGCTCCAATTTCATAAGTAAATAAAATAAATAACTGGCGCAACAGTCCAATTTAAACCATGGCCTCGAGATGAGTTAGCATCATCTCATTTCCTAGATCGTGACGGTCTTGTGCAGAGGTGTGTGATCAGCAACACGCTCAACCGAGTTATTTACCCCATAAATGGGTACTCATTTAACAGCTGAGTGGGCTCATAGTCCGACACGTCAATCCCCTTTTTTATCGAAAACTACCGCATTCAGTAGGAATCGAACCGGGCCCAGTGCGTAGAAGGCGAACGTGCTAGCCGTTGCGCCATCCGGACTACAATTCATAAGTAGTTAAATAATTATTTACTGGTCCGGCGTAATGGTTAGCACGTTCGTACACTATGCAACTCTTAAATGTAAGATATATCAAAGTCAGTACAGTCGAGAACGGATAAGTGCAAGACCCTTAAGTGCAAAAACAGCAATAGTGCAAAATATATAAAAACCCGGTGACTTTTCACCTATTTTTCATATAATATTGCCTATATAAGTGCAAAACGCATAATTGCAAAAAACGCTTGAGTGAAATGGATATGTAATGCAGGCCCATTATAAACACAAGCAATTTGCAACGGATGAGTGCAATATTTTACGCATGCCCGTAAAGGCCAGTAAAATTAAGTCAATTCTTGGGCCTTTGAGGAAATGATTATGAAAGATCTGGAAATTATTTTAGTCACTTTTATAGATCATACATAGGTAAGCTTGATTTTTGGTAGGTGAAAATCCGAGAAATTTGAACCTTTTTTTTAATATTTTCAAACCGTTGCCCCACATTGAAAAAATTTAATAGGGCGTAAATTAAAGGGCGTTGAAATCTGTGTCCAATGAACTGCTGAAAGCCGGATTTCGTTTCAACAGTATAGTATAAATCGATAGTCACAAAATGATAATTTTTCAGGCTTAGAAAAATTACATTTTGTCAACTTTCGAGCTCACAGATCTTTGAAACGGATGTTCCAAATGAAAACTGATTAAATAAAATCTGAAGATTTCAAGCCAAACAATTAAGCGATTTTTTCACGATGGCGGCGTCAGCGATACCATTTTAAGCTTTGTAAAATCGCCAACCTTTAATTAAAATGCAAAAAAATTACACCAGGTAGAACTTTGAAGTAAAACGAAAAATAGCCCGGGGAAATCAGATAAATTGTTTACTAGATATAGCTCCAAAAAATTAAATCAAAATGTGTTTGTTTTATCAGACTTTTCCCTAGTTTTCATCTAGATATCATATTAATTTTATTAGAAAGAAAAAAAATCTCTATTTTGTTATAAATAAAATCTGATAACTTTATGTAATCCTAATTTTAAATTTATTGAAAAAAAACACACTTGTGCACACATATTTTTATTTTCCAAAGCTATACAGCATACCCTTGTTGTTTGTGTAATGTGTGTAAGTTAACCCGAATAACCCCCAATTAACCAGCACCGCAGTACAAAAAAAAAACACGCCTAATGTAATATTGGGTTCACACTTGAGACCAGATCAATTCGACCGCGGAAATCAAGGTGTGATGAGTTTAAACTTGTACCTGACAGTTTAAGATCAAGTGAACTGGCCAGATTGAGCTGAGATCGAATGCTTTGGCCGCAGTGTGGACATTAAATATTTTGTGAAGATTAACTTGCCTAAAGCCTGCCCAATTGTTCCATTACTGGTTGTAATAGGGGGGCAAAAACTCCTCTTCCATAGTCCTCCGCGTGGGCGCCCCCTGGAACGGCAGTGGTCACTGACCATTGCCAACCAACGTCAAGCCGCCAGTGATGGCGGTGCGATGATTTGGTTGAGGTACCCCTGTGGTGTGGGGTGTGAAAAAAATACCACGGCATTTCCCTTTGAGGGACTGTCGTTAAAACCGACAATCAAAGGACAGGATGTGTATGCCAGCAACTTGCACTATCCGAAATCTTTATATGCTAACGAAACGTCAACTATGCCTCGGATAAGGACTGACTCAACGGTTACGACTTTTGGCTATCGTACAATGACAAAGATTGGATTCTGGAATGTGCGTACTCTCCTGGACAATGGATCAGAAGGTCCCCAGAACGCACGATTTCTTCAATTAGAGAGTGAATTTCTGAGGTACAAATTAAATATCTTAGGAGTTAGTGAGATAAGATGGTGGAACAGCGGCGAATTCATCTCTCCAACGGGCAGCACTGTAATGTTGTACTCCGGTAAAGCTACCGGTAGTCGTCGTGAGTCAGGTGTGGGGCTCCTTTTAACCAGAGCCGCGCGAAACTGTCTCTTATCCTGGGAACCGGTCTCTGACAGGGTCTTGACCGCCAGGTTCCGGACCAAAATGAGGAACATCTCAATAATACAATGTTATGCCCCTACTGAACCCGACAATGTCTTGGCAAAAGACTCCTTCTACGAAGAACTAAACGCCGTTCAGAGCAGAACACCTAAAGGTGACATTATAATGGTTATGGGTGATTTGAATGCGAAAGTTGGCGCCGATAACTATGGGCTCAGACATGTGATGGGGAGACACGGTCTTGGTGATCGTAATGACAACGGTGAAAGATTTGTAGAGTTCTGCAACTTTCACAGTCTCTTCATCGGTGGTACTATGTTTGAGCATAAGGACCACCACAAAATCAGTTGGTCCTCTGTTGATCGGCGCAGAACACAAAATCAGATCGACCATTTTGCCATTAGTAAAAGATTCAAGAGTTGCCTCCTGGACGTGCGAAACAAGAATGGTGCCGATATTGGGATGCGAAGAGACCATTATCTTATGATCGCTAATGTTCGATTGCGTATTGCAGCCGTGCGCCGCCCCAGAGACGAAAGATCCAGGCCCCGCAAACTCAACACCGCTCGACTAAAAAATCCAGCTGTCTTACAACAATATAATGACCATCTTGCGCAAAAAGCGGCTGAGATAACTAGTCACCCAGATAGTGACATAAACGAAAACTGGGATGCCATAAAAAATGCGTACATTGATAGCGCAAATACCATCCTTGGCCCAAACCCGGATTGCCGGACTAAGCCCTGGATGTCCGACGCTTCATGGCAGCGGATTGTTGAAAGAAAGGAGCTGAAAGTTCGTTTGACTGCAGCATCAGACGACAATCGAAGCAGCATCGAACTCCTTTACCGTCAGAAAGCTCGAGAAGTTCAGCGTAGTGTGCGACGCGATAAAAGAGTTTATGCCAATTCTCTTTTAGCGTCAGCAGAAGAAGCCGCTAGAAGTAACAACTTAAACGCCGTATACGGTGTCATCAAGGAGTTTACAGGTGGTCGTAACTCCTGCCAACATCCGGTGAAAGATAGTGATGGAAAGCTACTTATCTTGGAAGAAGATCAAATGAGGCGGTGGAAAGAACACTTCGCCGCGGTCTTGAACCGTGTAACCTCTGGTGAAGTTCCCCCTCATATAGATAATTTAGCTAACCATCAAAATGTGCGTATACGGTCCACTGCCCCGACTAAAGAGGAAATAGTCACTGCAATTATTGCACTAAAACGAGGAAAGGCCGCCGGACTTGACGGCATCCCTGCCGAACTTTATCAAGCAGCCCCAAGCGTAACTGCCGATTTGCTGCACCCACTTGTTGATAAAGCGTGGAATACAGAGACCTTTCCCACTGAGTGGAAGGAAGGTTTGATCATCAAACTTCCAAAGAAGGGTAGCCTCACAGACTGTAATAATTGGAGGGGCATTTGTGTGCTTCCTGCCGTTGCCAAGATAATAGCTAAAATCGTCCTGGAAAGACTAAAGGCCCACTTAGAAAGCACAATTGATGAAGAGCAGGCTGGCTTTCGATCCGGATTCTCCTGTGTCGATCACATTAACACCTTGCGAATCATCATCGTGCAATGCGCTGAATACGATTCTCCGCTTCACTTGCTTTTCATCGATTTCGAAAAGGCTTTCGATAGTGTGAACCGGGATTCTATATGGGCGGCCTTGCGCAGGAGAGGCATCCCTGAGAAGCTTGTGGCTATTATTAAGGCAACCTATGACGGCACGAAATGTCGCGTTCTGCATAAAGGTAAGGTGTCGGGGGACTTTGAGATTCGCAGTGGAGTTCGGCAGGGGTGCATCCTCTCACCGATCCTATTCCTCATTGTGATCGGCGATGTGTTGCATGCAGCCCTATCCGGACTCGACAGAGGAATTCAATGGACTTTGACATCTTATCTACAACATCTTGACTACGCTGACGACATATGCCTACTCTCCCACAAAATCATGGATCTGTCCGCAATGGCGTTAGATCTCGAGAGGGAGGCAAGCAAGGTTGGGCTAAAGATTAATACCAACAAGACCAAGGTTCTTAGCCCGCCGTTACGAAAAAGAAATCCGACACCTATTGCCATCAATATTAATGGGCAGCCTGTGGAGAAGGTGGACAACTTCGTTTACCTGGGTAGCATTGTTGCCGAAAATGGTGGTACGGAGCAGGACATCGCTCGTCGTATCAACCAGGCTAAACGCGCATACGGCATGCTGTCCAAAATCTGGCAGAGCAGTTATCTCAGCATCAAGACCAAGCTGGGCCTGTTTCGCTCCCTGGTACTATCAGTGCTTTTGTATGGGAGCAGTACATGGAAAGTTTCCGTAGGAGTTACCAGAAAGCTGCAAGTTTTCGTCAACTCATGTCTTCGTCGAATTTTAAGAATTTTCTGGCCCGAAACAATATCAAATGAAGAGCTAAGTCGGCGTACGGGTCAGATGCCAATCGACGAATTGATACGCAGGCGAAAATGGCAGTGGATAGGTCACACATTACGGAAGAGTGATAACTGCATTGCTATGCATGCCATGAAATGGAACCCCATTTCCAACCAAGGCCGACCAAGAGGGGGTCCTCGAATCACATGGCGTCGATCTGTGGCAAAGGAGTGTCAGGTACTGGGTAAGTCTTTTGGGGAGTTGCGCCCCATTGCCCAGAACAGAGTACGATGGCGCGCAGGAGTAGTTGACGCGCTATGCCCCGCTAGGGGTTAAGGCAAAGTAGTAGTAATAGTTAGGGAAGTTTTGAATTTTTGAAATATTGTGTGAGTTGGGGCATTGCTGAAAAATTCAATTAATAAAATGTGATTTTTTAAAGCCTTGAAATTATCAATTTGTGACTATCGCTTTCGACTATACAGCTAAATTTAAATTCGACTTTGAGCACTGCATTGGACGCAGAATTCAACGCTCATAAGTTAACATCCTATTAAATTTTTATATCCGAGGCACCATTTAGAAGTTACAAGAAAAGTATTAAAGAACGGTTCAAGTTTCTCTTTGTTCTTTCTGCGAAAAGCTAAGCTCATATGGGACTGTGCAAACACAGTTTGCATGTATGAAGAATCTACAGGAGGAATTGCAATTATTTTCAGATATGTACATATTTCCAAATAATTTTCAATAAAACCATCGAATTGATTCAATTTTACTGGGGCATCTCTGCTCAATATGTATAAAAATAATATAAGTGCAACTTCAGTTTCGTTACCAGAGGGGATTGCACTTAACCGTGGAAAAACGGGCAAGTGCAATCAATTTCGTTGTCCCTGGAGGTTGCACTTATCCGTTCTCGACGGTATATTAATAACCAGTTACTAAACCATAGTTCCTTATTTATTTACGCAAACATTAAGATGTACCCATGCTGATCACCATATCTTTCCACTACGATGACTACTCTATAATATTAAAATGAACTGAAATTTTCATAAGACATGAAAGCATCATTCTTTGAATAAAATAAAATGCATTAGTGAAATTGAACGAAGAGTGGCACATCTGCAAAAAAATGCATTAATTTTTCAAATATCAGAACAGTTAGTCGCACTCTCGACTAAATATCAGCACTAGCACTACACCACCCGTTCACCGTGTTTGGAATAATTTAATGGAATCCAATCTGTCCAAAATGTCACCGGGTACATTGCAAAACACCTTAGCTAGGTACGAAATACCTACAACGATATCAAGGTAATCCATTTTCAAAATCACCTCTGAACTCTTGCACTCCGAATTTTCATACATATTGGACCTGTCTTCCGAGCGGACATACTAACGTACATACGAGTACATACAAAGAATGGAAGATGTTGCTTCCTAAATGTACCACGTAGCTGGTGAATGTGTGAAGACTCCTGTTCTACTTCCTTGAGTGCATGCATAATGGGACAGCTCCTTGTTTGTTCTAGAAATCAGAAGGAGCACCCCAAAAGGAATCAGCCGTATAAACGGTTCTGAGACACAGCGGACCAACAGTTGATGGTGTGACATGCAATATGTTTAATTTAAGGACAAATTTATTCAGTATGTGTACGGAATGTGTGTTTGTAACGTGCAGAGGGACAAAATGGATAATATTTATGCATACGGGTCTGACTAAGTGGACTACAAGCATTGTAAGACTTTACAAATCGAGGCTTCAATGTGATTTCTTCGAAATGGACCCATGCTAGAGTAATGCAGTAAAATTGAGCAATAGCTGTCCTCTCCCATGGATCAAACCAGGAAGCGGTCCAATTGTCTCACCAAGTTTATGACAATGGTTATACTAAAATCTGGGTATCTATAAATCTGTATGAATTTGCCGGGGATATTTGTGACGTTACCATATTCTTGTTATGTACATTGTTTCAGACTTATATTTGGTATCCTTTAACCAGAAAGGGAATATTGTTTCAGGAGCGTAATGAGAAGCAATGACTTTCACATGACTGATTTTTAGGTAAACATAAAAGGAATCTCTTTTGCAGTCTTTAGGGTATGAAGGGAATGATCGTTGGTTTACAAGAGGCTGCCTGGGATTGCTCATGTATAAAACTTTGCGATTTCTACTTGGTTGAATAAGACAAAATGTCTGTAAATGTTACATAACAACATTTGAAGTTCTGAGATCAATGAGATTTGATTTTTTGTGGCTTTTGAAGCATCCTGATTCTTGCATTTCAAAAGAAATTTTATTTACATTTGAAAGAATAGAAAGCACATTTTATACAAATTTTAACATATCATTTTCTTTTATTTGTTTGTTTAAAAGAATTTGTGCTACTGATTCACCCAGTCGGAAAAAAAACAGAGTTCTGTGAAGTTAGTAACTCAAGATGATTTTTTATACCCTTCACGGATGTGATAGGGTATATTAACTTTATCATGAAGTTTGCAACGCAATCTCTGACCATTTATACTATACATGTATACATATTCTTGGTCAGTATGACGAGACGAGTCGATTAAGCTTTGTCCGTCTAATTCTGTACAAACTAGTCCCTCGGTTTTAAAGCTATCGAGCTGAAATTTTGTACAAAGCCTTATTTCTATTGTACGCTGTATATATGTCGGAACGGAATCGGATCACTACGTCATATAGCTGCCATAGGAACGACTGGTCCTAAAATTCGTCTTTATGAGAAAAACTTTTTTATTTTTAAAGATATTAAAAAAGAGTTTTGTTTTTTATAAAATAACACCTTATTGACTTTGCCTTTTAATTATTTTATTGCGAAAATTAAAAGAATTGGTGCGGATGTATTTTGACTAGTTCAGTCATCCTCAGCGAGTACATACTTATCAATACTTCATGAAAGAATTAAAATATATAAAATATGCAGCGGTAATCAACGGTTATACGGAACAATTGATCGACAACCTTGTTAAACTCAACTCCAAAAAGATTTCTATGAAGATGAAAAATAACTTAACAAGGGAGAAACAGCCCCAAAAACGAATATCGCTACCGTACATCCCCGAAATCACAAATAAGCTAAACAGCGCGTTCAAGAAACATAATTTCGAAATTGTTTATTCGAATACTAACAGTCTACGAAGCCATATTGTAAGTTAAAAGGACAAAACGGCCAAACAAAACGCATCATCAACACCCGCTTCAAAGAGCATTTATCCAGCATAAATAAAGGGCAAGCAACCAAGTCAGCTGTCGAACTACACGCACTCGAATGCAACCACCACACCTGAAGCACGGATAATCTGAGATTAATTAAACAGGTGAACGCATCATACAAACTAGGCGCGTACGAAAGCATCTACATGTTTCTAAACCGGAATATTTAAAAGAATACGTTAGAAGCACCTATACGGTCACTCCTAAATCATTTGAATTAGTGAATACTGTTTAATAATTAAAATCAAAATTTGCTGTAAAACTTTTTTCTTGTTTTTTCCCCTCTATTGTTTTTTCTAAACTGTCAAATAATTAACAAATGCACTTTTTTCACTTGGTATTAACCACTATATTTATTCTTAACTCCTGACGCGTTTCGCTCTTTCGAGCATCTTCGGAGGAATGGTCAAATAATTTTGAATGATAAAATATTTTTTCCCTTTTTCTTTTTCCTGTTTGATTATGCACTACATGATTTTTAATTTTGTTGTTTTTTGGCAGTAAATATGTACTCGTTGAGGATGACTGAACTAGTCGAAATACATCCGCACCAATTATTTTAATTTTCGCAATAAAATAATTAAAAGGCAAAGTCAATAAGGTCTTATTTTATAAAAAACAAAACTCTTTTTTAATAATTCGCGGACTTTGCGGTTTGATAATTTTTTATCGTTTTTAACAACAAAACTATTTTTAAAGATATCTTTTTCAAATTTCACACAAACCAATAGTGTCTTTAACTAAATCAGATTCCCAAATTTGGTTGAAATTGGACTACTTTATCAAATAGCTGTTATAGGAATGGCCCTTCCAAAAGCAAGTATTTGTTAGATTTTTTTTTATTTCTAAAGATATCTTTACCAAATTTCATATTATTCAATCGTATTGACTGACAAATCACATTCGTAAATTTGGTTAAAATCGGGCCACTATTTCATATACCTCTCATAGGAACAGTTAAATTGGACCAAGTTTTACTGCTAATTTCAAAGTGTCAAATGCACCACAAGTCAAAACGAAGGTATGATACCCCATCAAACCTTCCGGATGCTAGTTGAAGGCTAGCTTGTTTTTAATGCAAATGGCCTAATTCAGGGGTCGGCAAACTCCGGCCCGCCACTGGTTCTCATCCGGCCCGCGAGTTAACATAGTTTTTCATGTAAACAATTATATTGAAAAAACATACATAAATAGGTTAAAACAAAAATTTTTCGTCGAAATGTAATTTTCAAATACTCGCAAGTGTTGAAAAAATGCTCGCCTAATGGTAAACCCAACCACACTACTGGGCAATGTGCATTAGCATTTGCTTGGTGATTGGCAAGCGGTCGCGGTCGCAAGCGTAATTCGATGTCATGTGTGTCCTTGCGAATGATCATTCGAATATCCTCCAAATCATAATTCGCGAATTACAATTGGCAGAGCAAACGCAATTCCTTCTTATGCAGTGCCACCTATCCGACAAATTGTCATTGTCATATTCACTCGTTGCTATGCAATAGAAATAATATTCCCTAAGCGACATAAACAATATTTATTCGTAAAGTTCATCCATACAGTCTTCCCTATGTGCAATAAATTACAAAACGTCGCGTTTTCTGAAACATCAGTCATATATTTATCATATGATATACCGATGGATTAAACATGGAAGAAGCAGCATCAGAAGCTAACATCAGTATCTTAATGCTTGGCCCAGTGTATTTCAATCTGAGATCCATGCCATTGAGTACTGTGTCCACGGTGAGGTAATATCGTCTTTGTTTGAATTAGGTCGATCTTACTAAACGCCATCTGCGCGAATGTACAAAGTTACTTTGCAGAGTAATAATAAGGAAGATGAGTCGACAAACTTTACTGATACTGTCCAATTTCTGCTGTTTCTTTGAGTGGTCTATACTGAGTTCGATGTGACAGAGAAATCAGCATCCATGAAAAGTTGGCATTGAATAACATCTTCAAAGAAGACGAAAAACAGTTATCGTACCAAATGGGTCAGTGGTCAACTTTATTCCTTTTTCGTGGACTCTTTTAACCGTATTCAGTTGCGCGAATTTTGACAGACCTGAATTTCCTTCTTAGCTTGGCCTGTCATACAACAGTTCGAAGGTAGAACAATAAAAAAGTATAGTTGAGGGCACCGCAATAGCTACAAGTACCTATATAGGAGAAATGGTGCTCATTTTAGCGCGAATGGTGTAGATTAGTTGTGGAATTATTTGAGGTTTATTTCCTTACACCTTTTCTTAAT
Organism: Chloromyia formosa; assembly: GCA_964017055.1. Taxonomy (NCBI): domain Eukaryota; kingdom Metazoa; phylum Arthropoda; class Insecta; order Diptera; family Stratiomyidae; genus Chloromyia; species Chloromyia formosa. The sequence continues at coordinate 34,511,653 of OZ024816.1, read as the reverse complement.
AAAAAAGCACACAAAAAGGAGTTAGGGGTCATTCGATCAGAAGAAGCTACATTGTGGCTTCAGCAGTATGGCAATTGGCTCCATCTTTCTAAAACCACATTCCAGGGCGATTTTCGACTTCAATTCGCACAAAATTTTGAGAATGGCCTGATACCCCTCTCCGGTGATAGTCACAGCGTTGCCACTAGCATTCTGGAAGAACAATGGGCCAAATTTCTCGGGACGTTATTCCGCGCCAAACTGTGCACTTAAGGGGTTGCAATTCCGTCTGGTGTCGTCTGCTGAATTTTCTGTGATTCAAACTCTGCAATACTTTTTTTTACTTATTCACAAAGCCACTGGGTTGGAAGTCAGTCTGATCGGAATTAGACAATTGATTGGTGGTTTTCAAAATTAAGTTATACAATTTTGGAGTGCTATACGACTGTCAATATTCTTATGATAAATTTCTTTTGGGCCTCCCGGTATTAACGGAAACACCATTCCCTATAAATATCACGGTGAAAAAAATGTCAGAGCTTAAACTACTGTTACAAAAGTATTTTTTCGGATCTTAACGCAACTGCGCCCGAAACCTACATGATGACGCGAAGGAGTAAATGATGCGCTATGAATGCCCCAGAATGACCCCCACCCATGTTAAGGTAAACTATAGTAAACTCCATTTTACTGCATAATTGTTGTGCTTCCGTCAAACCTTCAATTAGCAGTGGGTTGACCAGCCCGGTAAGCAGCTATACTTTGGGAAGCCGGCCCGCGTACCCCAAAAATTTCAACGACCCGGCCCTTTTCGAAAAAAGTTTGCCGACCCCTGATTCATTGCCCATCATCGTAGGACCTCGTTTGCCCAGAAAAAAGTTTCTTTTGCCCACCCTTAGAAAAATTATTAACGAAATGTAGTAATTTAAGGTTGGGAACTTATAAATTCACGAGTTCCGATTTTTTACATTTTATGTGCTATTTCGTTTGCCCATCGTTAGCCCAGGATTGCCCAACCATCATTTTCGTTTGATCACTCCTCAATATTGTTTTGAATTTGAAAAACAAAATAATCTTTAAAAATTTAAAAAAATTAAAAACGGAAATTTGCAAAAATCACATAAACAACCCTTAAGTTGAATTTGGTTTACGCAAATTGTGTAATACATTTGCTCATCATGGGCCCATGTTTGTACATGACGAATTTTCGTTTGCCCACCTTTACAAAAAGTTACTAACAAAATAATTTTTCTAGGTTGGAAACCGCTAAACACACATTCCCGAATTTGGACAATTTTTTTTTTACGAAACACTAAACATAATTACACTAACCCCTAGCGCCACTCGCTATTTTCAGCCTACACAAGTACTTTCGTGGGGAAACTATGTAGGTCCACCGTGCACAAATGCGATTTTTAAGGTATTTGATTGAATAAATTATAACATATCCTTTTATAAAATAGATCAAAGACATATTATAAATGTAGGAAAATAATTTTATTAAAATTTGAAATATAAAAGCGACATTTGCAACATTAAGTAAAAAAGTAACTATTCAACATGTTACAATTGCAGTACATAGTTCAAAGTACAAATACTAAACGTCAACTAGGTATGCCTCGGATAAGGACTGAGTCAATGGTCACGACTTTTGGCTATCGTACAATCACAAACATTGGATTCTGGAATGTGCGTACTCTCCTGGACAATGGATCAGAAGGTCCTCAGAACGCACGATTTCTTCAATTAGAGAGTGGTTTTCTGAGGTATAACTTAAACAACCCAGGAGTTAGTGAGATAAGAAGGTGGAAGAGCGGCGAATTCATCTCTCCAACGGGCAGCACTGTATTGTTGTTCTCCGGTGGAGCTACCGGTAGTTGCTGTTAGTCAGATGTGGGGTTCCTTTTAACCAGAGCCGTACACAACTGTGCCTTATCCTGGGAGCCGGTCTCTGACAGAATCTTGACCGCCAGGTTCCGAACCAAAATGAGGAACATCTCAATAATACAATGTTATGCCCCTACTGAACCCGACAATGTCTTGGCAAAAGACTCCTTCTACGAAGAACTAAACGCCGTTCAGAGCAGAACACCTAAAGCTGACATTGTAATGGTTATGGGTGATTTGAATGCGACAGTTGGCGCTGATAACTATGGGCTCAAACATGTGATGGGGAGACACGGTCTTGGTGATCGTAATGACAACGGTGAAAGATTTGCAGAGTTCTGCAACTTTCACAGTCTCTTCATCGGTGGTACTATGTTTGAGCATAGCAACAACCACAAAATCAGTTGGTCCTCTGTTGATCGGCGCAGAACGCAAAATCAGATCGATTGTAATTAACCACCTGCAATGGACCATATTCTGCTAATGCTGCTTCCACCGGCAGATCTATGGCAGCACCTGATGAGTAAGGAACTGTCGGTGGTACGAAACCAGAGAGTCCCATTACGCCTGGACCCTGATGCGAACGCGAGGGTATGTGCGGCGTCCGCCAACCATTACTAAAAATCCTTATCGCCTCATTTTTTATCATTCCCCACTTTTACCTCCCCTGTTTGTGTTGTCTTCCCCAGGCCTATGAATTTAAATTAATACGTAAAGGATAGGGACAACGAGTGGCAAAAACCCCGTCTACGTCTCCCGAACTGAGCTACAGCAAGCATAGGCCGCTGCTTAGCTCCTTGAGGGGCCTTTTTCTTCGGCAGATGGCACGGCCCGACCTTCACGACCACTAAGCTACTTGGGTTCCGTCCCCACGAGCATCTTCGGATGCCCACCAAACCGTCCTTTACACGATCACTTTGCCATTGGTAAAAAATTCAGGAGTTAGCTCCTGGACGAGCGAAACAAGAAGGGTACCGATATTGGGATGGGAACAGACCATTATTTTATGATCGCTAGTTTTCGATTGCGTATTGCAGTTGTGCGCCGTCCTAGCGACGAAAGACCCAAGCGCCGCAAATTCAACACCGCTCGACTATACAATCCAAATGTCAGCAATAGAACGACCAGCTGAGATAACTAGTCACCCAGATAGGAACATAAATGAAAACTGGATTGCCATAAAAAAATGTGTACCATCCTTGACACAAACCCGGATTGCCGGAATAAGCCCTGGAAGTCCGACACTTCATGGCAGCGGATTATTGAAAGAAAAAACTGAAGACGATAATCGTAGCAGCATCGAACTCCTTTACCGTCAGAAAGCTTGAAAAGTTCAGCGTAGTGTGCGACGCGACAAAAGAGTTTATGCTTCTCTTTAAGCCTCAGCAGAAGAAGCTGCAAAAAGGAACAACCTAAACGCCGTATACAACGTCATCAAAGAGTCTACAGATGTTCTTAACTCCTGCCAACATGTGATGAAGGATATTGAAGAAGATCAAACGAGGCGGTGGAAAGAACACTTCGCCGCATTCTTGAACCGTGTAACCTCTGGTGAAGTTCCCCCTCATATAGATAATTTAGCTAATCATCAAAATGTGCGTATACAGTCCACTGCCCCGACTAAAGGGGAGATAGTCACCGCAATTATTTAACTAAAACGAGAAAAGGCTGAAGGACTCGATGGTATTCTTGCCGAACTTTATCAAACAGCGCCAAGCGTGACTGCCGATTTGCTGCACCCACTTGTTGATAAAGCGCGGAATACAGAAACCTTTCCCACTGAGTGTAAGGAAGGTTGGATCATCAAATTTCCGAAAAAGGGTAGCCTCACAGACTGTAATAATTGGAGAGGCATTTGTGTGCTTCCTGTTGTTGCCAAGATAACTGCATTCTCCGAAACCAGTTTATGCCGTCGAAACGTCAACTGGGCCACATGGAACAGTTGACGCACTACGCTCCAATTCATAGAGAAATCATTAACACCTTGCGAATTATCATCAAGCAATGCGCTGAATACGATTCTCCGCTTCACTTGCTTTTCAGCGATTTCGAGAGGGCTTTCGATAGTATGAACCGGAATTCCATATGGGCGGCCTTGCGCGGAAGAGGCATCACTGAGAAGCTTGTAGCTATTATTGAGGCAACCAATGACGGCGCGTAATGTGGATAATGCATTAAGGTAAGTTGTCGAGGGACTTTCAGATTCGCAGTGAAGTTCGGTAGGGTTGCATCCTCCTACCGACCCTATTCCTCATAGTGATCGGTGATGTGTTGCATGCAGCCCCATCCGGATTAGACAGAGGAATTCAATGGACTTTGACATCTTATCTACAACATCTTGACTACGCTGATGACATATGCCTACTACTATCTCGAGAGGGAGGCAAGCAAGGTTGGGCTAAAGATTAATACCAACAAGACCGAGGTTCTTAGCCCTAAACTGCTATCAATATTAATGGGCAGCCTGTGGAGAAGGTGGACAACTTCGTCTACCTGGGTAGCATTGTTGCCGAAAATGGTGGTACGGAGCAGGACATCGCTCGTCGTATCAACCAGGCTAAATGCGTATACGGCATGTTGTCCGAAACCTGGCACAGCAGTTATCTCAGCATCAAGACCAAACGGGGCCTGTTTCGCTCCCTGGCACTGTCACTGCTTCTGTGTGTTAGCAGTACATGGAAAGTTTCCGTAAGAGTTACAAGAAAGCTGCAAGTTTTCGTCAACTCATGTCTTCGTCGAATTTTAAGAATTTTCTGGCCTGAAACAATATCAAATGAAGAGCTAAGTCGGCGTACAGGTCAGATGCCAATCGACGAATTGATACGCAGGCGAAAATGGCAGTGGATAGGTCAAACATTGCTTTGCATGCCATGAAATGGAACCCCTAACCAAATAGTATAGATTTCACAAGAGTTATCACTCCATATAAGTTTCTCCTCTGCCAGGAGATTTGTATGTATTGACAAATTGTATAAACATAGTATAAACTACACAGTATAGATACACAAGAGAATCAATACATACAAATCTACCGCCAGAGGTGGAGTCAGCTTTCTTGTAAAGTCTATACAATTTGTCAATATATACAAATCTCCTGGCAGAGGGGAAGTTATATGGAGTGATAACGCTTGTAGAATTATCAATCCTCTTTGCCCTAACCAATCGCAAGTTCATTTTTGTGGTACCGTCACTTCTATCTATACCCCCAAAATGAGCATTCATTTCGTGGGCTAACAAATATAAAGCACGAATTGCAGAGAAACAAGTTGACATTCAACCAATTCATTTACAACTCTAATCAAGATATGATCCAATACGAGACTTGGAACATAGACCGGTCAGTTGTTTTGCTTGGAAATATACCTTTGTTCGTTTGAAATGAGCACGGCTAATGTTAATTAGAACAAAGTGGAGCATTTTATGCAGCTGACTGCTTTTGTGCAACGATATTTGTAGCAGTCAGTGCGTGTTAATTTAGTTACCTTCTACGACAAGCCAGATAAAAACAGTCACATGTTCTTAAGCCAGAACCCGACGTCTCGGGCTGTTGCGCAACGATGATGATGTTCTTACGTATCTTATCACAACTTTTATTTATTTGCAGTACTAATAACTTCTAATCTCGATAACGTCAATTTTAATTTAACTTTTCACTGCGGCATAATTTTTTATTAAAGTTCACTCAACGGCTGAGCAGCTGAGATAAGCACATATTTTAAACACTGTGCTCATATTATCTTCATCCTGAAAAGTGTCCTCTTAAGAAAATAAACATTCTTTAATGGCACTTCTTCGCTGTGCACTCTTAGTATACAATCTTCGCTTCATCATTGTCTTAATGGCCCATTTTCTCCTGTTGTCGGGTATATGTGATAATATCGTTGTGCATCGATGGAATCTTTTAAAAATAAAAAGGACTTTTTCTTTTAAAGAAAATCTTCTACCGTCACATCTAATTTTGCACTGTTCTCAGCTCTTCATGTTGTCCGGCTTTGTTCGTTCTGTCACCGTGTTGGGAGAGGCTGGACAGAAAAAATTGAAAATTTATTTCAAGTGTAATAAATTTTTCATGTCCAACTTGGACAAAATTGGCTTTAAAGTTGTACTTGGCGCGCCGTTACCATGCAGCTTGCCCTATAGTACCCAATGCCATCCTACCACTGCCAAACCCTCCAACTTGTGTATATTATTCCTTGAGATTGAGAACATTAATTATTTCACGGTCCAGTTAGCACTTTTCTCATTGTATTTGGAAATGGATCACAGTATCACGAAATGGTGGCACTGCTGTCTAGATTGGAGCTGGTGGTGATGTTGGTGGTCGAATGAAGGCGCAAAAGTTTTGGCCATTCTTTCTGGGTGTCAGGATAATCGCTTTTCGATTATAATGAGGCGTGGAGATATTTAATTGGACAATTCTAAGCCGGATTCGTACTTAGTACTAATAAATCTGGTTCGTAATCAAATTTTAAAAATTTTTCATCCGTGATTTTAAGTCGGCTTAATTTACTTTATGGCGGATCAATTAAGTTTTTCCTCGAACTAGGTATACTGTTGTGAATGCTTTCGATATTGGAGGTGCATGTTGGCAACGTCGTCCGAAACTGGTATGTCCCACTAGGGGTTAGGGTAAATGACTACATGCTTTCGATACTGTGAACTCGATAAGAAAAATGTTCATATGATTTAAAAAACGTAAATTAAAAAAAAAACTGACTTCAAAAAATAGATCATTCTCTCCTAAGGTAAGGACTATTCAAAATAAATTAAAAAATTAGTTAAAACATATTAAACTTTCTGGAGGGCAAAATACCTCTTGGTAGTCCGGATGGCGCAACGGTTAGCACATTCGCCTTCAACGCACTGGGCCCCGGTTCGATTCCGGGGATTTACGTGTCGGACTATGAGCCCACTCAGCTGTTAAATGAGTACCCATTATGGGGTAAATAACTCGGTTGAGCGTATTGCTGATCACATACCTCTGCACAAAAACCGTCACGATCTAGAAAATGAGATGATGCTAACTCTTCTCGAGGCCGTGGTTCAAATTGGACTGTTGCGCCAGTTATTTATTATTTAAAATACCTCTTCCACAGTCCTCCTCGTGGGCGCTCTCTGGAACGGCTAACCAAGCCAACCAAGTTTTGAAGCTCAGGACATTTGGTAGAGGCACATAACCATGATAATCCTGAATGGCAAATACCACCAGTGCGTCTCAGGAAGTAGGCGAACGTTGGAGATGCAACATAAATGCGAAAACACCAACACGTCATCCCCAGCTGAAAGATTATTAAATAACGTGCGATCAAAAGCACCATTGGAGAGCTACCTAAAATAGCTTCCGGCAACTAGGACACCTAAAGAAGCAACCCTTCCCCTAAGATTGGGTATGTGGGCTTGTAACATGAGTACCGGAAATCAATTTACACTCGAAACATTAAACGAGCCCCGGATACCCCGGACTAATTCACCGGCAACAAATTTGACCACAAACAACGGACTAAGATCGGTTTTCGAAACGTTCGGGTGGGGCGGGTGCAGTAGTGCGAGGCTCACTGAAGTCGAATGGGAAATGACCGCATATAACATCGAGTGCAGTAGTGCGAGGCTCACTGAAGTCGAACGGGAAATGACGGCATATAACATCGATATACTAAGACTGAGCGAAACAAGATGGCCTGGAGCGAAAACGCCTTTATCACCAAGCTCCCAAACAGTTCTGCTCTACTCTGGAAATGAAGACGATGCGTCACCTCAAATGACATGCGTTGACTGGAAGCCCATCTCTGACCGTATCATCACAGCCAGATTCAAATCAAGGGTTGGAAACATCTAAATAATTCAGTGCTACGCCCTGACTGAACCAGCGGATCAATTAGCTAAATGCCAACCAAAACTCAAACTTATTCTTTGGTGTCGTGGAATTTGACCCAGTCGGAGTCATACCTCAGTTCCTACGCAAGTCACAAAGTTGCACTTCCGCTCCCCGCGACAGCTTGCACAGTACTGAGAATACGTGGGAGTGCGTTATTGTGGCTTGAACATTAAAAGAGTTAGAGCCGAAATTGTTCAGCAGTGGGTCAATTTTGACCCACGATACCAGTTAAGGGTTAAGCTAAGGGGGTGGGAGTTAGGAGAGAGGTCGCAAAAAGGTAATTTTTTAAAGAAAAAATTAATAGTATATTTCTTAAGTGAGCCTAAGCGGAAATGCTAATCCTTTAAAAATATCATAGGCGCGAACCCAACTTTTATATCAAACGTAAGAATATTTACCATTATTACATACGTACATATTAATTGCATCGACCCCTTTAGGGGCATGGGTGCGTCAACATCTCTAGCATTTCTATGCTTTGTTGACGATTCGGTAGCATGTCTACTTTTCAGGATTGCAGTTGCAAGCATGCACCTCCTGTCCGTGCCGTCCTTATACTTACAGGCTCGGAGCAGTGTGGGAGTTCCATAAGTACGTACAGGCATTTTTTGTTCACACGGAGACTCGAACCTCCAAGCTTCAGATGTAGCACGGCGTGCATTCATTAAATTTTTAAATTTTGAATAATGAAGGATCGTCAATTTTTTGCAAAAATGTAAATGTTTGGGGTGAAATCATCATCATCGTGGCGCGACAGCCCGACGTCGGGCCTTGGCCGCCAGGATCGTTGTCCTCCAATTATCTCGGTCACGTTACCGCGTCCTCCAATCTTGGAAGCCCAGTGGCTGCTCGGCGTCCACATATACTGAGCTCTCCCAATGAGATCTCGGTCGTCCTAGCAGTCTCGCTCCGTCAACTCGTTTTGCATTCATCACTCTCTTTGGCATGCGATCATCGTCCATTCTTTGGACATAGGCAGGGCACGTACAACGAATGGACTTTCAAAATTGGAGGACGCGGTCACGTGATCGAGATAATTGGAGGATAACGATCCAGGCGGCCAAGGTCCGACGACGGGCTGTCGCGCAACGATAATGCAAATAAAGAAGGTTCTGTTGTCCTGAGGCGCATCTGCGACAGAACTAAAATGCTACCGAGTGGTATTTAGAAACACCCAAGGAAGCTATTTACCGAATTTGATTGAAATCGTACCATGGGAGAAGGCCAAACGAAAGGAATGCACTTTCATACAAAAGACCTGGGCATGAAACTTTATGATTTGAACAGCACACAATGTTCCGTTAAATTAATTGAAATTCAGAAGGTCGTCACCGTATTACACTTAGAGTCACCCAAGGAGATTAAATACCAAATTTGGTTAAAATCGGACCACGGGAACTACCGAGTCAAACGAACTAACAAACGAACATACAGCACTTATCGGGCTATATGCTCGTCCATTTATGAATACTCGTATATGAAACCGGCCAAAAACTAACAAGAACTTGACGTTTTTAAATTTCTCTTTCGAAACAGACACAACAGTTCGTTTTATGAAATTATTAGCTACTCTTCATCGCACAATTATTCAATAAAATTCCAATTTTTTGAAGTTAGTCCGGATATGAAGTACTCGTCTCTTGAAAAGGACTTGAAATGCATTTGTGCGAAAAAAAAAGTTCGTTTGATATCATATGGTGCTACCGGCTAAATTGCAATATCCTGACTTAAATTGATTTTATCACGCCTCTATCAGGTGCTTCGTTGAAGCTTTTTACACTTCGTAACCCCTAAAGTGAACAGCACAACCAATAAATATATCTTCCACAGGATGATTTTCCTAGATATGGTTGTTGTTGGCGATGCTGCTGCCGTTCACAGTTGGCTTTTTCGTTGTTGCTGTTTACGTAGATATACGAGTACTATACGCTTATAGTTGAGCAGCACTTTAACAGTGTTTCAAGTCGCCATTCATCATGGATGGTGATAGTTGATCGCTTCCTTCGTCTTTTCGGAATGCTCGATATGAGGTGTTTCAAGTATGACGAGGATACATTATATTGTGTGTGTTCCATTCATTTCAATATTCTTGACATGTCTTCCTTTCTGGATGAGCCTTAGTCGAGTGGAATACCGAAAAGCAATAAGTTGCCATTCTTGCCGAATTCAACAGCGATTCAAGTTAGCTGAAGATGATTCTTCATTATTTACTTCTTGATTTTTCCTTAACAGAGGAGAGGACTTGTGGAAATGTGCACTTTTTTTTGTCGTTCTTATATATGTACATACATATACGAATATGGGTGAATGTATTTTACGGAAAGGACACAGATTTATGTAAATGTATGATTTGGGAGTTTCAGGTTCGAGCCCCGATGTTCGTGGCCATGCATTCTCCGAAACCAGTTTATGCCAACGGAACGTTGACGCGCTATGCCCCACAAGGGGTTGAGCCAAATTGAGAGAGATGATTTGGGAGTACAACTTCTACTTCTATTCTACCATAACAGACTAAGAGCCGGCTGCAAAATTTTGCACCTATCTATTAGCGAGATGAAATATACGGCAAAGACTTGTAAGAACATTGTATTTAACGGAAAGGCACCTGTGCCAGTCATCATCCTGGGCAGAGCGGTTAAAACAATGGCACTTCCGGTACGAAATGCACTTTGAAAAAATACAATACCGAATTTAAATTTTGAATCCAGTAGTATTTGGTTGTTTGTCAGAAGTGTGACGAATAAAAATTGCGTGAAAATGGCAGAAGTAGGCGAGCTATCATTCGAGGATAAAGTATGTATATACTATATGATTCGATTTCAATTAAAACATTGCTTCAAAATGTATACTTGCATCGTGAAGAGCAAATAAGTCATATGACAATTCGACGAAGGTTAGAGGAAGCGAATAAAAAATGTTATGTAAAAAGTAAGATACACTTTATAAAAGAAAAAAATAAAGTCCGCAGACTGGAATTTGCAAAAGAATATATTAAGAAGCCTGTAGACTTCTGGAAAAACATTCTGTGGACAGATGAATCAGCGTTTTCGTTAGATGTATCATACGGCAAAGAATATTATCATACCACTCCTGCTTTAAGCAAAAAAACAACAGCGAACCATTCCTTTTCGCCAGCACAATGGCGGTAAAATAATGGTCTGGGGTTGCATCGCATACAATGGTATAGGAAAACTGGTTCAACTTAAAGGAAATGTTACCCAGTTTGTCTATTTGACAACTGTTAATGATAACGCCTTCCAGTCAGCCAAGGCCTTGACTGGGAAGGACTTCATACTGCAGCAAGATAACGCTCCTATCCACAAAGGTCGTCTTATTACTTTATTTTTTAGCAAAATTCAACAAGAGCTTCTACCTTGGCCTCCTCAGAGCCCGCCCTGATAGCACAAGAGTGATGTATCATAATATTGATATTTTTTTGATACCACTTGTGATGTTTTTATATGGACGATGTCCGCATTTTCAGCGTTCTGATTGGTCGACATTACCGAAAGGGGAAATTGACATTGATGCTTGGCATTTATGATATATCGAAAGAATAAATCGGACGTTACATCCAGCTAATATAACAGCAGCTGACATAAGAATTCTACGTATTGGCAAGCCTAATTCTGGAAAATGCAGACCAATTAAAGTTGTGACCTCAAATTCGAGTCTTCCACTTCAAATAGTCAGGAAAAAAAATGATACAACTCTAAAAAATTACTTCAGGGACAATAATATAAATATATCTATGGACCAAACACTTCGCCAAAGGGAACATTTGAAGTCATTAAGAAATACGTTAAGTGACGTTAAGATTACTGATCCGGATGCCACAATCAAGTATTTGAATGGTGTCCCCCGCATTATTCGAAGCCGAGCTGCAAAAAACTAAACATCCCATTAACGATATATTATCAAAACACTCGCGGGATTTGTTCGAAACTAGAAGAACTGCGGACTTCCCTAGCAACATCTCATCACGACGTAATAATCTTAACTGAAACCTGGTTAAAACCAAGCATTTTCTCGCCCGAACTGGGATTTTATAATTACAAAATATTTCGACTCGATCGAAATGCGCGCACATCTGATAAACAAAAAGGTGGTGGTGTACTCATCGCTGTCAAAAATTCAATCAAAGCGTCTGAGATAAAGTATCTACATCATGATGTTGAACAACTTATTGTATGTATTCAAACCGGACGTATGAAATTAATCGTATCTACTGTGTACCTACCACCCGATTGTTCACCTGATAACTACTATAAACATGCTAAAGAAATTCTCCACTGTGCAAACATCTATCCAAACGCCAAATTTATTGTGACCGGAGATTTCAACCTTCCAACTGTAAACTGGAGTCAAGGGTCGTGGACGCAAAACAATACGAATTTAAAAAGTTCGCATATTATAGATTCCTTTTCTTTCTTAAATTTTCAACAGTTCAATCATATTTACAACCAAAACAATAATTTATTAGATCTGGTTTTCTCAAATTGTAATGAATTAATTATTTCGTCTAATCAACTACCATTTGTACCGATAGATAGCTACCATCCAGCTTTGGATATTATTGTAAATACTAAATTAACAAATTTCGGTAAAGACAGACCAACGACAGTTACATTTTTGAATTTTAAACGCGCTGACTATAACAGCATTAATGAAGCACTAGCATTGATAAATTGGCAAGATTTAGATCATTTGACTTTGAACGAGGCTATATGTGAATTTTATAATATTGTAAACGACATAATTTACATTCATGTTCCTGTTGTACAACGGTATGTGGATAATTTTCCAGTATGGTTTTCATTAGAGCTAAAAAATTTTATCCGCGATAAAAAGCAAGCTCATGCACGTTATAAAAATACTGGCAGTTTTAATGATTATAAACTTTTTTCTGAACTTAGAGCTGCTTGTAAAGTCAGATCGAAAATTGATTTCAAATTATACAATTATAAAATCGAATCAGAGATACCACATAATATGAAATATTTTTGGAGGCATATAAATTCTTGTAAAACTGAAACTGGTTTGCCAGATGAAATGCATTTAGATGGAGTATGGAGCTCTGATTGTAATGTAGTCGCTAATATGTTTGCAACTAATTTTGCGAAAGTATACAGCGAGGAAGTCAATACTTATAATCCCCCTTCACTAAACCTTATGATTAATCTGTCCACTATCTCAATAGATTTCGATTCCCTTGAAGAGAAATTACTTACGCTAGATGTCACCAAAAGCCCTGGACCAGATGGTATTCCACCAATATTTCTAAAATATAGTGCTAGAAGTATAGCTCGTCCACTCCTTTCATTGTTCAACCGATCATTAGAATCAGGAAACTTCCCAAATATATGGAAATCTAGTTATATAGTACCTGTTTTTAAAAATGGTGACAAAAGTGATGTTCGTAATTACCGACCAATTTGCATTCTATCATCGATACCCAAAATCTTCGAGAGCCTTGTTACTGATCAAATCACGCCTATTATCCGTCCCGTCATTATACATAATCAACATGGTTTTTGCTCAGGAAAATCGACTACGACTAATCTCCTCTCATACCATAACTACATTTGCAATTCTTTTGCACGTTTTCAGCAGGTTCACACAGTGTATACTGATTTTACAAAAGCTTTTGACACAATTAATTTTGACCTATTGTTCAGAAAACTAAAAAATATGGGACTGCATGGTCCACTGCTATCCTGGCTAAATGATTATATAAGAGAGAGAACTTTCCTTGTTAAAGTCAAAAACAAATTGTCAAATCAATTTTCGTCAACATCTGGAGTACCTCAAGGGTCTCATCTTGGCCCTCTCTTATTTTTAATATTCATAAACGACATCAATCTTATTTTTGAAAACGTTGAATTTTTACTATTTGCTGATGATTGCAAAATTTATAGAGCGATTTCATCAATAAGTGATATTGAAATCTTACAATCCAATTTAGATAACCTTTATAGATATTGTGTCGATAATAGCCTAAAGCTTAACACGGATAAATGCCAGTCAATGATTTTTAATAAAACAAGAACAGTTCATCAACATGTTTATACTATTAATGCTACTCCTTTAAAGACAGTTGAGACAGTAAAAGATCTGGGAATAACTTTTGATACCAAACTTAATTTTTTACTACATATTGAAATGATTACCGAGCAGGCCAGGCGCATGTTGGGCTTCCTTATTAGAAACACCAGACATTTCTCCAATATAAATACTCTAAAAACATTGTATTTCACTCTAGTCAGAAGTAAACTGGAATACGCATCGGTATTATGGAATCCGCATTACCAAAGCCATTCTGATAAACTCGAAAAAGTGCAACATAAGTTTTTGAGGTACATATATAGCTTATAGAACTCATGTTACACGTCAAAATATCGATTATGCAAATATATTATCTATGCTTAATACACACACACTAGATGCAAGAAGAACTTATAATGATGCCATGTTTCTATATAACTTGCAAAATAACAATATCGATTCTCCTGAACTTTTGCGCCAAATTTCCTTTAGAGTACCTGCAATTAACACTAGATCCAATGATTTGTTTCAACTGCAAATCTCTAGAACGAATTATCTTCAATTTTCACCTATCGAAAGGCTTAAGATCATTGGTAATAAATTATCCACAAGTGTCGACTTTTTTAATGACAACAGTAACATATTAAAAAATGCTTTGCTAAATATTTAGTTATATTATAATGTAAACAGTTAGTAAAACATTGCTTTAGACATACATTAGAATAAGTAATGAATTTTATTGTTTTTTTTTGTAAGCATTTAAATTGTGAATTTAAAGGACTTTTTGTCCGTTTAATAAATAAATAAATAAATAAAATATCAAACCTACTGAATGAACATAAATGCAACTATATCGATTAATCTTCGATATAATATCGAAGACTTGCATTGGTACTATAATGATGATTGTAATCAAAAATAATACATAAAGCATTCGCAATGTTTGTTACACTCGTGTTATTTGGGTCATATCTGCTCCTTCCTACGAAATTTCCTAAGAAATAGTACATGTCGATACCTTAATGCACAACAGTGCCAAGTCCATTTTTTCCAATTTTGAGAAAATGGTATCATTGGATCCGTTGTGAAGTTCTCCATCCAGTCCATAATGTTCCAAGTCCATTTGTCGGTCTGGGTCTAAGATAAATCACATTTAAAAAAATGCCATCTCCAAGGTGGATCGGGTATTTTATGCACAAAAATACTAAATCCAATGAATTGAAAAATGCAGAAATTGTACCTAAGTGTTCGTTTGTGCCAAGTCCGTACTTGGAGTATTTGTGTATGTAGGTACTTGATTTTGCGGTAACGGGTGTCAAACTTAACGGTCCAGGCTTGTTCACTCATTGTTTGTGGGAAAATATCACTACAGTTCGTTTAATTGACAGAATTGGACGTGTGTTTTGTTTAAGAATTGGTCGCGAAAATACGATAATTCTGACCAGTTTCAAATCCAGAGGTGAAAGGTTGGTGCACTTTGCCCTAAAAAGCGAAGAAAAATTGAATCCACGTGAAGGTACGCTACGCTATGTTCAAAAATTATTAAAATTGTTTATGTCGCGTTAGATATTCAAATCATACAAGCTGTCGATGAGGTACAAGAGGACTTCGACTCTCACAGCTTCTATACTGTTGGGGCTGAAGTTAAAACTTTTACGGTTCTACAAAACTGTGGTGATTCAGGTTCGCACATGGATCAAATCAATTATACTTTACGCTTTGAACCTTACTTTTAAAATTGAGTCCACAAATCTAGTTGTAGATCTCGACCCAAGAGATTTGAATGATGATTCGCCTTCAAAGAGAGAAGGAGGTAAGCACGTATTTAACAAAGATCCTGACTTCGAATCTGCATCCACTACTGGATCACACAGTGATGATGCAATAGATGGTAATTTTAACATTGCGATTTAAATCAGTAGTGCTCTGATGAAGTGGTTCTTATTCTAGTATTTGACAACCAAAATATAGAAATGGATGCCGCTAGGTCTGATGGCTCGAACGTAGTTGAAGATATTCACACCACTGCCAATGAAATCCCGTTTGAAACTCCTAAACGATCGAGGAAAAGGTTAGCGGACCCTGGTAACTGGAAGAGGAATGTAAATAAGAAAAATCGATTGACTATGTTGATGCAAACAGCCGAATTAAACCTCCAAAAGCTGTAAAACGGATTGATTGCAACTGTAGATACAAATGTTTCCAAAAATTAACCCAGGAAAATCATTAGAAAATTTTTGACGATTTTTACGGGCTCGCTGACAGGGAAAGACAAATGGATTTTTTTTGTCGCTATGTCAGCGAACAATCAGTGGCACGAAAACGAAAACGTATTGCTAATTCTTGCGTGGGAAAAATCGTGAGTAGGGTATATACCTTACCAGGGGGAACTGGAGATAATGTCCGTGTATGTAGTACTTTCTTTTTAAATACTTTTGGAGTTTCAAAATCAATGCTAAATATTGCATTGAAATCTAAGAGCTCGTTCGGTTCATACATCGGTCATGACCTTGGAATTGGGAGACCCGCACCGCACCCCAGAATTAGTTGTTCATCGTGTGCAAGCATTTATCTCCGCGTTTCCAAAAGTTCCGGCGCACTACTGCAGGAAAAAGAGCAGTCGTCTCTACTTGGCCCCCGACATTAATATACCCACACTGCACCGTTTGTACTCAGAAATTCCAGTTAACCCAAAGGTCCCAGAGTGTGTATTCCGATTAATATTTAACCGCTTTGAGCCACCCTTGTCTATTTTTATTCCGAAAAAGGACCAGTGTTCAAAATGCAATGAGGCAGAGCGCACCCGAACAACCGCCACCGACCAGGGCTACATCAACCATATAAAACGAAAGATTGAAATACGTGAAATGAAAGACGCTGACAATAAAAGTGCGGTTGATAATTCAAGACTTGTATATGGGAGTTTCGATCTTCAGGCGATTCTGCAAGTTCCTTTCGCAGGTGACAGCCAAATTTATTATAAGAGAAAATTATCACTATACAATTTTACAGTGTATGACTCAACAAAAAATGGAATTTGCTATATGAGGGATGAGACCAACGGCAAAAAGGGCAGTGCAAAAATCGGAAGCTGTTTACTAGCCTACATAACATGTTTGGATCCACTCGCTGAGCTCCTGATATTGTATGCAGACACTTGCGGAGGGCGGAATCGTAATCAAAACCTGGTTTCCGTACTTTTTTATGCGATGAATAAAAAACTCCCTTCAAACCTGAAAACACTGGACATTAAGTTCATGGAAAGTGGACATAGTTATCTCGAGGCAGACTCAATCCACGCTACCATTGATAAAAATCGAAAACACAAACAAATTTGTACTCCAAATGAATATAAACTTGTGATTGAAATTGCCAGGAAAAAGCCACGCCCTTACGTCGTGCACCAAAGGAATTCCTGCATGGTGTGTGACTTGGAGAAGTTGACGAAAACCATAATAAAAAATAAGTCCAAAGATACAAACAAAAATGAAATAAATTGGCTCCAAATTAAATGGTTTCCTTTTATGAATAACAGCTCTTCGGTACTGTTTAAATATTCTGTAAAAGATAGTTTTCGTGAGCTAGTAGTGAACCAAAATTCGATTAATTGGACTTGAATAAATTGTCGGCCAAAATACAATAAAAAGCTACCGATTTCACAACAAAAATGTTTGTTGTTTGAGTTATATTATAACACAAATATCATGAATATAACTAACATTGTGAATGCTCCATATATTTTCTTTATAAAAACAAATATTTTTTTTTTGTTTTTTTTTTGACATTTATTCAATTTATTTTTAGTTCTTAATTAGAATAGCTCTGGTTTTTATTAATCGGAACGTTGATGTGCTGAAATATCAATGCGGATTCACACAATTCCTCAATTTCATGATGACAGAGTGTTGGTTAACGCCGATCGCTTTTGTGCATTGAAACTCTCCTTAATCATTATTGATGGTAGGTATCAATAAATTGTCAATGTCAACTCAATCGCAATGAGGGATAATTATTGAAGACTTATTGATACTCCAGGATCAATGCCAAAATCTTATCTGCTATCAATGCGGAATCAGTACAATTTTTTGATGACAGAGTATTGGTTATGCGGATCGTTTTTGTGCTGATTCTGCATTGAAACTACACTTTCTAATCATTATTGATGATAGGCATCAACAAATTTCCAATGTGGAACCAATCGCAAAGAGGGGTAATTATTGAAGACTTATTGATACTCCAGGATCAATACCAAAATGTTATCTGGGCGGATTTGAACGTGATTGCGAACCTTTGGCATTACGTAAAGCACCAGAACAAACATGAAATTGGGAAATCGCAATAAGCTGCCTGGAACGAAATAATTGAAATTTGGAACAATATTCCCAAGGAAATAACAACGAACTTAGTGGAATTAGTTCCAAGACGACTGCAGGCCGTAATTAATGCAAAAGGAGGCAGCACTCCATATTAAATGTCAAAAAAGTATGACTTTTTCACTTTATTTTCGGTATTTTCCAGTATTACACATGAAGTACAAATAATTTTGTGAATAAACTTTAATGGTACAAGTAATTTTGTGAAAATGTTTTTTGCTTATAACTCCTTTGGTTTAAATAAATTGCGCTAAATTTGACAAGCGACATTAGTCGCTTCCTTTCCCTCCAAACATATTTTTCCCAAAAGCTGTTAATTGCACTTTAAACATGGCTAAACTTCAAGATAGACAACTTTTTGCCATATGGTACAAATAATTTTGTGAAGCATAGTAAATAAAGCGCAGGGTGCAAACTAGATTCCAGCTAAGGTAGATCGGGCCTCCTAAATGCCATACATGAATTTTTTTTTGCGAATCTGGTAGAAAACTGGCGTCGGAATATAATTTTTCCCATCCACAAAACGGGAGATAAATTGCGTTGCGAGAATTCCAGAGGCATCTCACTATCTTGCGCGTCCTACAAAATACTGAATAAAACCAAACGCCGCACGAATCCCTGGCTATTATCAGGGCGGCTTTAAACCTGGGCGACCAACAACCGATTGGTGGGAATACAACATCAGTGAGCTCCAGATCATTGTCGATTTTAAGCGAGCGAACGACAGCATCGATCGTAGTGTACTGAATAATACGAGTATCATGTAGTAATTTGGTATATCAGTGAAATTAGTACGACTTTACAAAGATGATGATGAACACCATCATCTCACAGGCTAGGATCTAAAACAGACTGACTGATTTTTTTGAAACACATACCAGGTTGAAGTAAGGCGATGGACTGGCTCCGACACTATTTAATCTTGTACTTGAACACACCATTCGGGCAATGACACCAGCGACACGCCAACCGTTAAATCGACACAATTGATAGCGTTCGCAGACGACATCAACGTCATGTCCCGAAAGCTGCCTGCAGCATAATAACTTTTCCATAGTTTTAATACGGCTGCAAAAGAAGTTTAACTACGTATTAATGGGGACAAAACAAAAATAATGATTCAATCAAAAAGCAGGATGCCAGTACAACCGGACGTCAATGTCAGGGACCTTAGAATCGAATTCATAGGCGACTTCAGATACCTGTGTAGCAGCCTGTCAAAACAAGATTAAATCAAGCGACGGATATACAAAACCATCATACGACCTGTGCTATTATGTGGCCGCGAAACATAGACCCTTACTCAGACCTCCAAGAACATATTAAGCACATTTGAACATAAGGTTCTTCGGCGAATTTTCGGAGCAATTTGCGACCGAAATGGATGGCGCCTCCGATACAACTATGAGCTGTACGAACTGTACAATAAGCTGGATGTTTCGAGAATCATCAAACTAGAAATACTTCACGGCATGTACAACGAATGGACGCTAACCGTATGACTAAGCGAATATTTAAAGGATGCACAAGCGGATCAAGGCTTCGAGGAAGACCAAGAGATCGTTGAGAAGACTTAGATGACGGCGCCGAACAACTTCTGGGCTTCCAAAATTGAAGGACAAAGATAATTGAATTAATTTGTAATTGAACCCTGAAGTTGGGCTGTAGCGCTACAACCATGATGATGAACTCAATTAGGTTGCGACATGGCTTTTAGGATGACAACATCTTCTCAGATTTTCAGATACGTCTACATCATATGTATATAGGCTTTATAAGGTACTTAACGTGCCCAAATTTAATTTCGCATGCTTAAAAACGCAATTTTGTACTTGTAAAACAAACACATGTACACGAAAGCTCTGCAGCTCAATCCTATTTCTTTATGGACACAGTTCCGAACATTTCCTTTTTGACGTGATCCATCCATTACTACGAATATCTTTTTCAACGACCACTTCCCATTAACTGAAATCCACCACATCATGCATGACAAGGACTCACCATCAAAAGTCATAGAAAATTTTCCTTTGGGATAATATATTTGAGTCAAGGACGACTATACGACCAAAGTTTTGTTGAACTGCCGAATGCAATTACATTTCTTAATTGGAGAATCAGATACAACGTGGAATCTAGCTATTAAATCCTTTTCAAATTATTACAAGGATTGCGTATCTTCATCGTGAAAGACAGATTAAACAAGGACGATTACAACGTATAGTTGATGTCGGAGGGTGACTCTTGACGAGAGTTGGTTATAAGAACACCCATAATTACTGGCCAGCTGTACACAAAGAGGTGCAGAAAAACGAGCCGGAAGGCATGTTATATACGATTCGGTACTCGTATCCATTCTTGTGAAACAATTCACAGTAAAAATTACACAATTTTCACAACAACCATAACCCAGGAAATTCCACCCCAAGGATCGACGATTCTAGTACTTTGGAAGGTAGGTGTTCGAGACAGAGAGAGCAAACTAAGCTTTGGCCTGCCTGGTAAGAATTGGGAAAATCGGAAGGATTCATCACATTGTTATTGTGTATTGTGGGGAAAATTAAATTCAACTTTAATTAAAGAAAGTTCATTGCTTATTTTCAAGTTTCTAGAAACCTACACAGCAGTGTGGCGAAATAGTTTTCTTTGGTAATAACGATGGATTCGAGTTGAACAGACAATAGTTTTCACATGGTACTCGTACATACAATACATTAGGTTTTTGGCATGGAAGTTTGGACAGCTTTCAAATTGGAATTATAATCAAACACTTTTCGCAATTAACTTTTTAGTATTTGTTGATTTTCACCCATTTTTGAATGAAAGGATATTAAATGGATGGGTGAAGGCCTAGGCTGCTGTAATTGTCTCAGTAAACACAAATCAGTCACGAGGCTTTTTCCCCCTTCTCCTTATCACATCTCCTTAGTATCTAGTATAAATATGCTAGTAGAAACAAGCTAGCCGTCGTTTTAGCTTTGTGGTGCATTTGCTACTTTGAAATTAGTAGTTAAACTTGTTCCGATTTCACTGTTCCTATGAGAAGTATATGAAATAGTAGGCCGATTTCAACCAAATTTGGTAGTGTGATTTGACGGTAAATATGATTGAATAATATGAGATTTGGTAAAGATACCTCTAGAAATAAAAGAAATTTTCTAACAAAACCTTGACTTTGGAACGGTCGTTCCTATAGCAGCCATATGATAAAGTAGTCCAATTTCAACCAAATGCGGGAAGGTGATTTAGCAAAGGATATTATTCAACAACCTGAATTTTAAGAAAAATATATTTAGAAATAAAAATGTTTTTTTTTTCACAAAGACTAACTTTTGGGCCAGTCGTTCCTATGACAGTTCCGTTCCGACACATATACAGCGTGCTTTAGAAACAAGGCTTTGTGCAAAATTTCAGATCGATAGCTTTAATTCTGAGAGACTAGTTTGATTAGAACCAGACGGGCAGACGGACAAAGCTTGATCGACTCACCTCGTCATACTGACCAGGAATATATGTATAAACTCTATATGTTCATAAAGGGGGGGGGGGGGGCAAAAGACATCTTCCATAGTCCTCCACGTTGGCGCCCCTGGTAACGGCAGTGTATCAAATCGCTGACATCCAACTCTTAGCGATAAGACAGTTTGAAAAATTCAGATAGCTGTAGCCTGAATGGCTGACCAACACCTTACCGGCTCGGGTTTAGTAGGATGGAATGACTTACGTAGTTGGAACTGCAACATAGTTGTGTGAACCCCAACACGTTTATTAAACCATCTGAAGCAGCTATCTTCCGAGGCCATCCTCTGAATTGAGTTAAGCGATGTGCTAACAACTCGTCTTTGCAAAAACTACTCCCCATCAAAAAAACCTGGAACAAAAACCTGGGATTGGAGGGATCAACAACGACGACCACGCAAACGACTAAAGGATTATTCTTTCGGATCCTGCAATGTACGCTCCCTGAACAAACCGGGGACCGAGAAGGCCCTCCTTCAACAGGTCGAAAAGTACAAACTGAACATTACTGCAGTCCAGGAAACAAATTGGCTTGGCAGCGAGATCAATGACAAGAAATCGCACACAATATTTACAAGTGGCAAACCATCGGGCCGCAAACACATACTGGTCTGAAGCAGGGCGATGGACTGGCGCCGACGCTCTTCAACCTTGCACTGGAATACGCTATTCGGGCTATGAATATGGACAACAGCAAAAGGTTCCTAACAAGTTGACACAATTAGCAGCGTACGCCGACGACATCAACATGTCCCGAAAATTGGCCGACGCAAAAGAGCTTCTTCGTACGCTCGATACCGCTGCAAGAAAACTTGGACAACGTATCAACAAGGGTGAAAAGAAAATAATGATGCAATCGACGACAAGGACACCTGCACAACCGAGCATCAACGTGGGGGACCTAAACATCGAGTTCGTGAACAACTTCATTTACCTGGGTTGCAACTTGTCAAGGGACGCCACCGAAACTGACGAAATCAAGCGACGCATACAGTTAGCTAATAAGACTTTTTTCTCGGTTCTCCCCATAATGAAATCGAAGCATGTGCACAGAAACACATGCAAACATTATACGACCAGTGCTATGCTATGGCTGCGAAGCATGGACCCTAACTCAAGCCTCCGAAAACATGCTAGACACTTTTGAACGTAAGGTTCTACGGCGAATTTTCGGGGCTGTTTGCGATCGAGATGGATGGCGCATCCGGTATGAAATGTACGCTGAGCTGCAAGTTTCGAAAATCGTCAAACTACAACGACTTCAATGGGCAGGGCATGTACAAAGAATGGACGGTGATCGCATGCCTAAGAGAGTAATGAATGCAGAACGAGTCGACGGAGCGAGACTGCGAGGACGACCGAGATCTCGTTGGGAGAGCTCAATAGGTGTGGACACCGCGCAGCTGCTGGGCTCCTGAAATTGGAGGACGCGGTCACTTGACCGATATAATTGAAGGACAATGATCCAGGCGGCCAAGGCCCGACGTCGGGCTGTCACGCCACGATGATGATGATAATGATATTCATAGACAACACGAAAATACAAAAGGGTGTTTTGCCCTCCGTATACAATATGCTGAAATGTTCCAGGCCGTACCCCAATTGGGTTGGACATAGCCCAAAATACATATATGTATTTATTATAATATCAAAATACGAAAGCACGCGTATTTTTATGTTGCCATCTTCTCATCAAAAATACATAAAAAAATTTTCCCCTATATTGTAAGGGTATTTTCATGCCTATTGCAGTTTAAATGCTTGTACACTTGATATCCCGAATCGAGCACAGCTGATCGGAATTGAAAAACTGTATCTTCAGATTCAGCAATAAACGAATTACTGCTATGGAAAGGTTTGTGTATTAATCCTGTAGTCACGTCGATTCTTTAAGAATTAAGTTCAGTGAAGTGGACTATAACTAGTTCAAACTATTATCATTTCCTATTATCAGCACGAAAACGCCACATCTACCCTTAGCCATCTGGTTTCGTCCGCCGATGGACAATCACTCTTCAGGTGCTATGGTTTTCCTGTACAAAATCACCCGGATGGTGTTCACCGAAGATTCATCAAGGATCTCCAAGTATTCTGAATTAGAGTCTCTTTGTCGCAGGCGTCAATGGCATGGGTCTCCACTTAATAGATGCTAAGTCAGACTTTCATAGCGTTTGAGATTCCAGTTGTCAGTCCAACGACCTCGGCAATGGTCGGTTTTTGATAATTGGTTGATAATTTTTAATTCCGTATCTGGATGATTATTCCAAATGAGTTTCCAATATTGTAAATAAACTATTTTAAATTACATTCTAACAAATTACGTTGTGATAATTTTTTTAACTACTTGTATTTGCATATTGATTTTTTTCATGTCAAGAACAATACTAACTCAAGGGCCGGATGGAAACCAGAGGCGGGGAGAGTCTGCCGACCAATGGTCTAGTCAATATACCGAGGGCGAATTCACCCGGGGCTCCTACAAAACTCCTGTGCAACATGTAAATACGTAAATTGTGGAAATTTTTTAACAAATCGTTAAATCCAAAGAGATCACGGTCTAACAAGTTATATTTGCTTGATGTAATCTTTACATTATTAAATATACATATATTTTTTAGATCAAAGAAACCCCACACTTGCAGGTAGAACATTAGCTCTCATAAAGTTCATTAGTTCAGAAATTTGTTCACTTTCACTACAAACTGTACAGACGAGCATATTCGCTGGATCTAAAACGCCTGCAGTATTTGTAAATGTTTTCAATTAATTCATAGGATTGCTCTTTGATATTTCTGCAAATCTCTTAAGGGTGAATATGTTTTTGTATACATACTCGTATCTATCCCCTAAAAAGTTGACTAAGTGTGGAGTTCTAGGTAATTGAGTGCTTCTTATTTAAAACTATTTAGTAATGTGCGACTAATATCAAGGCTAGGGGATGACAACGAGTAGAACTTGTTAGTTTGTTAGTTTAGGGTATTCCTGCTATCGCAATGGATGGTCTAAGGGTAAGTAATTAAAATAGTTTTATCGCAATATGCGACTACGTATTTTATTCAATGATGAATGAATTAATGGAATTCATATTTATTATTTAATTAAATCAGGAAATTAGTTTATTCATATGGTTTTGTTTCAACAGCTCGAAATGAAGTGCAAAACTTTTCGTCCTAATAGTGTGGGGTTTATTATGTGAGCCATAAATATGCAAAGTAGGACCTTTGCGAAAGTGTCGAAAATACAACTAATGACACCAGCTCAAAATTAAAGGACGATGTTTACTATGCTTTACTTACTATAAATTACGAAATAAAGGGTGGGAAAAATTTAACATTTATATAAATGACTTTATGACAAATACGGGGGTTAGACAGTGCGTTTTACCTAATATCTGGGGACGAGGGAGTGCGTGGTGTCACAAAACCAATCAGGAGCACCCGTATTAGTTTCAAAGAACGTTCGGATCTTAAATCGCTGCTTAGCGAACTAGGCAGAAAGTGACGTCTTTATACCCAGCCCTTTGCTAATGATAGCCGAGCTAACTAACAGCGCGCTGAAAATGTGTCACTGAATAATGAGGATTTGGCAATTAGGTGTCGCGGGCGGTCTACACGACGATTTGTGTCTATGACCTCACTCACCAAGGCTCAACTCAGCTCTAACTCTTTCTAATGAGTCGTTCAAAAAGAGTCGTTCAAAACGGGTCATCCAAAGAGTTAGAAGCTTGGTTTACGACATTTATTGAATAGTTATTTTCAATAAATGTCGTAGTGTTTTAAAAATTCAGTTTTTTTGTTTATTTTTTGACCCCCGATTCGAAGTCGATGACCGCCAATGCCATTTAGTTCGAGCCAGCCAGATCGGACCACTATTTCCCTAGAAAACGGGGTTTTCAGTCTGGGATAGGCGACCCCAATTTTCTTTTCCATTTTTGGACCCCAGATTCGGAGTCAGCGACCCCCAATGCCTTTTAGTTCCAGTCAGCCAGACCGGACCACGATTTTCCATGAAAACGGGATTGCCAGTCTGGGATGGGCGACCCCAATTTTTTTTTCTCTTTTTTAACCTCAGATTCGGAGTCAGCGACCCCCAACTCCCTTTAGTTCGAGCCAGCCAGATGGGACCACTATTTCCCATGAAAACGGGGTTGCCAGTCTGGGATAGGTGACCTCAATTTTTTTTTTCGTTTTTTTGGTCCCAGATCCTGAGTCAGCGAACCCTCAAGCCCTTTAGTTTGATCAAGCCAGATGGGACTACTATTTGCCATGAAAACGGGGTTGCCAGTCTGGGATGGGCTGACTCGTTTGACTCTTTTTGAACGATATGATACGATTCGATTTTGACTCTTTTTGAATGATATGAACGATTCGATTTTGTATGGTTCTTTTTGAACCACTTTTTTGTACGATTTGATTTTGTATCGTTCTTCTTTGATGTTAAATTGTATGTATTACAGCAGTTGGAAATTTGAGTTTACTTTCACTGTAGCGGAAGTGGAAGCTATGGGTTTTTATTTGGTTTCATCTAAAGTTGAGCTTGAGATTATGATAGATAAGACGAATACTTTTGTTTAAGAATTTTATGATTGTTTTATGTATTTAGAGAAACTTGGATGGGACGTGCGACGTAAGTAAATGATTTTTGTTAGAGTTAGCATGGGTTGTTGTGTATATATAGGAGTATACACAATGCGTGCATTGCATACTGCAAAGATATGGTTATGAATGGATTTAGATGGAATTGGTTTGGTTGATAGATAATGGTGATTTTAGTTTTAAACAGTTAAGAGGATGGGATTTGAATGAATAGAGTACATTATATGTAATGAGAAATGAGCGTGGATTGGTTATGCGTTGGGAAGTATTTATGCGGGGGGCTAGTTTGAGAATTAATTTTACAGTGTGTCATTCTTCAATTGAACGACTCGGAGCTATGTCGTTGTGCCGAATCTTTCGCTAATTCTGTTGAATCATTCAAAATGAACAACTCGTTACTGCGCTACACATCACTATTCGATACCAAAACAAAAAAAAAAGCCGAAACATTATTTGCATTTATCTTAAAAAACAAGGCTTCCCCTTTCCAACAAGCATATTATTTTTCAGTTGCCGCATAAACATTTGCAATAATATCTGATCTAGCGGAGTTATGAGTAGGGATGTCAACGATTAAACGCTATATGATTAAAAATAACGGTTTTTTGGGGCAACGACAAACTTATACAAATTGTTTGAATCTCGTTTAGTTTTCGAGTTATTGCTATTTAAATGCGGCATGCTTTGTTTCTCGTAGCGATTTTCGTAATGTCCTATTTGCGAGAGTAACGCTGCTATGTGAAAATTTTGCGTGAAATTGGGATCACGGATAATAACAGGGCACGACAGTTGCGTAACGGATACGACGTTGACGCCCAAAGCAGGTTCGATTCTCTGTCAAAGTGATGCCCACTGTTTTTCCTTTTTTTTCGTATTTTTACGCTAAGTTCAAACCGTCAATTGTCTTGTCCAGTTCAAAACGTCTTGCACAAAGAATTAGAAATGTGAAAACTCTGCGCAAGATGGGTGCCGCATTTGCCGAATGCCGATCAAAAGCAAATGCGCAAACGATTTTCGCAGGAATCCTTGCACCGATTCAACTGGGATCCGACCGATTTTGTGCTGCGATTTGTCACCATGGATGAGACTTGGGTCCACCACTACACAATGTAACAGCAGTCGAAGCAGTGGGTGGAAGCCGGTGGTTCAGGGTCAAAGAAACTGAAGTCGCATCTGCCGGAAAGGTCATGGCCAGCATGTTTTTGGATGCAAAAGGGATCCGGTTAATGGATTACCTTGAAAAAGGCAGAACAATAACAGGCGAATATTACTCCAAACTTCTTGACCAGCTGAATGCCAAAATTCGCGAGAAGAAGCCTGGCTTGAAGAAGAAAAAAATTATCTTTCACCAGGGCAACGCACCTGTATACAAGTGTGCGTTGGCGATGGGAGAACTGCGGGACTTGGGTACGATTTGCTCGACCATCTCCCCTATTCTCCTGATTTGGCACCGTCAGACTTCCATCTGTTCCCAAACTTGAAGAAATTTGTTTCTGGGATGAAGAAGTTGAGAGGGCCGTAAATGAATATTTTCACAGCCTCCCAGACTCTCACTTCCGAGAAGGAATACCAATGTTGCAGAAACGCTGGGCCAAGTGTTAAAGTCGAGAAAGATTATGTAGAAAAATAAAATCATTTTTTAGCTGAAAATCGCATTCTTTCTTGTCAGGCCGAGAACTTTTCACCTTGCCCTCGTAATAGAAGGAAATAAAATCTCCTCCTATTATAAGGGTAAAATTATTTGAAAGTGTGTATACATATCCAAATATATCGATTAATCGATATACATGCATACATAAATCGCATATTTATATCCCCTATTCAGTTAATAGTTGATACGATATATCGATCTATGATATATGATACAATATGCCATCCTTATTTGTGAGTCACGTATGAACAAAATTTTATGCAGAAAGAAGGACACCGAAGAATTCGACTCAATTTCAATATTCATTCGAAAATCATATTAAAACGAATGATACTGCATTGAATTCCGATAAAATCCAATTATTCCCTTTTGCCATGCTACGAGTATTTATACATATTCGTTTGTTTTTCATGACTGTATAGGAATGATAAAGAGAATTATGATATTGGGTCAATTAAATTTACATTGAAAAAATGTGGGCAGAGCTGTGGGTTTAAACCTATATACCTATATAGTATATTTCTACGAAAAAAAAATTTATAACGTATGAAATTTCAACCCATATATTGAAAACAGATGCATTTTGTACATTTATAAGTGGATACGAGTATAACCGTAATAAAAAAGTGTGTTTTTTTTTTTAATATGTGTGTGCGAGTCACCGTCATTTCCAGAGTACCATTTCCGTACACCTTCACGACCAGCTCTATACAATTTATTGTAACGCAACGCACGCAGAAAGCTTACAGCTCTTTGGCGCTTCGGTGATGATAGATACGAAAAGGAAGATAACCTTAAAGATTGCGGGGATGGTCTCTCACTATAAGCCCGTTCTTTTAATTCGTTGAGAGATCAAGAGTGAAAAGTCAGCCCGATTGACCGGCTGACCAAATCAAAGCCTTTCACATAAATCATACCAATGCCAAAAGCATGGCACGGCCGACCGAAGTACAAAGCCTGTACGTCCCAGAAATCATATAAGTAAATAGCTTGAAATGGCAATTCACGGATTTATGTTTCAAATTTATAAATTAGTCAACAAGTGAATAACATTCTTCCCAATGGATCCATCAATGTTTCGATTTCATTGAAATTCTTCAATTTCTCATGTGAAACGGCAACGAAATAAGTTTGACACAAGCCATGAATTAATACGATCAGTCGGACGTATCGGCTGACCGTACGTTGGTCAGCCCGTGCCATACTCTTAACACTGACACGGTACTTACGAACTCGGTACATACGGTATTTACGTACTGGACGCAACTCCCCAAAAGACTTACCCAGCGCCTGAAAACTCCTTGAATTTGTGGGAGAGAGGACATAGGTCGTCAACGTAGTCAAAAAGTTGTAGATAAGATGTCAAAGTCCATTGGATTCCTCTGTCAAGTCCGGATAGGGCTGCATGCAACACAGCGCCGATCACTATGAGAAATAAGATCGGTGAGAGGACGCACCCCTGCCGAACTTCACTGCAAGACACAAAGTCCCCCGACACCTTAACTTACCTGCAGAACGCGACAATTTCGCGCCGATATAGGTTGCCTTAATAATAGCCACAAGCTTCTCAGGGATACCTCTCCTGCGCAAGGCCACCCATATAGAATCCCGGTTCATACTATCGAAAGCCTTTTTGAAATCGATGAAAGGCAAGTGAAGCGGAGATTTGTACCCAGCGCATTACTCGATGGTGATTCACAAGGTGTTAATGTGATCGACACAGGAGAATCCGGATCGAAAACCAGTCTGCTCTTCATCAATTGTGCTTTCTAAATGTGCCTTTAGTTTTTCCAGGACGATTTAAGCTATTATCTTGGCAACGGCAGGAAGCACACAAATGCGTCTCCAATTATTACAGTCTGTAAAGCTACCCTTCTTTGGACGCTTGATGATCAAATCATCCGTCCACTCAGTGGGAAATGTCTCTGTATTCCACGTTTTATCAACAAGTGGGTGCAGCAAATCGGCAGTTATGCTTGGCGCCGTTTGATAAAGTTCGGCAGGGATACCGTCGAGTCTGGCGGCCTTTCCTCGTTTTAGTGCAATAATTGCAGCGACTAATTCCTCTTTAGTCGGGGAGTGGACCATACACGCACATTTTGATGGTTAGCTGAATTATCTATATGAAGGGAAGTTCACCTGTGGTTACGAGGTTCAAGACCGCGGCGAAGTGTGCTTTCCATCGTCTCATTTGATCTTCCTCGAAGATAAATAGCTTTCATCATTATTCTTCATCGGATGTTGACAGGAGTTACGACCACCTGTAAACTCCTTGATGACACTGTATACGGCGTTTAGGTTGTTATTTCTTGCGGCTTCTTCTGCGGAGGCTAAAAGAGAATTCGCATAAACTCTTTCATCGCGTCGCACACTACTATACTAAACTTCTCGAGCTTTCTGACGGTAAAGGAGTTCGATGCTGCTCCGAATGTCGTCTGATGCTTCCGCCAAACGAACCTTCAGTTGTTTTCTTCCAACAATCCGCAGCCATGAAGTGTCGGACATCCAGGGCTTATTCCAGCAATCCGGGTTTGTGCCAAGGATTATATCCACGCTATCAATGTACTCATTTTTATGGCATCCCAGTTTTCATTTATGTCACTATCTGGGTGACTGGTTATCTCAGCTGATTTTTGCGGAAGACGGTTATATTATTGTAAGACAGCTAAATTTTTTAATCGAACGGTGTTGAATTTGCGGGGCCTGGATCTTTCGTCGCTGGGGCGGCGCACGGCTGCAATACGCAATCGAACATTAGCGATCATAAGATAATGACCTTTTCCTATCCCAATATCGGCACCCTTGCTGTTTCACACCACCAGGAGTCAACTCTTGAATCTTTTACCAATGGTAAAGTGGTCGATCTGATTTTGTGTTCTGCGCCGATCAACAAAAGACCAACAGATTTTGAGGTGGTCCTTAGGCTCAAACATTGTACCACCGATAAAAAGACTGTGAAAGTTGCAGAACTCTACAAATCTGTCACCGTTGTCATTACGATCACCAAGATCGTGTCTCGTCATCACAAGTCTGAGCCCATAGTTATCAGCGCCAAATTTAGCATTTAAGTCACCCGTAACCATTATAATGTCACTTTTAGGTGTTGTACTCGGAACGGCATTTAGTTGTTCAGAGAAGGAGTCTTTCGCCAAAACATTGTTGGGTTCAGTTGGGGCATAACACTGTATTATTGAGATGTTTCTCATTTTGGTCCAGAACCTGACGGTCATGATTCTGTCAGAGACCGGCTCCCAGGATAAGGGACAGTTTTGTTTGGCTCTGGTTAAAAGGAACCCCATACCTGACTCACAGCAACTACCGGTAGCTCCACGGGAGTACAACAATACAGTGCTGCCCGTTGGAGAGATGAATTCGCCGCTGTTCCACCTTCTTATCTCACTAACTCCTGGGTTGTTTAAGTTATACCTCAGAAAACCACTCTCTAATTGAAGAAATCGTGCGTTCTGAGGACCTTCTGATCCATTGTCCAGGAGAGTACGCACATTCCAGAATCCAATCTTGCCTATTGTACGATAGCCAAAAGTCGTAACCGTTGAGTCAGTCCTTATCCTTATCATGCAGCATAGTTGACGTTTCGTTAACATATAGAAGATTTCGTATAGTGCAAGTTGCTGGCATACACATACTGTCCTTTGTTTGTCAGTTTCAACGATAGGCCGTCAAAGAGAAAGGCCGTTGTATTATTTTTACACCCCACTCAACAGAGGGAAGGTTTACCTCAAACAAATCATCGCACCGCCATCACTGACGGCTTGACATTGGTTAGCAATGGTCAGTGACTACTGCCGTTCCAGGGGGCGCCTAGTCGGAGGACTGACAGACAGGCTGATCATCTGGAAATGTCTATTTGAGCCTATGTTGAGTCATACGTCGGTCAGCCCGTCAACCGATCAGTCGGTACGCGACTGATGGGCTGATCATTTGCAAGCTCTAATAAACACTGTACTTCTTGTTGGCTCGGCCGTATGACAAAGGCATGGAACGGGTGACCGACGTACCGACTGGTCTAAAAGCAAATTTACCAAAATACCAAACGGGATCAAGGAATGCCAATCCTAAACGACTGTAAAACTAATAATTATAATTTTTAGCGTTTGCATAGTAGCGTTCATGATTTCATTTAAAAAGTAATGGAAACCCATAAGTAGTAACCTTGTGTACATTTTCATTCATTTTTGTCCTCCTACAGCTACTCCACAAATTCTTGGAGAATATACTGAATTCCAAAATTAAAAATCCCCAAGAACAGCTTGCTGACGATGCGGGTAATAGCCAACGTTAATTCATAACTCTTAGTCTCTTCATTCACTTTTTTCTTCCATTGCATATTCTAGCCTTGTACCTAATGCGTCTTCTGTATTATCTTCCTGTCGTAAAAACACCTCAGTTATTGCAGGTATCCTGGACAGTATCTTTCTTATGAGCCATATTTCTTGTCTCCCAAGAGCGGAATAGTATATAAAAGCATTCCACCGGAATGCGGAATGCTAAAGGTTAATGCTCAGTGAAGGCGTGAAGATACGGACTACTAAAATCATGGCGAAAAAAAAACACTCAGGCGCTTGATGCAAAATGAAAAGTCCTGTTTCTGCTCCTTCTCTTCCGCTGCATAGCATGACGACAATTTCATGCAATTCGACAGAGTAGAATCATAAACTTTAAGTGAAACGAATTGCAAATATGTAGTAGGCATAATTTACAAAAGGGATGAATCTGACTCTAGGTGGGTGCTACACAATGACGACGACGAGGCACATAATAGAGCGTGCTGCGCACAGCCATTATAAAGATAATAAGAAAATGTCCAAGAATTCTGTAAGAACTGGGAAAAGTTTATACGAATGAAAATTCATGCGGTCATGAAGCACTGTAACGATTAAACCGAGGAACGGCCAACCGGAATGGGGGTAAATAGGAAAAACTTTAAATTTATGTTTATCGAGAAAGTTTCAGAAAGTCTTAAATTAGAATACACGCATTTGGAATGTCTACGCTCAATGGGGATAAGAAAAAAATAAAATTTTATAGACAAGGTTAAAATATCTACGAATTGAGGCTAAACCAAAACTTTTAGCTGTTATATTTATCGAGATAGAGCAATTAAAGCTCAAATCGCTAAAAAGCCATTTCTGCATACAACTACACTAAAAATGATACAAAGTATCTACACTGCATGCAGATACATCGGAACATGGATATGTCTTATGCCTACCGAAAGCGTGGGACGTGTTTTGTCGAATGATTTCATCCAGTATAACTATACTGGGATCTTTATAAAACTTACGTCGATATCTTCAACACAACAGGTTCCACGCAGTCGGTAGCCAAAGACATATCCATGTTCCGATGTATCTGCATGCAGTGTAGATACTTTGTATCATTTGTGTATTCTAATTTAAGACTTTCTGAAACTTTCTCGATAAACATAAATTTAAGGTTTTTCCTACTTACCCCCATTCCCCTTGGTATCATTTCCCACCAAAAGCCAATAACCTGTCTTCCAATAACCGATTCCCGATAAGCCCGCCCCAAATGAAACTTAACACCCCTTTCATGAGACAGAGAGTCATACCCCATTGAAAGCTTACGCCCCCATATGAACCGGATACACCCGTTCGAATGAGATTGAACACCCAACCACATAAGACAGATAGACACGCCCTATTGAAAGTCAACATTTAAGCTGCTAATACATCGTACCGTATGTGGAGCTTTTGTTCTATATGTTTATTGCACGTGTGGTGGGGGCCCACATTGTGGGCCAGTCAGACCTCAAATCGCCGCCATTGCAACTGCACAACCACTGTCGCTGGATCACCCGATTTGGCTCGAATGAACTTCATCAGCTCTCGCTCATCTTCGGGGGGCGGGAACTATGTACACTCTCCCAAATTGCGTTTGCGCATGTCCAAATGTTAGTCGAACTGACTACTTGCTACTTTTTCTGGGACCCTAGTGATTCAGATAGTACAATGCGCGCTATTTCATTAAATTAATGAATGGGAATTGGCGGAAATTGAAGGTCATTGAAAGTCCTTGGACGTTCTTGACCTAAATAATGAATAAAAATGGAATTTCATTCATTGTGACCTCAGATTGGGTCTATGCATGCATATGCATGTCGAGAGTGCACAATTTGTTGAAGTGGTGAGAATGACAATGATATGAATGAATGAGAGGAGGAGGTCCGCTGGCCTGAGCGAAATTTCGCATACATTCGGAGAACATAAATTGCGTGTGAGCATGTCGAGCGAGGAGAGCAGACGACTTCTTGCGACGTGTTCTGTGGGCCTAGTCATGTTAGGGAGTACGGAGCGTACTCTATATTTTTGTGGATTTTGAATGTATGGTATGGTATGTATGCAGGAGTTTTGATTATGGCGTCGCGTCGTCGCGTTGACTGAGAGCGTGGGACAGAGAGCACAAGTCAAAATTCTGAGAGCCTGGTTGGAAATACTCTGCAAACCAATCGGCCACTACATTCATAGAACTCGGAAAAGTTTTCAATGGGCTTGTTTCCTCTTCTGACCTTCGAGTAGCACAGGAGACATTTCGTGTTACGGACAAATTTTTAGGATGACCCCCAGCTATAAGACATATCCATGTCAAAACGAGCAGATTTGAAAGTATTGGGCTAGTTCAACTTAAAATAGAAATATCTGCAACTTTTGTTTAATAAGTTTTCCATTTGTAGAATCGGTTTCAGAGTTACGTAAGCTTGAAAAGCAAAATAGTGTGATTTTCCTCCCAAGCCTCAAATGTGACCTTTTTCGACTATCGGTTTTGACTATACTTCTAAACTGAATTCCAACTTTGAGCAATGCATTGGATGTAGAATTTGACGTTCTTTAATTTAAATCCTATTAAGTTTTTCGATCCGAGGCACCGTTTACAAATTATGAGGAGAATATTAAAAAAAAGGGCTCAAATTTTTCGGTTTTTCGGCCGCACAGCCGATCTGTCGGGGGATGAATGTATGGGGACCACCAACAATAATATCAAACGGCATTTCTCTATCATATTTTGCAAGGTCAAATCGTTTAGCGTCCCAACTATAAGGCTATTTCATCACATAAGTTTGCATCGAAACTAGTGAAAGAGTGTTTTGACACCCTTCAGTGTCTCACAAGGATATTCAAGGCAACGAAGTTGTGGATGAACTTGCTAGCCAAGGGAGAAATTGTTCGGACCTGCTTCACGGCGCTGTTGAGGGAATGATCTGCGAACGAAAAGCTCCGGCACTGGAACAATCTGCCAGAATGGCTATCCAAAGATATTTGGGGCCCGATTGACAAAATTCTGACTGAAGGCGTGACGCCAGGGACTGATGAAAAATATATACTTCTTATTGTAAAATCTTGTGAGTACACCCTTCAGTATTGTTGTATTTTTTAGAACTACAAAATTTCGGGAGGAGTCCGAACCGCCTGAACCTTTCCCCTGGCTACGCCAGTGAATTCAATTCCTTATATTTGTATAGGAATAAACGAATTCGTCCCTATGTTTTCACCAAATGGTATACTGGCTGTTTGAATTCGCTCGTCGCAGACCCGTGTCGTTCGATTCGATTTATTCTAGATCTTTGCCAGCTTGAACCGAACGAGGCTACTACGAGTATTATTATTATTTTTGCAACCAGACTTTCGGCACTAGTTGCCGGATTTAACCCTAAGCGGGCGCAAGCGCCAAGCTGTTGGGCTCTAATGATTCCTGGTCTTATATTTCGCCCTCATCATGGTGTGAATATCTTATATTGGTGGAGGTCACCATGCAGCGCAATGTGTGCAAAATAACGCATTTCTGCATCCTCTCGACGACGCTGGTGCGTCAATTTCAATCTGTCCTGTCAAGTGAAGACAGAAGCGATTTAGGTTTTGTTTGTTTTGTCGACAAAAGCACGTCGGGCTGGCTGTAAGCTACATGGTGATCGGTTATCACTTGTCGGTCCCAATTCAACGTGAAGACAGTGTTATCAAGCACTGCTTATGTTGTGTACTGGTATATGGGAATGTTTCTTCGTTTGACCCATGTATGTATGCCAAATCCTGGTGATCTACTCTACATACCGCATTGTGCTTTTCTGTATACTCCACCGACGACATTGTAGTACAGCCAGATACATGCGAATAGCTCGAATTTGACATTTATCTAATCCAAACTCCATCCGAATGTCACGGCCAAAGTTTCCGGTAATCCGCGACAGACCTTTGAGATGGTTATCGCTCCCAGAGTATAACTTGATGTCGTCCAGATATAGTATTTTACATCAAGTGTGTTAGCTCGTGCTCCAATATGCTGTGCTTAATTGCAAACCGAACCCTCTAGCATTGTTCAAGAGTCAGGGGAAAGGGGATTCAGTGCCATACAAAACCAAAGGGGAGTTAGAGAGTACCCTTTAAATATGCCTCTCCGAATATGAATCGGTTCAAAGAGCACATTGCCTTCGGTCCATGAAACTGATAAGATTTTCTGCTACCCTCCTATGACTGCCGCTAGATAATTTATAAGGGTACAACCCACACGGCGCAGATGCAGAATTTTGATCATCCAATAGTGGGGGATACTATCAAAGGCTTTACCATAAAATTGATATAACAACAATCTACAATATGATTGCGCGTTGTCTGTCCTACCACTACCGAATCGATCGTAAGTTGTACTTTGCATCCTCTCGAAGCAACTTGGCGTCCTTTCTGTTCCTCGAATCAGATATTGTTTTGTTCGAGGAGCGCGCGAATACTTCCACTAATATTGGAAGTTATAATTTTGAAAAGAGTTTGTAAAAATGTTATTGGCCTCGTTTCGGCTGTACTCTACACTGTTTGCCGTTGGGGCAGCATATATAGGTAAGTAATCTCCGCAGTCAGGAATAATGGAAACTCCCCTGGCCGTGTCATTATACAATTTGTTTGTTGTGCAAACTGTCCGTTAATAATCGGGAACCTCCTGTACCAAAAGTTATGTACCTTATCGAGACCAGGGCCCTTCCAGTTCATTTGACAGCATGATGGTTGTGCGGACTTCCTCCTCGGAAACATCTGGAAAATTCGTACCCGTGGCACTAGCATGACGAATGTTTTCTGCCTCGATCCACTCAGTCTGTTGAGAATGATGAACGGGAGATTTCCATAAACCACCCCAGTACTGTTTTGCTTCTGTCACCGAGAACTTAATTTCATGGCCCAGATCGAGCTGTCTCACTTAATGGCTTGAAAAAGTTTTTCTGTCTTCTGGCAAATGAAGTGTTTTGGACATGTCTAGAGAGATTTTCTGTATATCGCCGCAAACAATTGTAAAGGACTGTTAGCCCAGAGCTTCCCCAGGGGGGGGGGGGGGGGGCGACCAGTAGCGCACTGTGTTGAGGCATCAGTCTCATGTTTGACTACCGGCGTTTCGGGTTCGAGTCCCGTCCACGACGACGTTCGTGGCCATGGATGTGCGGAGATGCATGCTGGCAACTGAATTCCCCGAAATTAGTTTAGGTATGCCACCGAAACGTCAACTGAGCCACATGGAACAGTTTACGCGCTATGCCCCACAAAGGGTTAGGGCAATTGAGTAAGGGCTTCCAATAGTGGAATTTCGGAAGACTAAGTTTATTTCCGGAGTATTTGACTCAGATTATTCTTCAACGGTCTACTCATATTACCAGCGATGATTTGAGTGAATCGAGCAATATCTTGGCGCAATGATACTCCGTTCCATTCCAGATGAATTTTCCAGGCTGGATGGCGTTTTTGACTTAGATCGCTAGCGAGACCCCGTAATTGTTGACCATGTAGTGTGGAAGCCACAGCTGCACAACAATAAACGACGCGTCTGTACATAGTCGAGAGGCAATCTTGCTATAGATCTGAGAAAAATATCTGTCGTTGTATGTGACGTAACCTGGGGATACCAAGTCTATGCAATGGATCAACTTCCAAATATTCCAAACAGATCCTTTCAAATTCGTCGTGAACCGCTGCAGAGACCTCAACACGGCGGTGAAGAAGTGTACTTCGGCGGGTGTTAAAATTACCTCTCTGTGGGGAAGAATGACGATTAGATGGCGAAGACACTACATCTAACCCCAACCCTTAATTTTGACTCGCCTCAACCTCGAGTCGATTGAGTTCCCTGGTGTGCTCTGAAATCGCATTCTTACGCTGTACTGAGACTTGCGCACACTGAGGAAAATACGCAATAAATCTCTGGTGAGATAAGACGATAGGATGTTAGGTTGATAGAGAGGTTACAATCGCGTAGTAGGCACGAATGATAATATTCATTTAATTTGACCATCTCATGTGTTGCCTATGCCGTTGTATACCAGGCTAAACAGTAGCCACATGTGAAAGAGCGCTCCTTGGTGTTGCTGGAGCGGAACGCGTCTTGCCGGTTCGCAGAGATCCGCTCCCAGCAGTCGGCCTCCTTATTGTTTGTGGACACACGCCCGCTGGTGACTGCCCCTTTTGTACAGAGGGGAAGCCCTCGCCGGAGGTCGCGGTTCCCTCCGACACTTAGACAGATGTCTCTGTCCTTCTTCTACTTCGTATGTTCCTTGTCCCCATGTATAGTTCTCTCCCTTTCGGGGTTTCTCCATAAAAGTTATTTACGGGTTAATTTTATATTATACCTACGGCAAGTTTTAGTGGGGCCGCTTCTAACCTGAAGTACCAACGGCCACCTTCATGGTGTCTGATTACCAGTTTAGTATCAAGAATTTTCGATGTTGTTTGGTCCGCGGGTGTTATTTTATTTTCCAACTACCCAACATATCCATCGGGGATTCCTCTATCCCCCACATGAGGCCACACCCTCTAGGGATACAACATTCTATATTATTATTATAATTAACAGTCTAGTTTGACAGACGAGCTTGAACTGGAATCACTCACTGAATTGCTTTGTAACTCGATATCGGATGTGAGCCGCTAGCCGCAGTTCTCGCATT
The DNA here is from genome assembly GCA_964017055.1 of Chloromyia formosa. Classification (NCBI taxonomy): domain Eukaryota; kingdom Metazoa; phylum Arthropoda; class Insecta; order Diptera; family Stratiomyidae; genus Chloromyia; species Chloromyia formosa. The sequence goes on along the minus strand of OZ024816.1, from coordinate 34,472,772 downwards.
ATATAATTAATTCACTCAATATAAGGGAAGAAACACTGTTTTGTGAAATGTGTATTGGAGACTTAGGTTTTGTTGGATCGTCCACGGAACCTTATAGAATCAATCAGTCTGAACTCAGTGATCTACAATAATTCGTGATGTAAATTTATCGAAAAATGAGGCAGAATCTCCTTGAGACGGGAACTACGATTTGTACTTATCGTCGACGGGACCAAGACTTCCAACCCTTCTTCTCCGCGGAAGGCAATTTAGTGTACTGTATCGATGTCCTTTTGCTGAATGAGTTAGGAGACCGCCATGATCCTAAGGAATGGAGGTTGCTTATAGATTTCTTTAAGCTAAGCTTAAAAGCCGTGCTTCTTGGAAATGAGAAACTATCGATCTCTCTTGCTTATGCGGTCAACATGAAAGAGATGTATGACAACATGAAGATTTTGCTATCGAAGATACAATATAAACAGCATTGTTGGAACATATGCGGCGATTTGAAAGTTATAGCACTTTTGTTAGGTCTCCAATTCGGATATACTCAATTTTATTGTTTTCTATGCAAGTGGGATAGCAGAGATCGCAAAAATAATTTCGTCAAAAAACATTGGCCTGAAAGAAATCTCATTCCCGGATAAAAAAAACGTAATTTCTCAAACACTTGTAAATCGTGAGCAGATATATCTTCCTCAATTGCACATAAAACTTGGATTAATGAAAATATTCGTTAAGGCACTGGATAAAAGTGGTTCTGGTGTCATGTACTCAAAGGACAAATTCCCTAGGATCAGTGAGGCTAAAATAAAAGAGGGTATATTTGTAGGTCCACTTTGATGAAACTCTAAATGAAGTCGACAAAACGGCATGGAAGTCTTTTTAAAATGTCGTAATTGAATTTCTTGGCAATAAAAAAGCTGAGAGTTATGCAGAACTAGTTTCAGAACTCATTCAAAATTATAAAGCTCTGGGATGTAACATGTCCTTAAAAATAAATTTTCTGGACTCACACTTGGATTTTTTCCCTGAAAATATCGGTTCTGTGAGCGACGAAAACGGTGAGCGATTCCACCAAGATACCTCAACAATCGAAAAACGCTATTCGGGAAAATGGAATCCAAATATGCTTGCAGATAAGAGGTACTCCTCAAGCAAACTATAGGAGAAAGTCATTAAAAACTACATTTTGATTTTTTTTAAATAAGATTAGATTAATAAATAAAACATGCAATAAATAAATCATTTGCAAATGCCTGAAGTTTTTTATTTCTTTATTACAAAAAAAAAACCTCGCCCGTTACAAAGAAATGCTATACGAATTTGGAGTCAGAGCGCAATATTCCGTAAGAAACAGCCATTCAAATTTGTTTAACAGACGGAAAGTTAAATTTTGTCGATCAGTGTTTCAAGAGAAAACTTAAGTCCGTAGTACAGATACAATCAGACAAATCTCCTTCCGGCAGTAGACTCATTTTTTATGTTTACTTTTCCACATTATCATCGTGTCGCAACAGCCTGACGTCGCGTTGGGGTCTGGCCGCCTTACTATTCCATATGATTACACGAAATCAACATTGTATTGACAGGATGTGAATTCTTTGTGCTTCCCAAACTGACGGAAAACCTCGACACCTGCGCCGCCTGCATTTCAAAACGCAGAACTACTTAACAGAGTAGAGTTCCTGCATTAACCTTCAATCCGGAGCAACTCAGATCAAGTTATTAGTGTAATTGTTTTTAACCTAATCAGCTCGGCATGGCTGTTAACAAAACGCGCCTAGTGTAATTGTATGGCGTTAACTTGCTCTGGTCTGGATGGCTTTTAAAAAACGAGCCTATTATTGCCAATTTCTATAAGACAAACTCACTTCGCTGTCATTCTTTCTCTCGCTATAACCGTCAATAAATCTCAAAAACAAAATATCCTTTTTCGACTAGCAAAATTTAGCAGAAAAGCAAACTCACTAACATTGAATGCAATGGATTTTGGCCTGAAAAGGGTCTTATACTATACGTAGAGGTAAACGTAGTCCGACCTTTATCCAATATCTGGACTTGACATACATTCAAATTTATGAAACCGATTCGCGTGGCTGCATGTTTTTCCCCAGTACTCGACTTACGTAAGTTTGCTTTTTCACTGGAACTAAATACCCTTTTTTTCTGCAGGATTCCCCATTCTTCTCAAAAACTGGCCGTAGCAAAAGCCAGCGAGTTTTCTGGATTGCATAGCTGGCTAATGGCAAGCTCTCATATGTTACGAAACCATTAATCAGGCTGAAATAAAATGTGGTCTACGTAGGTGCACAGACACTCTCAAAGGGTGAAAAAGAAGACTATTTATTATTCATGTGTTTTTTAATGAATACGGAAATCGGTAATTTTGCTGCTATTTAGTAAATTCTCTGTATTATTTGTTGCCAACAAACATTAAAAACTATATCGTGAGACTCCACTCCAAAGTGAGATCGCTTCCACATATCTGAAATTCATCCCACGGATATGATTCATTTCATCCCAATATGAAGAATTAAGCCGGAAGGAAGCAGATTTTTAGAAGCCTCTTTACCCTCATTTCCGCCAATTCAAACACTCATTTCTTCGCTCCCTCATTATCTTTCATAACCACGATAATTTCCAATATTTCTCCTTCAAAACAGTATGAAACATTCTGACATGATGGAAGCGGATATCGAGCCACGAGATATTTACGCGTAGAATCGAGTTGTTGAGGATGATGATGACAGGAAATCGATGATGGGAAATTCATACGGAAAGTTATATCAGAAATTAAACGATTCTTGTGTTTGATGTTGATATTTGGCCAGACACTAAGGGATGGAAATGAATCTTGAGTCGCGTGTCTTTGTTTTCTTTGCATAGATATAGCTAATATGTTAAAATCCTTAAATATGAAAGATGAAACATGAAAAATAGGCGTTTTAAAGCCAAGGGTGGATATTCGATCTATCAACTGAGAGGTTACGCGTTCGAATTTAGTCCCGAAAATATTCGAATTGAGGCTTCTCTCGCCGGTTGACAGTTGACTCAGCTGTGAAGGATACATTGATTTGATAAAAACGAATGAAGTAAAGGCAGAACGAGCATAATTCTGACCCTCACCCCCTGGAAAACGAAAACCTGTACTTCGTCAAGTCGAAAACAAAACATGGTGGCAGCGGCCGTGAAAAGTTCGTGCCCCGTACAAATTAAAAAGTTATAGTGATCAGGTCGACTTGACATGACGGGAAACGACGGTGCCAAGACCAGTGGTAATAAGAAACGTTGGAGTCTTGAAAGCGGCAGACGTGTTTTTGTTCCGGGCGCAAGAATGGAATAGATCGATCGAGTTGTTCGAAAAGATGCACCGAATGCAACAATAAAGATATATTTTAATATATTCAATGGGTTAGAGCAGGCGGAGGATATCTTTGTGTCCTTAAGTTCAACACCAAGGACATATTCAGAATGTGTGCAGCATTTTCACGACCACTTCATCCCGTAGGAAAACGTCATCTATGTTAATTGCCTTGACCACTCCCGGGGCATGGGTGCGTCACCATCTCTTGCATTTTTAAGCCTTGCTGACGCTTCGAAAGTATATTTACTTTTCGGACGTGCAGTTGCTACGAGTAGCATGCACCTCCAATCCGCGCCGTCTTTATACTGATAAACCCCAAGCGCAGTGGAAATAAATGAAACCGGTAACATCAAATGCGGTATTGGCAGTAAGCCGTGACACTTAAGTGCCAATATCTCCTCAGACATGACCTGAGTTGACGCGTGCTCGACACTAGCTCAGCTGTCGGTAGTGTGGGCGCGGTTGCTGCAGGTCAATCTGCCTCTCATCGCTACAAAAAAAAAAAATCCCGCGTCTGCCTAAGTACCTAAACAACACGGATGTCCCTCAAAAGATATCCGAACTAACAAACTCTTAACAGTTATAGTCTTATCACTTACAAAAAGCCCTCGTAAGACTTTAGCAAAACTCTCCGACTCTCTTATAACGTAACTCATGGGACAAAACTTAAATTCACTCTCGTAGCACCATTCTGATGAGAGTTTAACTCCACTAGAATTAGGGAAACTTTCACGCTTCTAATACGATCATCGCTGCAATCTTATTGAGCCTTGTTTAAAAGACTTAATCTCTTACTCTCCGCGAAAAGTCGACGAAGACGATGTATAGTATGCATAAATTATTCTTTATATGAATAACGATGATCTCGGAAGATATATTTCCCCATGAGCAACATTGAGTTTCTCATCAGTTTCGTCAGTGATGCAAGGAGAAACAATTGATTGCCGCTGAATGAAATTGAAAACAAATGAGTTCAATTGAAATCATGCACACCTGCCCCTGACCGCGTGGTAATACCCAAAAGATAAATAGGTCCGTCAGACCACGTCTCCATGTATTTCGGCGTTTACATTCTAATGTGTACATGTCTATTTGGTAAAAAACGCATCCATATATGCGTCCATTGTCCTTTCTCAAAAAATTTTTCTTTTTTGGAAAATATCTGCTTCTTTGAATTTTAATTTGTCTTATTTTGTTACGTTATGACAATGGAAAAAAAGGTACAAGGTTCAAGTCTCATTACGTATGAGATTGTTGAGAATAGGCACCTCGTCATAAGACCCTTTTTAAAACCCACTTGCATTGATGCATGTGTGTCTCAAAAAGGATTTTATGACGAGGTGTTTCTCAACAATCTTTTGCTTCAATAGTTTTAAAATGCCAAATTGTATGAAAATGTTGTATCTGTGGTCTTATGATGGCAAACGATTGTTGTGATTGATTATTTATGACACGCGTCGGCTTTGATAACAAGAGCTAAAGTTTCACTAAGCAATCCGAACTCTGAAAAAATGAGTTCATTCCTTACAAAGAGACTTTCGTTATCTTTAAAAGATTGGCACTTTCATAATCTGATCTCTAGTTACATAGTATTTTCATAAGAAGAACTGATCTATTGCTGTAACACAGTATCTCCCAAAAACAACCCTGTTGTAAAAAAATCCCCGCCAAGAAAAACTCCTCAGCCGTAAAAAGGATTGATATGAACACAATACCGCCAAAGTACTCGTAGCTTCGCGCCTCGCTCTAGGGTATGCATATTGAACGCTGATTGCATTAGTTAATTTCTTTCAAAGCTGATTGGCGGTGAGCTTCGTAACCTAAAGACTCACCGCCGAACGGATTTAATGACAAAATGACAGTGAAAATGACAACGATGTCGCTCTGACAAAATTGTGGATAAGCAGTTGCGTGCGGATCATGCTGTAAGCTCATATGCCAAGTATTATTGGCTTCTCGCCCGAATCTCGTTATAAAGCCCCCACCTTACAAAACACTAAAAATGCACTTCAGGCCAGAAGTGATTAATAGACTATTCTCTACCGCGTTCTTCTTCAGATTGTTTAACTTATTTTGTTTAATGGTAATGGAAGCTCGCCGCCAAACCGCGTTGAAAGAAATTAACTAATGCAATCAGCGTTCAATATGCATACCCTAGAGCGAGGCGCCAAGCTACGAGTACTTTGGCGATATTGTATTCAAATCAATCCTTTTTACGGCTGAGGAGTTTTTCTTGGCGGGGATTTTTTTACAAAAGGGTTGTTTTTGGGAGATATCACATCTTTTTGCATAGTAGTAGTAGTAATCCAGATGGCGCAACGCGTAAGCACGTTCGCCTTCTATACATTGGGCTCCGGTTTGATTCCTACTGAATGCGGTAGTCTTTCATAAGAAAGGGGATTTACGTGCCGGACTATGAGTACACTCAGGTTACCCGCTTGGGGTAAATAGTTTTCTTGCCAAGAATATCGTTTTTCTAGTTCAAAGGACTCAAAGTGCCTTTAATAGTAGTTTACTGCATTCGCCTCATCACCCCCGATAATACTCGTATAATAACTCATCTTGCCTAGATATCGCTTCCTTGCCAAGAACATTTTTTTCCCGCCCAAAGTTTCAATTTTTTCATGACACACTTTTCATTCATGCACTTGCCACAAGCCACGCCCACAACCATGAACTCGTATGGTTCTCCTCACCCGACGAGCGCACGGACTTTTGCATCCGTCGTCGTCCACTACTCACATAATCAAGTGTTTGCGTCTCTCCCCGTCGGTATGCGATCTCTGCGAGTGATTTTCAGTGTTTTCATTCAAATTATCAAAAAGACTTAAGCGAGAAACTCTACTGTGAAATTCACATTTGTAGATGTATCTTTTTATTTACTGCACGGATCAGAGCAAATGATAGCCTATGCACACCCTTGGGACAGAATCAATCCGTGAGAAAAGAAAGCAGAGCTCGATACGCTCCCTACGAGGCTGTAGCCCTGTCAAAAAACAACGAGAACAACGAGAACAAGAAAAATTTGAAAAATAGCCATTTTCAAATTATCATATCTCGGTTGTTTTTCCTTGTATCGGAATCAAATTTGCAGCACTTCGTAAGATGACCAGAGACAATGACCAAACCAAATTTGAGCTCGAACAATCCGCATCCGGGGCCGGAGGTACAGAAGTCCGAAAACCCGTACTTGTTGTGTCGCGTAAATATAGTCTTGGTCACTTTTCGATTTTTTTTCGATTTTTTTTTCTTTGGCGGGGCGGGAAGCTCCCGCGTCCCTAGATAAATCAGATAAACAGATTTAAGCTCTTATACGAATTTTTTTGATTTCATAAAAAGAGGAGTATTTTCATAGCGAGATTTTCATTTTTATAAGAAACTAGCTGCGTCGGCTCGCTTCGCTCGACTCCACATCTAGTGCTCGCTTCACTCGCGTTGTTGCCTTTGTGAAGAACGAAAATGGGTTTTATTTGTCAACCGGAGGCGAGATGTATGATTGTATCAATTAATACTTAGACTATAAATTGCTATTTTATGTGGAGCTTTTTGTATTGTTATCCTTGAACACCGGAAGCTTGGTCCTTGCGGTCCATTTGTACTCCTTGATCACATGAAACTTATGGACTTGGTTGCGCATGCAATTTTTTTGCTATCCTTGACCACATGAAACTTGCTTCTGACGATCCTTACCACATAAACCTTGGTCATGGCGATCCATTTGTACACTTGTGCATGCAGCACATAATTATCAACGTGCACCACCACCCACCTGCTTACCAGCACAGCTTGTGTAATCACACGAAACATTTTCCAGACGATGCCTTGCACACCCAGATGAATGGGACGGAAGATTGGAATATTGCGCGAGTGCGAGAGGGAACAATTTGGCGTTTTATATTAAGAGCCCATTTCGAGCAAGCAAATATTGGCGGCGAGTGAAATGTATAGAAATTGTATGTAATATGGAGATTTCATATGGAGCATTTTATATTTTAAGAAGAAGAAGAAGAAAATATGGCGGACATGGTGGACAACAGACAACAGGTCGTCCCTTTTTAAAGCAGGTTGTCCTTTTTAGGAAATTTGAGGTGGATAAGGATGCACATTCAGTGGGAAGAAGCGGAAGGAAAATTAAAGAAAAATGTGAGACAAATCGAAGGAACGACCGTTTTCATTTCAGGCAAGAGGTCGTCCTTTTTATAAGAGACCAGTGGAAACAACAAAAAATCAAATTGCATTGAGGAAATGTATAAAGTATATGCAACTACTGGGTATATTCGCACGAAGGACTCCAGGTCGTCATTTTTCCCAACAGGTCGTCCTTTTCTGGGAATTTAGGCTCGATAAGAATGCACGTTAACCGGAAAAGAGCACAACAGAAAAAGTTTTAAGCAAATCGGATGTAGGATAATTGAAGTGGAAGGAAGAACATTTCTTCATACAAAGTCGTCCTTTTTTTGACCAGGTCGTCCTTTTTTTGGAGAGCTGGATATTAATCCAAGTTGAGCGTAAAGAGACAGAACAAAAAAAAATTTAGTAAAATCGGACACACGGCAATTTTCATTTCAGGCAAGAGGTCGTCCTTTTTAGGAGAGAAAAAAAATTAATTGCACAGAGAACATGTGTAAAGTACATACAACGTACTGGATATGTTTCCTCGAAGGACACTAGAATGTCCTTTATTGTCAGCAGGTCGTCCTTTTAATTGGACTTTGGGCTCGGTGAACATGTAAGTTGAGCGTGAAGGATCAAAAGGGAAAAAATTCAGGCTAATGTAGGGTTAGGAAGATAGAAGGGAAATTATGTCTCCATACAAAATGTATGGGAAAATTAAATTTCCCAATTTACCGGGAAAAGTTCCAATTTTTAATAATGTAAGGTTTCAAATGGAGCGTAAAGAAACCGATTGCAGAAAATTTGAAGCAAATCGGGTAAAGGATAACGACGCCAACCCTGTACATACGTAGACGACTTTCTTTTATATTTAAGATACAACGATTACTTACCAATAAAAAACCATACGTAGGTTCGTCCATATAAATTTTGTTTATACATTTCACACAGCACACGTCGTGCTGCAACTACATAAAAAAGACCTACAATTATTCTAGCATCCTGTCGTCTCAAATTACGTACGGCATCGGCAGGATCTGATAAAAATGATTGTCTAGTTACTATTTCAATGCCCGCTTCCATGCATCGATTTTCGAGATCTTCAACCGTCTGAAATGAAAGGAAAAATTTGTTTGATTAGATATCAAATTCAAAGCTCCAGTTTTGAACTTAAATAAATGAGAGCACTCGAAAAATATAATTTAATAAAGTGTCCAATTCGATTTTTCTATTTTGAAAATTGAAAAGCTATTAAATTACAAGACGTTGAATCCTGGAAAATTGAAATATTAAACAAAATACAATTACCCGCTATATCAAGGCGTAAGCTTGATATGCAATTTGCATTCAAAGAAGTCTTAACTAGCCGTTTTCATCCTGAAAACGGCAAATTTTTGAGCAAACATAATTACTCAAATTTCCCACCGTCAATTTTCACAGAAAACGCTCAATCTCGGCAAGGATATTATTCTCATAAACATAGCAATTTTCATTCCCTTCCTACTACAAATTCAAATATAACCGTTAGAGTTAAAGACAGTAAAAACGTTGTCTGTACCTATATAGTAGTCATCGTCTACCTCGTTAGTGTCTCATTAAATTAAATTGCTTTGAAAAATTGTCGGAAGTAGCATCTTATACGTTCAGATTCGAGTACGTGGGCCAGTATAGTACCTTTATACTCATGTGTATCTGAAAAAGATAGAAATATTCAATCCTAAGGAAAATGCGAGAACAACATTCTAAAGTCTAAGCCCATAACGCTTGGATGACAGAAAGTTTCTTTGCGCCATCTTCGCCTTCCTGTTTTCTTTTCGGTTTATTTTCAAGTCCTTCCTCGGAGAATTTGTAAATGTATATAATGTCGGATGTTACTTGTGGGAACAAGTGTGAAAAAAACCTACATAATGACCTCCCGTGGGAGCTGTTGAACACGAATCGAAGCAATAACACTTAGAAATAATTTCCATTTATATAGTTTTGTTACTTGCAAATTTCCACTTTCACTTTTTCGTAGCAGGATGTATACGACTTTTCTGATATTATTATAAACATTACGGTTATGTACAATGTACATGAAAATGTGAAATCTTATTTGTTAAAGGTTAGTTGAAATTAAGACGAGTGAAAGTATAGATGTAAGCACGGAAAGGGGTGAAGTGTGCTTTTATCTTACTTTTTTATCCTAACATTTTTAGGTATCGTAAGTTTAAAAAAATATGTTGGAGCACATAAAAATTACGATTTTATTAAATTTTTAGTATAATTATTGAAAAAACATTGAAAAAATAGTTTGACTTAGAATTTGTCTGTTAATCTTCTGTAAAGTTCTGGTTCCTTGACATTATGTTTTTCGAATTAAGCGATTCTCACACCGGCGCGACAAAAATCGCAGCGACAAAATTCGCGGCGTATTCGCGACGGATTCGCGACGGAAAGTCGTGGCGATTTTTAGATGTTCACACCGAGGCGACAAAAAATCGCCGCGGAAAAAATCGCATTCAGTATTCGTTGTGTATTTTGTTGTGTAACTGAGTCTGCAGCGAATTTTAACGCCACACCGCCACAGCAAAATTTACAATCGGAAACATTAGCATGAACTCCTAAGAGGAAGAAACTGTATTGCTTGTAGCAGTGGCTAAGGATGAAGAAAGGCAAAGGTAAATTGAATTCCTTTAACAATGGATAACGCTGTCAGGAAAAATTCTGTCTTTTTAGGGAAAGAAGACTATGCGTGCATGGCATTTTCAATGCACCCGTTACTTACTGCTTTGCTCGGAAAAAGCGGGAGCTTGAAATAAAAAATAATATGTAATTGGTACTTACTACATTTTGCTCCAAGCTCGTCGGCAATATCTTTCCAAATTTTATCTTTTTTCGCATGTTTTTTTATATTTATACCCTAGACTTTTAGTATAGGGTATATTGTTTTTGTCACGACGGAAATATGTAACACCTTAAAGGAGGCTCCGGAGGTATAGCAATGTATATATATAAATGATCAGGGTCACCTCCTGATTCGATTAAGCCATGTCTGTCTGTCTGTCTGTCCGTTCGCACGATAACTTTCGATAGAATAAAGCTAGAGCCTTGAAATTTTGGTCAAATGTTGGTAGTGTAATCTAGTTGGATGGTATTGAAAATGGGCATGATCAAGCCAAGAGAACGCCTACCTCCCCTACATATGTAAAATACTTAAATGTATCTGTAACTTCCGACTAAATAAATATGAAAAGCTCTAGCTTTGGTAGATTACTCGTGAGGGTAATCTTATAAACTCCTGCGAAAATAAAATCGATCAGTTGAAAACTAACGGTAATTTTCTTACAAAGAGCCCCGTACTACCCTACTTTTCGGGTTTTTTGTCTATAACTCTTGAACCAATTGACGTAGACGCCTGATTTTTGGCATGTAACCTTGGGGTGAGAAGATGCTTGAGTAGTAGTAAGTTGGGCATAATCGGATCAAAGGAACGCCTACCTCCCCTACAAATTTAAAAAAATTCAATATTCCTTTAATTACGATAACTTTCAATAGAATGACACTAGCGAGTTGAAAATTTGACAAAATGTTGTTAGTAGGATCTACTTGGTTGGTTTTGAAAATGGGTAAGATCTCAAGCAACCCCTACCTCCCCTACAAATGAAACTTCAAATAAGCGATAACTTTTGATAGAATGATACTACCGAGTTAAAAATTTGGTGGAATGTTGCTAGTAAGACCTACGTAGTTGGTGTTGAATATGGGCAAGATCCAACCCAAGGAACCCCCACCTCCCCTACATATGAAACTTCAAATAAGCGATAACTTTTGATGGAATGAAGCCAGTGACTTGAAATTTTGGTCAAATGTTCGAAGTGAGATTGAGTTAGTTGGCATTAAAGCTGGGTAACATCCGACCAACGAAACCCCTATTTCCCCTACAAACGAAACTTTAAATAAGCGATAGCTTTCGATAGAGTGAAGTTAGAGACTTGAAATTTTGTTTAAATGGTTGTAGGGTGATCTAATTGGTTTGTGGCAATGATGAGCAAGATCCGACCTAAGGAACCCTTACCTCCTCTACAAGTGAAACTTCAAATAAGCAATACCTTCCGATAGAATGAAGCTAGCGACTTGAAAAATTCGACAAATATTCTAGAATGGGTTAGTTAGTTAATTGATTTTGAGAATGGTCAAGATCCTAATGAATGAGTGCCAACCTCTCCTATTAACTGGCCATATAGGAGACCCATTCTTAATGCATATGGTCGTTGCCAATTGGTAATTTTGGTATCTCCACTAGGTCTGTAGAAGTCTAGGGTATATACGCTTCGGACTCCGGGCCGAAGCGCAGCTTCGGTCTGGTTTTAAATAAAAACGAAATTACTCAAAAACTATACCCGATATTCTAGTAAAGAGTGAATCGCAGGTAATATCCTACCCTAAAAACAGAAAATAGCCTGTAGAAATCAGATAAACAGTTTATTAGATATAGCTCGAAAAAATAAGAAGGATATGTAGCCCACGATCAACACTTTGCTGTTTTATCTTATTTTTCTCGAGTTTTCACCTATACAGGGTGTCCCGATACTCAACGTCAAGCGGGCACTGGGTGAGAGACCAGCTTATACCAGTTCTTGAAAAAGCAAACAAAAAATTCTGTGTCACTTGGTTAACTGTAAATAGGCTTTTTTGGATAAAATGTTTAAACCCACGCCCTAGACCACATATTTAGTTACTGTCTTCACAATTTTCCGAATTTTGCAATAATTCTTTTTATAACGTAATTCTTACCAACCATGCTATTGATTGCGATCATTAACTTAAGAACAAATTTTGTTGGTTTATTAAAAAAAATAAAGTTTGTGTTAATAGTGTTTTCAAAAAAAAATGCCTGCCAACTTTGACAAGTCATATTTTAAGAAAAAAGTATTACAACACCCCAGGCAAGTTAATTCAAAAAACGGCCCATTTTATAGAGATTTCAAAATGGTACAACACTTGCCACTCCCGCAACCACGAAAAATTATTTTGCTTATTTTTTGCAAAAAGACCTAATTTCCAAAATCACACCTAATGTTGAACTTCATGAAAATAAAGCGAAAAAACCATTTCAACACTTGTATTTTTTATGTTTTATTAAATGTTCAAAATGCTTCCCTCCAGCACGGATGCATGCTCTGCATCGCCTTAAAAAGGATCTTCGCACCAGTCGCGTGAGTCCCCTTTCGTTCAATTCTTCCGCAGCTTCAGTGATTCTGTGGCGCAATTCGTCTAAACTTGGAATAGGTTTTGAATAGACTTTTTCTTTTAGGCAACCCCAGTAGAAGAAAGCAATTGGATTCAAATCTGGGGAACGAGGAGGCCACAAAATTGTACCAAGGCGACCAATCCACCTTTCAGGATACTGTCTGTTTAAATAATCTCGAACAGAACGAGCATAATGCGCGGGGCAACCATCTTGTTGAAACCAAATGTCTCTATAAATATTTAGAGGTACATCGTCCAATAGATTCTGCAAATCATTTTGAAGAAAACTTAAATAATTCTCTGCGTTTAAGTTTGCAGGTAGCTCATATGGTCCAATAATTTTCCCGGTTAAAATTCCGGTCCACATGTTGACTTTGATCTGATACTGTGAACGGACTCACGCGACTGGTGCGAAGATCCTTTTTAAGGCGATGCAGAGCATGCATCCGTGCTGGAGGGAAGCATTTTGAACATTTAATTTAGTTTCATTATAAATAAAAAATACAAGTATTAAAATGGTTTTTTCGCTTTATTTTCATGAAGTTCAACATTAGGTGTGATTTTGGAAATTAGGTCTTTTTGCAAAAAATAAGCAAAATAATTTTTCGTGGTTGCGGGAGTGGCAAGTGTTGTACCATTTTGAAATCTCTATAAAATGGGCCGTTTTTTTAATTAACTTGCCTGGGGTGTTGTGATACTTTTTTCTTAAAATATGACTTGTCAAAGTTGGCAGACATTTTTTTTGAAAACACTATTAACACAAACTTTATTTTTTTTAATAAACCAACAATATTTGTTCTCAAGTTAATGATCGCAATCAATAGCATGGTTGGTAAGAATTACGTTATAAAAAGAATTATTGCAAAATTCGGAAAATTGTGAAGACAGTAACTAAATATGTGGTCTAGGGCGTGGGTTTAAACATTTTTTCCAAAAAAGCCTATTTACAGTTAACCAAGTGACACAGCCTTTTCAAGAACTGGTATAAGCTGGTCTCTCACCCAGTGCCCGCTTGACGTTGAGTATCGGGACACCCTGTATATACTAATTTTATCAAAAATAAAAACTTCCTGTTTTGTTGTAAACAATTTGTTTTAACATTATATAATACTAATTTTTAAATTTCGAGTCATTTACAGCCCTTAAATTAAAAAAAAATAACTTGTTCACACTTTTTTCATTTTATTTTCCAAGGTCATATCTAATTAACAGTTTATCTGATTTCTACAGGCTATTTTCTGTTCTTACGGTAGGATATTACCTGCGATTCACTTTTTACTAGAATATGCTAGCGGGTATAGTTTTTGAGTAATTTCATTTTTATTTAAAAAAAAAGTCGGTGATTTTGCAAAGGTTAAATTACTTTGGTCAGTCAAATCGTTATAACACTGGTTGCTTTAATTAGGGTAGTTTAGATTTTTGATATATTGTTTGAGTTGGTACATTGTTTAAAAATTCGAGTTTTCTATTTCCCCCCTAACACCACGGACCCCGCCACCATGTTGAAAATGTGCCTAATTGTTTGGCTTGTCCTGTTTCTTTTCAGTATCTCCTAAATTGGTCTTACAAGAAATCTTGTGAAACCTTATTTAACTGGAGTAATTTATTTACAATTTGAGACTAAAATAAAACTTCTAGCTGTTATACTTACCGAGATAAAGCTTTTAAGTCATAAATCGATGGGCATTCATTTTTGAAGTTTTGCTCATAGCTACTCTAAAAATGGCCCGAATTGAAAAATAGTGGCCACGTTAGGCTCACAATCAAATTGTCCTCAACTTCTACAGACAAGCTTTTCCATTTGAAGGATCCGTTGCAAAGATCTGTGAGCTTAGAAAGTGAAAAAGTGTGATTTTTCTCGAGAGCCTCGAAAATTGTCATTTTTTGACTATCGATTTTGACTACGCTACTGAACCGAATTTCAACTTTGAGCAATGCATTGAACGCAGAATTCAACGGTCTTTAATTTACTCCTGCAAAGTTTTTCGACCCGAAGCACCGTTTAGGATTTATAACGATAATATTAAAAAAAGGGCTCAAATTTCTCGGATTTTCGCCCTCCAAAAGTTAAGCTCACCTACTACGACCGTGCAAACTCAGTTTCCATGTATTCAGTATCTATAGAAGGTATTAAAATTATTTCCAGATATTTCCCTTATTATTATTAAAAAGCCCCAAAATTGGCTTAATTTGACTGGCCTACATACAATCATTTTGGACGTTTTGGACACTTTTTTTTAACATTCACTTTGCCGCGGAAGTGGGGCGAAGGAAGAGTTTTGGGAGTATCAAAGTGGGTAAGTTGTTTGAAGAGTTGTGCCCTATTGCTCAAAACAGAGTACAATGGCGCGGAAGAGTGGTTGGTGCGTTGTGCCTCACTAGCGGTTAAGTCAAAGTAGTAAACATTCATCTCAACGACCTCGAAAACCAATGTTGTCATTCATTTTGGAAAATATTTTTTTGACGCTCACTCACCCTCATGTGGGGGTCGGGTGGATGTGGCCAAATCGAAAAATTCATAGGACTAAATAAAAGCGCTCCGCTCCTCATTGAAAAATGAAACCGGAATATATAGGTAGAGGGCTACGCCCGCAATCCGAGGGTTTTGTAGCAAGCGCTTATTTTGGTATATAAATATCGGCTCCTTGCTCTTCTTGATACCACTCAGATGGACAAAAAAAAACATAATTAAAATGTCTTACCCACTTACATTTTTTACATGCCAATTCATATTACGTGACTGTAACGAAACTTAGAACATATTATTGCCTAAGCCCTAAGGTGTTGGTTATCGTTGGCCATCAGTACTTTTGACCTCGAAAGAGTTTAAGGCATGCAGGGGTGTGCTAACTGTAACTACAGAAATAAGCTATTATTTACCTATTCTGAGAAGATATAGAGATTCCATTATTTTCCATTTTATATCCTATTCGGAACCCACCTTCCTGTAAGTTTTCATAATTCTAACAGTCTCGAAATGCCACGGGGGGGGGGGGGGGGGGGGAGGGCAAATTACGAACTAATATTTTCTCCTCCCCCACTATTCCCCTTTCTACAAATTTCAAGAAAATGCGAAAAAATGGAATGTACTCAACATTAGCTTTCTCACGACACCTCACTTGCCTATACGAGTACCAGTCGATAAAAAAAAAATTGACCTTAATTTCGCCTCTATATGGACCCCTCCCCCCTTCCACCCGGTAAAGTTTGCCAATTACGACGCAGCGCCCCCAACTTATTTTAACCCTTTCAAAAATGATTAATTAAATAACTGCAATTCGCACTACGAAAAACAACATGAAAGTAGTACTCACACCTATGAGGCCGGTAGGTGTAATTTTTGTGTGGATAGTGTCAAAATGCCTAACTTTAAATCAATGTACTTTTATTAAATATTATGTGATTTTAATGAAACTTAGAGATATTATTACCAATGATGTTAATTATCATTGGCCATCAATATTTTTGACCTCGGGTGTGCTTAAGGCTTGCAGGGGTATGCTAACTGCGACTATAGAAATGTACCAGTATTAACCTTTTTGATGAGATATCAAAATTCTACGATTTTCGGTTTTCTATACTAGTAAAATGCCGCTTTCCTGCAAATTTTCATGTTTCTAAGTGTAACCGTATCGAAATGCAAGGGGGGGGGGGGGGGACAAACACGGATCACATATTTTCCCCTCTATCTCTTTTCCCCTTTTTTCAAATTTGATGAAAATACCGCAAATGAAATGTACTCGGTGTTACCTTTCTCATGATACCCCACTTGCCTATACCAGATGAAAAAAAATGTTGACCTTCATTTCCCCTCTATGGGGACATCCCCGTAAAGTCAGCTTATTACAACGCATAGCTTTCTCCGGTGAATTATAATAATTCTACATACTCCCACAAAATTTCATGTACATATGTAGCTTCAGCCGTTCGAGAGATATTTCATGGACAGACGGACAGACATTTGACCGATTTCATAAGGGTTTTGTTTTTAATACAAAACCCTAAAAACGCTTCATGCTCCGCCCACGGCTCAGGCATTTTATGGCCGCTCCAGCACTCAATTACACTCAGCTCCCGAGTTCCTGGCTAACACTCACTTTCTGAACATTCTTTGTTTTCAAACATCCAAAAACAGATTCTGGATGTTTCATTATGTTATCAACCTTGTTAACGATAAAGATAGTACAAGTCTCCGTGATAAAGAGGAAATGCCGATTGACGTCACCAAAATAGCTCTCGTGAAAAGTTCACGTTTCACAATTTTCGGTAGATTTTTCTCAAAAGCGAAATATGTAGCTTTTTTACATTATGCGGGAAGAAACATTAGGCGTTTTTTTTTTTCAAGATCCATATAGAGCAGAGCAGGTTAAGACCACACAATTACACTAACAATTTGATCTGAGTTGCTCTCGTTAGAACGTTAGTGCAGGATTTCTACTCTGTTAAATAGTTCCACATTTGAAATGTAGGCGGCGCAGGAGGTGGAAGTTTTGGAACAGTTTACAGTTTGCGAAGCACAAAAAGTTCATTTCCTCTCAATAAAATGTCCGTTTTGTGTAATTATTTGGAATAGTAAACATACAAAATAATTTTCCTGTCTAGGGGAAATTTGTCCGAATGTATATGTACTAAAGATTTAAGTTTTCTCTTGAAATTTTCGTTAACATTTGAATTCTAACTAAACCAAGACACACTCCCAGCAAAGACAAAAACTTCCTGCGTTAAATTGCTCTGGATCGTTTTTTTTTCGTCCCTTAATCTGCTCTGCTCTGCTCTGTACGAAAAAAACGCGCCTGTAGTAGCGGCAACAGCAGCGGAATCAAATGTGTCTTGGGTAATGAGCTTCTCACGTCTATCGCAAACGATCAAAAATTTTCCACGAATTTTTTAATAAAACCTTTGCTCATTTTCCCTTAAGTATGGCATAGCGCGTCAACTATTCCATGTGGCTTAGTTGACGTTTTGTTGGCATAAACCAGTTTCAAACAATGGGCGTTGTCAGCACGCACCTCCTGTTCCCATTTAATCGTCTACCTGCGACAACTCGGGGGATGTTGTGGCTTATTATTTCTCCCGGCACCCCATGGGGAACATAAACATCCATGGCGACGAACGAACTTGAACCTGTTACGGTGATGTATGATGAGACCACACATGACCACCTACGGCCTGTATGACGAATTTTTCAAGATGCGGCTCAATCCAAGTTCGGGGAGCCTCATCGCCATCAAGAGGCTAGGGACAAGTTAGGGAAATTTCGGTCGGTCTTCAGTTTTTTGTATATCCTAGTCAGGGACTTCCTGTTTACCTTCGGCATTCAGATAGACACTCACTCAAAAGATTCCCAGAAATTTGTCATTGACGCGCCCGTAGCCGTGTGCTCCAATTTCGGTGATTACTTTTGGGGCCTGTAAAGTGCGCGTCGTACGGTAGATTGGTGTGTGTGCGTGGTTGAGCGGCGCTCCTTCGATGCGATCGGGTGTGCAGTGTCGACGATATCAAGCTGTGCCTTTGTGGAGTCCGCAAGGCTTTCAAGTACTGGAGCAGCGTGATTCAGTGATATTTTCCTACTGGTTGTCGTTCCAGGTTTGTATGTGCGATGGACACTACTAACGTAAACGGCGAGCCTGAAGCGGCTTCAATAGCTTCAGCCCCTGCAGCCATTGGGCTGCTCACATCATCATCGCCCAGCGAAGCCATCGGGCACGCTACAGAAGGTGAACTAGCTGTCTCACGGCGCTGTTCTTTAGAGTCCTCAATGGACTACTTTAGCGGTACCGACGCTGAGACCTTGGTCTCGGACATGGACACGGATTTGGATGGAGGCCGCTCGATGAAATCTGGGCTTTCATCCGTCAGGAATGCCGTCAGCCAATTGGGCGTTAACGAAAACAGAGGTTTCATTAAACTCAATACGGCTCAAACACGGCGGTTCAAGAAGGCGAAAGCAAAAGGCCACTCAAGAGAAGAGGCTCTTGAGATCGCCCGCTCGGAACAAACCACCAAGCCGACAGCGAAGAGAAACCGCTCAGAGGAGCAATCCCCCTCTCTCAACGTTGCCAAAAAATCGAAACAGGCCCATGTGGGGCCAGGGAAAGTATCCTACAGTCGGGCGGTTAGTACCTGCAGACTGGGTTTTTGCTCCGCGGACAACGGTAGGGATTCCCTAACAGCTGATCATTTGGATGTACTGCAAAGGGTTATCCCCGAGGTCGTCGCCGAGACTCGCCCCCAAGGACATCGGATTCTATTCCAGTCCTGTATTCGAAGATCGGGCTGGCTTTTGCAAGTCTGTTTGGACTCCGCTACCGCTGAGTGGGTGCGAAGAAACGCGAGACACATAAGGTCTAAGTGTTCCATCGACTTCCTGCTCGTCGAGGAGTCTGAATTTCCTCGGACACATGTGGTCCATGGATATTTTCCCCAAAGTTCCACCTACACCCCGGAACCGTTCTGGCTACTGTAGGTGCCTTCAACTGCCTCCCAACAGAGCGTTGGAGGTTAATTAACAGTGGTATTAAAGACCATTACCTCCACCTAGTACTTGCCGTGGATGCGTTTTCTATGGCAAGGCTTAGAGAGTGGAAGGGAGTGATTGGGTACGGCTTCTCAACAGTGACCCTCAACCTAAAAGGAAAGGATCGCGAGTCCCATGATGGGAAAATCTCCGCGATTATTTCCGCTGAGACGGCACCTCCCACTTCTTTAATGGCCTCGGGCCCTGAAGTTGGACCCCGGGACTGTGTACGCGATTTGGATCCCTCATCGTCCACCTCCACGAGTAGGGAAGCTTCGGTCTCCTTGCCCTCGTCATCCAGGCGTTCCGGTAGTTCCACGGCCGATTTTCCCCTGGTTTCTTCAGCCGAGCCTCTGAATGTGTTCGGAAGGCCGGTGAAAAACACCATTAACCCGGTGGATTTCAGGGACTTGCCATCAACCAGCCAGGGTTTAATATCTCCGTCAAAGGCGTCCGGATCTCACAGGAGTACTTTTTTGAATCCAACATCAAAACGGCCTCCTAGTAGCAACATGAGTCAACGCAGTACTGTGCAAGGCGACCAGCGCCCTGCGCGCGCAAATTATGACGTAAGCGGCAAGTCTCGGCAGGGTAAGATGAAAAACACTCCCACCCGCTCCTCTTTCTCTAGCCGCAATGAGCACCATTAGGGTGCTCCCAGGCAACCTGCACCACGCCAAAGCAGCATCGGCCACAGTGTGCAGGTTGTTCGAAGAAAAAAAGACCACCCTGGTGCTTATCCAGGAGCCCTGGGTGGTCAATTGCCGAGTTTGCTGTATCAACGGTTCATCGGGTAAGTTCATTTATGACAAACTATCGGATCGTCCTCGGGCAGCGATTCTGATTGACAATTGGCGTCAGTCATTTACCACTAACCAACTTTATTTCCTAGGATTTAGTTGCGGTTCAAGTGGACATTTCCACTTCACATGGGAGTCAGAAAGCGGTGATAGCATCTGCTAAGGAGCACCCCTACAAAGGATCTACTAGCCTTCATTAGGCTGGTTGAGGGTCTTTTGGATTAATTAAGGCTATTATGGCACAATAGATCTCATGGTCGCAGTGCCCACCCTTGGGTATCTTAGCCTGTCCTTGTTATTATTATTATTATTATAAGATAGACACGAGAAATTCACTCTTTTTTGAAGCAATGATGAAGCAGTGACCTTCCACAACTCCACTACCCATAGCTGAGCTATTATCTAGCACGCGTCACCGCAGATCATTACTGAGGAAATTTTGACACTTACATAGGTGTCAGGGTTGATCTGAACGAACGATTGGATTGCTGAGTGAATTCAAATTTCAATCAAAAACGGAACCTATGAAGGAGTATTATGGCTTTGGGCTTGACACAAGTTCACTTTATTCAGTCCACTGTTTTTTCTGATTCATTGCCTTAGTTGAGACAAGTCCCACCCATACCGGTGAATCAGCGAAAAAAAACCGGGGACTTTCGTTTGGCTTAAAATGGTTTCCATAAATGCGATTGGAGTTTTGGTCAAAAGTGAACCAGTGCAGAAGATATCGCGCTCCCCACATCAATATTATACAAATTCCTCGACACGATATGGTTAAAGCTTAATAGTACAATCAAATTAAATTTAAGCTAGAAAGAATTAACCTATACCCCAGTATAGATAGATATTTTACCATGCATCAAATAGGGTAGAACTTATTTTTTGATATGTTGTACATACATGGTTGTGGCCTTATTATGAATCTAAGGTTTCAACCTGCCCGGTGGACCGAAAGTCGTTGTGGGAGGGGTTAAAGGGAGTTTTCTTTTAGTTTTTTACTTTTATTTCCGTAACTATTAATGCTAATTAAAAACTTTCTAAGACAAATTCACAAATAAGATCACAAAAAAAGAGTCCCCCAGAAAGACCGGCCTCCTTGCAGTCAAGTAAAGACAGGTGCGTAGAAAATGAAGGGTACTCTTCTCCTCGTCAGCATCCTCGCAGTTTCTACAGAAGTCATTGTAGGGTAGGGGAAGTCTTCTTGCGTGCTTCCTAATGGGACAGTGCCCAGTGATAACATTCACCACCACACCAATATGCTTCCTGTTGAATGATAATATTGCAGCAGAGCGGCCGGGTCCGCTGTGGGAGATAACCTCTTCATGGTTTGACACGTACTGTCCTCAGTCCATCTTGTGCTCGCTTCATTTTTCGCGTTGGAGTTGATAATTCGCTTGCAGATTGCGAAAGGCACTCCCGTGTCCCAACGATCATCATCAATTGCCCCAGTCGTCCCAGCCCGAACAACTTCATCAGCCACACAATTACCAGCCTAAGCACTGTGGCTTGGAGTCCAGCAAAATGTGATTTCAAAGTAACGCCCCATCTCATCAAGAAGCGATCAGCAGTTCGCAACCGTCTACGATGTCGGCAGAGCAGATTCAAGTGATCGCACTGCAGCCTGACTGTCAGTGTAAATACTGAGTTTCCTACCAATTGTGACATTACATCCCAGCCAGGTGAGACCTACTCAGATCGTCAAAATCTCTGCCTGCAGCACGCTGCGGTAAACTAGTCTTCATCGTCTCCAAAAAGATACCAGCCACATCTAGATTTTTGCGAAAAAGAGGATGACATGTTTTGAGCAACTTTTTGTTTTTCAGAGGATGCCAATTTTTCCTAAATATCACTTTAATACTAAGAAGATCCTTTTGCTCTGACGCATACCTACAGCAGGACCAAAATATCAGCGTTAAGTCCTTGTAGTAACCCGAGAAACTACGAGCAAAATTTCTTCGAAATCGGACCAAGGGAAATGCCTGGAGGAGTGACATTTAAACATGGATTTTTCTCTGTTTGCCTGTGCAGGTCTGGACACCTGCGAAGCGAGGCAACACACACGCAGCGGTAGAGCTGGGCAGGTATACCTCAACATATACGCTTAAGTTGCATTGTTCGATTATCTTCTTGTTCCGTATAATTTACTTAACCGGCTCACCTGGCCACTAAATTAATCAAACAATAATCAAACAAACCATCTTCAATTAATTATTGTACATGACCAAAAGCGTCGCGTTGTAATGGGTATTCCGTTACAACAAAAATTTTTGGCTCAATATTTCAACAGAAATTTATTCATGCATGTGATCAAACACGTATAGCCTCTTATTGCAACCAACGCACCCCCATTTAATTAAAAGCATGCGACAAAAATATTTATTTGATAGTGTCCTTTTTATGGTTATTGTCCTAGCAATAAATATAAAATGCAAAGGAATACACACCAAAGTGCGGTAAAGTTGCGGTGTTTTTGGTTTAAGCAAATTACACATGTACACAACCATTATACGAGTACACGGTATTGCATTAATCATGGCA
Source organism: Chloromyia formosa (assembly GCA_964017055.1). Classification (NCBI taxonomy): domain Eukaryota; kingdom Metazoa; phylum Arthropoda; class Insecta; order Diptera; family Stratiomyidae; genus Chloromyia; species Chloromyia formosa. Next base: position 34,450,226 of record OZ024816.1, on the reverse strand, counting down.
ATATGTAGTACAGACTTCAGAGATATATGCGTACGCTAATTTGCTGCTCTTATGCAAAAGGAAAATTTTATAAATATTTTGTAAATGGCTTTAAACTTGCAAATTGTGTAATGACTGTAGATATAGTTTGCCATAATTTTTGGCAACAGTCATTATAGTTGGTGAATTTTGCCCTAAATGGGTCGTTTTCCAGATATTCACATTAAAAATTTGAATGGCGCGGATAAATGAGATCGTCTGGGAAGGTCTTGACAACTACATAATACAAAAGCCAATTAAATAAACCAGCTTTCTAAGATATAATTCAATAGAAAATTATGGACACAGGCGCCCGAACTACGAAGCAACATAGATTTTTTGCTATTTTCCTGAATGTAAAATACGGCGATATCTAAGCAAGTATTCATACTCGTGCGGTCCCGGATTCAAGTTCTACAACATATTTTTTTCGCCTTGATTACCCTTGATGAAAAGATACATGACCACTAGCTGACCTGCTACCTTACACATGACGAATTCATCAAGCCATTGCTCAACCCAAGATCAGGAAGGGAGCGCGGAGCCTCATCACCATCAAAGCTCCCGTGCTAGTAGCAGAGAGGCAAAAACTCCTCTTCCATAGTCCTCCGCGTGGGCGCCCCCTGGAACGGCAGTGGTCACTGACCATTGCCAACCAACGTCAAGCCGCCAGTGATGGCGGTGCGATGATTTGGTTGAGGTACCCCTGTGGTGTGGGGTGTGAAAAAAAATACCACGGCCTTTCCCTTTGAGGGCCTGTCGTTAAAACCGACAATCAAAGGACAGGATGTGTATGCCAGCAACTTGCACTATCCGAAATCTTTATATGCTAACGAAACGTCAACTATGCCTCGGATAAGGACTGACTCAACGGTTACGACTTTTAGCTATCGTACAATGACAAAGATTGGATTCTGGAATGTGCGTACTCTCCTGGACAATGGATCAGAAGGTCCCCAGAACGCACGATTTCTTCAACTAGAGAGTGAATTTCTGAGGTACAAATTAAATATCTTAGGAGTTAGTGAGATAAGATGGTGGAACAGCTGAGAATTCATCTCTCCAACGGGCAGCACTGTAATGTTGTACTCCGGTAAAGCTACCGGTAGTCGCCGTGAGTCAGGTGTGGGGCTCCTTTTAACCAGAGCCGCGCGAAACTGTCTCTTATCCTGGGAACCGGTCTCTGACAGGGTCTTGACCGCCAGGTTCTGGACCAAAATGAGGAACATCTCAATAATACAATGTTATGCCCCTACTGAACCCGACAATGTCTTGGCAAAAGACTCCTTCTACGAAGAACTAAACGCCGTTCAGAGCAGAACACCTAAAGGTGACATTATAATGGTTATGGGTGATTTGAATGCGAAAGTTGGCGCTGATAACTATGGGCTCAGACATGTGATGGGGAGACACGGTCTTGGTGATCGTAATGACAACGGTGAAAGATTTGTAGAGTTCTGCAACTTTCACAGTCTCATCATCGGTGGTACTATGTTTGAGCATAAGGACCACCACAAAATCAGTTGGTCCTCTGTTGATCGGCGCAGAACACAAAATCAGATCGACCATTTTGCCATTAGTAAAAGATTCAAGAGTTGCCTCCTGGACGTGCGAAACAAGAAGGGTGCCGATATTGGGATGGGAAGAGACCATTATCTTAGATCGCTAATGTTCGATTGCGTATTGCAGCCGTGCGCCGCCCCAGCGACGAAAGATCCAGGCGACGCACATTCAACACCGCTCGACTAAAAAATCCAGCTGTCTTACAACAATATAATGACCATCTTGCGCAAAAAGCGGCTGAGATAACTAGTCACCCAGATAGTGACATAAACGAAAACTGGGATGCCATAAAAAATGCGTACATTGATAGCGCAAATACCATCCTTGGCCCAAACCCGGATTGCCGGAATAAGCCCTGGATGTCCGACGCTTCATGGCAGCGGATTGTTGAAAGAAAGGAGCTGAAAGTTCGTTTGGCTGCAGCCTCAGACGACAATCGAAGCATCATCGAACTCCTTTACCGTCAGAAAGCTCGAGAAGTTCAGCGTAGTGTGCGACGCGATAAAAGAGTTTATGCCAATTCTCTTTTAGCGTCAGCAGAAGAAGCCGCTAGAAGTAACAACTTAAACGCCGTATACGGTGTCATCAAGGAGTTTACAGGTGGTCATAACTCCTGCCAACATCCGGTGAAAGATAGTGATGGAAAGCTAATTATCTTGGAAGAAGATCAAATGAAGCGGTGGAAAGAACACTTCGCCGGGGTCTTGAACCGTGTAACCTCTGGTGAAGTTCCCCCTCATATAGATAATTTAGCTAACCATCAAAATGTGCGTATACGGTCCACTGCCCCGACTAAAGAGGAAATAGTCACTGCAATTATTGCACTAAAACGAGGAAAGGCCGCCGGACTTGACGGCATCCCTGCCGAACTTTATCAAGCAGCCCCAAGCGTAACTGCCGATTTGCTGCACCCACTTGTTGATAAAGCGTGGAATACAGAGACCTTTCCCACTGAGTGGAAGGAAGGTTTGATCATCAAACTTCCAAAGAAGGGTAGCCTCACAGACTGTAATAATTGGAGAGGCATTTGTGTGCTTCCTGCCGTTGCCAAGATAATAGCTAAAATCGTCCTGGAAAGACTAAAGGCCCACTTAGAAAGCACAATTGATGAAGAGCAGGCTGGCTTTCGATCCGGATTCTCCTGTGTCGATCACATTAACACCTTGCGAATCATCATCGAGCAATGCGCTGAATACGATTCTCCGCTTCACTTGCTTTTCATCGATTTCGAAAAGGCTTTCGATAGTGTGAACCGGGATTCTATATGGGCGGCCTTGCGCAGGAGAGGCATCCCTGAAAAGCTTGTGGCTATTATTAAGGCAACCTATGACGGCGCGAAATGTCGCGTTCTGCATAAAGGTAAGGTGTCGGAGACTTTGAGATTCGCAGTGGAGTTCGGCAGGGGTGCATCCTCTCACCGATCCTATTCCTCATTGTGATCGGCGATGTGTTGCATGCAGCCCTATCCGGACTCGACAGAGGAATTCAATGGACTTTGACATATTATCTACAACATCTTGACTACGCTGACGACATATGCCTACTCTCCCACAAAATCATGGATCTGTCCGCAATGGCGTTAGATCTCGAGAGGGAGGCAAGCAAGGTTGGGCTAAAGATTAATACCAACAAGACCAAGGTTCTTAGCCCGCCGTTGCGAAAAAGAAATCCGACACCTATTGCCATTAATATTAATGGGCAGCCTGTGGAGAAGGTGGACAACTTCGTCTACCTGGGTAGCATTGTTGCCGAAAATGGTGGTACGGAGCAGGACATCGCTCGTCGTATCAACCAGGCTAAACGTGCATACGGCATGCTGTCCAAAATCTGGCAGGGCAGTTATCTCAGCATCAAGACCAAGCTGGGCCTGTTTCGCTCCCTGGTACTATCAGTACTTTTGTATGGGAGCAGTACATGGAAAGTTTCCGTAGGAGTTACCAGAAAGCTGCAAGTTTTCGTCAACTCATGTCTTCGTCGAATTTTAAGAATTTTCTGGCCCGAAACAAAATCAAATGAAGAGCTAAGTCGGCGTACGGGTCAGATGCCAATCGACGAATTGATACGCAGGCGAAAATGGCAGTGGATAGGTCACACATTGCGGAAGAGTGATAACTGCATTGCTATGCATGCCATGAAATGGAACCCCATTTCCAACCAAGGCCGACCAAGAGGGGGTCCTCGAATCACATGGCGTCGATCTGTGGCAAAGGAGTGTCAGGTACTGGGTAAGTCTTTTGGGGAGTTGCGCCCCATTGCCCAGAACAGAGTACGATGGCGCGCAGGAGTAGTTGACGCGCTATGCCCCGCTAGGGGTTAAGGCAAGGTAGTAGTAGCAGAGACGGTTAGGTAAATTTCGTCGGTCTTTAGGATAGGTTAGGTTAAGGGGTCGCAATGATACAACACAGCACACTTGGACCACTTCAGGGTCCATTGTGATAACAACAATAATGTGCTGCTGGCACTGCAACGATTGATCTTAATCACGCTCATATCCTTGATGTCCTCCAAGCCACAGTAAAACCAGTAGCCCAGAAAATTCTTCCTCCTGATGGTCAATGCTGGACAGTGACAAAGAAGCTGCAAAACACTCTCTTTCTCATCTACATTCTCACAACTCCTGCAGTAGTCATTATGAGGAAAACGGAGCCTCCATGCGAGCGCTCCGATGGGGCAGTGCCTTATAATAGTCCCCACCACCCTGCCAATGTGCTTCTTATTCAGTGACAGCAAAGAGGCAGAGCGCCTAGAATCGAATTTCTGCCAAATCTAGTATTAGCTCTATCCACTGCAGCGGACTTAATTGCCAATTCGTATGGTCAATATCAATGCGGTCCCCATCGACAACAAGAGTCATCCCCTCATGAGCAAGATCATCCACCCTGCAGTTGCCCGCAAAGCCACTGTGACTCGGTATCCAGCAGAGGGTTATGTTGAAGAAGTAACCCACTCTGTGAGGACCGAGCGGCACTTCTGAATAGTTTTCGATGTAGTAAGAACAGAGTCAAGCGAGCTAATCGCAGGCTGACTGTCCGTATAGATAGTAAAGTCTCTTGCAATTACAACATAACTCCTTAACCAGGTCACACCTTCCGAGATCGCCAAAACCTCAGCCTGCAGGACACTACAAAAGTCAGCCAGACGGTAGGATAAGTTGATTCCCAGTTCCTCCGAATATAAACAAGCTCCAACGGCGTCATCCGTCTTAGAGCCGTCCGTATAGATGACCAAGGAGTTGGGAGTAACGGGTACGTTGTCAGCCCATAGGCTCCTCGACGGAAACAGGCTGGTGTAATTCCTGCCAAAACGTGTTTAGCAGAAGTGTAATCAGTTTCCAAAGGGAGATACAGGTTGCCCAGAATAGCTGAGTGGCCAGTACTCAACGCACGCCATTGGCCTGTTTCGCGGCGACGCAGCGCCGTATTCCCTGCCAATTGTTCGCCAAATATGTCAAGCGGGAGCAATTTTAGCAGCGTATCTAAACTGGATGATGGAGTTTTTCTAAAGGTTCCCGCCGTGGCAATTGCTGCTAGTCTTTGCACTTTGCTATACAAGTTACAATACGACTCCACCCTTAGTGCCGTCCACCACACACAAATGCCATGCAGTAGAATTTGCCGCACAACCGCTGTATGTAGCCAGTACACTATTTTCGGATGCAGGCCCCAGTTCTTGCCAATCGCCTTCCTGCTTGACAAGAGCGCAGTTGGTCGGTCTTTAGTTTTTTATAACCTTCACGAATGTGATAGGGTATATTAACTTTGTTATGAAGTTTGTACACACAGAAGGAAGCGTCTCCGACCATATAAACTATATATTCTTGGTTAGTATAACGAGATGAGTCGATTAAGCTTTGTCCGTCTGTCCGTCTGTTTCTTTGCAAATTAGTCTCTCAGTTTTGAAGCTATTTTGTGCAAAGTTTTTTTTGTGTATACATATATGCCGGAACCAATTGGGTCGGACCCCTACGTCATATAGCTGCCATAGGAATGACCGGTCCAAAAATCAGTCTTTATGAAAAAAAAAACTTTTTTATTTCAAAAGGTATCTTTCTCACATTTCATATTAAAAATAGAGAGATATATACAATATTTACAGTCAAATTACATTCCTAAATTTGGTTCAAATCGGCGCACTATTTCATATACCTCTCATAGGAACAGTGAAATCGGAACAAGCTTTACTATTGTACTAATTTCAAATTAGCGTATGCACCATAAATTCAAACGCTTCGCGTGAAGGGTATCACACCTTCGGCTTGTTTTATATATCCTAGTCAGGGACTGCCCGTTTACCCTCGGCATCCGGGCAGAAGCGCGAAATTCATTTTTTTTCGTAGTGATACCCAAATACCCCTTTATGTCCTTTATGTCCTTTATGTCTAGACGACCTGCAGGAAAAGCTAGGGAGTACAGCCAAGGATGGTGCTATGGTTATACACCGCGGTGGTTCGACCAACCGTAGCCTATGGAGCGCTGGTATGGTGGCCAGCACATCGTAAAAAATACAACCTTAATCTGCTGAACAAAGTCCAGAGAACCGCGTGCATTGGAGTCACATGTGCTTTGTGATCATGTCCCGCGGGCGAATAGAATATCGTCTTACATTTACTCACACAAGACCTACAGATAAAACTAAATGCTGCATGTAGCGCGGTAAGACTTAGGAAGTCTTTGAGCTGGACTCCCTGATCATAGGGACATAGCAGCATCCTGGAGTCTCTTCCCAGGGAAGTACAGGACTTGCTTCCAACAGACTATATTGCCACCGCAGACACCTTCGACTAGCACTTCACAGTTGACTTCCCAACTGTTTGGCGGTATGGGACAGAGATGAAGTGGTCAGGAAGTACGAATGCAAAATCTTCACTGATGGCTCAAAAATAGTATGTGGGATCGGTGCGGGAATCTTCTCTGAAGATCTTGGCCTATCAAAATCCTTTCGCCTCCCAGACCACGCAAGTGTGTTTCAAGCTGAAATACTGGCGATAAGCGAGGCGTGGTGATCTCTAAAGCGTACTGCTGTTAACACACATAACGTCGCCATTTTCACCGACAGCCAAGCCGCGATCAAGGCTCTATGGTCAATTTAAATCTCATCGAAATTAGTAAGACAACGCCGCATGGAGCTAGCCGAGCTGTACAACATCTCTCTTCTATGGGTTCCTGGACACAGTAATGTAGTGAATGAACTTGCGAGAAAAGGCTCCGCTCTTCATGAGTCCTATGCGATAGTGATCCACGCATCGCTCAATATTGTGAAGAGAAAGATCCGTAGACTCTACCTGAAACGGGTTAGCGACAGATGGACCTCGCTGTCGACGTGCGTCCCGTCTAGAGCGACATAGCCATCATACGACTTACGAAGGACAGACACTCTCCTGAGGAAAGCCTGACCAGACGTAGCCCGGGTCACAGCCATTATAACAGGGCACTGGCCGGTGGGAGAGCACGCGGCCAGACTGGGTATTCCATACAATTCATACTGCCGGAGCTGCAAGGATAAAGCGGAAAAGAAGACCCTGATCCACTTCCTGTGGGCATGTCCGGCTCAAGCTAAGGCGAGTCACCAAGAACTGGGCGAGCCATTCTTCGCTAGCATATTCGCCATCTCCGCGAAGACGATTGGGGAGATACAACGTTTCCTTAACTCAACGAGATGGTTCTGAGTACATTTTTCGAAAACAACCCTCAATAGACTTTTATAACCAAGGTTCCCCCCCCCCCCCCCCCCTCCTGCGAGGCGTGTGCTATCAAAACGGCGCATAAAGCGCTAATTGTGTCTTCCCGCAGTAGCAGAAGGACAGGCACTCGAACCAACCAACCAAGCAACCAATGATGTTGAGGCAGTTTGACCTTCTATAACCCCGACCACACTACCGAAAGATGAGCAAGTATCGAGCACGCGTCATCTTACGGAAAAGATTTTGACATTTGAGTGTCACGGCTGGTCTGAGCGACTATGCCTCGATTTCCGTCCGCAATAGTGAGCACATCTTACGTGACACAATTCGTTAGAGTTCTTCAGTCAAAATTAATAAACCTCAGATTCGTGTTCAGCACTCCAAAAGCCATAAAACTACAAATATATTATCTCTCCTTGGGAACTTGTTACTTCGGCTCATTTTTATGGGCAAAAATCAGCGAGATTTATTTCAGGGTGTCATCATTGATATTTCCTCCACGTCCGTAAAGTAAATATGCTACTGAAACGTGAACAAGGCATAGAAATGCCAGAGATGTTGACGCGCCCATGACCCTGGAGTGGTCAAGGCAATTAACAAGCGGTTCCTTACTTTAGCAGGGATAAGCTGAAATATTTAAATCTTGGCTAAAATCATTCGCAGTATTATGATTTGTAAGGAACAGTATTCTGGTCAGGTGGTGCTGTTTCCACCGACAGATGAGTAATGAATGATCTGTCGGTGGTACGAAACCAGAAGCCGAGTTTTTCATTATACCTGGACTACAATGTCAGCGCGAGGACAACTGAGCCGTCCGCCTACCATTCCATCGCTTAATTTTTTTGTTATTATTTCGCATTTTCGCCTCCCATGTTTGTGTTGTCTTCCCCAGGCCTATGAATTTTTATTAATACGTTAAGAACAGGGGCAACGAGTGGCGCAAACCCCGCCCACATCTTCGGAACTGAGCTATAGCAAGCATAGGTCGCTGTTTAGCTTATTGAGGGGCCTATTTCTTCGCCAGATGGTACTACCTGTGAAAAAACCTATAACCGTATTTAAAGGTTTCGATTAAAAGTCCCGGATTTATAAAACGTTATAATATTTATTCGAATGTAAAATATAGAAAAAAGTGGTGTACACTGAACGGAATTCAAGGAAAGACTGACTCTAGGTACTCATTGTATGCTGACTTTTCAAAATTTCCCCAATACATATTCATAATTGAGTACAAAATAACTGTCATCGAACCATACAGATTAAATACAAGTAATATTACAAATTCAATACATATTTGAGAAATATTTTCCACATCTTCCCCCGGCGAATGATAATTCAAGTAATTTCAAGAGGATACAACAATTGGACAGGACGCAGTAATAAACTGCCATCTCCTAAGCGTACTTGGGCTGCTCGTACTCGTCCATCTCGTCCAGTATAGATCTCATCGATCACGGCCAATTTCCAAAGTAAACGAGGTTTTATTTGATCATGAACAAGTACTACTTCTCCCTTGGTGACTTCCTTCGAACGTTCACGATTAACATGGTGCAACGACCTCAACAGAAGCAGATACTCGTTCTTCCATTGTTTCTAGAGTTTGCTGATTATTTCCAAACGAAATTTCCAATTGGTCTGTAGATCAACTGCTTTCACTTTATTTGGCTCATCTGAATCTACTGAAGAAAATTCAAAATTTTTATGATTTAGTAAAAAATGGGAAGGAGTTAGAGGTGATAAATCCAACGGATCGCAGCTAACGTAAGTTATCGGACGCGAGTTGATGATACATTCCGATTCAGTAAGAATAGTCTGTAGTTCATTGAAATTGATCGTTATTTTACCAATTACAGCCTTAAGTAAGTTTTTTACAGATCGGATGAGACGTTCCCAAAAACCTCCCCACCATGGGGCACGTTCGACTATGAATCGCCATTTAATTTTGTGCAATGCAAGAAATCCAGTAAATTCATCAGTCCTTAAAATTTTCTTAAATTGCAGGAGTTCATCTTTTGATTTCTTAAACGCTTTTGCGTTATCGGAAAAAATATTTGTAGGCCTACCTCTTCGGGCAATGAAACGGCGTAGTGCTAAAAGACAGTCGTTCGTTGACATACTCGAAACCAGCTCGAAGTGAACAGCCCGTATGACGGCGCAAGTGAAGATCATTATGTAAATTTTACTTGTCTGATCCGATGGTTTTTCCTTGACATACAAGGGGCCCGCAAAGTCTACACCAACTGTTTCGAATGGACTTGACATTGTCATCCTTTCTTTAGGAAGTGGAGCAAACGGTTGACTAGCAGAATATCCGAAAAGTTTCTTCTTTCAGACAATACAAGACTTTATCAGACTCTTAACAAGCTGTCGGCCCTTTGGAACCCAAAATCGTTCTCTTTGTTGACTGAGGACATGAGAAACTCCACAATGAAAATTTCGCTCGTGGATATCAAAAGCAATTAGTTTCGTTAGGTGCGAATCCTTCGGTAAAATAATAGGTTCAATTGTTTCCTCGTCTTCCTCAAAGAACTGCAATCTTCCCTTTAGTCTCAGATAGCCGTTATTGTCCAGAACAGGGCACAGCTGGAAAATTTTCGATGATGCTTCGATGGGTTTCATTCGTTTAAGACATTCTATCTCCGCGTTATAGCTTTCATTCTGAGCGAACTTAATCCAGAAATTTTCCGCTTGTTCAATATCTTCTGCAACTAAATAAGGAGAACCTTTCCCTTGATATCTCCGAAACGATCGCATAAATTTGAAAATCCAACCCGTGACTCGTAATAATCGCTGCCACTTGCTAAACTTAATATATGGAATTGGACATGTCACAGTATTTGAATCCGCTCGCCGATCCTCAATTTGGGCTAATAACGTTAGCACGAAGCTTAAATTGATTTCATTCGGTATATCTGCGTTGTCATCTTTAAGTGGGCTCTGAAGCCATTCAGGTCCATTAATCCAGGAATTAGACTTCAGCAAACGTTTAGTTGAAATTCGTCTGGTAAGATGATCTGCAGGATTAGTTTTTCCTGAGCAATGTCGCCAATGTTCAGCAGTTGTGAGTCGCCTGATTTTTTTCACTCTGTTATCCACATATGGTTTCCATTTTTTCGTGTCATTTTTAATCCAGTAGAGTGTTATTAGGGAATCGCTCCATAAATAAAATTTTGTAAAGTTGACCTTCATATATTTTATTAAATATGTACATGATCTCGCTGAAATTAACGCAGCTGTTAATTCAAGACGTGCCACTGTGAGTTCAATTTCACCATCTTCTTTCATAGGAGCAACGCGATTCTTGGCACATAAAAGTTTCACTGAAACGTTTCCATCGATATCAATTACCTTTACATAAGCTGCCGTTCCAAACGCCAGGGGACTTGCATCAGCGAAAATGTGAAGCTCCAAAACTTGATGATTTCGGTCGGCATGCACGCATCTTGGTAGGAACATCCTTTTCAACAGCAATACATTTTCACAGCAGTCCTTGAAGTCCAACAGCAATTCACCAGTCATCGGACTATCCCACGACATACCCTTTTTCCAAAGCGTTTTAAATTGAATTTACAGTTTGATAGTTACAGGTCCACAGATACCCAAAGGATCGTAAATTCTTGACATCAAATATAGTAAATTTCTTTTCGTTGCGTCAAATTGGGTACTTAATAACTGTTTTATTCTGTCAACACAAATACCAATTTCATCCGTCAGCACATACCACTTTATCCCCAAAACTTTCTACATATGAGGAACATCATCCGTTTCGAAATTCGATTTAATCACTTGATTATTAGTATTCCACTGTCTTAAATTCATGGACGCCTCCTTTAATATGTCCCTAGATTCGTTATATATTGTATGCGCGTCGTGTACTTCGTATACACTGCACACAAGATCGTCCATATACAAATATTGACGTAAAACCGAGCATGACAACGGATATTGTTCACTCTTCGAATTGAAATGTATTCGTAATGTCGCACACAAATGAAACGGGCTACTAGTAATACCGAATGTAACACGCGTCATTCTGTAACACTCATATGACGATGGAATATCTTTTAGATGGTTTATTTTCGAATACCAAAAGAACCGATGAGAGTCCCGATCTTCTTCCGCAAGATTGATTTGAAGAAAAGCCTTTTCGATATCCGCCACAAGACCTATGACACCAAAACGAAAATTCAGCAGAACGACAAGAAGGTCTGGCAGTAGGTTGTCACCGGTATGCAAACAATCGTTGAGTGATAATTTGGAATCCATGTGAGCTGACGCGTCAAAAACGATACGAAGTTTCGTCGTTGCCTTATCTTCACGATAAACTGGTCTATGGGGTAAATAATATGCATTTCGATATTGCATTTCTTCGGATATCTTCTCTGCAAACCCAGCCGAAATAAAGTCTCTCATTACCCTGTCGTACTGCAAAAATCTTTCAGGTTCTCTTAGCAATTTTTTCGTTAATGCTTTGAGTCGTTGGATGGCACCTTCTCTGTAATTATCCAGTTGAAGATTCTCTTTATTTTTCCACGGTAGTGAAACTTCATAGCGATCTCCTCGTTTTCTAATTAAATGTTGCCACGAATCCGTATTTAGTGTGTCGGAACAATTCTCTTCATTTTGAATTCCTAGAAGCTCCAATCTCCAGAATTCAAACTTATGAGCACAACATAACGCGGTTAAAGATGCTCTTATATTATTCGAGTTTATGTGCATTTCGTTGTCTAATGATGGGCCTTGTAGAACCCAACCGAATATCGTCTATCAGTAAATTTGTTCGACAAACGTTCGAATTTTCCGGTTACAACTTGCCAATAAACATCTGATCCGAGTAAAACTCCAATGCCATACACTGATTGCAAATGATAAGCATTTGTGTCTGCTTAATTTAAGTGCTTTAATTTCGGGTGCTCACTATTTGGAGCAACTAAGACTTACGCGCAAATCTCCGGTACAACCAGAGCACGTACGATTAGACAGTTGTTGTCAAATTGGCTTCGAAATCTAAGTTTGACCACTTTCATATTTTTAAATGTTGATTGTTTATTTCCAAAACCAACAACACTAAATTTTTCTGTTTTTTCCACGGCTAAGTCGAGTTTTTGGGCAATAGCTTCCGTGACGTATGAATAATGACTGCCACTATCAATTATGATGCGCGCAAACAACCCATTATCACAAGCTACCTTCGAGACGAATAAATATGCTGTCTGCAAAAATACTGTAGAGAATTTATTTTTCGCGAACGAGGTGCACAAATTCAATACGGGTTCATTCGCAAGTAAATTTTCACAATTTTTTGAATTTGCAGCCTTTTTTGGAATAAAATTTGGATCACACATCGTCGTAGGGTGGCGACCACTACATTTCTTGCATGAGACTCCAGCAACTCTGCATTTTTGAGACCGATGGCCCCTTTTCGTACATCGATAACAACGACCGTCTTTAAAGAGCTTCTGTTTGCGTTCGTGTAATGTAAATTCATCGCATTCCGTAGTTATATGAGTACGTGATTTACAGAAGAAACATGTATTTTCAGTGTTTGATGCAATCAATCCTGCCGCTGTAGTAGTAGAGCGTTGGTTTGGCCTTTGCGAAGAAGAGGAATGGGAAGAATGGCTATTTGTTTCGATAGAAGCTTTCTCTAATGATTCCACTTCTCTTTTTATGAATTGCAGTATGTTCCTTACTTGTGCATCGCCATCAAATGAAATCGTACTTGCTGCTTCTTGACCGTCAACATTCTCTTCATCTTTCATTTTCATGTGTTGAGGCAATCGATGATACTCAATTCTAAGCTCGGTTGGCAAACATCGAAGTAAAACCGACTTCAGCATTATGTAGTAGTGAGTTGAAGGTACCCCAAGAGAAGTGAGAGAACGACTACATGCAATTACGTTTGTATATAAATCACGAAGCCCTTTAACGTCCCCTTTCGTGCGAATAACAGGCAATGCCATAAGCTGCTGCATATGTCTATCAACGAGTTTCTCGGTGTTTCCAAATTCTTCTGTTAATAGAGCTATAGCTCCATCATAACAGTCCTCGGATTGGGTGAATATCGCTATAGCTTTTCGTGCGTTTCCCGATACAACCGATTGCAGGTATTGAAATTTTTCGGCTCTCGAAAGCGATGTGTTCTCGTGTACCGTTGAACGAAACTGTTCCCAAAATGGCAGCCAATCTTTGAAATCGCCCCCAAAGGTTTTCAACTGCAGCTTTGGCAGATTTGTGGAATGTCGTTGAATTGGCACTGTATTTTCCACCTTTTGAACCGACTCAAATTTTTGTTTCAGCTTCGATAAACGTAATTGTAAACGAGCCAGAACGCTAATTGCAAGATCTTCGTACTCCGCAATTTTATCGGTATCTTCGCTTTTGACAGACGTAGTCGAACCAGCGCGTAATTCTTCATTTATTTTATTCAAGCTGTCACTAGCCGCACTCAGCCTTTGAATATGCACGACTAGCTCCTCTTCGATAGCATCTGCATTCGTTAGATTTTCCGCCGTTAATTGCGAATCAGGATCGATTAAATATTCGCTGGCAGCTTTCGCTAAACGCGTGACTTGGCCACGATAAGTTGCTCGCGAATTCAAATCCATTACTCACTTCGCGGTACACCACTTTCAAGGAAATCTATTTAACTATAATTCTTCTCGCGTTCCCGGGTTTCGGCACCATGTAAAAAAACCTATAACCGTATTTAAAGGTTTCGATTAAAAGTCCCGGATTTATAAAACGTTATAATATTTATTCGAATGTAAAATATAGAAAAAAGTAGTGTACACTGAACGGAATTCAAGGAAAGACTGACTATAGGTACTCATTGTATGGCTTTTCAAAATTTCACCAATACATATTCATAATTGAGTACAAAATAACTGTCATCGAACCATACAGATTAAATACAAGTAATATTACAAATTCAATACATATTTGAGAAATATTTTCCACACTACCCGACGTTCACGGTCAACTATGCAACCTTAGTCTCCGTCTCATGGGCATCTTCAGATGCCCACCAATTTGTCTATTACAGATTTTAGCCAAAATTTAAGTATATCAGCCAATCGCCTAACAGTCTTGAGTCTTTGGATAATTCAGTATTTGATATTCTTTTCGCCCGCGTTCAGGGCTTATAGAGCGTTTCAATTTTGCAAGGAAAATCGGTTTGAAATGTTTTTTTTTCTCAAAAGGGCACAAAAAGGACGAGACGAAAATTTCGACTAGGATATTCTCTCCTGTTTTGCGCATAACTGGGTACTTGCAATTCTATTAAATTAAATTTTTGCCTCGAGTGCTATGCATATAAGTTATTGCCTTTATAGCATTGTCATCGTGCGGATTCAATAAGTCATGCCAACAAACGAGTTCGAGAGAAGAAAAATCCTACCCTTGAGGCGACTACAAGAAATACAAGTACAAGAGTATCCTCCAACGAAACAGTTTCATGGAAAAAAACAACGTTGACATAGATACTAAGCTACTTGGTCGTGTGGGTGTGTATAATGTACCAGAAGCAAACACAAAAATTCTGAATATTTTCAGGGAAATTTTGTGGATTTTGTTCTTGTACTCTTAGAGGATGATGCTGAAATACATTTGTTCTTAGCGAGCTTCAGGCAGCTTCGCGGAATATTGACTTTAGATTTTTCGCGTGTGCTAGGAAGTAGGAGAGAAACGTGTGTCTGCTATGTATTCGGAGGGTGGAAGGTCGGGCTCTATGATAGATGAAATTTATAGAATTGAGAATTTCTCCTGTTTTCTGTAGTCGGATACTACAGAGAGATCAAGAGCAAATGAAATTGCATTCTTCAATTCGATTTTCTTGGGAATATCGGTAATCGACAAGGAATATGCTTATTGAAATCAGGACAAGGAATGGCAAATATCTGGTGGGCTTTTGAAGAAAAAAATTAATCTAGGAGAACACATATACGAATATGTATATTATTTTGGGATAAAAGTTTTATTTTTAATATTGGTATGGTACAGTACGAAGGGCTGCCGTAGAAAGTTCGGCACACTTAGACGAAGTATCGTCCCTTGTCTTACCCTAGTAATTCACACCTCCAGTCTTTATCTAATATTTGAACCAATCAAAGCTAAGAACTAGGGGAAGATGTTGACTTACATACATCCGTACTAGCTAAGCGCCCCAGGTGAGCGTGGAAACAGGCCCGCAGAGTAAACCTTCTCAGAGGTACCAATGCCGGGCAAGTAAAGAGAAGGTGAAAGGTGCACTCCTCCACCTCCTCATCTTCGCAGCTTCTACAGAAGTCGTGGTGTTGAAGTAGGAGCCTTCTGGCGTGTTAGCCGATGACGCAGGGGCCAGTAATGACTCCCACAACTAAACTGATAGGGGCTTCTTCATCGAAAGCAGATTAGTGGATCGTTTGAAATACATACATATCTTAGGTCACACAAGTTTCCTTTATGGCAAGTATTTCCATTTAATCACGAGCTGGCTTTATCAGTCGAGGATATCTTCGACCGACCCACAACACTGCTTCTTCTCTCTTGTCTGCATGTACCTCCGCTTGCAACACACTGCAGTAGTTTCAGAGGTGAAAAGATATGGTAAGATGAAGCCAATCGAAGAAGAGTCTAGCGCCAATCCATTCATCGACCTTGGAGCCACTTCGATATAAATGCATTTAGGGCCGCCGGGTCATCCATTTCATGAATTTGAGGTGAAACTACGCATGCTGAACCAGTATTTTGGCATAGAGTAGTCCGTAGAAGAGGGGATGTCAATATTGTTAAGGACTGAAGCATGACCCATGTGTGAGTCAGTCCATTGACCTGTATTACGTATGCGAATCGCCGTGTTAACAGCGACTTGTTCACTTACTATGTCCAGGTCCACAGAAAGAAGGTTGAGCCTCACCTCAAAAGCTACTGACGGGGTTGAGCGGAGAGCCATGCAAGCCGCTCTCTATATCCTTGCTAGGACATTGTCACTGTACGTAGGGCATTCCACCAAACTATCACCGCATAAAACATTATGGGACGGATGACCGATACAAAAAGCCAATGGAGCATTGTTGGTTGCAGATCCCTATTTTTTGCCTATGGCCTTTTTGCAACAGTAGAGTGCTATGGCGCCTTTGTTGGCATATTCCTGAAAATTCAACCTACAGTTTAGCTTTCTATCAAGTACAAAACCTAGGAAACTCGCACTCGCCCGGCCCATGAAGGATAGACTCCCCCCTCCAGTATAAGAGACAGGCAATGTTTCCTAGTGAATAGAACGAGTTCGGTTTTTTAAGAGTTAATACTGAGACCGCGGTCTTTGGCCGAGGTCGTCAAATAATGAGGGCTGGTTCCGTACCCCCGACAGACCACCTGTCAGGTATATTTACCAGTGCTTTCTGCTCCATATCACAGCGGTAAGCCGACGGTGAGGGGCGACCGATAGCGCAGTGTGTTGAGGCATCAGTCTAATGTTTGACTACGGGCGTTTCGGGTTCGAATCCCGTCCACGACGACGTTTGTCGCCATGGATGTGCAGGAGATGCATGCTGGCAACTGCATTCTCCGAAACTAGTTTATGCCGACGAAACGTCAACTGGGCCACATGGAAGAGTTGACGCGCTGTGCCCCACAAGGGTTAGGGCAATTGAGAGAGAGAGAGAGAGAGAGAGAGAGATTCTTGTGACGATGAGCCCACTACCCTGTGTTATTTTATTCAATTTTACGTTATAGTCACTTGCTACGAATCTTGCGATAACCAGCTTTGTTTTTGCTTTAAAGTGAATATGTATCGACTGCGCGTCGATGGATGGACAGAAGCGAATAGCCCCTGCCACTATTAGACACGCGAGTTTTTGAAATTTGTGAAAGATAATTTTACCAGGAGAATACCAGGCTACTGCAACATATGTATTCTAATATATACATTCTGTCACAAAAGTATCGGGAATAAATTTTTAAAAAACCCTGCCCGACAGGATTGTCAATATTCTTTTTGTCGCTAAGTTGGCACGACTGTCCTCTATACTGTCACGGAGTTTGACAGTCATCTGTCATTTAGTTTGTTTACAGTACTCGATATTGTCAGTTCATCTCAAGTGTGTTCTGCGAATTCTGTTTTATGTCTTCTATCGACTGAAAGCGGGTGCCTCGAAGTTGTAATTTAAGTTTCGGGAAGAGAAAAAAGTCGGACGGAGCCATTTCAGGTGAATACGGTGGTTGTTCAATGGTATTTGTTGAGTTTTTGGTCAGAAATTCCTTCACAATGATAGCCTTATGTGATGGTGCGTTGTCGTGATGCAATAGCCAGGAGTTTTCTTTCCACAAATCTGGCCTTTTTCGACGAATTTGCTCTCTCAATCGCCGCATAACGCTCAAAAATATTCTTTATTAACCGTCTGACCTTCGGGCAACAATTCTGAGTGCACGACACCACGGTAATCAAAGAAAACTGTCAACATTAGACTTTTGATCGATTTTGACGTGGTTTTTCCGGTTTCGGCTCAGTTGGAAGGCGCCATTCCGTTTGGTTTGCATGTCAAACTCGTAAACCCATGTCCCATCACCAGTCACAATACGTTTTATGAATGTGAGGTCGGAATTGCAACGCAAAATGTAAGACAAATTTGTTGTTTGATAATGTCATCCATTGCAAAAATTGCAGAACACACTTGAGATGAACTGACAATATCGAGTACTGTAAACAAACTAAATGACAGATAACTGTCAAACTCCGTGACAGTATAGAGGACAGTTGTGCCAACTTAGCGACAAAAAGAATATTGAAAATCCTGTCGGGCAGGCTTTTTTAAAAATTTATTCCCGATACTTTTTTGACAGAATGTATATCTGACAATAGCCGTGTATATTCACCACCCTAAAATCTTCTTGGCAGAGTAGTTTATTGTCGCGAGTCACTCAGGTATTTGACGTGATTTCTCATATATAGAGAAGAGTTGTATATTTTGAGGAATTTGATGTTCTTCTAAAGAATGAAACGACAACTGCTTTGGATGGGTGGACCCAAAGCTAATCGTCACCACAGCGTACTTTTACAAAAAAAAAACTCTGTAAGTTTTTTCAGGGATGTCTGACAGATTCTCTTCCAATTTTCCTTTAAACAGTACCACCCAGTTGCTCGTCGACATAGCCCTAAGCAGAGAAGCCCTGAGTCGAGAGTTTCCAAAGAAGAAGACGGGACCGCTCATTCTGGGCAGCAATGGGTGACATTACCCAGGGGGGCGCCGCCTTCAATATTGGTGATGAGTCCTCTGGGAGGGGACTAATGCGCTATCCACTTAGTTGTAGCGGTGGTTTTGTCAATGGCGTTGAATGATTCGTTGTCATGTTAAAGCTTTCTTTTGAAAAGAGTTTGTCGTATATCAGCGAGTTTTATGTTAAAAACGATAAAAATATTTAACTGCATAGTTCACGTATTTTATAATTGAAAATTAAAACACCTTATTGACTTTGCTAATTTTATTTAATTAATTACCAAAGTCAATATCGTGGAGAAATTGAGAATTTTAAAATTTGTTGTATATGTTCATTCAAGATCACCATCGATTTTAACATAAATGAGATGAAACCGATAAATCTCTATAATTAAGGGAAGTCTTTTCGGTGATTACCCATTTTCGGAATAAAGGCTACATTTGCAAATTTCCATGTTCTAATGTAGCCACTTTTTTCAACAACCGCCGCCATCTCTCTTTCCGTTACATTTTTGAATTTTTTTGCCGCCATTGCCATCTTGAATTTGACTCGGTACTACTCCGGCCATTTTTCTTTGAGATAATAAAACGCCTTCCGGCAGGAGATAGTTTGGTGCAATTATGAAAATATTCTCGCATTCACGGTAGTGTTATTTTTCATAAATGCACCAAATTTTTGCCCGGAACCCGGGAAAAATATCTTCGCGTTTTTCTTTTCCGTCAGCGCCCCCTATAAGGAGGCAGACTGAGTGGTCTTAATCGCATGCTCGGGAGTGGGTATTTGAACGCGCCGGTATGAGCACCACGGAAAAAGGAATTTTCGCGCTTTTGAAAAAGTATATTAGAACTTGCGGTCAAAATCGCAAGACTAAAATTTCGAGTTTTGGCGGCCAGCGGCGATAACACGGTGTGTGAAAAAAAAGTTTCGATCGTAGGTGAGCTGTCATTCTGCGATTTTGGAATTTCGCTCATCGCCCGGTTATCCTGGTGAGTTGAATTTATGTGAATTTTTTTTTGTTTGGCGAAATTTTTGGCCCGCCGTGCTCGAGCGCTCCATTGTGTGTGGAATTTCGTCTGAATTGGGGCACAACGTTCGAAAGCGGCATTAGAATTTGGAACGTGTGTCACAACGAAGCGTTCAATTTTAAATTCGTTTCTTTTTTTTTTAAGAAAGTGAATGTCTTATATAAAATGATGACAACAATTTTTACAGACTGCGTTCAATTTGTGCAAAACTAATGTGGCTGTACTCCTATATAAATAAAGGGGACATATTCAAAAAGGAAGTCGTACTGCTTATCAAGGATCGTAATCTCCGCGTTAAGGCCTAGACGGGAATTCGTCTGTTACTCATTTAGCCGGATTTTAAAAAATGGACCGGATTATTTGATAATTTGAATTTTTAAATGAATGTGTTTCGTTGTAAACGATGGTTCTTTGTTTTTATCTTAATGATTGACGAAAGGAATCGAAGAGATGATTGGGAATTCAACATTTGATCAAGGTTAAAGTCTTTCCTTATTATTCTGTTTGCTAGATACTTATGTTGTGCAAAGTTAAGGAGAGTATAAGTTAAGTATATGATATTTTTCACAGTTTTTTTTTCTTTTAAATCGATTATAATAATAAAAAAAAAGAATAACAGAAGATGCAAAATACAAAAAGAAAGAAAAAAAGATAAATAAATATATTTATATATATAACATTAACATTGGTTAAAGAATGAGGCTTTTCCACTTGAAATAAAAACTAGGGTATAATGAGGAGCTGAAATAACGCTCTTCCATCCCCCTCCTCTCTCTCACTTGAGAATGGTTATCTTCGAGGTTTCAACTAAACATGGCGCCTGAAACCCGCGGAAGGGAGGGCAAGGTCACGCCGAGCCCGCAACACCTGGGGTCCCTATAGAGCCGTTTACCAGCTGCAGGCCCAACTGACCAGAATGGGAAGACGATCTGTCCTGATTGGGCGGTTTTCCCATTTATTGATATATTTTTGGCCTTCGTTCCTTATTACTTTGGCCGTACAGCCCCATGTCCCTGCACGGGACTTGGTTGTTCTGAGTTTTAGGGAGTTTGGTGCGTAGGCACCCCTATTCGATTTTCTCGTTTTTGCTACATTTTTGGTTCGTCGCTGGTTTTAGCTTGTTTTATTTGGTTGATCGGGCAGTCGTGCGATAGTATTTTTTTGTACGCCAATGAGGAAGGTTATTGACTGCCGTTTTCGACCACCCCGCTACTCCCGACAGCTGAGCTGGTCTGCAAGCGCACGTCGTGAGTAGTCATTGGAGAGTGGTTTTTCGGCATTTTGTGTTTTCAGGAATTCATAGCCATCTCAACCCTCGTCCTCCGAGCTTCCATTGCTACAATGTGTGACAAATAAATCCTGATGCCGCCACCGAATATGCTGAAGAGACATGCAGTCAGTGCTTCTTGTTCAGTGCTTTTATTCCAAAGATGCTTGCTGACTTAAATTGGTCGAAAAATCAAAAGCACATTAGATGTTATCCGCGGTGTAGGTGGATCGATTTTCAATCAGGTGGAGCCGCTTCATACACTCCTTCAATAGTTGGTGACACAGTGCCGTTCCCCTAGGAAAATGGAATCTATCATAGTGTGACCATTCGTTACTCTCTTTTTCTCATACAGACGTTAACGAAAACTTCCCGAAAAGGGAAGCAAAATAAAGAAAAAAACATGGTTTGTAATACATATGTCCTTGCTGTATAGTTTTGTTCCTCAAGCAAACGTAAACGGACTCAGCCAAAACCAGAAATCAAACTCTCAAACATCCTCTAGTACATACTTTAAATTTATATTGGAAAAGTCTTCAACATCACGTTCTTTGGCATTCAATGCCACGTGGTACGCACATTACATAACCCAATTAATTTCCTGAAATTTCACAAAATCCTACCACAATCCCCAAAATCGTGAATCGTATTATTGAGAACATTAATAACAACCGGTAGCTTGCGATCATCCTTAATTATAATTTCAAATTTCCCAAAATCTCAGGCAGCATGTACGTTATGGCCCCGACCACCACAATCGTCACCGTCACACAGCCGAGCCGCCGGTGTATCATTATTATCTAACATTAAAATAGCTACAACGCAAAAACTGCGGCAATTACATTACGTTTTACATAAACGGCAATAACTGGGAAAGTAGAGCAGAGAGGAGGGCCGAATTTTACACTTTTTCAAATGGTTACTATACAGGGTTACTGGTAACTCAACGTGTTCCTTGCAAGGCGTTATAATAGAGTCAAAATGCAACAAAATAAAGCCACAAATGTTCTACCGATTTTCAGTGGTTACTGAGATATTTGAATTTTTAGGTTTTTAAAAAAAAAACACGGATTTGGCCATTTAAAATAAGAATTAAAAAAACTGCTTAGTAACTGGGTCAAAACTTATTTTTTTGTCTTAGCCAACACTGTGGCAAATACTTCCCAATCATTCAAAATTTAAAAAATTATTCACATCTCGAAATTTTTAATTTAAAATACTTAAAAAAAAATTTACAATTTTTTTTTAATTATTTTTAAATGTAGTATTACTCAAAAAAATTATATGACACAAAGTGTACAAATCAATACAAAAACATGTCCGTCTTGTCAGTTTTCCAAGAAGGTATAAATATCAATACAAATCTTTCAAATAATTGAAGGAACTTGCATTAACTTTAACGGGGAACCATTATTCGATTTAAAAAAAAAAAAAATAAATAACTGGCGCAACAGTCCAATTTGAACCATGGCCTCGAGATGAGTTAGCATCATCTCATTTTCTAGATCGTGACGGTATGTCTTGTGCAGAGGTGTGTGATCAGCAAAACGCTCAACCGAGTTATTTACCCCATAAATGGGTACTCATTAACAGCTGAGTGGGCTCATAGTCCGACACGTAAATCCCCTTTTTCATCGAAAACTAGCGCATTCAGTAGGAATCGAACCGGGGCCCAGTGCGTAGAAGGCGAACGTGCTAACCGTTTCGCCATCCGGACTACATTCGATTTTTAGGTTTTAAAAAAAACACGGATTTAGCCATTTAAAATAAGAATTTAAAAAAAATACTTAGGTAATGGGTTGAAATCTATTTTCTTCTCATAGCCAACACTATGCAAGAAATTTTTCAATAATTAAAAATTTCAAAAATACTTCATCTCTCGAAATTTTTAATTAGAAATCTTAAAAAAAATATTTGTTTGACTTGATTTAAAATGAATTATTACTCAAAAAAATTATACTGCACAAAGCGTAAAAACCATAAGGAAAACATGCCCATTTTGTCTGCTTTCCAAAAAGGAATAAATGTCAATTCAAACCCTTCAAATAATTGAAGGAAAGCCATTAATCGATTTGAGAAATATAAAACAATTGCATAAATTCATACAAATTTCGAACATAAAATTTCTTCTTTTCATTCAGTGTATTGAACCTTTTTATTGTCTAACTGCATAATTTAAAGGAATAATTCTAAAGTAATTGCCAAGAGTCCTTAAAGGGATGTAACGCAAAGCCATAAAATAGTTCGCATTGGATAAAATATTTCAGGTAAAAGTGATCTAATGAATGGAAAATATGTAGATAGCTTAAAGAAGCGTCATAATGTAATTAACAACAGTCTTTATGAAAGTTGGTATTTGTATAAAATAATTCTAATAAAAACTGATGCAGTGAATGAAAACAAGAAACTTTATGTTCGAAATTTGTATGAATTTATGCAATTGTTTTATTTTTCTCAAATCGATTAATGGCTTTCCTTCAATTATTTGAAGGGTTTGAATTGACATTTATACCTTTTTGGAAAGCCGACAAGATGGGCATGTTTTCCTAATGGTTTGTATGCTTTATACCATATAATTTTTTTGAGTTATAATTCATTTTAAATCAAGTCAAACAAATATTTTTTTTAAGATTTTTTCGAGAGATAAAGTATTTTTGAAATTTTTAATGATTGAGAAATTTTTTGCATAGTGTTGGCTAGGAGAAGAAAATAGATTTCTAAGTATTTTTTTTTTAAAAATTCTTATTTTAAATGGCTAAATCCGTGTTTTTTTTTTAAAACCTAAAAATCGAATTAGTCCGGATGGCGCAACGGTTAGCAAGTTCGCCTTCAACGCACTGGGCCCCGGTTCGATTCCGGGGATTTACGTGTCGGACTATGAGCCCACTCAGCTGTTAAATGAGCACCCATGGTGGGGTAAATAACTCGGTTGAGCGTGTTGCTGATCACATACCTCTGCACAAAAAAACCATCACGATCTAGAAAATGAGATGATGCTAACTCATCTCGAGGCCGTGGTTCAAATTGGACTGTTGCGCCAGTTATTTATTTTAAAAATCGAATAATGGTTCCCCGTTAAAGTTAATGCAAGTTCCTTCAATTATTTGAAGGATTTCTATTGATATTTATACCTTTTTGGAAAGCTGGCAAGACGGACATATTTTTGCAATGGTTTGTACACTTTGTGTCATATAATTTTTTTGAGTAATACTACATTTAAAAATAAGTAAAAAAAATTGTAAATTTTTTTAAGTATTTTTAATTAAAAATTTCAAGATGTGAATATTTTTTGAAATTTTGAATGATTGGGAAGTATGTGCCACAATGTTGTCTAAGATAAAAAAATAAGTTTTGACCCAGTTACTAGGCAGTTTTTTTTTTAATTCTTATTTTAAATGGCTAAGTCCGTGTTTTTTTAAAAAACCTAAAAATTCAAATATCTCAGTAACCACTGAAAATCGGTAGAACATTTGTGGCTTTATTTTGTTGCATTTTGACTCTATTGTAACGCCTTGCAAGGAAGACGTCGAGTTACCAGTAACCCTGTATAACGCGAAAACTACAATACAATACAACAGCTAAAGTGTTGAATTTTGCCTTGAAATGCAGCTCATACCTTATTCCAAAAAATAGAAAATTCGATTCTGAACAAAAAAAAACCTGAAAAGCCCTTATAATTTTAAGGCGAAGTCACTCCTCGACTGCCAAATACAAAAACGGAAATATGTCCGAAACTAGAGCAGCTAGAGGGACGAATTTTATCTTTTTTAAATGATTATAACGCAAAAACTACGTCAGCTAAAGTATTGAATTTCTAGTGCACGAAACTACGCCATTTATCGTTGAACTCCCACAACATTCGCAGTAGCTCTCAGTCGTTCGGTCACGAGCGTTGGTAGTGAAAATTAACAGAAGGATTACTTTTGGGTTTTACTTAGTATGCACATTTTTGCTGCTTGGGGCATAACTAGACCCCACCACGCACGTTATTCACACAACTTTATCCACATTTCCAGGCAGAGTATTATGCCTAATTTTTCTAAAGCCAGCGTAACGGCAATGGATACCAATTTCATAATATGATATCCTACCCTACAAATATTGTAGAAAATAGCTCGTAGAAATCAGATGCTTTGTTTACTAGATATAGATCGAAAAAATAAGAAAGAAATGTAGCCCACGATCAACATCTTGCTGTTTTATCTTATTTTTCTCGAGTTTTCATCTATATATAGTAGTATATTACTCAATTGCCTTACCCCATGTGGGGCATAGCGCGTCAACTGTTCCCTGTGGCCCAGTTGACGTTTCGTTGGCATAAACTGGTTTCGGAGAATTCAGTTGCCAGCATGCATCTCCTGCACATCCATGGCCACGAACGTCGTCGTGGACGGGATTCGAACCCGAAATGCCGGTAGTCAAACATGAGCCTGATGCCTCAACACACTGCGCTACCGGTCGGCCCACCTAAATATTGTATTATATTAATTTTATTATTGATATCTATCTTATATCTCTTTTTAGGGTAGGATATTACCTGCGATTCACCCTTCACTAGATTATACTACCGGGCATAGTTTTTGAGTTATTGCGTTTTTATTAAAAAACAAGGTAGGCCGAAGGTATGATACTCTTCACGCTTCGCGTATCATACCTTCGTTGCGACTTTTGGTGCATTTGTTACTTCGAAATTAGTAGTAAAGCTTGTTCCAATTTCAATGTTCCTATGAGAGGTATATGAAATAGTGGGCCGATTTCAACTAAATTAATTAACACGATTTGGCAGTCAATATGATTGAATAATATAAAATTCGGTACAGATATCTTCAGAAATAAAAAAGTTTTTCTATCAAAAACTTGCTTTTGGAACGGTCGTTCCTATGACAGCTATATGATAGAGTAGTCCGATTTCAACCAAAGATATTATTGATTAGCGTGAAATCTAAAAAAGATACTTATGGAAATAAAAAAGTTTTTCTCACAAAAACCAATTTTTGGACCGGTCGTTCCTATGGTAGCTATATGACGTAGCGGTTCGATTCCGTTGGTGCCGACATATTTGCAGCGTGCAAGAGAAAGAAGGCTTTGTACAAAATTTCAGCTCGATAGCTTTAAAACTGAGGGACAAGTTTGCATAGAACCAGACAGACAGACGGACAGACAGACAGACGGACAAAGCTTAATCGACTCGTCTCATCATACTGACCAAGAATATATATAGTCTGTATAGTCGGAGATGCTTCCTTCTGTGCGTTGCAAACTTCATGACAAAGTTAATATACCCTATCACATCCGTGAAGGGTATAAAAACAAGGTATGTTACCCTTTACGCGAAGCGCCTATGGTGCATTTAGCACTTCGAAATTAGTAGTAAAACTTGTTCCGATTTCACCTTTCCTATGAGAAGCAAATGAAATAGAGGGACAATTTCAACCAAATTTAGAAACGTACCTATAGTTTGGCAGTCAATGTGATTTAATAAATACGGAATTTCGTAAGGATATCTTCAGAAATAAAAAAAATTTTCACACAAAGACGAATTTTTGGACCGGTTGTTCCTATGCCAGCTATATGACGAAGTGGTCCGATTTCATTGGTTCCGCCATATTTACGGCGTGTAATAGAAAGAAGGCATTGTGCATTTGAGAAAGATATCTTTAGAAATAAAAATGTTTTTCTAACAAAGACGAATTTCTGGACCAGTCGTTCCTATGGCAGCTATATGACGTAGTGGTCCGATTACGTTTGTTACAAAATATTTACAGCATGCAATAGAAAGAAGGCTTTGTACAAAATTTCAGCTCGATAGCTTTGAAACTGAGGGACAAGTTGGCATAGAACCAGACGGACAGACGGACAGACGGACAAAGCTTAATCGACTCGTCTCATCATCATCATCATCATCGTCGTGGCGCGAGCGCGGCAGCCCGACGTCGGGCCTTGGCCACCTGGATCATTGTCCTCCAATTATCGCGGTCACGTGACCGCGTCCTCCAATTTTGGAAGCCCAGTAGCTGCGCGGCGTTCACACCTACTCAGCTTTCCCAACGAGATCTCGGTCGTCCTCGCAGTCTCGCTCCGTCGACTCGTTCTGCATTCATTACTCTCTTAGGCATTCGATCATCGTCCATTCTTTGTACATGCCCTGCCCATTGAAGTCGTTGTAGTTTGACGATTTTCGAGACTTGCAGCTCATCGTACATTTCATACAACTCATGGTTGTACCGGATGCGCCATCCATCTCGATCGCAAACAGCCCCGAAAATTCGCCGTAGAACCTTACGTTCAAATGTATCTAGCATGTTTTCGGAGGCTGAGTTAGGGTCCATGCTTCGCAGCCATAGCAGTTTCTGTGCACATGCTTCGATTTCATTATGGGAAGAACCGAGAAAAAAGCCTTATTCGCTAACTGTATCCGTCGCTTGATTTCGTCAGTTTCGTTGGCATCCTTTGACAAGTTGCAACCCAGGTAAATGAAGTTGTTCACGAACTCAATATTGAGGTCCCCCACATTGATGCTCGGTTGTGCAGATGTCCTTGTCGTCGATTGCATCATTATTTTAGTTTTACCATCGTTAATACGTAGTCCAACTTCTTTTGCAGCGGTATCGAGCGTATGCGAAAGTTCTTCTGCGTCGTCCAATCTTCGGGACATGATGTTGATGTCGTCGGCGTACGCTGCTAATTGTGTCGACTTGATGCGTAGCGTCTTGCTGTTGTTCATATTCATAGCCCGAATAACGTATTGCAGTGCTAGGTTGAAGAGCGTTGGTGCCAGTTCGTCGCCCTGCTTCAAACCAGTGCGTGTTTCAAATAGATCAGTAAGTCTATTATGTATCCTGACTTGTGAAACGGCGTTGATCATCGTCATCTTAGTCAGTCGCACTAATTTGGCCGGTATACCAAATTGCAGCATGATGTTGTACAGTACTCCACGAGCAATACTCTCGTATGTCTGCTTGAAGTCGACAAAGATTTGGTATACATTTACGTTGTATTCCCAGCACTTCTGGAGTGTCAGTTTGACTGTGAAGAGCTGATCGGTTGTGGAGCGACCAGGTCTGAAACGGCTTTGATAATCGCCAACGATTCGTTCTGCGTATGGTTTTATTCTATTTTCCAGAATTTTCGTCAAAATTTGATGGTACCCTTGAGTTTTTCCCAGAACCCATGGACGCCAGTGTTGCTGATGTTGTGTAGCATAGGTGATAGTCTTTCCTCAAGGGCAGTAGTATACGCCACCGCTGTAGTATCACTCAAAAGCTTATCAACCGCAAAGATTTTCGCAGGTGGGGGGGGGGGGGGGCGAGCGGGGTTTATTCTCGATTGGTGCACTGTAGGTCGTCTTCACCAAGTGATGATCTGAGTCGCAATTTGCTCCTCGATAGGAACGGACATCCATCACACTAGACGCCCATCTCCTGCAAATGAGGACGTGGTCAATTTGGTTGACGGTATGTGCGTCTGGAGACTTTCAGGTCTGCTTGTGAATGCGTCCATGCGGGAAACACGTAGAGCTTACGACTAGATTCCTGCTGCAGGCGAAGTCGATAAGTCGCTGGCTGTTGTCGTTACATTCTTCAGCGTACATTCGAGGATCCGAATAGATAATCTTTCGGTCGTGTGCGTGGTCGTGGTTGTTGATCCGTCCAATCCGAGGCTTTTGTTCCACGTTTCTTGACTTGGAGTGGTTTTTACAAGGACGAGTTGTCAGCGCATCGCTTAGAACCATTCAGGGGGTAGGGGGTCGGTTTGGAAATACTATAGCTTCTTCAGATGGTTTAATAAACGAGCTGAAGTTCACACAACTATATTGCAGTTCCAACTACACAAATCATTCCATCCTACTAAACCTGAGATTCTTAGATGTTGGTCAGCCATTCAGGCTACAGCTACCAGCTTTTTTCCGAACTGTTTTATCGCTAAGACTTGGCGCCCACGTGGAGGACTATGGAAAAGGTTTTGTGCCCTCCCGTTGTGTGAATAGCAATTTAGCTGAAAATACGGATTTGCTCGAAATTTTTGTCGTGGGCAACGCTTCAAGCGATCCAAGTTTAAATACTGAGCAATTAAAACAAAGCCAAATCTAGGGGTACTCTTAACCTAGGTCACACATTCAGATCTAGGCATAGTGGGTACGATTTGAAAAATCTCCCTGTAAGTCTGCATGCCTGGGTCAGTCTGCAGCTCATAGGCAGAATCGCCAGTTTTGGATAGAATAGAAGATCAGAGGCTGGTCGACTAGCCTAGGTAGGTCTGCAGCTTTCAGTAGATCCACAGATTTTCAAAGTGAAGACAAGGAGAAGCAAAAGAAATTTTTAGCGGAAGGATTCGAAAATCACAAAAAATAGGATTTCAATTTTCTGCCAGATTAGATCTGATCCAATCTACTAATAATAAATGAATTAACATTTCGCGATGTTGTGTTTGTGAAAGCATTTTCACAGCTGCTATTTTGAATGTTAATAATTAATTTTAATAATGCTATATTATAGTCAATTAGCTCATTACGCCATTGATATATTTCAGCCCCTCGTCCATTAAATTATAATAACACTATTCTTACTTTCCAAGCCGCTCTACCGTAAAGTCAATGTGTTGTAAGCATGAAACAATTAAAAGGGTTAACATCATCTCATAAATTTTCCAACTCTCTTGGAAAATAACATTGCTCTCAGGCAACTTCAATGACCTACAAGTCTACAGACAACACAATCTTTAATTACTCTATCCAATAGCTTTATAGCTATTGGATTAAGCAAGTTTTGTGTTTTACTGTTGGGATGCAATAGACTGTGGTGTAGTGTGGACTCAAACTCAAAATACGTTTATCCTTGGTACCAAGCGAAACCCGCCCGGGCCATCCAAATATGAATCCTTTTATTCTTGACGTTGAAAACTAACGTCGATTGTTCAAGTCCTCACTCGTCTGATGTGGTGAACATGAACGGATAGGTGAACATTAAATTGGCTTAACGATTGAATCCAAACTAAGTCCCTGAAACGTTTTGCACCGTAACCTTTTTCGATCGGAATCAGGGTAATTTTAATTGTCAGAGTGTGTGACGCTCTTTCCGGTCTCTAATCGACACAATCCGAAATTTAATAATTCCAGCTAATAGCCATTAATCCTCGCGTCGCCTCTTGGCTAGAACAAGGTTTAACGATTTCGCCCTAAAACAGCAAAAGCCACATCTACAAAATCCTGGACAATAAATCAAGTGTATGAGAGGTTGCATGACAAGAGCCACATAAGTTATGTAGACTCGATACCGT
Source organism: Chloromyia formosa (assembly GCA_964017055.1). Taxonomy (NCBI): domain Eukaryota; kingdom Metazoa; phylum Arthropoda; class Insecta; order Diptera; family Stratiomyidae; genus Chloromyia; species Chloromyia formosa. The sequence continues at coordinate 34,420,201 of OZ024816.1, read as the reverse complement.
CCTACCGCCTACAATACCGAATGTGAATAAATCTTCGCCGCTGACATTATCATGGTATTAATTCATTATAAAATTGTAAACCACGTCTGACTGGATAATAGGATCGGATCCATGTCCCTAAAAGAGTCGTAAATAAGCCATGAAAATAAAATGGTACTCAGTTCGAATGAGCCTTCAGCTTACAATTTTGGGGGCAACTAGGTCAAGAAAATATCCAAGAAAGAGCTAAAACTGTTTTGTATTCTGGGCTTCAATTCAACTTATCTGAATACAGAAAATTTCTAGTGAAAATGTACAATACAATTAAGAAAATTTAAATGCGAACTTGTGGCCGAGGAGAGTCAGCGACAGTCAGTAATTCGTTGAAAGGAGGATGGGCATTTGTTTATGGACTCTGGGCGTAAGACAAAGAGAAACTATATTTGTGTCAATTTATAGTACTGTATGGCTATATAATTACAATACTACATGAATTCCATCTTCATTAACAACGTGTTTTTTAAGGAGAATCGAAGTCTTTGGTTTGTGCTTCGTGCCTGTGCTTTAACTTTTGACATAATAAATCTTGAACTTGAAATTTTGGTCAAATATTTGTTGTAAGGATTTCTGAATTAAAAGCGCAAATGAGCATGCTCTAAATAAAGAAACGCCCAGGGATGGACTGAGCCTACGGGCATCCGGGCAAATGCCCGGTGGGGCCTTGACAAACATTTTCCAAAACCAGTAACGACATTTACCCAAAGGACCCTACAGTACAGTACGGATAAATGGGGCCCAAAGATATATAGTATGGGGCCCCCACAGTGCTCAAAGACGATTTAAGGGAAAACTCATAAGAAAATTTTTCCAAATTTCCGTATAGCAGTAGTATGCAACTTGTATATAGCTAATTAAAAAACAAAAAAAAAAAATAAATAAAATTATAAATTATTGTTGACGCGCTCGGTAGCCGTGAGGGGTTGGTCACCACTTTACGATGTTTGCATTCAGATAACAGGGGTTCATTTCCCAGACGTGTTCATAGCAATTCTACTTACCGATATTTACAGCTTCAGAGAAGTTTAGCTGGGACGCTAAGCGTTGCAACCTTTCATAATATTATAGAGAGATTCCGTTTGGTGCGGATGTTTGTGTGGCCATTACCTTCAATTTAAGACATGGAGCCATTTTGGAGCCCGCAGCAAATCAAGCGAAAATCCGAGAAATTTGAGCGTCTCTCAATATTTTTCTTATAACTTTTAAACGGTGTATCAAATCGAAAAATGTTATACGATATATTAAATTATTTGAATGCTGGCAACTACTATTTGCGAAATTCTTCTGCCAGACAAGCACAGATAACTGGACACAAAATAATTATACCTTAGTTCAAATGAATTTGGTATATTTTATACAGAGCGTTAAAACTCAACCAAACCTTTTTTAAACCAGGGTTGCGGCAGGCATAAAGCTGACGACCAATTTTTTTATAATTCTTTACATAATTTTCTTTCAAATTACTATACACTTCATTTAGTTAAAAAACATATTAACCAAATAATTGAAAATTGTTATTACATCAATTGGTATACAAATTTAGTTGCAATTGCGGTAATTAAGAATGGTTGCGGCAGGGTTTCGCTATCCAATTTTACTTTATTACATACTTAATTATCTTTCATTTGAGAACCATTTCATCAAAAAAAAATGAGACCGGAATATTGAGGGATACGCCCGCAATCCGAGGGTTTTGTAGCAAGTGCTTATTTTGGTACGTAAATATTGACTCCCTGGTCTTCTTGGTACCACTCAGATGGATAAAAACACCATAATTAAAAGGTCTTACCCATGATATAGTATCTTACTTGCCAATTCAAAAGAAAAAGATTCCATTTGTCACCTCTCACAGTAATATGCTCAAAGTAATATGATAGTTTTAATACGAGAAGCTGTACTCTAGATAGATATGTATGTACGTATACGAGATAAACTGTCCTACTCTTCGAGATGCTTTACTATTTATGTTAAGACGACATTCCAAACTTAGATAAAAAACAAAAACAAAAAATAATTGAATCAGCGACCAGCCTACCCCCCCCCCCCCCCCCCCCCACCCCATCCCCTCCTCTCCCACCAATATTTACCCCTACAGAAATGGTTAAACTACAATTCGCTCTACGAAAAACAATATGTAAGTGTGAAGTACTCACACCCATACACGAGGCCGATAGGTGCATTTCTAGTATGGATAGTTTCAAAATGCCCAATTTTAAATGAATTATTATCAAATGTTACGTGATTGTAACGAAACTTAGACATATTATTGCCTACGGTGTTGGTTATTGTTCGCCATCAGTACATTTGACCTCGGGCGTGTTTTAACGGATGCAGGGGTGTGCTAACTGTAGCTATAGAAATAAACTATTGTATTATTAACCATTTTGAGAAGATATACAAGTCCCATTATTTTCCATTTTCTAAGCTATTTGGAATCCACCTTCCTGTAAGTTTTTATAATTCTAATTAAAACGGTCTCGAAATGCAAGGGGGTGGGATAAATTACGATCTAATATTTTCTCCTCTCCTGTTCCCCTTTCTATAAATTTCAAGAAAATGCTCAAATTGGAATGTACTCAACATTACCTTTCTCAAGACACCCCACTTGCCTATACCAGTGAATAAAAAAAATTAATTCCCCCCCCCCCCCCTGAAATTGGCCAATTACAACACATCGTTCTCCAGAGAATTATAGCATTTCTGCACATTCTCACCGTATTTGATGTGTGTAGCTTCAACCGTTCGTGAGATATTCTATAGACAGACGGACAGATAAACATTTGACCGAATTCGTAGGATTTAAGATACAAAACCCTAAAAAAAAGAAATTGTATGAATAATTATTGTAAGAATCACCGTACCAATCAATCTTTACTCTTCCAATATTTGTTCATTAAATAACTGCAATTCGCACTACGAAAAACAACATGCAGGTGGTACTCGCACCTATGCACGAGGTCGGTAGTTGTATTTTTTGTATGGATAGTGTTAAAATGCCAAACTTTGAATGAATGTACTATCATTAAATATTATGTGATTGTAATGAAACTTAGAGATATTATTGTCTATGATGTTGGTTATCATCGCCCATCAATATTTTTGACGTCGGGTATGGTTAAGGGGTGTGCTAACTGTAACTATAAAACTGCAATATTATTAATTTTTTTTGATGAGATTTCAAAATTCTATTGTATTATTTTTAGTTTTCTGTGCTAGTGAAATGCCGCTTTTCTGTAAATTTTAATATTTCTAAGTATAACGGTATCGAAATACAATGGGGAAGGGTGGGGGGATAAACTCAGATCACACATTTTCACCTCGCCCTCTTTTTCCCATTCATCAAATTCGAAGAAAATTCCAGAAATGGAATGTACTCGACGATACCTTTCTGACGATACCCCACTTGCCTACACCAAACGAAAAAAAAAATTGGACCTCCATTTTACCTCCATGGGGAGGCCCCCCCCCCCCCTTAAAGTTAACCTATTACAACACATCGCTTTCTCCAGAGAATTATAGTACTTTTAAATTCTTCCATCAAGTTTCATGCATGTAGCTTCGGCGGTTCGTGAGATATTTCATGGACAGACAGACCGACAGGTTTCTAAGACAAAACCCTAAAAACAGATTGGTGCAGATTGTTGAATTGGGATCTTGTAGGAAAAGAAAATGTCACTTGATTCATTCTATTTGATTAGAAATTTGACAAATTGTCTATCGAGAAATTTTTGCATAGCTTAACATGTTACTGCTGAATTATATAGGGATTAGATTGGGGGCCCTTTATCTCAAACTGCCCCTCAAATTGATACAATGACCGCGAGAGTGATATCCGACACATCGTCATAAAACCTTTTTGAAATTCACATGCACCTCATCTCATATCTCACCTTCCTGTTTTCAATTATCATAACGTAACATATGGATATTGTGTATTTAATAAAAGATAATTTTCGTTAATTTTTTTGAGTACAAAGGGCGACCATTTTATAAGTGCATGTTCGAGTATATGTCTATTTCGCCGAATATACATGGGCTCAGTATTTTGTTCAAATTATTGGGAGTAATTTTTTTTTGGTTTTTTTTTTCTTCCAAAAACTCGTACAGAGTTTTGCACGACCGTGAAGTACTTACACTACTAAAAAAACTTGTCCAAAATTATGTGTTAGAAAAATTATGCAAACATTTTGTAGACTGTATAGTTCTCCAGTTGTCGCGTTTTAGTAATGTAAAATCGGTGTAGTATAGTAAAAAACAAAAAAATCTGTTTTCCTACATTCAAAGCGCTAAACTGCCAGAAAATAAAAAAAATATAGAAAGAAATGATGTTTACACAATTTAACCACATAGTTAAAAATCCTGGTCTATTATCAATGCTAATTCGGTTTACATATATGACGACACCAAAATTGTATTAGATTTTAATGAAATGAAAGTACTACAATTGCTTCCGTAAACTTCACTGGTTTCAATATTAAACTTTGCTGATATTATCTTTTTAATCAAATTGTTGGTTTAAAATTTAATCTACAGATATTAGAATCTATGAAAAATATTATTTTACTGCGTTTTTTTAACCGCTTTAAGTTTTTTCTCCATTCGTTTTTTTTTTTCAGTTTTCTAAACTTCCAAATCCTTTGTTAAGCCAATTCGCAGGTTAATTTTTTTTGGCCGTGGCGCAGCATCGTGGATCATTCCATCCTAAATTCTGGTGGTTTTAGCCTTATGAATGAAAATTGTTTAGACAATTTAGATCAAATGTTTGAAATAAAACATTATGTATACGCAAATTGGAGTGATAAAAATGCCAAATTTTTCAAAATACAACCAAAACTCCCTTTTTAAAGCCGCACAACCAAAAAACTATTCCTCTGACTTTTATGAGATACATTTTCAAAACAAGGGTAAGGTACTTGATGAGATTAGGTGCTTATTTATGTTATTTGATATAAAATATTAATAAATAATTTGGAATACAAAACAAAAAAATTATTATGCTTTTATGATATTCTTCTATTTAAATATGGAGGCGCCATATTAAATCGTCGGCCCGCGTGCCAGATTTTCTTCGCACGGCACTACTTCGAATAGGCGATAACTTTTGATAGAATAAAACTAGCAAGTTTATAAATAAATGGCTGGTACTGAAAATGGTCATGATGAGGCCAAAAAGACGAATACCTCGCCTACAAATGATAACACAAATACATGGTAACTTCCCATAGAATAAAGCTAGCGACTTGAAATTTTGGTCAAATATTTGTACTACTTTGCCTTAACCCCTAGCGGGGCATAGCGCGTCAACTACTCTTGCGCGCCATCGTACTCTGTTCTGGACATTGAGGCGCAACTCCCCAAAAGACTTACCCAGTGCCTGACACTCCTTTGCCACAGATCGACGCCATGTGATTCGAGAACCCCGTCTTGGTCGGCTTTGGTTGGAAATGGGGTTCCACTTCATGGCATGCAAAGCAATGCAGTTATCACTCTTCCGCAATGTGTGACCTATCCACTGCCATTTTCGCCTGCGTATCAATTCGTCGATTGGCATCTGACCCGTACGCCGACTTAGCTCTTCATTTGATATTGTTTCGGGCCAGAAAATTCTTAAAATTCGACGAAGACATGAGTTGACGAAAACTTGCAGTTTTCTGGTAACTCTTACGGAAACTTTCCATGTACTGCTCCCATACAAAAGCACTGATAGTACCAGGGAGCGAAACAGGCCCAGGTTGGTCTTGATGCTGAGATAACTGCTCTGCCAGATTTTGGACAGCATGCCGTATGCGCGTTTAGCCTGGTTGATACGACGAGCGATGTCCTGCTCCGTACCACCATTTTCGGCAACCATGCTACCCAGGTAGACGAAGTTGTCCACCTTCTCCACAGGTTGCCCATTAATATTGATGGCAATAGGTGTCGGATTTCTTTTTCGCAACGGCGGGCTAAGAACCTTGGTCTTGTTGGTATTTATCTTTAGCCCAACCTTGCTTGCCTACCTCTTGAGATCTAACGCCATTGCGGACAGATCCATGATTTTGTGGGAGAGTAGGCATATGTCGTCAGCATAGTCAAGATAAGATGTCAAAGTCCATTGAATTCCTCTGTCGAGTCCGGATAGGGCTGCATGCGACACATCGCCGATCACTATGAGGAATAGGATCGGTGAGAGGATGCACTCCTGCCGAACTGCACTGCGAATCTAGAAGTCCCCCGACACCTTACCTTTATGCAGAACGCGACATTTCGCGCCGTCATAGGTTGCCTTAATAATAGCCACAAGCTTCTCAGGGATGCCTCTCCTGCGCAACGATGCCCATATAGAATCCCGGTTCGCACTATCGAAAGCCTTGTCGAAATCGATGAAAAGCAAGTGAAGCGGAGAATCGTATTCGGCGCATTGCTCGATGATGATTCGCAAGGTGTTAATGTGATTGACACAGGAGAATCCGGATCGAAAACCAGCCTGCTCTTCATCAATCGTGCTTTCTAAGTGGGCCTTTGGTCTTTCCAGGACGATTTTAGCTATTATCTTGGCAACGGCTGGAAGCACACAAATGCCTCTCCAATTATTACAGTCTGTGAGGCTACTCTTCTTTGGAAGTTTGATGATCAAACCTTCCTTCCACTCAGTGGGAAAGGTCTCTGTATTCCACGCTTTATCAACAAGTGGGTGCAGCAAATCGGCAGTTACGCTTGGCGCTGCTTGATAAAGTTCGGCAGGGACACCGTCGGGTCCGGCGGCCTTTCCTCGTTTTAGTACAATAATTGCAGTGACTATTTCCTCTTTAGTCGGGGCAGTGGACCGTATACGAACATTTTGATGGTTAGCTAAATTATCTATATGAGGGGGAACTTCACGAGAGGTTATACGGTTCAAGACAGCAGCGAAGTGTTATTTTCACCGCCTCATTTGATCTTCTTCCAAGATAAGTAGCTTTCCATCACTATCCTTCAACGGATGTTGGCAAGAGTTACGACCACCTGTAAACTCCTTGATGACACCGTATACGGCGTTTAAGTTGTTACTTCTTGCGGCTTCTTCTGCTGAGGCTAAAAGAGAATTCGCATAAACTCTTTTATCGCGTCGCACACTACGCTGAACTTCTCGAGCTTTCTGACGGTAAAGACTTCGAAGCTGCTCCGATTGTCGTCTGATGCTGCAGCCAAAAAAACTTTCAGCTCCTTTCTTTCAACAATCCGCTGCCATGAAGCGTCGGATATCCAGGGCTTATCCCGGCAATCCGGGTTTGTGCCCAGGATGGTATCTGCGCTATCAATGTACGCATTTTTTATGGCATCCCAGTTTTCGTTTATGTCACTATCTAGGTGACTAGTTATCTCAGCTGCTTTTTGCACAAGATGGTCATTATATTGTTGTAAGACAGCTGGATTTTTTAATCGAGCGGTGTTGAATTTGCGTCGCCTGGATCTTTCGTCGCTGGGGCGGCGCACGGCTGCAATACGCAATCGAACATTAGCGATCATAAGATAATGGTCTCTTCCCATCCCAATATCGGCACCCTTCTTGTTTCGCACGTCCAGGAGGCAACTCTTGAATCTTTTACTAATGGCAAAATGGCTGCTCTGATTTTGTGTTCTGCGCCGATCAACAGAAGACCAACTGATTTTGTGGTGGTCCTTATGCTCAAACATAGTACCATCTATGAAAAGACTGTGAAAGTTGCAGAACTCAAATACAAATTTTTCACCATTGGCACTACGATCACCAAGAACGTGTCTCCCCATCACATGTCTGAGCCCATAGTTATCACCGCCAACTTTCGCATTCAAATCACCCATAACCATTATAATGTCACCTTTAGGTATTCTGCTCTGAACGGCGTTTAGTTCTTCGTAGAAGGAGTCTTTTGCCAAAACATTGTCGGGTTCAGTAGGGGCATAACATTGTATTATTGAGGTGTTCCTCATTTTGTTCCGGAACCTGGCGGTCAAGATTCTGTCAGAGACCGGCTCCCAGGATAAGAGACAGTTTTGCGGTGTGGGCTAGTTAGTTTATTTTGGGAATGGACAAGATCCTATTCCCCCTATAAATTGTGGTAAAAAGGACTCACTTACATATCTCAAATGGCGCCCACCTTCCCTACAAATGTTGTTTCATCGCAGCTTCATCGGCTAACTTCTGTCCAAACCGATCATATAGGAAATACACATTCAATGCATATGGCTGTTGCATATTTGAAGTTTTGGTGTCACCACAAGGTCTGCACAAGTCTAGGGTATGTACGCTTCGAACTCGAACGAACCTTCGGTCTAGTTTCGTTTTATGATGGTTTCCTTTATTTGTCCATTTTAGGAGATAGATATAAAAGCGGGGCAAACGGAGAGGTTCTCAATTGAAAAGAACCTACGAGAACATTTAAGAAATAACTAATATATTATACTACGAAATATACTGTACGTTCGTGCTGAACTGTTTTGCTCCTGCTGACGCTAGGTCTCGTCAAATGGCTGGCAGCATACGTTTTTTCCACTATCATAGGTATTAAACTAATCGTGAACAAAAATTAGCTTTTAACATTTAAGACAATTGTTGTTGCTTTTTCCACATAACGACGTCGCTGGCAGGAGTACATTGTCCCACCATTCAAGTGACAGGAAGTGATTTTTGTTCTTACTGAAATGTCAATAAACAATAGGCAAAGTTTCAGCTTTTAGTCGTTTTAACATTTACCGTTGTTTTTTTTAACATAACTTCATATAAGCCAAATTATAAATTAAAGAACTTAATATACACCAATATGAAACAAAAAATACCATTAATGAAACAGAGTAATGTGGTTTACAAAATTGATTGTGAAACATGTACAAATAATAATATAAATAAATCATACATAGGTTCAACTACAAGACATTTAAAAATAAGACTGCAGGAACATCAAAATAAAAATAGAATGTATAATAGCCAACATAACAAGCTGGTAAAACATCAATTACAACATAAACATGTTATGGGATTTTCCAACGCAAGAATTATTGATAAAGATAATAATAAAGAAAAATTATTGACTAAAGAAGCGATATACATTAATAAATATTATGATAATACTTTAAACACAATAACTGAACGTGAAATGATCACCAATAATTATAACAAGCTTTTTATTAGTTAGTTACTTCACAATTTTAAATAAGAAGAAGAATGTCTTTTTAGAATGTCATAATAATACACCGCAATCGTAGTTTGATTCTAATTTAGCACGAATAATACTTGTAAGATATCAACGCTTAATGCGATAAATTAATTAGGAATTGATAATTTAATTACAAATTGTTTCAGGAACCGGAAGATGCCGTTATAGGCGAAACGTTGTTCTGTACATATTGTTATACAATAAATTTTAACTAAAAGCTGGACAGTGAATATTTTTATTCAAACAATTATTTTAGTAAATGTGTTAAAAATTAATGTCGCTAGCTCCCGGACTATTATCGCATCAACTATTCCATGTGAATTAGCTGACGTTTCGTTGGCCTAAACCAGTTTCGGACGATGCACGTTGCCAGCATGCACCTCCTGCTCCTACTTATGCTGTGTTTTGCTAGACAGCGGCTGGGCGATTTGCGTCTGCGTCTCGAGAGCAATTGATTCATCATTCAATGTCGAGGTTTTGTATGAAAATAGTACTATGTATGTAGTATGTTGGGCAGGTTGTCTATGCAATCAAGGATTTTTAAATGTACGTGAGGAGAATGGATGGAAAGAGACGAATGTACTGTAGAGGTAGAGTCCTTCGGTGGCAGCAAGGATATTTTTTTGCAGTGAAGCGATATATGGGGAATATGGGTGTCATATGAACCGGGATGAAGAGGTGAATGTCCAGGAGTAGTGTAGATGGAATTCCGGATCCTTCGGTGGCGACAAGGATATTCGAAAAAGGATACTTTTGGCAGTGAAGCTAAATACGGTCAATATGGGTGTCATATGAATCGGGGTGGACACCCGAATATCCAGGAGTAGTACGGATGGCATTTCGAGTCCTTCGGTGGCGAAAAGGACATTCACGAAAGTCAAGTGAAATATGGGCAATATGGGTGTCATATGAATTGTGGTGAAGAGGCGAATGCCTAGGGGTACTATGAGTGGCATTCCGGATCCTTCGGTGGTGACAAGGATATTCGAAAAAGGATAATTTTGGCAGTGAAGCGAAATACGGTCAATATGGGTGTCATATGAATCGGGGTGGACACCCGAATATCCAGGAGTAGTGCGGATGGCATTTCGAGTCCTTCGGTGGCGAAAAGGACATTCAAGAAAGTCAAGTGAAATATGGGCAATATGGGTGTCATATGAACCGGGGTGAAGAGGCGAATGCCTAGGAGTACTATGGATGGCATTCCGGATCCTTCGGTGGTGACAAGGATATTCGAAAAAGGATATTTTTTGGCAGTGAAGCGAAATACGGTCAATATGGGTGTCATATGAATCGGGGTGAACACCCGAATATCCGGAAGTAGTGCGGATGTCATTTCGAGTCCTTTGGAGTGAAAAGGACATTCACGAAAGTCGAATGAAAAATGGGCAATATGGGTGTCATATGAACCGGGGTGAGGAGGCGAATGCCTAGGAGTACTATGGACGGCATTTTGAGTCCTTCGGTGCCGATAAGGATATTCGAAAAAGGATACTTTTGGCAGTGAAGCGAAATACGGTCAATATGGGTGTCATATGAATCGGGGTGAACACCCGAATATCCAGAAGTAGTGCAGATGGCATTTCGAGTCCTTTGGAGCGAAAAGGACATTCACGAAAGTTGAATGAAAAATGGACAATATGCGTGTCATATGAACCGGGGTGAAGAGGCGAATGTCCGGGAACACTATAAATGGCACTTAGAGTCTTTCGGTGGCGACAAGGACATTCGAAACAGTATATTTTTGCTGGTAAGGCGAAATATGGGCAATATGGGTGTCGTATGAATCGGTGTGAAAAGACGAATGTCCAGGAGTAGTGTAGATGGCATTTCAACTCCTTCGGTGGCGAAAAGGACATTCACGAAAGTCAAGTGAAAAATGGGCAATATGGGTGTCATATGAAGAGGCGTAGATGTAGATAACATTTCGAGTCCTTCGTCTACTTGCACAGCATTTACTCAAAAATGGTGGTGCGGACCAGAACAACGCTCGTTCTATCAACCAGGCTAAATGCGCATATGGCATGCTCTCCAAAATCTAGCAAAGGAGTTATCTCAGCACCAAGACCAAGCTGGGTCTGTTTCGCTCCCTGGTAATTTCTGCGTTTGCGTATGGAAGCGATACATGGAAAGTTCCAGTAAGAGTTACCAGAAAGCTGCATGTATTCGTCAACTCATGTCTTCGTCGAATTATAAGAATTTTCTGGCCTGAAACAATAGCAAATGAAGAGCTAAGTCGGCGTACGGGGCAGATGCCAATCGACGAATTGATATGCAGGCGAAAATAGCAGTGGGTAGGTCACACATGTCGGAAGAATGATAAATGCACTGCTTTGCACGTCATGAAATAGAACCCCGTTTCCAACCAAGGCCGACCAAGAAGGGGTCCTAGAATCACTTGCCCACGATCTGTAGTAAAGGAGTGTAGCGCGCTGGGTAAGTCTGTTGTAAGCTGCACCCTATTCCCCAGAACAGAGTACGATGGCGCGCAGAAGTGCAGCTTTCTAGTAACTGCTACGGAAATTTTCCAAGTACTGCACCCATACAAAACTACAGACAGTACCCGAGAGCGAAAAATATCAGCTTGATGTTGATGCTGAGACAACTGCTCTGCCAGATTTTCGACAGCATGCCGTATGCGCATTTAGCCTGGCTGATAGAACGGGCGTTGTCCTGGTCCGCACCACAATTTTCGAGGAAATGCTGCGCAAGTAGACGAAGGACTCGAAATGCCATCTACAGCTACGCCTCTTCACCTCGATTCATATGACACCCATATTATCTATATATTTTGCTTTACTTGCAAAAAGTCTTTTTCGGATATCCTTGTCGCCCTCGAAGGATCCGGAATGCCATCTATAGTACTCCTGGATATTCGCCTCTTCGCACCGGTCCATATGACACCCATATTGCCTATATTTCGCTTTACTGCCAAAAACATCCTTTTCCGAATGTCCTTGTCGCCACCGAAGGATCCGGAATGCCATCTCAGTACTCCTGGACATTCGCCTCTTCAACCCGGTTCATATGACACCCATATTGCCCATTTTTCCCTCGACTTTCGTGAATGTCCTTTTCGCTCCAAAGGACTCGAAATGCCATCTGCACTACTTCCGGATATTCGGGTGTTCACCCCGATTCATATGACACCCATATTGACCGTATTTCGCTTCACTGCCAAAAGTATCCTTTTTCGAATATCCTTGTCACCACCGAAGGATCCGGAATGCCACCCATAGTACCCCTAGGCATTCGCCTCTTCACCACAATTCAAATGACACCCATATTGCCCATATTTCACTTGACTTTCTTGAATGTCCTTTTCGCCACCGAAGGACTCGAAATGCCATCCGTACTACTCCTGGATATTCGGGTGTCCACCCCGATTCATATGACACCCATATTGACCGTATTTAGCTTCACTGCCAAAAGTATCCTTTTTCGAATATCCTTGTCGCCGCCGAAGGATCCGGAATTCCATCTACACTACTCCTGGACATTCACCTCTTCATCCCGGTTCATATGACACCCATATTCCCCATATATCGCTTCACTGCAAAAAAATATCCTTTCTCGAATGTCCTTGCTGCCGCCGAAGGACTCTACCTCTACAGTACATTCGTCTCTTTCCATCCATTCTCCTCACGTACATTTAAAAATCCTTGATTGCATAGACAACCTGCCCAACATACAACATAGTACTATTTTCATACAAAACCTCCACATTGAATGATGAATCAATTGCTCTCGAGCCGCAGACGCAAATCGCCCAGCCGCTGTCTAGCAAAACACAGCATTAGCCGCCTAGCTGAGACAAGCCGAGAGGTACTGTGGCTTATTATTACACCTCGCACCATACGGGGAAGGCAACACAAACATCCATGGCCACGAACGCCATGGACAGGACTTGAACCCGTAACGACTGTAACCAGACATGAGATTGACGTCTCTATGCACTGAGCTACCGGTCGCCCTATATGGTTGATTCTCAACTCTCAAACCGAAAATTTTTTCTTGATCGCTAGTTTTTGTTTTTTCTTTATCGCCTGTCTTATTTCTATTATCCCATTTTTCTAAAGGCGTACGAGTTTTTCATTTGATATGATATAATGACATAGGCAACGAGTGACGAACATCCTCGTCACTATGCCAAAATTAGGCTCCATCCCCACCGGCGTCTTCGGAAGCCCATCAATCGGTTCATTACAACCTGCGCTCTGTGTATTTAAGTATAAGTCGCTAGAAAGAAAAATGAAATAATACTACATCACTCAAAGCTATCATTTGACATACATTTTATTCTTGTTGATCAAACTCAAACAAATGACGAAATTCATTTCGACCAAACTTCTTTGCCTTCCGCTGCGCATGACACAAAAGGCTTTTAAGCAGTTTTAAGTTTAGCTTCACTCACGCCTCGCCCGCAGCGTTGGAAGTAGTGTTAATATCGGTAAGATCGAGTTCGTTCGAGTGTAGAAAATAAAGTTCGCCTTCACGAAATATCACAAGGAGCATTTTTACTTCTTTATTTTACGGAAAGTCACAATGGGTTACTTTTCGTAACCTTGCACTTGTTTATGGTTATCTAGAAATTTAAATTTGCATATAATTTGCAAATAACTGCTTTTCAAATTATCAGCTTGTCAGCAACATTGGCAACATTTGAATGTGTTCTAACAGCTTGCTGTTAAACGCCTTTAAAACTAGCAGCTTAAAATTAACAGTTTACCAAACAGTCAGCCAAATTAGCTTTTCACCATTTTAGCAGCACACAACACTGCTGTGTCGACAGTTTCCCAATTTAGAAGATGTTAGCACTAGACTCTGAAATGTGATAGCTGTACAGAAGATCGATTCCGCAGTTACTTAGATAAACTTTTCATGTGCTAATCAACATTAATATTAGCAGAGTTAGCTGCTAACGCAACCAAAACTTTGAAGCTTTAGATGTGACAGGTCTCTTATGTAGTTCCGAAAGATATTGTTTACCAACAATAACATCAATTAAGTAATATCCTCGCTAAGCATTGAAGTATTTTATAAACTATTCTCTCTCTTTCTCTCTCTCTCTCTCTAATTGCCTTGACCCCTCCAGAGGCATGGGCGCGTCAACATCTCCAGCATGTCTATGCCTTGTTGACGTTTCAATAGCATATCTACTTTTCGGAAAATCAGTTGCTGGCATGCACCTCGTATAAACTATTAATAAAAGGTAATGAATATCATATTGAAAATCATATCGAAAATGATCAAACCAAAACTCAATTCAATTCATTCCATTATTCTCACCTTTTTTTCGTTTTGAGTAAATTACCCGAATTTTTCTTACTGGTCTGATAACCATCAAGCTCCAACTCGGGCTATTTCACTTCGGTACGCTAATTTTAGTCGAACTAAAATATTTGGAATTGACATAAATCTCGAGCAGGGCGACAACTTTCGGAACATTTGCGTGCAATTTATGAATTCCCAAACACGTCCCACACACCTGCATTTTGACACCATCATATCAACCCATGTCATACATGACAAACAGAATATTAGCAATCAATCGATATAAATCTATATTCCCGAACCTATAATATCGCGAAATAGTGTGTCCTTTGTGCCAGATGCCGATTATCGATATTACAATTCGAAGGTCTTCTATTGAATCGAAATATGTTAATGATATGTTTGGCGAACATGCACGTGAAATCCCATTCATGTGCACAGCCAATGTGGCAGTCTATTCAATCGTGACTGTTCCCACGAACCTTTCTTCAAGGACACTTTTAATAAAACGCTCGAGGAACACAACTCAAATACGTTCTAGAAAACGTAAACCGTTCAAACTGTTTTCCAACCAAACAAATGATTCAAATCGAATTGGTTATCAAAAGATCCTTTAAAATGTCCTTGACGAGGAATGATAAATAAAGCGAAAAAAAAAACTTTCAATTGATGGAAAAGAAAACACACAAACAGACAAATTGTCCATTCGCCTAATACCCATGCTTCCAACGAGGGCTCGTTTAAGTAAGGACCTCATATCTTGCCCCTTCGAAAAACATTTCACCGTGTAATTCCCGGCCACCATTATTGGTTCAATGAAAGTTTGATGTGTTCGTTTTACGAACACTCAGTGATTGTGTTGTGAGTTGTCCCTTTTGTTGTTTGTAGAGAGCGAACACTTTCGAGTGGACAAAACGAAAATCAATTATTCAAATAAACATTAGTGAGTATGTCCACAAGGAGGTCCTTTTGTAATTACCTATTGCCATTAATTCCATTTGGCCCAATATAGTACACTGTTGAGCGTACGCATGATAAAGTAACGTAGTTTTATTGTGGTTGGGCTTTGGAAAAAGGATATCGATTGGTTTCGCACATTGCACAGATTTTGAATTAAAAGGAGTTATTTTATGGAACGAAAGGGAAGATACTGTGTGGGTAGAGTACTTCGTTGAATATAAATGACTATGAAACGGTCTTCCATTTCTTGGTTGGGTTTTTTAATTTGAATGGTAATGCCGTGACCATACCATTTCCGCCACAAGAGACACGGTAAATTGCCTTTTAAAAATATCTGTTCCTCCTGGTTCAGGACAACGACAATCAACATGTCCCGATGTCCCTTAGGCCATGTCTTATATTACGGGTAGCGATGTCTTGTCCATAAGATTACTGCTGAGGTGATCATGGCGGTCGGAGCCAACTAGAGGCTGCTTCGCGCGGAGATAGTGGTGGTGCTTAACGGGCATAATGTTGATCTCTTGGTGGAGGACATCAGATGACAGCCTGTCCCGATGCGAAAAGCAGTATTTTGACATGACTGGATACTTCTCCAGTGTGTGTCGCTCAGGTTCAGCGTCCACGTGGGTGCCGCATAATTAGCCACAGATCTTCCAATGACTTTGTAAGTAGCCAGTAGGGTTTAAGTGTTATGTTCGCCAAGGTACCTATTGATCACCTCGCACATGTGTGGGACATCATTACCAGTAGCAAGAATTGAACAGTTGTCTGCAAAGAGGTAATCTGGATTCCTACAGGTGGTGTTGGGAGTCCAGATAGGTATATGTTGAACAGGGTTGAAGATAGCACACTTCCTTGAGTTACACCCTATTTAACTCTCCTAAGTTTAAATTTATGGTCCCTTAATTCCATGTAGGACTGTCTTCCAGCCATGGGGGTGGCGAACCATTCCGTGACTTGATTGGGAGCGATGTATTACAGATGTCAAACATAATAGCTGAGTGACTGACTGCGTCAAAAGCTTTTGTCCGGTCTAGAGCCACCAGAGCTGTTTTGTGACACGGATAAGACTGATTTAAACCCCTATGGATTTTTGATGTTAAAACATGGAAAGCTGTCGTCATGCTGTGCATGATCCCGAAGCCATGCCTTGACACCTCCAGGAGCATGGGCGCGTCAACATCTCTAGCATTTCTATGCCTTGTTGACGTTTCACATACGCATAGCATATCTACCTTTCGGAAGAGCAGTTTTTAGCATGCACCTCATATCCGTACCGTTTTATACTGACAAGCTCAGAGGACTGTTAGAGTTGTATTAGTACCCACATTCAGCTTTTGATCGCGCCGAGATTTGAACTCCGAGCTCTAAATTAGTATCGTAGAGCCAAACGACCACGGCCACCAAGCGCGATAGATCGTCATTAGCAATGGTAGGAGTAGCGCTTCAAACATCTTGGCAACAGTAGGCAGTAGTGATATGGGGCGATATGATTCACCTAAATTTGCCATTCGCCCTGATTTTAATATGAGAATCACCTTTCCAATCTTCCATATTTCGGGAACCACCAGCAACGATTGTGATAGGTTGAGGGTGATCGTTCGCTGGCTTCTTGAGAATAATCATAGAGGTGTCGTCTAATCCGGATGCTTTGGAATTTTTGATTACTGCAACAACTTCATCCGGAGTAAATTGAGGCGATTGGTTAACAGCTATATTTCGGATCCTTCTGCGTATAATTTATGTTTATGTTTGTCGGCAGGTGGACGTTCGACAAACTGCCTGTTAAAATGATGAGCGCATTGGGTGGGATCGCTAACAGTTTTATTGCCAAATTCGATGGCAGCATTTCCTTCTTTTTTTGTTGGATTGGTGAGGGCTCTAACGGTAGACCAAAGCTTAGTGACTCCCGATTCAATATTGCAGCTATTCAGGTGGGCATTATATTTAGTCCTTTTACGCTCGGCTATTTCTGCATCGATTTGGACATTCATTCCTTTGATTCTGAGAATGCTACGATCTCTCTCATCTGTCAATCTGTTAGCTGACATCGGAAAATTAATATAGGAATAATCGTATTAATTCTTCCTGCAGGAATGAATCTAGCCGCGGCTTTCTTCAGTATGCGTCTAAAGTTGGACTCGGCAATTCGCACTTCCAATCGTGTAGGCAAAGCAGCAAAGCTTGCATTGGTAAAGCTTTTAAAGCCATTCCAATCAGCTTGGTTGTAATTGATGAAGGTGCGGTGTTCCGCAGGTTCAAACTTGGATGGTCAGTCGAGTCTGATGATGATCGGAAGATGAGCAGATGACAGTGTGAGAGCGGACTTCCAATGTGCATCGTTGATGGGACTGGCACTAGCGAAAGAGATGTCAGGAGAGCTAGAGCATGATCCCACAATACGAGTCATTCATTCAAAGGACAGAATTCTAATGAGTCCATGTCTCAGAAAGTTTTTCGCTAGGATTAGCAGTTTTTAATACATTTGTTAAAATAATAAATAGAAAGCATTTTTTTCCTATAACTCAAATTGTACGGAACATTTTTGGTGGCGAATCGCAAATTCGCAATCACCACCCCAAAAAATGTAAAGGAAGAGGTCCACTTCCCCGCTCCTGGTTCCCTTTTCCTTGTAATTTCGTACCGACGAAAACCAATTGCTGCGTGGTCGATTCCTACTGTACGAAGGTGCCCCACTTACTCACTTACGAATCTGCTCCATACCTACAGCACGCGATTTTTATTTACAAATAACGTGTGGGTAAACAAACGGAATTCACTAATTCGCCGCGGTAAAAACTAAGTATTTTTTTCATAAATAACACAGAAAAAAAGACGTTTCTACCGGCATCTTTGCGAGATTCAAATGGAAATGCTTCAAACTACACCAATGAGATGTATGCACACTAAAAAAAATTTAGTGCTGTGATGTTGGCAACGTATGAAGATGTCTCCTGTACGAAACCTCTCCAACTCCCCCTATACTTAATAAAATCTTGGATATATTGTAATAAATACATAAAATAGCTCCGAGAATACAAGCGATTTTCCTACGAACTCTTTGCTTCCAGAAGTATCTTGATACTACCCCATTAATGAGCAGACCCCAATCAGCCAAGCATATGGCCTTCCCCGTATTGTACCCAACCCACACGATGCTCACGCTAACATCAAAGCTAAGCGGATCGATAAAACCTCGATAAAAAATTAATACAAGGTAATCACTGACCACGGGAGTTAAACGTAAACACTTTAGCGGTTACCCTCCATTTTACTTAGTCAACCCTCTGTTTATTTTACGTTCACAATACTCGTGTGCACAATGTATACTATCTTGTAAATTTCACTAACGCCATTTTTACTTGAATGCTCTCCGCTGGACAACACAAACATTTCGCGTCCTTCCTTCATATCTGGGGGACACATACTGTACCCTTTTTGTACGCGATGCGGTAATGGGCAATAACCGAGTTTTCCGTACCGTCATGTCAGATCAGAATCAAAGCCACACAACAAGGACACAAAACAACAACGGGATATTGTGTCATAAAAAATGGTTGTAATCTTCACCTAAAATGGACTAAGGCAAGCTATGCCCCTGGGACAACGGTTCGGACAAAACATTTGGACACATATGACTGTATGTATATAAAAACGGCTACAATATGACCCAACTTCCAAAAGGGATACGCTATCAAGTTGTACAATACATTGTTCAAGGATACACTTAGTTTAGAGTTTTGTGTTTTGCAACCCCGGGGGAAAATTGTAGAGAGACGATGTTAGCAATGGGTTGACAGTCGATGAAACGACTTTGTTAACATGATGGAAGTGACCAGTAAAAGTTTTACCAACATTTTATGATGGTTGCATACATTTTTTTATGTTTTTTTTTGTTTTTTTTTGTTTTTTTTTTCTTTATTTCGAAAATTTTCCCGGTTCTATGACCTGTCGCTCCGAAACGAAAATGAATAATTTTCGGGAAGACAGTAAATATGACATCTTTGCCCCACAAACAGACGAACCATTGCCTCAAAATTTATGAACTAAATGAACTGAAATTAAAACCCTTTTTTAGAAGGATGAAAAACTGCCGCCATTTTGGTACGGCCTAAATCGGAAATTTTGCGATTTTACTACGTACTCGTATATAAGACCTTGCAAGTGGATATCACCAAGTGTCGATTGATCCAAAATGCGTATCAAACAGCGTTTAAGTACTATTACTTACGAACATTACGAGTTTAAGGAAATGCCGTTTGGGCTAAAAGGGGCACCTGCAACCTTTCAAAAACTTGTGAACCGCGTTCTAACCATTTAGTGGCGCGACAACAAAAAATAACAACCGTGGTTGACTTCACGACTATCTTGGGTGGCGGTCAGTGATATAGCAAGGTCTCTTGGTGCCCGAGGCAATTTGAAAATATGCACCCTCTCTCCTTCGTGAACAGTTTTTTTTAAATATAAAGAAAAACAATGTAGCTTCGCGTCCTGCGTACCTAATGTTTCGAACTCGCGTTAAGTGAATGAGTCGGTAAGTAGCTATTAATTTGGGCTAAGCCCATATCAGCCACTGAATAATGAGTGCATTCCAACACATCTGGTGGCTACCTCTCAGTATGTCTAATAGAAAGGAAGATCCGTGTATACGGCACTATACTCTCTTTTAGGCAACATCGAAAATTTTCTTGGATAAAAGGTCTTTCCAAAATATCGAAGGCGCTTTTAACAACATTAACCGGCGGCGACGATGTGTTCTTAAATGTAGGTGTACATGACTCAATCTGCAAGCTTACTAACATATGCCATCGATTGTGATCTTTACAGATCTGGACACATCGCCTGCACGTAGGCATGTATGCAGCGGAGTGCATTATAATGGTATTCTCTCTCCCTTTCCTTGGAATTTGCCGGTTAATAAGCTGCTTGGGGGGGTAGAAGTGATAATATGAAAAGCCATATGCCCATAACCCATAAGTGATAGTATGAAAACCCATATGCAGTTGAAATTGCAATTGCCATATTGGGTAAGTTCCCCTGTGTTGCTATTGATTTAATGCTGAAGGTCTTTTATATACTGGAGATAGGGACCAGTGAGATCAGGGTTAGGGTGAATCTGCCTAAGACGGAACTTGCGCTTTTCACCTGGAAATACAGGGTACCTTCGTTTGAACCACTGTTAATGGAAGATACCGTTAGTCGACGCAGGCTTAGCCAAGTTACCATACTTTCACCGACCAAAAAGGCGTATTCTGTCGTAGATTTTCGGCTGTCCACATCTCGAGCAAAGTCAGCAACCTGTTATGTTGAATACATTGCCTTTGTAGGGTCCGTCCATGAACAATGCCATAGTTAACAATCCCTATATGATAACGAAAAATACGCTTTACGGCAGATATGTGATCATCAGACGGTTTTTCGAGATATCGGCTTACTTCTCGCATTGGGTATGAAATATCAGGTCTTGAAACGATTGCTGCATACATTAGTAACCCAATGGCTTGTCGGTATGGGAATTTCGAATTACTCTCTTCATCCCCCTTTTTTAACGCAACATTTGCATCAGCGGGAACTGAAAGCCAATTAGCATCTTGCATTTTGAATTTATCGATCAACTTATTGACATAAGCCGTTTGGTGAATGCTGATAGTTTTTTTTTTATC
Organism: Chloromyia formosa; assembly: GCA_964017055.1. Classification (NCBI taxonomy): domain Eukaryota; kingdom Metazoa; phylum Arthropoda; class Insecta; order Diptera; family Stratiomyidae; genus Chloromyia; species Chloromyia formosa. The sequence goes on along the minus strand of OZ024816.1, from coordinate 34,399,113 downwards.
CCGATCACGAAAAATTTCCATTCCAACATAGTAATCAGACGAGCCATATGTTAGTCCAAATGAATCCTTAAGCTTCTCCAAAAATTTGTGAATCGTATCAGCTATATTCGACATCACCATGCCATCATCAGCGTATAACAGTAGGATTATTTTGTCATCATTTTTATAGCCTTCACGGATGTGGAGAGAGGTCCGGGTTGTCTTTATTCCGAAAGCGGGAAAAAGTTCGCACGCGCGGCCAAAGGACCTTAGACCCATTAGACCTCATGTCTGCTAAAGGTGTTGGAGAGATTGATCGACACCTACCTGCGCAGCAATATTCCTGCTCAGTTGCTGTCTACCTCCCAGCATGCTTACTGGAACGGAAGATCAGTGGATGCGGCGATACATGCCTTGATAGGTTGCATTGGACAGTCTCTTGAATGTAATGAGTATCCGTTGGTTGCTTTTATGGATATTGAGGGTGCCTTTAATAATATAAAACCGGTGGCTATCACTGACGCACTTGCAGAGCTTGGTATACATGACTCAATCTGCAAGCTTATTAATCTGTTGCTAATTTCGAGAGTGATCTGCACAGAACTCGGCACAACGCAGGGGGACACCTCAAGGTGGGGTCCTCTCTCCCCTTCTTTGGAATCTGGCGGTCAATAAGCTTCTTGTGGAACTGGAGGGGCTGGGGTGTAAACCAACTGCTTATGCCGATGACATCGCAATCGCTATCACAGGTAAGTTCCCCTGTGTTCTCAGTGACCTAATGCAGAGGGCCCTACATGTTCTGGTGAGGTGGGCGACTGAGGTTGGGGTTAGAGTGAATTCGACCAAAACGGAACTTGTTCTGTTCACCAGGAGATATAGGGTTCCTTCGTTCGAACCACCGTTAATGGAGGGCATAAGGCTTGTTCTCACGGACAAAGCTAAATTTCTGGGGCTCATTCTGGATAAAAAAAATAATGCTAAAAGCCTAACATTCAGGAGTGAGTTAAAAAGGCCACTGTTGTATTGTACTCATGCAAAAAGGCGATCGGTAGGAAATGAGGACTGCAACCGGGAGTGGTTTTGTGGCTCTATGTGTCTTATGTATGGGATAGTGACCTGGTAGACGGCGCTTTGAGTCGCATCTTAGAGAGGCTTGTTGGAGAAAGTTCAAAGGCTGGCTTGTGTCGCCATCACGGGAGCTCTAAAAACAACACCCACTGCGGCCCTTGAAGCTCCGCTGAACCTGGCTGCCTTGGGCATTCTTGCCAAGCAGATTGCTGCTGGTGTGGCCATTCGCCTTCGTGAAACAAGTCACTGGACCACATCCACCACCGGGCACTCGGCCATTCTGAGCAGCTTGGACGTTCCTGAAACCACGGACTATACCGTGTCGAAACTTGAGTTCGAAACGAATTTCGACTACCTGATCCCCTCTCGTGAGGAGTGGGCGGCTAGCACCGCTCAAGAATTTTATGCCATAAGCATCTACCTATACACCGACGGTTATTCGGAGAGGTTGAACATCAGACTGTCCTTCCGCCTCCCTGATTACTGTAGTGTGTTCCAGGCGTCGGTTACGGCTATCTACGAAGCTATTTCATGGCTAGGGCGTAATGTAATTTCAGCTAGTGATGTAATAATTTATACAGATAGTCAATCGGTGATTAAATTGCTGGATTCTACTGTGACTCACTCGAAGATACTTGCAGAATGTCGTGCCCTTATTCTACTGATGGGAATCTCTCTCAACATTACTCTTTGTTGGATTTCAGGTCACAGTGGCTTTGACGGCAACTGTAGAGCTGATGCACTGGCTCGCGAAAGTACTACTTGTGAGGTCAGTGGTAGTTTTTGAAACGTTGGCAACTTGCAAATTGGCCGTAATGTTCCACGATTATCGCATATTTTGGTTTCGTTAAACGTGACATCACAACTGACAAACCCAGTTTTAGATTCTGAATTATACAACCGAAAATTGTTCGATGTCGGTTTATATCCAACCAAATGAATCCTTTTTGCTTTCGCAACCCATTTTATTCGACCGGTTTGCTTCGGAGCGTGTGCAAAACCAATAGTGCCAAACACATTCATATGGATAAGATTTGGCTTCTTGTCAAACCATAACTGAAAAGGTGCAGTACTGGGATTGCGTGAATTACAAGTTCTGTTGAGAATAAATACCGCTGTACGAACAGGCCACAGTGTTTTCTCCAGTTTACTCGCAATCAGCACGGTTCGTGCGGGTTCCTGAATTCTATGGTTATCACGTTCTATAAACCCATTTTGCTCAGGCGTATATGAGGTAATTTGCTCGAAAACAATTCCATTTGATGATAGCAGTTTCATCACATCCCTATTAAGAACGGCCATTGTCGCAACGCAGATGTTTGGCATTTGTGCCAGTAACATTTTTAACAAGCGCCAGGAAATCTTTAATTTAATTCAAATACCTTAGACTTTTCTTTTATCAGATAAACATACCTGAAACACGAATTCGTCTTTTAGCAGGAAGAAATACCGCAATTCTCCAATTCCGGTCTCCTCCATCGGCCCACATAAGTTAGCATGTACATATGTATTGTCCATTTTTCGAAGCGCGCAAAACTGGATGCTGGATGTGATGACAGTTTCATTTGGCAACTGGCATTTCTCGCAAAAGACCTCTTTGTCATCTGCAAGTCATAGACCGTCTACAATATCGTTTTTGCACATTTTTCGAATCGTTGTAACATTTATCTGCCCCAAGCGACGATGCCATTGTTGCAGCGATACGGGTTTCATTGTTGAAGCATATGCATGTTCGTCGATGCGCAATCGAAAAGCCATTCGAATTTGATTTCTAGCATCCTTGAAACCAAACGGCTTTACTTCATCACGGGTATCTGACAATTCACAATGTTTCGCGTAGATCGTCATGGTAAACCCCTTTTCAGTCACTGATGCCTTCGAAAATAGGTTTTGCTTCATATTTGCCACATATTGAACCAACAATAAGTCGCTTGTATTTTGTGTAATGTGTATGCGTTATCCTACCCTACACTCAATATACTCAAACGAATGCGCCTCTTGATTTAAATTTATTTTTCTTTGTTTCGATATTGTACTTTTTTTCCAAGTTTTGGCGCCCCTTCTGTGACTGTACCTGAGGCAAATGCCTCTGAGCCGATTGCCTCACTCTTGCCTCGCCACTGGTGACGGTCCCAGTGAATTTAACGATTACTGTATCTACCACGCTCGTAAAATTCGCCACTCAAAATAAACAATCGCACTTGCGACTTTTTTTTATTTATTTTTTTTTCGGTGCCAAGCTTCGCCCGATAACACGCGACTGTTTGGTGCAACAACGAAGAAAATTAAACCGAGCCTGACATGACGAAAATTTTACATCCGGATCGCAAAAATAATTTTTAAGTCCCAAGACAAATTCCGCGCAACGCGGACGCTATCGCGACCATAATTCGACTCCTCTTTTTCCACCCAATTCACTCTGTCGTTTTTTCCATTTCTCCACGTTTTTCCCGCAACTTGTAATGAACCACCTGTACTGAACCATATTAATGGTCTGGTAGTGCTGCTCCCACCAGCAGATCGAAGCAGCACCTGATGAGTAGTGATCTGTTGGTGGTACGAAACCAGAGGCCGAGGGTCCCATTACACCCGGACCCAGGTCCGACCATGTGAGCGTCTGATCCGTCCGTCAACCATTCCATCCTTATCGACTATTTTTTTTATTCCCCATTTTTACCTCCCCTGTTTGTGTTTTCTTCCCCAGGCCTATGCATTTTTTGTTAATACGTAAAGGACAGGGGCAACGAGCGGCGAAAACCCCGCCCACATCTCCCGAACTGAGCTACAGCAAGCATAGGCCGCTGCTTAGTTCGTTGAGGGGCATTTTTCTTCGCCAGATGGCACGGCCCGACCTTCACGGTCGTTATGCTACCTAAGGCTCCGTCCCCACGGGCATCTTCGGATGCCCTCCGAACCGTCCGTTACAAACTGGTGATTCAATTTGTCACACCCCTGCGTTTTCTACATTTTTTTACTACGGCCAACTAACCCATAAATTCCTATATTTAAATTTGTGACGATTTTTCACAAATGTAAATGATTTGAAATAAATCAAAATCAAATACATCTGTGAAAAATACGCAAATACAAAAATGGACACTTTTGTATGGGAATTGGTCCGTTACAACATTTTTCAAATTCCAGATGACAGAGTAATTCTGCTCATTTGCAAATACATATTTCGACAGAATGGAAAAACCGAAAAGACTGATTTTCATAATTAATTAAATGCTGTCAATGGGATACACATTTTCATTCTTCAGCATTAATTGGCTACACATTGGGCGCTAAATATGATCCAGTCAAATGGACCCACAAACAATCTTTTTTTTTAACTCAATAGGCGCGTTTTTTTTTCAAGATCCATATAGAGCAAAGAAGTAAGTTCAAGACCACACAATTACACTAACAATTTGATCTGAGCTGCTCTGGATAAAACGTCAGTGCAAGAATGCTGCTCGGCTAGGTAGTGTAGCTAAGTAGCGTTTTGAAATGCAGGCGGCACAGGTGTCGAAGTTTTCGGGCAGTTACAGTTTGGGGAGCACATAAAGTTCATTTGCTGTCAATAAAATATTCGTTTTGTGTAATTATATGAAAAAGGAAACATACAAAATCATTTTACTGCCTTTAACAATTTTGTCCGATTGTATAGTATAAGGATTTAAGTTTTCTTTTGAAATTTGAGTGTACATTTGAATTCTAACTAAACCAAGACACACTCCCGGCAAAGACATGCCCTGTTATCGTGTACGCTGCCCTAATTTGCTCTCAATCGTTTTTTTACGGCTTAACCTGCTCTACTCTGCTCTGTACGAAAAAAAGCACCTAATGTCTGGATTAGATTTATTTATTCGATTATACCTATATCACCAATTACGGAATCAACTGCAGATTACCCACAATACCCGCCAGTTAGTGGCTCCCAAAATTTCCAAAAATTAAACACTATCATTCTCATCGTACTATGACCATCTTTCTGATTTGGAATTTGCTCCACAATCACGATGCCACCTAACCACTCAATCGGAAAAGATTTTCTTTGCTTGGCAATTTCCCAACGAATAAGCTCCTTGTAAGCCAATATTACGAGTATCTCCATCCCGTGTTCTTCGCTGAATGTTTAATGTAAACAAAAACAAGCCGGGAGAATACACCCAATCCAATTAGGAGGCAAAAGGACACTGGCAAATTTCAGAAAGCACAAAAATAATTGAGAAATTGACTCTCAGCTCTGCACATTCTTCCAATAAGGAGATTGCACTAAATGGGGTGTTAGTTAGGATATAGTCGCAATCGTGATTCGGTTTTTTGCCCCCGGGCGGCTCTATAAAAGTTGTTAAAGACGTGTCTAAAATTCAAATTATCCGAACAGAAAATCTTTTCGATAGCAGTGGAACCCCTCCTCGTCGTAATTTCCGGAACCAATGCAACATTAAAATGTCCTCTAGCACCCATGACGATCATTTTGTTTCAAGAAAGCAGCTATTTTCGTTGAAATCTCCAGGGCGTTGTATCTGCTGCCGACCAGAATATTTCTGGTCGGTAAATTTTTATAAGTTCAAAATTCCGGTCAATGTTCCTTGGTTCACGGATTACTGAGTGGACAATAATAGTCGTATAATGACTGAAATTGTGACGATTCGCATTCCACTTTGCACAACATCAAATCGAATTAAGTGCCGCTTCAGACAAATAGTCATATAATCTCAGTCTCGTCTGTATCTTTGACGTAGAGTAAATTGATTTGAAATGAAACCGACGTCTCGTCGGTCTGTAGGATTTGTTCTATTCAAAATCAATGGGGCAAAAAATCCATCGAATAGACTTTAAAAAATACACTCCAGACTGATTTGCGAATGGAATTCAAGTTGATTAATGAGACATGTGGTTCTTTTGACTGATGAATGATGAAATGATGAAGGGAAGGTTTTTTCTGTTGCACAGTTATTGAATTAATGGGAATTGATTCTTCTACATTTCATTAAAAAGGGAAATCCCTCAAAAGCAAAATGCGCAATTAACTACGTAATTTTCTATATACAATGTAAAAGATTTAATTCAATTATCTTTGCTTTAAATTCATTCAAAAGGTATCCCCTTGAAGTAAATCTCCAGTCACCTTTTCTTTACTTTCACTTCCCATACCCAAACATGAAAGTGGAAATGCTAGGAAATCTTCGTGCTTTCCTTTTGGGGGGGGGGGGCACCGCTCTGGCCTCTGGTAATTCATCCAGCAAATTCTCAAATAACACTATCGCCACCACTGCAACCATCTAATTTAAATTCTCCTTTCTTTGAATTTAATCTGGAGAGGACCGGTAAGTGGCTGTCCGTTCTAGGTAAGTACTTAATGAATGAAGGTGAGATTTTATATAAGCAAAAGTCAAATTAACAGCTGACAGTTGGAACACCTGTGGCAGGGTTAATTGTACAGTTTGAATAAGTCTAAGGAGTGTAGTTATGAGCAATAGAAGCAGTAAAAATGTTCCTTGGCAATTTTCGCCTAATTTGATGAAAACTTTATGGCAGAAATTTTTAGGTGACAATAGCGTTCTTTTCAAATGAATCTCATTGTCTTATCTCAGTCTGGAGTTGAGTGCTCTTTCTTAGGTTAGGTTAGGTTGGGGGGCTGCCGTGTTACCACAGCACACTTAGAATAACAAAAAAACTGACTGTGGGAAATAACTAATAGAATTCCCACTGCGCTCCGATCATGTCAGTACAAAGACGGCGCGAATTGGAGATGCATGCTAGCAACTGCTCGTCCGAAAAGTAGATATGCTATCGAAACAACAACAAGGCACAAAAATACAAGAAACGTAGATGCCCCCATGCAAGGCAACACAATTAACAGCACACATACCACTTCGGTATACCGGAACGTATAAGGCCGGACTTGTATTGAACCATCCGGAGCTAACGGCAAACCAGAATAATTGACCGACATCTAGGGCCAAAAACGGCAACCACACCGGAAACCACAGAAAAAGTGCATGAAATCGGGTTGGACGATAGGCGAATGAAAGCGAATGATTTTGCTGAAGCTGCGGGGAGAACGGAAAAACGAGTGCAAAATATCTTGCAAAAAGAATTTGAGATGCGAAAGCTCTGCGCAAAATGGGTGCCGCATTTGCTGAATGCCGATCAAACGCAAAAGCGCAAACGATTTTCGCAGCAATCTTTGCACCGATTCAGTCGGGATCCGACCGATTTTGTGCGGCGATTTGTCAACATGGATGAGACTTGGGTCCACCACTACACGCCGGAAACGAAACAGCAGTCGAAGCAGTGGGTGGAAGCCGATGGTTCAGCGCCAAAGAAAGCGAAGCCGCATCTGCCGAAATGGTCATGGCCAGCGTGTTTTGGGGTGCGAAAGGGATCCTGTTACTTGATTACCTTGAAAAGCGCAGAACAACAACAGGCGAATATTACTCCAAACTTCTTGACCAGCTGAACGCTGGTCGAGAAGAAGCCTGGGTTGAAGAAGAAAAAATCATCTTTCACCAGGACAACGCACTTGTATACAAGTGTGCATTGGCGATGGGAAAACTGCGAGATTTGGGGTACAATTTGCTCGACCATCTTCCCTATTCTTCTGATTTGCACCCTTAGACTTCCATCTGTTCCAAAACTTGAAGAAATTTGTTTCTGAGATGCTCTTCGCATCCAATGAAGAAGTTCAGAGGGCCGTAGACGAATATTTTCACAGCCTTCCAGACTCTCACTTACTTTCTGGAAGGAATACTGATGTTGCAGAAACGCTGGACCAAGTGTGTTTAAAACAAGGGAGATTATGTAGATAAATAAAATCATTTTTTAACTGAAAATCGCAGTCTTTCATTGTCAAGCCGAGAACTTTTCACCTTACCCTCGGAATTCCTCCAGATAGTCGTAAAAAAGTTTACCAATGGTTATACTATACTCAATTGCCCTAACCCTTTATGGGACATAGCGCGTCAACCAGTTGACGTTTCGTTGGCAGAAACTAGTTTCGGAGAATGCAGTTGCCAGCATGCACCTCCTGCTCCCCCATTTAGCCGCATACTCGCGGCAAGTCGGCAGATCCTGTGGCTTATTATTACGCCCTGCACCAGAGGGGAAAGACAACACAAACATCCATGGCCACGAACGTCGTCGTGGACGGGAATCGAATCCGAAACGTCGATAGTCAGACTTGAGACTGATGTGTCTACACACTGAGCTACCGGTCGTTAGGAAAGACCTCCTTGGTTCCTACTTCTTCGCCGTTCTGGATTACCTGAAATAGGTAAATGTTGGTCGGCTACATCGCTTCATTGTGAGCTCAGGCTGGTTTAACGAGTGAGTTGGTCTCAGTTGCTGAGTCCAGGGGTATCACAACGGACCCAGTGGTGGTGTAAGTGTGCTTAAGCAACCCTTTTAACCTAACCTAACCTAACCTACCGGTCGCCCCAGGTAGTTACAGAGCAGCAAAGGACTGCTCTCTTCTTCATCCACAACACCGCAGCTCCTACAGAGTCGTTGTAAGGAAGTCCAAGTCTTCTGGCGTGCAGAACAACCGAAATTCAGCTCAAACCAAATCAGCTTTGCTTTTGGACATGTAACGCCATTCATCCAAATGGAGTAGGCTTTCCTGACAGCAGCCAACTTTAATTCAGATTTACAGGTGGAGAGGGGCTTCCCAATGTTACCATTGATCTTCCGAGCTTCGCCGGCTGCACCCTTACGAACCAGCTCGTCAGCACTGCAATTTCCGGCAAAGTCATTGTGGCCAGGTATCCAGCTTTATATAATATAGAAATATAGTTGTAGTTGCTAATTTCTATAAGGCATGCTCGACATTCGGCAACAATCTTAAACACAATCAGCGCAGACTCGATGGTTCTAACTGCAGCTAGGCTATCCGTGAAAATGATGTCCCTTCTGGCTGTACTAAGGAAACCTAACGACATCGTAGCCTCTCTTATCGCATAGAGCTTTCCATTGCATATTATGTAATTATTGTACATTCTCATTAACTAACCGTACACACACATTCATTTGGAAAATAATGGTTCAAACTACTTTATTTCGAAAAGCTTATGCGTTAGTGGCCGTTGCTAAGCACCATGCTTCATCTACAAAACTTCAATACAATCGCATGCCTCTCAAACGATAAGATATGGGACGTTGCCCGCAAAAGGAGCCGCAAGGACTGCGACAATATGTCTATTGTACTATGTCCAGATCCTGGAGAGCAGAACTATATCTGGGTATCCAATCTGCTCATTTCGGTAAATCGACTGAGATGGCCGAGTTTGATCGAAGCTACGTCCTCTACCATGGAGTAGGCAATGCAGAAAGTGTCTTTCATTTGGAAAATATTGCTCGGTCAAACTCATTTCTAAAATCAGTTGCACTCCCCCGTACACCATCTTGTTCAGCTCTGTTTATCTATAATCTCCAATTTCTACAGGCCACACGCTTTCAAATGAAATAACGTGAGCGTATTGATTGATTAATCTCGATTAATGTTTCATGGTTTGATTGATTAATCTTGATTATTTTTTTATGGGTTTTCCAATCAGAAACAATACACTTATAAAATCGGTTTGACCTCTGTTGGTCTATTTAGAGATTGGATGAGTTCAGAAGGCAGAACAGTCCCGTAGCGTAAATTTCCTCTGCATAGGTCAAAACGTTCCGTTTTTACCGAACAGAAAAAAGTTCTGCTCTATTTCCCGGGCATGGTGATAATTATTTTGACACTTTACAGGTGATATCCACGCCGTCTTTTTGCAAAAGGAGGATGAACTTTTGTAAACATACTTTCAAAAATTGTGTAAAGGAAAGTTCGGAAAGAGCATAGACAAAAATTTCACAGCGTATGATCCATGTCGTTCCGCTACGGTTATGCTAACAGCAGAAGATGGTATTTTGGAACACTTCAATCTGCAGGTACTGCAGTTGCTGCGGCTACAGTGTATTTTCCAATCACATGAAAAGTGTTGTAATCATCAATTGTTTGAGTATTGAAATCTGCATTGTCAGAAATAAACTGACAAAATCCTTCTTGGTATATTTCGATCTCCGGTTTCTTGGCAGATAAAATTTCAAAACATATATGCAGCTTCCTTATTTGAGCTACAAAACCCCATTGAATTCAATACTTCTAGCAACTTCCGGGATCCAGTCCTTTTGTATATGAATGATGCCAGCTCAACTTTCAGGTTCGACAAAAATGATTTGGGCCTCACACGATCTGGTGGAGGATACTCTTGGGTCTCATATACTTGCAATCTAATGTATTCGTAAATAATTTCGGCTGCTGCTTCAACCACTCGAAGCCGCTCTTCTCGATCAAATTTGCAGGTTTGCCGATACCATGCTTCTTCATCTCTGTTCATCTTTCTTACATTTATTCGAATGCCTGTGATGAGCACATCGTCCCCATACTTCATAATGAGGTGAGTTTGGACCGTTTTAAGGTGGGGTTGACAACTTCCTGCAATAACCTTCATAAGCTTTTCCATGGAGAAATGACACTCGTCATCGCTATCTTCAAGATAATCGTATATACATATATGTACGTATTTGGCATTGATCCGTCGATTTCCTCGGCAAATGGACAGTGGCTTCTCTGTTGTTAGACCTTTGGCCGTCCATAAATATCATTGAAACACTTGCTGTGATACTAAGCAAAGCATCTCCTGCAATCAAATCATTCCCTGATTCAAAAAATGCTTCACATTTTATATATTGTAAAATTAACGGAAATAGTTCTCAGGGGTGACGGGTTTAGAATATGCACCCCTAGGTGAGTCCTACCTTGATCGTACGAGGCGACTAATAGGTCCGATCACGTGCAGGCGACAACAAAACCTCTAGATGAGCCTGCGGCACTGTTCAACATCTTTAGGACCTTCTGCAGGTCAGTGTGTGTGAGTGGTTTGCCGGGTCTGGAGACCACCGCCGGATGTAAAGGGAGAGTCCATTAAAATTTATTTCGACACATTAGTGCCACCCAACTATACCTTTCTTCGGAAAGGTGTTAAAGAATGTATGTAAGGCCTTATTACAGAACACGCTAGAAGCACTATCCCGCTAGGCACTACTTCTGATGCGCAGTTGACTGATCCCAGGGCGAACATTGTTCGTGCCAGAGCTCGACGGTTTCCGGGGGCGAGCGCTATGAGGCAGTCCAAGTACACTGTAGAGAAGCTGAGGGTTGCAAGTTAGAATATCGGATCCGTGACGAGAAAGAGCGAAGAACTGGAGCACGTCATGAAACGGAGAAGGATGGGCATTATGTGCGTCCAGGAGACCAAGTGGCGAAATTACCAAGTCGACCGAGCTCGTTCTTTGACGAATTCTAAAAAGTACAAATTGTACTATTATTATGGAAACTCGAATGATAGGAACGGCGTTGGCGTTATTCTGTCATCGGCTTTACTTGGAAGTAGTGATGGGCATAATGACTCTTTTCACTGTGCCAGCACATAAGCTCTGACTCTTTCCAATGAGTCGTTCAAAGAGAGTCGTTCAAAAAGAGTCATGCAAAGAGTCTGAAACTTGGTTAATAACATAATAACAATTTTTATACCCTAGACTTTTAGTATAGGGTATATTGTTTTTGTCACGACGGAAATATGTAACACCTTAAAGGAGGCTCCGGAGGTATAGCAATGTATATATATAAATGATCAGGGTCACCTCCTGATTCGATTAAGCCATGTCTGTCTGTCTGTCTGTCTGTCTGTCTGTCCGTCTGTCCGTTCGCACGATAACTTTCGATAGAATAAAGCTAGAGCCTTGAAATTTTGACTAGATGTTGGAAGTATGATCTAGTTGGTTGGTATTGGCCTTCTCTTGGCCTGATCATGCCAAGAGAACGCCTACCTCCCCTACATATGTAAAATAATTAAATGTATTTATAACTCCTGATTAAATAAACATGAAAGCCTCTAGCTTTGGTAGATTGCTCGTGATGGTAATCTTATACTCCAATGGAAAAATAAAATCGATCAGTTGAAAACTAACGGTAATTTTCTTACAAAGAGCCCCGTACTACCCTACTTTTCAGGTTTTTGTCCATTACTCTTGAACCAATTGACGTAGACATCTGATTTTTGGCATGTAACCCTGGGGTGAGAAGCTGCTTAGGTTTTGGGAAGTTGGGCATAATCAGATCAAAGGAACGCCTACCTCCCCTACAAAATTCCAAAAATTAAATATTATTTTAATTACGATAACTTTCGATAGAATGACACTAGCAAGTTGAAAATTTGGCAAAATGTTGGTAGTAAGGTCTTCTTAGTTAGCACTGAAAATGGGCAAGATCCGACCCAAGGAACCCCTACCTCCCCTTCAAATGAAACTTCGAATAAGCGATTACTTTTGATACAATGAAGCCAGCAGCTTGAAATTTTTGTCAAATGTTTGAAGTGCGATTGAGTTAGTTGGCATTAAAGACGGGTTAGATCCCACCTAAGGAACCCCTACCTCCCTTAGAGATGACACTTAAAACAAGCGATAGCTTACGACAAAATAAAGCTAGCGACTTGAAATTTTGCCCAAATGTTTGTAGTAGGATCCAGTCGGCTAATATTGAAAATGCGTAAAATCCGACCAACGAAACCCCTACTTCCCCTACAAACGAAACTTCAAATAAGCGATATCTGTCGATAGAGTGAAGCTAGAGACTTAAAATTTTGTTTGAATGTTTGGTGACCTAATAGGTTGGTGGCAATGATGGGCAAGATCCGACCAAAGGAACCCCTACCTCCCCTACAAGTGAGACTTCAAATAAGCAATAACTTTCGATGGAATGAAGCTAGCGACATGAAAAATTCAACAAATATTTGTAGAATGGGTTAGTTAATTCATTTTGAGAATGGTCAAGATCTCCCTGAATGAGTGCCAACCTCCCCTATAAACTGGCTAAATAGGAAACTCACTTTTAATGCATGGTCGTTGCCAATTATTACTTTTGGTGTCACAAGTCTAGGGTATATACGCTTCGGACGGAGGTTTCTCTTTTTGGACCCCATATTCGAAGTTGGCGACCCCCCCAATGCCCTTTAGTTCGAGCCATTCCGATCGGACCACTATTTCCCATGAAAAGGGGGCTGCCAGCATGAGATGGGCGACCCCAATTTTTTTTTTCTCTTTTTTGACCCCAGATTCGGACTTAGCGACCCCCCAATACCCTTTAGTTCGAGCCAGCCCGATCGGACCACTATTTCCCATGAAAGGGAGCTGCCAGTCTGGGATGGGCGACCCCAATTTTTTTTTCTTTTTTTTTGACCCCATATTCGGAATTGGCGACCCCCCAATGCCCTTTAGTTTGAGGCAGCCCGATCGGACCACTATTTCCCATGAAAGGGGGCTTCCAGTCTGGGATGGGCGACCCCAATTTTTTTTCTCTTTTTTGACCCCATATTCGGAATCAGCGACCCCCCAATACCCTTTAGTTCGAGCCAGCCCGGTCGGACCACTATTTCCCATGAAAAGGGGGCTGCCAGCCTGAGATGGGCGACCCCAATTTTTTTTTTCTCTTTTTCGACCCCAGATTCGGACTTAGCGACCCCCCAATACCCTTTAGTTCGAGCCAGCCCGATCGGACCACTATTTCCCATGAAAAGGGGGCTGCCAGCCTAGGATGAGCGACCCCAATTTTCTTTTTCTCTTTTTTGACCTCAGATTCGGAGTCAGCGACCCCCCAATACCCTTTAGTTCGAGCAAGCCCGATAGGACCACTATTTCCCATGAAAACGGGGCAGCCAATCTGGGGCGGGCATACAAAATCAACTCGCACAAAAAGATTCGTTCAAAAAGAGCGATACAAAATCGAACCGCACAAAAATAGTCGTTCAAAAAGAGCAATACAAAATCGAACCGCACAAAAAGATTCGTTCGAAAAGAGTCAATTGACTCTTTTGACTCTTTTTGAACGTGTCGCTCTTTTTGAACGTGTCGCTCTTTTTGAACGAATCTTATTGTGCGGTACGATTTTGTATCGCTCTTTTTGAACGAATTTTACATAGAGAAGGGAGAGGGAGAGGGCTGAGGAGCATCCAAATAGTGGGGATGGATGCTCCTCAGCCCGGATGGGGGATCTAAAGGAGGGTCAAAATGGTGTCAAAAATGCGAAATTCCTTATATTTTAGGAGTTATGGCCACAAAACAGTTTATTTAAAACTAGGGTATAGTAGTGGTGTAATTGCTTGAAACAGAATGATTTATGGGATAAACTAAATAGTGGTCGTGTGAACGGTCCACAACCCAAGGCAAAAGCAGTTCACTTTCCAGTCCACGCTCGGTACAAGCATGAGATCGAAAGCGTGCCACGATGTCATGTATTGTATTGGCCCCGTCAGAACGCTGCTTTACACTGTAGCTGTAGTGCAAGTGGAAGCTATGGGTTTTTGTTTGGTTTCATCTAAAGTTGAGCTTGAGATGATGATACGTAAGACGAATACTTTTGTTTTAGAATGTTGGGATTGTTTTCTGTATTTGGAGAAACTTGGCTGTGCTGTGGGACGCGACGTAAGTAAATTATTTTTGATATGTTTGCATTTGCAGTCAGCATGGGTTGTTGCGTATATATTTAGAAGTATACACAATGCGTGCATTGCATACTGCATAGAGATGAATATGAATGGATTTACATACATAGATGGGATTGCTTTGGTAGACAAATGATGGTGGTTTTGCTTTTAGATAGATAATGGGATGGGATGTGAGTGAATGAATGTATTGTAGTATTTTACATTATATGTATTGAGAAACGAGCGTGGATTGGTTATGCGTTGGGTAATATTTATGCGATGGGCTAGTTTGGGAATTAATTTTACAGTGAGTCATTCTTAAATTGAACGACTCGAAGGCTATGTCGTTGTGCCGAATCTTTCGCTCATCCTGATGAGTCGTTCAAAAAGAGCGACTCGTTACTGTGTTACACATCACTACTTGGAAGCATCGTGAGTATCTCGAAGATAAACGACCGCTTGATGAGTATCAAATTCGTTATCTGCGGAAGAGTGTGGAACGTAATAAGTGCCTACGCTCCCCAAGTTGGTTTGCAGCAAAGTGAAAAGCAGGCATTTTGGAGCGACGTTGACACACTGCTTCAAAGTATACCAGATACCGAAGTGGTTTCTTTCGGAGAGTATGTGCAGATCACACGGTCTGGACATCCTCAACTCATGGTTCATTAAGAGCCAAAGGCACCTGATTACATATAGCAGTGGAGCTCATACGACGCAGATAGACTATCATCTGTGTCTAAATTTCATGAGACGTTAGGTGAAAGACTGCAAAGTTATCTTGGGTGAATCTGCGGTCACCCAGCACCGGTTGCTCCTGAAAGAACTTATTTTAGAAGGAGGAGCAAGACCGCAAGCAATCCCCAAGCCAGTCGAGAAAATCAAGTGGCACAATCTCAACTGCAAACGCTTTGAATCTGTTGGAACTCCACTGATTTTCAAAATGGAGGAGTGGCTTCAAAACAACATCAACTGCGACGAGCAAAGTCCAACACAAATGTGGAATGCTTTGGATGCAATGTTAATAGGTCAGACTGAAAAGACACTGGGGTTTCAAAGGCCCACTCTACATGAACAAGGAGACGTGGTGGTGGAATAATGAAACTAAAGACGCGGTGCAGACCAAATCGATCGAATACAGAGCTTGGACAACATGCAAGACAGGCATTGAAGCCGAGAAGGTTCAACTTGGGGAGAAATATGATAAATGCCGAAAGGAAGTAAAGCGAAAGGTGGCTCAAGCAAAGGCAGAAGTTCTATCAAGAACTAGAAGATCTGACTGCGGTTAAGAGATCGTCACTGCAAGAGAAACTTAAAGACAATACCAGGATTTGTAAGGTCGCAGCCCAAAGGAGCAGCAGGGATTTAGACGACAAAGTACGTTGAAGACTCACAAGGAGTTCTACTGGTTGAAGTCACAGCAATCTGTAGCAGAATGCGTGAGTACTTTGACGAACTTTTGAACGAAGAATTTCCACGCGAAGCTTTTCAAACTGTGGAGCCAAACACCGCTGATATCGCTGATTTTTCAGTCGAGAAGGTGATGAAAGCAATGATGCAGATGAAACGAGGAAAGCCAGTTGGACTGGACAAACCCTTGGAATTTTGGTTGAAGATGAATCACGTCGGGCTTAGATGGCTCACTGTTCTTTTCAACAAAATTAAAAGAGGGCAACCGATGCCTGACGCTTTCAGGAAAAGCTTTATTCTCCCATTTTATAAGAACAAGGGTGGCTCACGCAAGATCAACAACTATAAGTTAACATCTTACACATTGAAGACTTACGAGCGAGTTGTGTGCAATCGATTGAAAAATATTGTATAATCAATGCGGCTTTGAGGAGGGTCGGTCCACTGGTGATGATATTCAGTGCATACGTGTTACGATGGAAAAGAATCGTGATGCACGGACGGACTTGCATTTTGTGTTCATCGATTTGGAAAAAGCCTTCGACAGAGTTCCTCGTGATCTGATATGGGTGGCCCTAAGAGCAGTTAAGGCCCCCGAAGCATATGTTAAGATGATACAAGACATGTATGATAGAGCAACTACTAAAGCTATAGCTTTGTACTGAAGAAGGGAGCAAGTTGCTCCCGAACTACTAGTATCTACACTAAATAAAATATATTTGTAGTTGGAACACAAGCTATTTAATGGTTTTATTATAGCAAAATTACAAGCCATCGGAAATAAAGTAAACGTTCAGCTACTAAAGTTAGATGCACAGCTGGTGAGTCTGAAGAGTTGACGGTTAAAGTTGGAATTCACCAAGGCGGTGTATTGAGTCACTTGCTCATCATTTATATTATTTATTAACACTCATCTCTGCAGACCTGGAAATATCCCTTCTCTTCGCCGATGACGTTGTCCTGGGTAGCAAAGACATCGTTGCTTTACAAGCTGCGCTGATCAAGTGGTGTAAGATACTGGAGGATCATGGACTGAGGATTAGCATACCAAAGACTGAGTATCTTTGCTGTTCTTTCTCAGATCCAGAGAGACCGATATCAGATATCTACATTAAAGGAGGGCAGTTGAAGTCTTGTGATGTCAGCCGGTGTGACCGAAAACGATCGCATCAAAAGTACCTACATCCGAGGCAGCTTGTTTATTGAGCAACCGATCACTGAAAAGCTCGAAGATCGTCGTATGGATTGGTATTGCCATGTTCTAAGGCGTCCTGAGAACCCTGTCATGAAGGCACTATCAGTGAATTTTTCCATTTGCTGGACCCAAACCACGAGACAGTCGAAAACACACATGGGTCGATCAGATGAAGAAGCAACAACAACGCGTTAATCTCGGCGATGATACGATCCAAGACCGAGTTGCCTGCAGAAGCAAACTGAGATTCTACCGCCAAAATGGGCGAAGTGCCAACACCACAGGCAGAGCAACGCGAAGTCGCAGAGTGGTATGAAAGGGCAAGGCAGAAAAAAAGCGAAGGTTGTTATCAAATTTACATTAGTTGGAGATGAATGGTATGGCATGAAAATGTGTATTCGTGTTGGTTTTGGATTTTTCATTTCGCGATTGACACCAATTTTTGCGACACTCCCGCGGCTTAATCATTAATCTGAAAGAAAAACTTTTTTGCAATTGAAATATAGGAAATTTTATTCTCTTTAATTTTTTCTTAGCCATCTTTTATGCAGAGTTCATAGTTATGGAATTATATTGAAAAATCGAAATAAATATATCCCGTGTTTTGACAAAAAAAAAAACATTTCCCGGAAAATTTTTTTGATGGAAACCTCAGATTTGTGTTCAGCGAGCCCGAAAACATAAAGGTTACAAAAATCAAAACTCCACCAAAATTTGTCTTTATTCGGACGTAGTCCTTAGACTGTATTCTGTTGTTTCAAAACCTGCAGACATGCTTTTGATCTTCTGTTCTTTCAAAACCTACCTCTCTACACAGACTTGTATACCTACTGAGGCCTTCAGGCCCACCCAGCGGTGATCTTCTGTGCTTTCAAATTCGCAGACCTGCTTAGACATGCATTCCTTCTCAGACCTGTATCCATCCCTAGACCTGCAGGCCTACTCAGCACTGATCTTCAGTTCTTTCAAATAGGCAGACCTACTTAGACCTACATATCTGTTGAGACCTATATCCATTCCCACACCTGTAAACCTACCCTGCACTGATCTTTTGTCGCGTATCTACTCAAATCCGCAAACCTACGTAGACCTGCCTTGTTTGCCAGATCTGCAGATCTACTCAGCACTGATCTTCTGTTGTTTTAAAGCCTTCGTATCTGGGTGAAAGTAATTCTACTGTGAGCAAAGTTCTACTAGTTTAGAATAGGTGGCGTAGATGGCGGGATAATCAAGGGGATTTTTTTCAGTCATAAGTCAGTGTTAATTTACAGTAGAAGCCAAAAAATTATCGAAAAAGGTTGGAAATATTCGGCGCCTAATGTGGGTTTGTGTGATTTTATCTTGTACCTGACCTTGACTAGAAAAAATCACACTGACCATACATTGGGCGCCGAATTTTTCAGAGCTTTTTGATTCGTTTATTGACTAGATGAAATCGTACTGTCACCCCATATTCTGCGCCGAATATTTTCAACATATTTCGACTACTTTTATTTTCTACTGTAAATTTTCTCTGACTTACCGAAGCCGAAATGGACTATCGGAAAGGCGCGTGGTGCAATTAGTTACAAGACACGAAACCGAAACCTTTTTAGGCCTTACCTTAAGGATACTTTATAATTTAAAAAATGTAACGCATTATTTTAGTTAAAGATATCGCGCCCCTACTTAATTATATTCTTTTCATCTGCACAGTCTGCGCATATGGCAGAACTAGACCTTTCTGCTAAGTGCTGACAATATGGTGGAACAATATTAACAATGATCTCATGATAAGTACCAGAATGAATACCACTTGTGTACTTTCGTATTAAAAAGTGATAATAAATTTTGCTGTCCTCCACAACGAATTCAATTCCTGTCTTATCGGACGTAAGGTTGTTCCCTTGTTAAAATTCATCAACACTTTTTACCTTTAGTCATGCAGAATATCAAAAAACTTCCTGATGAATTAGTTTATGTTGAGGATTTCAACAGCTACTCGAGTTGGATAAGTGCTTCGAAAATAAAATAACTCATTAATATATGGTTTGATATTTACTTAGTTTTCTTCTTAAATGCAGTTATGGCAGGCCTATGCGTAGAGGGTTGATTTTCACTCCAGAGGTGAAGGGTTCAAATTCATCCCCTAGCGGATATATGAACAAATTGTAGTGCTGATGACATATCCCCTCCTTCCGCAGAAAGCTATCTACACGACGGGGACTTTGAAGTTGACTCCTACTACCAATAAACACGAGCCACCAGCCTTTGTTTGATGTTTCTTAAGTTTTTTTTTACCAGGAGATTATGACGAGAAGGATAGACTTGCTGTATTAAAACATCAATGTCAATTTGGGAAATATCTATCAAAAATTAAATTAATTGTTGATTCATATTGCGAAAAGCTTTTATTGCCATCTTCTTATTTCACATTTCATAATTTATCTTTCACCGGCTTTGTACTATACTCATATTGTACATCTTTTCATCTCATGTCACTTTGTGTTTCCTGAATACGAAATTCCGTTCGCAAGCCTATTGTGCTTAAATTCAAGAAAACAATACGACATCATGCTCAGCCTACGATCCTTATTACGTTCAGATAATGGGATTACATTTGAAGCTTATGTGAATGTAATTATGTTACCATGAGGAAGAATAAAATGCCACCTAATTCAAATTCAGGTGGTTTAAGCTTACATACGGTCGCGTATTGCGTATCGCTAGGAGCATCTCTGAACCGTATCCCGACATCGTCTGGAACGGAGTCAGAGGATACGTACGCACAAGTATGAGCGCTCCGCAAGCGAATGATATACTCGTACAAGGGTTGATTTATTGTTAGCTGCATGTCTTTAGAGACATTGTTATACCTCTAATGTCAATTAACTAAGCATGTTGATAGGTTTTACCGACAATATTAACTCCATGTCATGTCCGTGTGGAAATCATCAAGGCTGCATGTAGGGAATTTAATTTAATGCAAATTAGAAAGTTAGTCCCCTAATTAAGGATGAAACGTTTACTTTTGGATAATTCAGAGGAATGGGTTGGTTTTACATTATGTGCCTGTGGTCGGTAAATAATGTCGCTCGGCTCTTACGTATAACTCTAGAATACTAACAAAATTCTTGCAGCCCCAATTCTGATTGTCGACAAACAAATTTAACGAGACACCTAAAATTTAGCTTTTATGCTAATGCAAAATAAACCAACCGTGCCCGTTTCTCAATCATTCATTTTAATCAATCTCTGTAAATCCCAAAACCTCACGGAAAGATACGTCAAATATCTTTTAGCCACCTGACCATTTTCGACGTGAGTCTAAAAGTCATCAATTCGAAAGGATACTTTACTCCAAATAACACTCTAACCTCTCCGTATCCAGAAATTGTTCTTCCTAGATAATATTATTCAAATTAGGATACTATCATCCTCAAAACATTGACAGCATTTCTCCCCCTTTGAACTTTAAACTTGACCGGTTCCAGATATAACACAATATAGCCAAGGATTGCAAAGGATTATAAATACGGAATCATTGAAGAGGAAGAAACCAACGAAAAAAGCACGACCAAGGGACAAAAATAATGGAAATTCCTGGACTGATTTAAAATCATCCGTTCGACATGGTTGGAATAATTTTGTGCTGATGTTTTGGTATCGTCCTTGCCACGGTGGTTTGGACCAAGAGGAAAACGTCGAATGAATACCAACTTTGAACTTATTCACAGGCTGTAAATATTTTCAGTGCCTAATTCAAAACGTGTTCAGTGGCGGTTGTTCACCATGCTCTATATACACAGATTGCGGGACGATTATCGTTAATACTGCATAAAGTTAACGAATTTTGTAAGTAAAAGGGGATGTCGAGAGAAGTATTAGCTGACGGCTTAAGGCAAATATTAGGTGAGTTCTTGGAAGCAAGAGAATGATCGCGGGACCCATTCAGTGAGTGGCAGAAATAGATAGATAGATACATAGAACGAAGGGCTTTTAGCCAAAGAGGCACACAAACACTGAGGCCAGAAGGTTTGTTGACCTGAAATCGAATAACAGTACTAAGCTGGATCGCATTGATGAAGTTACTCAGAAGCTTAGCTCAGCTCAGAAGCTCCATAACTATGGAGGAGGGTGAACGTGGTGCTTATACCTAAAGGTGATAACTAGCCAGAGATATTGAAAAAATCCTTTAGCCTGACTTCTTTCCTACTTAAAACTATGAAAATACTACTTGATGCGCATATAAGGCACTTGATAGAATACATATGCGAATCCCTCACATCGAACGCCTACACAAAAGGCAAGTCAAGGGTAACTGCCCTACATAACCTTGTAGGAACACTCGAAAAATCCTTTAATATTAGGGAAATCGCATTGTGTGCTTTGCTTGATATTGAGGGAGCTTTTGGTAACACCGGTTATGATTGTATATCCGGAGTTCTGGAACTAAGGGGCATACCGGGTGCTACTATGGTGCCTGAAGGGACGTTATGCTACGTGGAAAAAGCATCCACTCTACGCTTAGCAGCACCTCGTTATGCGTTAATGCTGTAAAGGGCTGCCACCAAAGCAGCGTTCTTTAGCCGCTTTTGTGGACCTTGGTCGTAGACGAGTTGCTTTCCTGGCTTGAAGAGAATGGTTATAAGGCTATCGAATACGTGGACGACATTACCACCATTGTCAAGGGTAAGTAAGTTGGGGGGCGACCGGTAGCGCAGTGTGTTGAGGCATCAGTCTCATGTTTAACTACCGGCGTTTCGGGTTCGAATCCCGTCCACGACGACGTTCGTGGCCATAGATGTGCAGGAGGTGCATACTGGCAACTGCATTCTCCGAAACCAGTTTATGCCAACGAAACGTCAACTGGGCCATATGGAACAGTTGACGCGCTATGTCCCACAAGGGGTTAGGGCAATTGAGTAATAGTAAGGGTAAGTTCGAATCTACTGTCGCGGATGTAATGGAAGCGGCCCTCGACATTGTTCTGTACTGGTGTGCCGAAGTGGGCCAAAACATGAACCTGCACAAATCAGTCGTTGTGCTATTTACGCGGAAACAGAACCTAACTTTGAGGCCGGTTTCACTAGGTAGGACGGCACTTGATTACTTCACGGAAGTTAAATGTCTAGGCATTACGCTAGACTCGAAAGTTAGCTGGAACACTTTTACTGAAAATATATTGAGCAAGGCTACTCGCTCAATGTGGGCCTGTAAAAATCTCGTTGAACGGACCTAGAGAGCTCACTCCAAAGATGATTGAATGGATTTACTGCATGCTAGTGCAACGGCTTGCTTCAGTTGGCACTACTGCGGCTCTGCGTACATACCCAACACCTGCTCTAGAGGCGGTCATTTGATTAACTCCGCTATATATCTTTATCGAAGAATCAGCAGCAATTAATACTCCAAGAGTATGGTTATCTTCTGACGTACACATAAATCACGTCGGTCATATGAGCATTCTGAAATAAATTCATAAATGGTATGCAGATTTGCTTAAGATCAGATTACATGACCACGGAGGTTTGTTTCGGCAGAAAATTCTCAGCACTCATCTCGGAACGCACGGAATGGGACAATGGCGATCTCTATCTAAAACCGAACGGGGAGTTGTTGCTGGAGTCTATGGGCCAAACATAAGCGTTTTTTAAGCCGATATCCATGCCATTGAGGTCGTTCTAGACAAGACACTCCATGGTGCTTACATTACTATCTACTGAGATAGCCAGGCAGCCATAATGGCTCGCTCTTCGCATAGACTCTCTTCGAAGCTGGTGAAGGAGTGTCGTGAGCTTCTGCAGACTCTGGCTCCAAAAACCCAAGTCTTTTCTTGCACCCATTTTCTTGGACCGGTGTGAATTCAGCCAAAATTATAATTAGAAAATGGTCTGAGGGGATAAGGCAGCAATACTGGGATTACCTGCCAAGGCTGCATCAATCGAATGAGCTAATAATGTCCTTCAAACACAAAAGCACTACTCGCTTGAATAGAGCCGATCTTGACTTCTTGTAGGCTAGTCATCGGATAGGTTTTATGTAGTCCGGATTGTGCAACGGTTAGCACGTTCGCCTACAACGCACTGAGCCCCGGTTCGATTCCTACTGAATGCGGTATTTTTCGATAAAAAAGGGGATTTACGTTTCGGACTATGAGCCAAAGTCAGCTGTTAAATAGGTACCCATTTACGGAGTAAATAACTCGGTTGACCGTGTTGCTGATCACACACCTCTGCACAAGACATGCCGTCACGATCTAGAAAATGAGATGATGCTAACTCATCTCGAGGTCATGGCTCAAATTGGACTGTTGCACCAGTTACTTGTTTTATTTATTATTTAGTTATCGGGCCATCACTGAGTGAGGTATCACCTAAATAAAATGGGCCTATCTAGCAAGACTGAATGTCGTCTTTGCATGGAAGACGATGAAACCACCATGCATATCCTGTACAAATACCCGGCAATAGCGCGGGCCAGGATCAAGTTTTTGGGAGTCCTGCGGTTATCAGGAAAGCTCCCGTAAAAAGACATAATTCACTTCGGAAGGGTGGTGGAGAGTCTTTTGAAATAATGCAGGCTATGACACAATATACCTCTTTATGGTCGCAGTGCCCATCAGATCAGTAAAGAGGTCCCAATTTATAAATAATAAATAATAAAGCCCATGATTTTCAAATGACCTCCTCGTGTCACCATACACTGTCGAACTCGAACTCAAACTCAAACTCGATCTCGAACATGGTACAACTGGACCGGCTTTCTACACGTTTATGTGAAATGCGTGTTTGTGTCTGCAGCTATTCAGAGGACATTTGTACCAGGTTTGTGTTCGAGTTCGACAGTGTATGGTGATACTTAGACATGAATGTCCAGTGAGAATACCACTTATGGTTCTAACTTTGCTTCGATTTAGCTGAAGCAGTTCAGAATATCTGCTACTTGACTAACTCATAATGAACAAGTTGGCCTGCCTCAAATCCGAGAGACTCTCCCAGATGGCCGCGGCTTCAGTACGCTCCCAGTACCTGAATCGTCTTTTAGCGGTGCATAGTAAGATCCTGCAAAAGGGCTCTGTGCCATAGAAGGGAGTGGTCGATGCCGTCCTTGTCAGCCTCCTCATTCCCAGCCATGCCAACGTGTCCAGGAACCCAGTAAATGTGTACCTCATTAAGAGCACCCACACCCTAAAGAACAGACTGGCATCTGCTCACTAACTTTAATGTGACTGACTTCTTATTTAGAGATTACGATACGATCCTTTCATTATGGCAGCCCCTCTCCAGACAAAGCTCCACATATACCTCAGTGGCATGTATCTCTGCCTGGTAGATAGTAGGGAACCTACCCATAGCGATTGTGGTTCGAGGGCATAGACACAAAATTCGAACCATCCGTGAAGCACTTGACGGTCTCTGATGGGAGTTTGGAATATTCCACATCCCATATCTTTTCGCTCCAAGTTGTTACTTTAAACAGATTTTTGCACGACAGTTTTTTCACTAGGTAGTCCGTGGGATTGCTAGTTTAGACGCTCTAATTGAGCTAACTTTCCCGTTCTGAGTTTGATACATGCGTTGCATGCTTTCTGTCTTGCAATTGTTAGTTTTTCAACTGCTTTCGCATGAATGTGTAGAGGTGAAAAATCAAACAGTACATTCAGAGCCATCGTGGGGCAAGAGTGAATGACTTATGTGACCATAAGACAAGCTTTACCACCTTCAGCCTCCAAACTACTGCGCCCTGTTCTAGCATGGGTTTAACGATGTACTTATAAACTCAGAGGACGATAGGGGGTCTGGTTCCCCAAGTCCTTCCAAAATATTGTCGGCAAATGTACAGAACTTTGGTGGCCTTCTGTGAAACAGCTCTGAGGTGCTCCGACCAAAGCAATTTGTTGTCAAGAATTATGACCAGGAATTTGGTGTTGTCTGCCAGGGGAACCAAAATGATATAAATGCTTGGGCATGTCAATTTTCTAGGCTTCATTTGTAAATGGATGAACGATTGTCCTACTCATTTGCCTTAACCCCTAGTGGGGTACAGCGCGTAAACTTTACCAAGTGGCTTAACTGACGTTGTGTTGGAATAAACCAGTTTCGGGCGATGCACGTAGCCAGCCTACTTGCAACAAGTCAGATATTGTTGTGGCTTATTATTACGCCCCGCACCACCAGAAGCAATACAACACAAACATCCATGACCACAAACGCAGTGCACGGGACTTGAACGAGTAACGACCGTAGCCAGACAAGAGACGCTTCTACACACTGAGCTTCCGGTCACCCCCAAATTATAAAACCCAGGTGGCAATGCAAAGGGTCTAAACAAAATCATTTTCTTAGGTGCGCCACTCTGACATTTCCAGCTTATTTTCACCATCGTCATAGAATGTCAATATACTAATTGAATCAGGCAACTCTAACATCCCATCTTGCTCTCAAAGTTAGCCAAAAATCCAACAATCTCGGTGTCATTCTGACAAATGTCCCGGTTTCCCATTCAAATGAATTACTTGCCCATATGTTAACTTGGAAATTCACCAACTTCACAGCTCACAAAAGATCATACAATTTCACTTTCAATCACAAGGGACACACTCTCGCATTCACGAATATCCACTTTATATTTTATGCCAACCATATGATCCTTAATACTTAACCATATGGAAGCATATTATTCTAATGTACAGCGAGATACTCACCGATATGAAGACCTCTTCGGCTTGCTGCAGGATGGCTACACGTGACCATCCAAATTTTTTCATAAGTTTAATCCTTGTTGGATTATGTACGGTGGCGGAAGGATGTGTACGAAAAAGTGTTGGGAAACGACTACGATCCGATAGTGCCGGACTGGATGCACCGTAGCATAGCTGAAAAGAGAATACCAAAAGGATATGGATATTATATCTGTGTGCTTGACTTACATAAAGTTATGGAAATATTTGCAATGGGAAGTTTTAATTAAATTATAGATGGTATGGGAATTTATAAAGGATGAAATCTGACCATATGTGGACTATTGTGGAGACACAAGTAAGTATAGATGAAGTCAGTAAAAGCTTACTTAGATTTATGACATTTCACAAATTCGCTAAATTCGTAAATTTGAAGGATAATTTATTACTCTTTCGATCTATTGTTCCTCTTGAGGCGGTGTTAGTGAGGTGTTCAACACCGCAAAGAAAAGTGAAAGTTGAAGACATGGCCAGAGGCGTGCGAAGAAAAATTGGCGCCGGGAAGAAGATTTAACATAGCGCCCCCATATACAGGGTCTCCCACAACTACCCCACAACTACCGCCTAAGCGATGCGCTAAACGATTCCCCATGTAATTCCGAGCAAAAAATATTAGCAAATTTGTTTTTCGATTTCTTAATCCTTTAGCTGCTACAAATACATATTTAAATTTTTTTTCTGTAATTTGTCGATTTCATGTTACTAAAAGCGAAATATTTCAAAAACCGCGCAAGCTGGAATACCCAAAGAAAAACATAATCATAGCTAATAATAATAAATAAAGGCGGGCTAAGGTACCTGGTAGGCACTGCCACCATAACATCTATTGTGCCATAGCCTTAACTAATCCAAAAGACCCTCAACCAACCTGAAAAAGGCCAGTAGGTCCTTTGTAGCAGTACTCTTAATGACACCGGAGCTCACGATGGAATCTCCAAGAAATATGAACCACTGCGATACCCCGGCGATTCAACAACCTTAATCATACTAGTTCTTAAACCAGCCTGAGCTAGTTATAAAGCGAAGTAGACGGCCAATACTGGTAGTCCTCAGTTCCTGGAAAAAATAGGAGCCATGTATAGCCGATAAGACCGGACAATCGCAGAGAAGGTGATAGCAGAAGTAATTGAAAAGAAGACGTAGTCTCCTGGCATGCTCACAAATAAGGCAGTGACTAGTGATCAGCCCCACGATCAGCTGATGTGCTGTCCCCGAAAATGAAATCGGCAGTATTAAATGCAGTTTTACTCAAATTTTTAGCTTTTGCTTGAATAGTGTGTAGTAGGCTACATACTGGTTCTCAGTTTCCTCATATTCCAATAAGTACTCGTTTGACAATAGAGAGTTATGGGCCCAATGTTAATGTGTCGCAAGTTGTGACACTTCGCACTTCTTCCACGCATCTTGAATTCGTTCAATACGAACTTCGAAATACTCGGCGGAAATATGCCTTTTAGCACCATATTTTTATACCCTAGACTTATAGTATAGGGTATATTGTTTTTGTCACGATGAAAATATGTAACACCTCAAAGGAGGCTCCGGAGGTATAACAATATATGTATATAAATGATCAGGGTCACCTCCTGATTCGATTTAGCCATGTCTGTCTGTCTGTCCGTCTGTATGTCTGTCTGTCTGTCTGTCTGTCTGTCCGTCTGTCTGTCTGCCCGTTCGCACGATAGCTTTCGATAGAATGCAGCTAGAGCCTTGAAATTTTGGTCAAATGTTGGCAGTGTGATCTAGTTGGTTGGTATTGAAAAAAAAGGCATGATCAGGCCAAGGGAATGCCTACCTCCCCTACATATGTAAAATACTTAAACGTATCTATAACTCCCGATTAAAGAAACATGAAAAGCTCTAGCTTTGGTAGATTACTCGTGAGGGTAATGTTATACTTTCCTGGGAAAATAAAATCGATCAGTCGAAAAATGACGGTAATTTTCTTACAAAGAACCCCGTACTACCCTACTTTTCAGGTTTTCTGTCTATAACTCTTAAACCAATTGACGTAGACACCTGATTTTTGGCAAGTAACCCTAAGGTAAGAAGCTGCTTGAGTTTTAGTAATTTGGGCATAATCAGACTCAGAAACCTCCACCTCTCCTACAAATGAAACTTCCAATAAGCGATAACTTTTTACAGAATGAAGCCAGCGACTTGAAATTTTGGTCAAATGTTTGAAGTGAGATTGAGTTAGTTGGCATCAGAGATGGGTAAGATCCGACCTAAGGAACCCCTACCTCCCATAGAAATGAAACTTAAAATAAGCGAAAGCTTACGACAAAATAAAGCTAGCGACTTGAAATTTTGGTCAAATGTTTGTAGTAGGATCCACTTGGCCAATATTGAAAATACGTAAAATCCGACCAACGAAACCCCTACTTCCCCTACAGATGAAATAAAGCGATAACTTTCGATAGAGTGAAGCTAGAGACTTGAAATTTTGTTTAAATATTTGTAGGGTGATCTAATTGGTTGCTGGCAATGATGGGCAAGTTCCGACCCAAGGAACCTCTACCTCCCCTACAAGTGTAACTTCAAATAAGCAATAACTTTCGATAGAATGAAGCTAGCGACTTGAAAAATTCAACAAATATTTGTAGAATGGGTTAGTTAGTTAATTGATTTTGAGAATGGTCAAGATCCCACTGAATGAGTGCCAACCTCCCCTATAAACTGGCCATATAGGAGACCCACTTTTAATGCATATGGTGGTTGCCAAGTGGTACTTTTGGTATCACCACCAGGTCTCTACAAGTCTAGGGTATATACGCTTCGGACTGGTTTAAAGTTGTCAATTACGAGTACCTTTTTAACTCCCTCCAGGTTGAGTTTTTTTAATTTGTCCGGGGTTGTATGTCATCTAAGCTCTTAAGTGAAGAAGAAAGCCAAGCTGAAGAACACTACTACGAAACACTGTTCGCAGCGAAAATTTTAATTTCATTGTGCGGCTTCCATTTAAGGAAGAGCCACGAGTAACTCTAGCTTCATCCGTTGTAGATGCGATTGTTAGGTACGATCGACTTGAGAAAAGTTTGATGAAAAATACCAGAACTTCAAAAACACTATAATAGCTGCTTTCGATTCATTACGACCAGTTCAGCCACAGTCCGATCAATTGATCAGACTGCGACTACTGAGTATAATGTTTGGCCATAAATAGGGCGCATTATACGTCAAAGGTACGAGTTACATCGCATTGAAAATATTCACCCTAACAGGCATAATACGAGTGTCCATAGTATTATTTTCATTGTTCAGAATCGCATCGAGTGGAACAGAGGCCACTGTTTGCAGTCTGATCAATTGATCGGACTGTGGCTGAACTGGTCGTGTTTCCTCGTCAATGGATGTAAAGACAACACCTGAAGAGTGTAGGTCCATTGGCGACGAAACCAGTGTACTATTGTACAATCAAGAGTCAGCTTATAAAGTGACTAAGGAGCATGCCCAAACTGTACAGTGGCCTCTGTTCCACTCCATGCGATTCTGAATAACTAAAATAATAATATGGACACTAGTATTATGCCTGTTAGGGTGAATATTTTCATTGCGACTATAATAAGTGTTTGAATGAATATCTTGTATTGGGTCTTATAGAGGAGGTGCCTGCCGAGGAGATACATGGCAAGCAGGACAAAGTTCGCGTCGTTTTTGATGCATTGCTTAAAACGTCTTCGGGAAAGGCTTTGAATGACATTCTTTTGGTTGATCCGACAATACAAGACTTCATAGTAAACATTTAACTTAGATGAAGAACACATAAAATTGCTGTAAAGGCTGACATCGAGAAGATGTACGGGCAGATTATCGTCCATTATCGAATTGTATGGCGTCCATTTGAATCATCTCCTATCAAGCATTATCGCCTGAAAACTTTAACTTTTGGTACATCTTGTGCTCCATTCATGGCGACAAGGACTTTGAAGCAATTGGCTTGTAATGAGCAACTATTTTGTACACTTGGTGTATACAAAATATTTGGTAGAGGATTTCTATGTAGATGATCTCCTTACACGAGCCGATACTGCAGTCGAAATCTACATGAGATTCTAAAAATCATCCCATGCCACTTTCCCACCTCCCTAAAAGGAATCTTTAGTTATTCCTTAGGTTTTATTCCCATTTTGACGAATTTTGATGATTGAACCTTCATAACAAGGGGAATGAGATATGAAAAAAAAACAACCCCATCCCCGAAAATGAAATCTGCAGTATTAAATGCAGTTTTAGTCAAATTTGGATTAAATTTAGACATTAGACTGTAAAAATAAGGGGAAGGTAAATGTCTAGATGATATTTGCAATAACCACCACCCCCATCGCGTTTTGCAACCGTCAAAGGAAAAGTTAAGCTAAAGGTTTTTGTTCAATTTTGATGAATATTAAAAATTTTACCTTTAAAGCAAGAAGAAAATAGCTCCCGGTATCCCCATCCTCCTTTCACTTAATCACAATCGGAGTAAATCCGAATATTTTTCTTAATTGGGTGGATGGGGCAATTTTTAAAAATCTCATGTAGACTGTAACCCTCCCATTATTCTGAAGGTCCTAAGCTCAAAATTTCACAAGAGTCAGTGTTAATCTTCAGACGGGTGTGAAAGCAGAGGGGAGGTTGATCCACGAATGTATGTACGATGCACTCATAGATATAGTGACCTTCCCTTGTTCTGAAGGTCCAATGATGAAAACTTCGTCAAGATCGGAGTAAAGCTGCAGATAAATTTGCAGATTTCCTTTTAGGAGTGAAAAGGGAGAAGAGGTCGGTCGTCCAAATCCTATGTAGACCTTGTGGAGCTTAGTGCGTCAACTGTTCCATGTAGCCCAGTTGACGTTTGGTTGGCATAAATCGGTTTCAGAAAATGCAGTTGCCAGCGTGCACCTCCTGCACATCCATGGCCACGAACGTCGTCGTGGACGGGATTCGAACCCAAAATGCCGGTAGTCAAACATGAGGCTGATGCCTCAACACACAGCGCCCCTATGGGATATTAGCAATATCTGTACTGACCCCGGGTGTATCATGTGCTATACTGATGGGTCGAACGAGTTGGTGCTGGGGTGTTTGGACCGAAAATCTGAATTTCAAT
The DNA here is from genome assembly GCA_964017055.1 of Chloromyia formosa. Classification (NCBI taxonomy): domain Eukaryota; kingdom Metazoa; phylum Arthropoda; class Insecta; order Diptera; family Stratiomyidae; genus Chloromyia; species Chloromyia formosa. The sequence continues at coordinate 34,368,142 of OZ024816.1, read as the reverse complement.
CGCTATGGGCACATGGCCCAGCATTTTCCAAGCCGACATCCATGCAATTGAGGTTTGCACCAGGGAAATTGTGTACAAGAAGCTCACTGGCGCTAACATCATTATCTACTCTGAGAGTCAGGCAGCTATTAAGGCTCTTTCTTCAACTAAGTTCTCATCGAATCTAGTGATTCAATGTCTGGCAAACCCTAACTGAGTCACTCTTTGTTGGGTACCTGGGCATCGGGGCGTTCATGGCAACGAAGCTGCAGATGAACTTGCTAGGCAGGGCTCATCGGACAAATTTTTCGAACCTGATCCCTACTGCGGTCTAAGCTGGACCACAGCCAGGGCACTGGTGAGGGATTGGTTATAAACTCGGCGTACCGCTCTAACGTAGCAAACATCATTCAAATGAGCTATTTGTCAGTGACAGCCACAAATGCAACTCTATCCAAATGGGTCGCGGGTTCGAGCCCCCGCAAATTCTTATCTTTTTTTCCTTTTTATTTTTTATCTATTGATATTTTTAGGTCCTATTGAAAATATATTATCTAAAAATAGGCGTGGGTCTATAAGATCAGGACGGAATATTAGTTTATCAATGAACTTGGCTGATTAGCAAAAACACAAGAGTGCCAACATCAACATATTAGATTCCACACGACATTAAGGCCATCTATGTGTCATGCATGTGGAAATTATTGAGGGGTTATCGAGTGTAGGATGGCCACCCTACTAAGCTATCCTGGTTAATGTTGTTGGTGTAATGCGTGTGTTATTTTACCCTACACCCGATGAATTCCCAAAAAACCACGCTTATTGAAAGCTTTCGAAAAGTGAAACTGTGACGCCTTGCGCAGAGAAAGCGAAAAAGTTACACACTTCTTTGCGTAACCTTCTATTCTTGAACCATGGCATCTTGTCCTGTAGACTTTTCACTTTCAAATAAATTTTAATTGCACATGCTGTGCGTAAGTGCTTCCATCTCCCTATGTTCAGATATGATTGATGTGGGAAAGAACTTTTAACACAGCAGCATCTTAGAATGTTACTATCATATCAATTTATATTTCAGCTCTCCCATACAGTCGCCATCAGTTGACCTATCCATTCTTTATCAGTTGAATTGACATCACAACTGGTACCGTCGTTCTGCTATCGGCTCTTCATCAAAATCTACCCAAAACTTGAAAAATGAAAAATGATTTGCAGATGGAAAACCTCAACTGATTATGGAAAACGGATAGGTCAACTGATGGAGAATGCGTACCTCAACTGATGGAGAACGGATGGGAAAACTAAAACTGAAATTGATACTCGTATGACAGTTAAAAAACCCTTTCAACGAATTTGATCACGCCTTAATTTAGAGATTGCAAAACCGTAGTAGCGTTTATTGGAAACCGATATATTTTTATTTTTTTACTTTTCTTGTGTTTTTTTTTGTTTACGTGTAAACATCTTATCGCACGGTACGGGGTAAAACCGTAAAAGTTGCGGAATGTGTCACTTACATACATATGTACAGTTTAGTGTATGTACATGTGAAAGTTTTCTTAAAGTTTTTAAGCATTCCGTGCTTAATTTTGGTGTGCGTAAATAATAAACCTTCGTTATGAGTTGCATATAGCTGCATCTGTAGCGTGATGAAGTATAGAACATGGCTGGTGCGGTCCCGGGTTTTAGTTCCCGTCGTGTCGAGCGTTAATAATAATAATAATAACAAGGTCAGGCTAAGATACCCAAGGGTGGGCACTGCGACCATGAGATCTATTGTGCCATAGCCTTAATTAATCCAAAAGACCCTCAACCAGCCTAATGAAGGCTAGTAGATCCTTTGTAGGGGTGCTCCTTACGACCGCTGAGCTCACGAAGGAGTCTCCAAGAAACAAGAACCTGGAACGGGCTACCGCCGGACATTCGCAGAGAAGATGTTTAGTGGACTCTGTATCCTCCAGGCAAAGCCTGCACTCCGTATCAGTGGATAGACCCATTTTGTTGAGGTGATATCTCACCCAGTGGTGCCCCGTGAGGTAACCCACGATTAGTCTCAGGTCCGCTCTACCCAGGCGGCTGGTTTCTTTGAGACCGTAGGGTTTTATAAGATCTTTGGACTGCCGTAGTCCTGGCAGACAATCCCAGTGACGCAGTCTTTCATTGGCAGACCACTTCCTCACTAGTGATCTTGTTTTAGCCCAACTCAGACCACAGTAAGGATTAGGTCCGAAAAATATATCCGAAGAGCCTTGTCGAGCAAGTTCATCGGCAACTTCGTTACCAGGGATGCCCTGATGGCCAGGTACCCAACATAAAGTAACCCGATTGGTGTTTGTGAGACACTGAAGGGTATAAAAACACTCTTTCACTAATTTCGATGAGAAACTATGTGAAGAAAGAGCCTTAATGGCTGCCTGACTATCAGTGCAGATAGCGATGTTAGCGCCTTTGAGTTTCTTGTCCAGAATGTCTCTGGCGCAGGCCTCAATGGCATGGATTTCAGCTTGAAAAAGCTAGGCCAGGAGCCCATAGCAATGGAGATCCTGGTGTCCGGTCCATAGACTCCAGCACCAACACCCAGCTCCGTTTTAGATCCGTCGGTAAACCACATGGTGTACCGGGAGACAGAGCCAAGAATGACACTGTCCCATTCCCCGCGAGTGGGGATGGAGACCGAGAATTTCCTACCAAAACATATTTCCCGAGTCATATAATCAGATCTCGAGCAGATCTGCATGCCAGGGATCCGCTCTAGAATGCTCATGTGTCCCTGATTGGACACATCGCCATCGTATGTTAGACGCATTCTAACAGCGCTCAGAGCCGCAGACTCTTGTATGAAAATATGCAGCGGAGTAAGTCCAACAATCGCCTCAATAGCCGATGTCGGACAAGTATGGATGGATCCTGCCATATCAAGGCATGCAAGGCGCTGTAACTTACTACAAAGCTGTATGGTGCAACGCTGATTCGTTTTGGGCCACCAAACCAGCGCCGCATAAGTCACAACTGGACGTACGACCATCAAATATAGCCACTCGATCATTTTCGGGGTGAGTCCCCAAGTTTTGCCAAACAGAGACCTGCAACCCCACATGATCCGAGTGGCCTTACTGATAACAGCCTCGACGTGATTGCTCCAATTAAGCCGTCAGTCCAACAAGCGTCGAGCGTTTATTTTTCTTTTTAGGGTTTTGTATAAAAACAAAACCCTTATGAAATCGGTCATGCGTCCGTCTGTCCGTCTGTCTGTCTGTCCATGAAATATCTCACAAACCGCTGAAGCTACATGCATGAAATTTGGTGGAAATATGTAGGAATACTATAATTCTCTGGAGAAAGCGATGCGTCGTAATAGGCCAACTTTAAGGGGGGTCCCCATAGAGGGGAAATGAAGGTCGAAATTTTTCTTTCGTTTGGTATAGGCAAGTGGGGTATCGTAAGAAAGGTACCGTCAATTACATTCCATTTTTGGATTTTTTTTTAAATTTGAAGAAAGGAGAAAAGAGGGAGAGGGGAGAATATGTGGTCCGAGTTTGTCCGCCCCCCTTGCATTTCGAGACCGTTATAGCTAGACATATGAAAACTTACAGAAAAGCGGCATTTTACTAGCGTAGAAAACCGAAAATAATAGAATTTTTAAATCTCATCCAAAAAGGTTAATAATAATACATTTCTATAGTTGCAGTTAGCACACCCCTGCACCCCTCAAGCACACCCTAGGTCAAAAATATTGATGGCTTATGATAACCAACATCATAGGCAATAATATCTCTAAGTTTCATAACAATGACATGATATTTAATAATAGTACATTGACTTAAAGTTATGCATTTTGACACTATCCATACAAAAAATACAGGGTGGAGATTGGTGATTGGTGATCCTAACAATATTTATTCACATAATATATTTTTTTAGGGTTTTTTGTCTTAAATCTTACAAAATCGGTCAAATACCAGTCTGTCCGTCTGTCCATAGAATACCTTACGAACGGCTGAAGCTGCACACATAATTCGGCGAGAATGTGTAGAAATGCTATAATCTGCTGGAGAAAGCGTTGTGTTGTAATTGGCCATTTTTAAGAGGGGGGGGGGGGGGGGGGTGTCCACATAAAAGCGAAATTAAGGTCAATTTTTTTTTAATCCACTGGTATAGCCAAGTGGGGTGTCGTGAGAAAGGTAATGTTGAGTACATTTCATTTTTGGCATTTTCTTGAGATTTGTAGAAAGGGGAACAGTGGAGGAGGAAGAAATATTAGACCGTAATTTGTCCCAGCCGCCCTGAATTTCGAAGCCGTTACAAAAGTTTGCAATTTGCAATGTCGCCTTAATATGAATGGTTAAGCATCTCGAAGAGTAGGACAGTTTATCTCGTATACGAACATATCTATCTACAGCTTCTCGTATTAAAACTATTACTTTGAGAGGTGACAGATGCAGTCTTTTTGTGAGTGGTACCAAGAAGAGCAGGGAGCCAATAATTAGATACCAAAATAAGCGCGTGCTACAAAACCCTCGAATTGCGGGCGTAGCCTTCTATGTATATTCCGGTTTCAATTTTCATTTCAACTCCAAAATGTATATTGAGTGATTAATATAGAAAGCGACCAGAAAAGCGGTACAAAAAAAGCGACGTGATTCTAAAGGACATTCGCTGGCATGTACGAGAAAGAGACATTCGATTTATCTGTAGGGTAGAGTGCGGCGTCGTGTCTACAACCCGGTCAAAATAGTGTTATTCTTGTTAAGAATAAAAGTGGAGTGGGTCATTGTGAGTCTAAGTCAAAAATGACTCAACCTCACTCTCCACTACCACACAAAAATAATCGACTTAAAGCCAATTCTTCCCCAGTCACTTGGTTTCGTCCACACCATGGATCACTCTTCAGAAGCTGCCTTAAATCCATGGGGAAAGCAGCTTGACCAAGTCAGGGGGTTTGTATTTCGACCTAAATCGGAATACGTCCCTGAGTGAAATGCTTACGTATTCCGATTTAGGTCGGAATACAAACCCCCTGACTTGGTCAGGGGGCAATATTCACGTGCTTTCTTCATAAGTAATCCTATTGCCTTTCTTATTATCATAATAAGTTCAGTGCCATATGCTTTCAGCGAAATTCCATTCTAACTTCATTGCACCAACTACTGACGAGATGTCCTCACGCAGATTCTCAGATGCACACATTCGTGTGTTCATGCAGTCTAGTGCCTTTCTTGTGACCTATTTTTCGATGTTCGCCCCGTTGCACACTGTACTTATGCATCCTCAAACATTCACATCAAATAAAACTTCCGAATGCACACATGTGAAACTAACACAGAACGGCAAGAGAAACATCCTATACCAGCAGCCCTTGTAAGTTTACTTTCCCCAAAAAGGATTCAAGTCTCGACACTCCTTCCTGGGAACGACGACAGTGGTTAGCATCGTTTGTTGTAGACACTTCGGTAAATTAAACACAGACCCACACACCCACATGGACAAAGTTAAACTTCCAAAACTTAGTGCTGAAGCAGCTTTTGCAGTTGCCAACTAGCTGTAGCAGCTCATGCAAACAATTGGTCAGCTATTGCCGAGAACGCAGTCTACCACCACTCAACTACACACTTCTCTTCATTAACCAAACACTGCTCTCGGCAGGATGCTGGATCCGATTGAATTCTATGCAAGGCGAACTCTGGTCTCGATTCTTTTTTTTTCGTCCTGCAAACCTTTGACCGATTATGTATGCTTCCTGTTTTAAGAATTCAGTTTTATGGCTTATGAAGTGTCTGAATAGAATGATAGAGGAAAGGAGTACTCGGGCGAAGTTTTACATGAAAAAGAAGGAAGGAAGTGCAAGGTGGCGGTTTTGTCAAACAATTTGAAATGTTGAAATGTGTTTTTAACGCCTAGTTCACATTCGTATACAAGTTTCGTTGGAAAATGGGGCTTAAGAACCTAAATACACTTGCGCGCAAAAATACTGAATCAAACCGAAAGCACGTGTATTTGTATATATATTTTTAAAAGTACATTATGTATCCCTACAAATCGTATGTCATTTGAAGTTTGAGATCTTATCTTTACAATGATACTTTTTTTTATCACCATTTAATGAGAGTTTTATGAATGAACGCTACCTGGAGCTAAAAAGTCGGGAAATTGAACATATATGAATATACATGAATATGAAGTCACAATTTTGTCATTCATGAGTACCACGCCTCAGCAGGCGGCTGAAATTGTCGCCCTATTTTCGGAAGGGCTTACTCAGAGAACAGTCACTCGTCAGCTAGGAATGAGTCAATCTACTGTGTCAAGAGTGTTTCGGGGGGAAGGTAGCTACAATCAGAGACCCCGACCCGGGCGCTCTAGGTGCACTTCCGATAGGGACGATCGTTTTATTGTGACAAGTATGCTACGAAATCGGCACCTCACGGTAGTTGACGTGTAGCATAATCTGAGGGACGTTCGCGGAGTAGCTGTAAGCGAGTGGACAGTGAGGAGACGACTAAAGAAAGCAAATTTGACTCCAAGACGGTCCACCACTGGCCCAAAATTGACCCCACATCACCGACAAGCGCGACTCACGTTTGTCAGGAATCACTTAAATTGGACCCTCGAGCAATGGCGGTCCGTATTGTTCACCGACGAGACCAGAGTGTGTCTACATGGCAGTGACAGGAGGTCGAGTATACAGGCGTCCAGGTGTGCGATTTGCGCAATGCTGTATCACAGAATCGGTAGCATACGGGGGCGGTTCGTGTATGGTGTGGGCTGGTATCTCTGTGGATTCAAAAACGGAAATTGTATTCGTGCTCTCTGGAGGCCGAGTAGGATGACTGACAGCCGAACGGTATAATAGCGGTATTCGACGTGGCCATGTTGTTCCTTACGCAACATCTATTGGCGACAACTTTACTTTAATGCACGATGTCACACATCGCGCCAAGCACAGCAATTCCGGAACGAAGCTAATATTGCGACAATTGACTGGCCTGCACGCAGTCCAGACTTAAATCCAATTGAGCACTTGTGGGACGAGCTCAAAAGAAGAGTCCGGCACAGAAATCTCGCGCCTTCGACTATCGACGAATTGAAGGAGGCCTTAATAGAGGAATGGAGCGAAATTCCTCAAGATACCATTAAAAAATTAATAATTTCAATTAAAAACCGAGCACAAGCTATGATTAGAGCAAGAGGTAGTAATACCAGGTATTAATAAATAAATAATTTGGTTATTTTTTTAAAAATTTTTGTTTTATTCAACAAAAACCTGACCACACTCCATTTTCTAAAATCCTCATTTTTCCTACTTTTTGATTTCAAGCCCCACTCTTTTAAAATCTATCTTCAAATATTGTTAAAAATGGTATTTATATAAAGCTAAGATTCCAAGTTTTCTAATGATATACGATTTGTAGGGATACATAATGTACTTTTCAAAATATGCATACAAATACACGTGCTTTCGGTTTGATTCAGTGTTTTTGCTCGCAAGTGTACATGGGAACCGAGTTTTTACGCTCGCAGTAGTTGAACTTTATTTTTTGGCAGGCGAAAATCCGAATTATTCGCGACTGTCTACATACGAAATTCGCGACTTTGTATCCGAGTGTGGACTTGGGGTAAGAAAAGGTTCCTATTGTATACGTTACATATACAAAACTGTATTAGAAAGTTAAAATGATTTGCAGTTGGTCATAGTGGAGAAGACAGAATTCCAATTTGGGTTTATTATAACACATATCAAAATTTTGGTCTTTCTGGGTGTTTTGTCATGTAAGTTGAATAAATATGAAAATAATAACTCACCACTATTAGATTCCACATTTTAGCGGCTTCGGCCACTGTAGTGCAGACTGTACTGCAACCGGCCAGAAGCATTAACTTCTGCGGTCGATTGTAAAGTAAATTATACATAACACTTGCACCCAATCCAGGTTCGCACTGAAATGATAAAGAAACAATAAAGATTGAATGTTAGAATCTTTAGTTTTATATTAAGGTATTAAAAAGATATGTAATTATTAAGTTTTATACTAGTAAACGTTCTAATACGGATGAATGCTTCATCTATATTAAATAGACGTATTTATTTGAGGAAGCGACACCTGACATAGATACTCTACCGTTAACCGTTACAGAGTTATAGCATTTTTTCTATATGTATATAACTATAAATCAATCCCTTTTTCTTCACCGACCTGCCGCCTAAACAACTGGGCAGATTTAGATGGGAATTTCACAATTTGTTTGAATTAACTATCCGAGGGTTTTGAAGGTGGTTCCCAAAAAATCCAAAAAGGGTAACATACAGCATGAAAAGCATTTATTTATTCATTTAAAGATAGCCACTGAAGAGGAGATAGTTATTATATAACAACAGCAGTGACTTAATGAATAGAATAAATGTAGTAAAAAAAAATATAAAAGTACATATCCGTAGTAAAGGAAATAAGAAGAAATGTAAAGTATAAAGTTATAAAAAATAATAAGACGCAAAAGCAAAACGACGACAAAAAATAGAAGTTTCATGACCACCGCTGAGACTTGGACAATAGCAGTAGCCTTCGCTTGAAAGCGAAAAAAAACGAGAGAAAAGGACCAAGCTCCTGTCTGTCATAATTCTTCATGATTCTTATAAATGGCGAGTTAAAATATACCGAAAGCTCAACAGTGGGAAGATCGATGATAGTTTAGGTAAAGGGGCTGCCATGCTACCGCACAGCACACTTGGACCACCTCTGGGTCCGTTCTGAATCCGCCAAAATCACCTAATTAAACCTAGGCAAACAAGCCTGTGCTAGCAATATAGCGATTGAGCTGCATTACACTCGTATCTTTTAGGTCCTCCAGTTCTCGGAAAAAACAGGAACCCAGAAATTTGCTCCGCCTCGCGGCCAGGGCCGGACAGTGACAAAGAAGATGGAGAACGCTCTCCTCCTCATCCACGTCATCACAGCTCCTGCAAAAGTCATTGTGAGGAATACGAAGCCTCCAAGCAACCTCTCCTATAGGACAGTGCGCGGTACTAACCCCCACAACTCAGCCAATGTATTCCTGTTCAGTGAAAGCAGTGTGGTGGAGCGACTAGGGTCAAGTTTCGGCCAAATCAACTTCGTTGTTTGGCACGTATCGCCGTTTAACCATCTCATGGTCGCCCTGTCAACCGAGGTGGCCTTGATGACAAGTTTGCACGATGAGGCAGGCATTTTGATGTTTACACGGTTCCCCTCAATAACTCCGGTTGTCCTCTCTCGAGCCAGCTCATCCGGGCGAAGCCGTATTAGCTCGGTATCCAGCAAATCATAATGTTGAAGAAAACCACCCATCTCCCTGAGGACTAAACGACAGTTCGCGATGGTTTTAGATGTGGTCAGAACGGATTCAAGTGATCGAATTGCAGCCTGACTGTCCGTGTAAATAGTAACGTCCCTCGTGGTCACAACATGATTTCCCAGCCACGTCAGAGCTACCAGGATTGCCGAAACCTCCGCCTGCAGGACACTACAGAAGTCGGGAAGACGGAATGACAAGTTAATTCCCAATCCCTCTGAATAGATACCAGCCCCAACTTCGCAGTCGTTCCTAGAGCCATCCATGTAGACGACCATGGAGTCGGTGGTCATGAGCGTGTTAACATCTGTAGCGGACGGTCTGGTGGACACCCGGAGATGCTCGTGGGGACGGAGCCTTAGGTCGCATAATGACCGTGAAGGTCGGGCCGTGCCATCTGGCGAAGAAAAAGGCTCCTCAACGAGCTAAGCAGCGGCCTATGCTTGCTGTAGCTCAGTTCGGGAAATGTGGGCGGGGTTTTCGCCGCTCGTTGCCCCTGTCCTTTACGTATTAACAAAAATTCATAGGCCTGGGGAAGACAACACAAACAGGGGAGGAATAAATGGGGAATAAAAAAAATAGTCGATAAGGATGGAATGGTTGGCAGACGGATCAGACGCCCACGCGGTCGCACCTGGGTCCGGGTGTAATGGGACCCTTGGCCTTTGGTTCCGTACCACCAACAGATCACTACTCATCAGGTGCTGCTTCGATCTGCCGGTGGGAGCAGCACTACCAGACCATAATATGGTTCATTACAGGTGGTTTATTACACATCCCATAGATTCCTCGACAGAATCAAGCTGGTATGATTCCGGCCAAAAACATATTTTGCACCAGTATCATATAATCAGTCCCCGCAGGGAGATCTAAGTTGCCTAGTATAGTCGAGTGTCCACAACTCAACGTGCGCCACTGGCCAGTTTCGCGAAGGCGTGAAGCCGTGTTTACCGCCAGCTGTTCGCCGCAAATATCCAGAGGTAGCAAGCCGAGCGCCATGACAATCCGGCTGACGGAGTTTTTCTAAAAACCCCCGTTATAGCCAGTGCCGCTAGCCTTTGTACCTTACTCAGTAGGTTACGATAGGCCGCTACTCGGAGTGCCGTCCAACACACACTTATTCCGTGCAGTAGTATAGGACGTACGACAGCTGTGTATATCCAATATACAGCTTTAGGTTGCAGGCCCCAATTCTTACCTATGGCCTTTTTGCAACAGTAGAGGGCAACCGTAGCTTTCTTGGCCCGCTCTTCAATGTTAGGCTTCCACCTTAGTTTCCTGTCAAGAATAAGACCAAGCCGATCACTGAAAAGCTCGGAGATCGTCGTATCGATTCGTATTGCCATGTTCTTAGGTGTCCACCTGAGAACCCAATAATGAAGTCACTAGCAATGAATGTTTCATTTGCTGGACCCAAACCCCGAGGCAGACGGAAACACACATGGATCGACCAGATGAAGAAGCAACAACAACGCATTAATCTCGGCGATGATACGATCCAAGACCGAGCTTCCTGCAGAAGGAACCTGAGATTATACCGCCAAAATGGACGAAGTGCCAACACCACAGGCAGAGCAACGCGAAGCTTCAGAGTGGTATGAAAGGACAGGGAAGAAGAAGAAAAGATTAAGCGGAGACTTGGTGTCCGACTTTTGAAGCTTATCTTTATTTGTAAAATTTGAAGAGCAGATGAAGTTCCCTTTAGCATTTTCGATCGAATGAATGCTAAACAGACATTGAGAAAACGAAATTGTGCTATCAGTCACTTTATTCCTACGATAAATTCGACAGGACATTGAGAAAACGGGCCTTAGTCTTTTATCATTTCGTTTCTCCAGTCATTTTCAATTGTCCGATATCAATCAACTTTGATACACAGCTTCCTTGGATGATTCTAAGCACCATCGCGAGAGTTTTGGTGCTGGTGCTGATGAAGGTGTGCGTCAGGACAACGGGACCTTCTTGGTAATGAAGTGATATCTAGGCAAGATGGGTAACATATGGCTGGCGGTGATGATGTGAAAGCAATAGACAACTGGTCAGAAAAAAAAGGCACTGTTGATTATGAAGTGACATCTAGGTAAGATGAGTATCAGATCATGGGGGCTCATGAGCCGAATTCACTAGAATACTGTTGGCGTTGAGTACTATGTTCACGAAAACATCACCATCACTAGCATGACTTGAAACACGAACCAAAAATTATTCGCAAATTAGCACATAAACAAGGATGCTTTTGTGCTTACAAAGAACTTCGTCCTTTTGGTCTACGGGAACCTGTGTATCTCGAACATTAAAATCAACGACAAAGGAACCGATTTCAGTAACTATCACAACCAACAATGCTCAAACGAATTCCTTCCAACAAGCTTCCACGAACCGTGGCAACAAAAGCGGCTGCTGCCGGAATAACACCACAATTTCGTGGATTATTAAAACTCATTTCCAGTTCGTCCGTTCTGTTTGTTCCCAACATCCGACAAACCCGTCCACACTTTCATCAGTCATTCATGCAATCGTCCAATACAATAGTGCAGAAGATAGAAGATAGTACTCGTATGTAATCATGGGAAATTCGTATCCTCTGATGCTGAAAATAATGCAACAATATATTTCTCTGCCGCGGTAGTGGATCCTAGGTATAGGGATCTACAACCGTGCCGGAGAAATAATATTTTGAGCATCAAAAGGGTTTATAGGTAAAGTATAGTAAATATGAATTTGCTCGGGCGCTGTCAATATTGGTATGTAATCAATCCTGACGTGAAGAGGCAAATACTAGATAATTGACGAAATACCTTCATTGTTGTGCAATGCAATACGGACAACAACAAGAGTTCGGGATAAAGCAGAATTTCGCTTAACGTACCAAACTTGCTCATATTGACAAGCGGATGGCATGAAACGAAATCATTAATAGTAATTTACAGCGTGTTACGTAACAAATGCACACCGGCACTGCCACATAACTCCTCAAGTAATTTCCAGGAAAAAAATAAACAGGATAATTTTTCTACATTTTCTAAAGCCATTAAGGTTTTTTTCTGAAAATTGTTTCACTCACGTTGCTAAAAACTAGATATCTCGAAAGCCACAGCAGCTACAATAGAATACTCAAATAAAATGTCTAACACAACTAATCATCATCGTGGCGCGACAGCCCGACGTCGGGCCTTGGCCGCCTGGATCATTGTCCTCCAATTATCTCGGTCACGTGACCGCGTCCTCCAATTTTGGGAGCCCAGCAGCTGCGCGGCGTCCACACCTACTGAGCTCTCCCAACGAGATCTCGGTCGTCCTCGCAGTCTCGCTCCGTCGACCCGTTCTGCATTCATTACTCTCTTAGGCATGCGATCATCGTCCATTCTTTGTACATGCCCTGCCCATTGAAGTCGTTGTAGTTTGACGATTTTCGAGACTTGCAGCTCATCGTACATTTCATACAACTCATGGTTGTACCGGATGCGCCATCCATCTCGATCACAAACAGCCCCGAAAATTCGCCGTAGAACCTTACGTTCGAAGATTAAGATTAAGATTAAGATTAGTTTCGTGGGCAGTGGGCCCGAAGGGCCCACGAGCACTGCGACCATAGGGTCTATTGTGCTATAGCCCTGTAAATCTAGAGTGGGCGATCGAGTTTGATCGATCCCACAAATCTGCTCAGCTGCCCAAGTTTGAAAGAGGCGATCGTTTCCACTTCAGGGAATGCCTCACCGAGACTCTCTAAGCGGCGATGGGCGAGTGCCTCACACTCACAGAGGATGTGCTGAGAAGTCTCATCATCGCTTTCGCAAAAACGACAGTTGGGGTTAGAGACAATCCCCATTCTGTATAGGTGACCCCTGAGAGTGGAATGCCCTGAAAGGAGACCGCAAATGATTCTCACTCTGCTTCTGCCAAGGCACACCAATTCCAAGGAGCGCTTGGGTGAGTGAGCTGAAATAAACAATTTCGATTGTCTCAGGCCAGGGAGGTTTTCCCAATGTGCAGTGGTTTCTAACTGTTCCTGCTCTCTTATGTGTGATTTCACCCTACATAGAGGGATACCACAGAAGGGTTCAGGCCCTGTAAACGGACTTGCAGAGGCCGTCCTGGCTAGCTCATCAGCGGTTTCGTTACCCGCAATACCAACATGTCCAGGGACCCAATAGATGGTAACGATATTAGCAATGCCAATTCTTTGCAGAGCTTCAAAGCAATTCAGAACCAGTTTCGATGAAAAGGAGAATTTGCTAAGCGCCTTGACTGCAGCTTGACTATCAGTGAAGATTGCAATCCTACTGTTACGGTAGCCAGCTTCCAGACAAAAGTTCGCACATACCTCAATCGCGTGAACTTCAGCCTGGAAAACCGTGGTGTACTTCCCCATAGGAATAGACACTCTAATTGAGGGGCCTGCGATACCCGCCCCTGAGCCTTCTTCAGTTTTGGAGCCATCCGTAAACCATTTAACGGTACTGGAAGGAAGGGTTGAGTGCTTCATTTCCCATTCTTCTCTGCTCCATATGGTTGTAGAGAAGAGGTGATTGAAGCGGAGTTCCCTTGTTATGTGGTCTGATGGCAAGCCTAATTCATTATCCTCGTGGAGCCAGTGTTCCTGCTCCAAATTAAACTTGATGTTAGTTTGATTAGCTTTAAGCCTAGCTACTGCTGATTTTGCCTCTGCCTTTAGGTGAATGTGGAGCGGCGGAAGATCTAACAACGCCTCAAGGGCAGCCGTGGGGCAGCTGCGAATAGCCCCAGTAATTGTGAGACAGGCCAGTCTTTGAATCTTTCCTAATATAGCCATTCCTTCTTTGGTGGTAGCTTTTTTCCACCAGATGATAGCCCCATATTCAATTATGGGTCTCACAATTGCCTTATAGATCCATAGTACTATTCGAGGGCTTGTCCCCCAAGTTTTACCTACAAACTGTCTACAGATCCATAGAGCTTTGGTGGCTTTGTCCGAGATTGTCCTCAGGTGTGCCGACCAAAGTAGCTTCTTATCTAGAGTAACACCTAAGTGTTTGACAGTGTCTGCCAGGAGCACTGGGGTGTTGTACATAGTGGGATGCCTCATTGGTTTGATGTTTCTTTTCCTTGAAAAAGGGACGATAACTGCCTTAGCCGGGTTAACACGTAGGCCGTTATCATTGCACCAATTTTGCACTGCATTCAGCGCTGACTGGAGGATTTCCGTTAGCACTTCTTCGAATTTTCCTCTGACTATTATTACCAAGTCGTCAGCATAACCTTGTGTAGAAAATCCCATAGTGGAGAGCTTCCACAGCAGCGTTCGAAAGTGTCTAGCATGTTTTCGGAGGCTTGAGTTAGGGTCCATGCTTCGCAGCCATTGCATAGCACTGGTCGCATAATGGTTTTGTACACGCGGAGCTTCGTGTTTCTGTGCACATGTTTCGATTTCATTATGGGGAGAACCGAGAAAAAAGTCTTATTAGCTAACTGTATCCGTCGCTTGATTTCGTCAGTTTCGTTGGCGTCTCTTGACAGGTTGCAACCCAGGTAAATAAAGTTGTTCACGAACTCGATGTTGAGGTCCCCCACATTGATGCTCGGTTGTGCAGGTGTCCTTGTCACCGATTGCATCATTATTTTAGTTTTACCCTCGTTAATACGTAATCCAACTTCCTTTGCAGCGGTATCGAGCGTATGCAGAAGTTCTTCTGCGTCAGCCAATCTTTGGGACATGATGTTGATGTCGTCGGCGTACGCTGCTAATTGTGTCGACTTGATGAGTAGCGTCTTGCTGTTGTCCATATTCATGGCCCGAATAACGTATTCCAGTGCTAGGTTGAAGAGCGTCGGTGCCAGTCCATCGCCCTGTTTCAAACCAGTGCGTGTTTCAAATAGATCAGTAAGTCTATTCTGGATCCTGACTTGTGAGACGGAGTTGGTCATCGTCATCTTTGTCAGTCGCACTAATTTTGCTGGTATACCAAATTGCAGCATGATGTTGTACAGTACTCCACGATCGATACTGTCGTATGCCTGCTTGAAGTCGACAAAGATTTGGTATACGTTTACGTTGTATTCCCAGCACCTCTCGAGTATCAGTTTGATTGAGAAGAGCTGATCGGTTGTGGAGCGACCAGGTCTGAAACCGCTTTGATATTCGCCAATGACTCGTTCTGCGTACGGTTTTATTCTATTTTCCAGAATTTTCGCCAAAATTTTATAGGACGTACAAACTAGTGAGATGCCCCTGTACTTCTTACACCGCAGTTTATCTCCCTTTTTATGAATTGGACAGATGATGCTTCTGCGCCAATCGTCTGGGATCTCCTCGTTCTCCCATACTCGCAGGAGTAATTGATGTATGGCATCAACTAGACTCGTTCCACCGAATCTTAGCAGTTCAGCTGGAATCTCGTCAGCGCCCGGCGCTTTATTTCGTTTTAGTGACCGCAACGCGAGATCAACTTCCTCTACTGTCGGGGGTTGAATGGGTGGGCCTAGATCAACAATATCGTCGAGAGCCTCCCGTGTGGGGATGTTAGATGGTCGGTTTAGAAGCTCTTCAAAATAAGAGGCCCATCGTTTGTTAATACCATCGGTGTCGCTGATGATGTTTCCATCCTTGTCCTTACAGAGGCTAGTCCTGGGTTGGTAGCCGTTCTTAATTGTATTTACTAGTTTGTACGCTTGTCTGGTGTTCCTATTAGCTAAGTTTTCGTTTATGTTCAGCAACTGCTCGTCAAAGTATTTACGTTTCTTACGTCTAATTATTCTATTCGATATTCGCCGTAGCTCGTCATATTTTTCTCTTCTGGCTCTGGTTCCTCGTTGAATCCATTGTCTGTAGGCCTCGTTTTTCGCGTCAAGTGAGTTTTTGCATTCTTCGTCGAACCAGTCATTTCGCGCTCGCCGGGCTTTATATCCCACGACCTTCTCTGCGACATCCTTGATGGTACCCTTGAGTTCTTCCCAGAACCCATGGACGCCTGTGTTGCTGATGCTGTGTAGCATAGGTGATAGTTTTTCCTCAAGGGCGGTAGTATACGCCACCGCTGTAGCATCACTCAAGAGCTTATCAACCGCAAAGATTTTGGGAGGGCTGATTCTTGACTGGTGCACTGAGGAAATTCTACATCTGTAGGTCGTCTTCACCAAGTGATGATCTGAGTCGCAGTTTGCTCCTCGATAGGAGCGGACATCCATGACACTAGACGCCCATCTCCTGCAAATGAGGACGTGGTCAATTTGGTTGACGGTATGTGCGTCTGGAGACTTCCAGGTCTGCTTGTGAATGCGTCGATGCGGGAAACACGTAGAGCTTACGACTAGATTCCTGCTGCAGGCGAAGTCGATAAGTCGCTGGCCGTTATCCTTACATTCTTCATGGAGGCTGTGGCCTCCAGTGGTCCCCCGATGCCAACTTTCATTCCCGACTTTCGCGTTAAAGTCTCCCAGCAGCAATTTGACGTCGTTTGTTGGAAGTGAGTCGAAGAGAGTTTCAAGGCGGGCGTAGAACTCGTCTTTTACTGCGTCTTCTTTAACTTCAGTGGGGGCATGCACATTGATGAGCCAGAGATTGAAGAATCGAGTCTTGATGCGAATCGCACACAGCCGTTCATTTATGGGTTTGAAGTCAGTAATATGCGGTTTGAGGTGATTGTTCACTATAAATGCTACTCCAAACTCCTTGCGGCCCGATGGTTTGCCACTTGTAAAAATTGTGTGCGATTTCTTGTCATTAATCTCGCTGCCAAGCCAATTTGTTTCCTGGACTGCAGTAATGCTCAGTTTGTACTTTTCGACCTGTTGAAGGAGGGCCTTCTCGGCCCCCGGTTTGTTCAGGGAGCGTACATTCCAGGATCCGAAAGAATAATCCTTTATTCGTTTGCGTGGTCGTCGTTGTTGATCCGTCCAATCCGAGGCTTTTGTTCCAGGTTTCTTGACATGGAGTGGTTTTTACAAGGACGAGTTGTCAGCACGTCGCTTAACCCCATTCAGGGGATGGCCTCGGAGATAGCTGCTTCAGATGGTTTCATAAACGTGCTGGAGCCCACATAACTATGTAGCAGGTCCAACTACGCAATTCATTCCATCCTACTAGCCCTGAGACGCTTAGGTGTTCGTCAGCCATTCAGGCTACAGCTATCTGCCTTTTCCAAACTGTCTTAGCGCTAAGACATTGGCCGTCAGCGAATTGATACACTGCCGTTACCAGGGGGCGCCCACGCGGAGGACTATGGAAAAGGTCTTTGCCCCCCAACACACAACTAATACTTTCCCCTAATATTTCCATAATTATAATAATAATTCCATAAGGGGTGTAGAAAGCCAACCGTACGTCCGAGCTAAAACATCTAATGCCACGTGTATCCCGGGCAACGTTATAAAACGGCTAACAGGGCTCTGGAAACACCATTTGGGAGAAAACAAAAATGGAGACACGAAATATGTCAAGAAGAAAACGGGCAGGGATATCTGCCCAAGTGTCGGAGGGAGCCGCGACCTCCGACGAGGGCTTCCCCTCTGTGCAAGAGGAGCAGTCGCCAGTGGTAAATGGTCGTACGGGCGTGCGCCCACCAACCAGAAGGAGACCGACTGCCGCGAGTGCACCTGCACGAACCGGTAGGACGCGTACTGCTCCAGCACCATCGAGGAGCCCTCCTTCACCTGTGGTTGATGTTTCGCCTAGCATCCAGGCGACCGCAGCTGCAGGCTCGCGTAGGCAACGGATGAAATGGATAGAACAAATGAACCTTTTTATCATCCGTGCCTACTACGAGATCGAACTCTCGCAAGGGACAACATCATACCGTCCCTTGCTACATCAGAGGTTCGTCGAGCGATTTCCGCAATTCGCACATGTGTCAATGCAGCGGGTTTCAGACCAGTACCGCTTCATTGTGCGAAGGGGTACAATACCGGAGACGACGAGGGAAAGAATTCGACTTGAGGTTTTGGAGGCAACTCGAAACCAAGAGTCGGCGGGGCAGGATGTTGCGTCGCCACCACCACCATCACGTCACTCTGTCCCGCACAGGAGTACCTACAACACCAGACGAAGTACACTATTTCACCGCCAAGTGGAAGTCTCTTCTGAAGTTCACGATGAATATGAAAGAGCTTGCTTGGAAAATCAGGAAATTGATCCCCTGCACAGGCCTGGCATTCCCAGGCTACATACATCTGCTGCAACACCTGATATTCTTTCTCAAATCGACAGCAAAATCGCATCCAGACTAAGCTCTGATACGACGTTACTGGAACTGCAATCACTTGTGTATTGCGGTGCAGTGGCGGCTATCCGATTATATGGTCAGAGGATCCGTGATAGCGTTGTCGGCGTGAGACAAAAACAAGAACCAGCCTGGAAGATTCATCTTGAGCGGAAGAAAGATTCCTTACGACAGGATATTGGCCCATTGACACAATCCGTCGCTGGCAATACCTGTAGGCGGTTGAACAAAACAGTGGAAAAGATCCTCCGTAAATATTCCACTCCTTCCGGAACTCCTTTGGTGGAAGTACTGGACAGACTAAAACAGAAGCTCGCGAGTCTTCACAAATCGTCTCCGCCGATACATGCTGAGCCTTTCCAGACGTGTCCAGAACGCTGCTTTCACCAAAAGCCAGCGGAACTTCTACAAGACCATCAATGAGGACCAACAGGCCAGCCCCACTATTAACTTCTCAGTGGCTGACGCGGAACAATACTGGGGTGGACTTTGGCATACTCCCGCTAAATTACACTATCAGGATGCCGGCATAACACCTGCCCAAGGCATCCATACCCGTCAAGTTGATGCGTTGCATCCGTTACAGGTACACATACCGGCCAATAAGGGGCCGAGATTACGCCAGCCAGGCGATAATAAATAATTCCATAAAAATCCGATCAACGGTTGAATTGTTATGCCTCTTTAAAATTGAAATTTTCGTTTTGTCAGGACAAAAAAAAACACATTTTTTACTACCTTATATGTACATATACAGGGTGTCCCAAACCCCAACGTCAACCCGGAAACCGGTGATAGGCCAAGTGGTGGCAGTTATCAGAAAAGTATTAAAAAACGTCTCCGTCAATTATTTTTTGACTTGTGGGCATTCAAAAAAGAGTTGGAAAAATTCATACCCAGTGATGATTTTTTAAGTACTGTTATTACAAATTTTAATTTTTTTTTTATTTTTTTTTTTATGAAGCAACCCTAACTAACTGTTCTATAAATCACAATCTAAAAGTAAAAAATTACTGTATTGGTTTTAAATAAAATATGACTTTTTTCCAAAATTTTGTACTCAAAATTATCACTTATCCCAACTTCAACTGACTGCACTGTAAAAAAAATATACCACGCGGTTTTGGCAAGTATCTGTACAAGATGGCGCATTTTGTCCAGATTCCAAAATGGTACGACATATGTAGCACATGTAACCTTATGAATGATTTAGTGATTCAGTAACAATTTGATTATAGGATGCATTCTACGGAGAAACAAGATGCACCCGTACCATGTTCAACGAGTCCAAAGTCTGCTACCTCGAGATTATCCGCAGAGAATACAATTTTGTCAAACGATGTTCCGTGAGTACTGAGAAGATCCCCGATTCTTTGACAAAATTCTATGGAACGATGAATCCACATTTTCTAAAGATGGTTACATTAACCTCCACAATTTACACGAGTGGCACATTGAAAATCCACATTTAATGCGGCAAAATAGAGCGCAGCATCGCTTTAAAGTGAACATGTGGACTGGAATTTTAAATGGCCAAATTATTGGACCATTCGAGCTTTTGGAGAACTTAAGTGCCGAGACATATTTAGATTTTTTAATGAATCATTTACCCAATTTATTGGAAGACGTGCCACTCAGTACTTTTGCAAATATGTGGTATCAGCACGATGGCTGCCCAGCGCATTATGCCCGTACAGTAAGAGAGTTCCTCGATCGAGAATATCCCGAGAGGTGGATAGGGCGGTCTGGTACAATTTCGTGGCCGGCACGTTCACCTGACCTAAATCCCCTCGATTTTTGACATGGATATGTCTTATAGCTGGGGGTCATCCTAAAAATCTGTCCGTCACACGAAATGTCTGTTTTTCTACTCGGGGGTCAGAAGAGGAAACAAACCCATTAAAAATTTTTCTTTTCTGGTTGTGCATTTCGTTTGAGTGAAGTGGTCATGGTGCATGGCTGTTGCTTGTAGATCCGCGCGGGCGGCGCGCTTGCGGGGATCCTGTGTGTACATGTTGGGATGTTGATTTGATAGCGATAAAGGTTAACGTTGTGGACGGCAAGAAATAACATAGTGTACGGGTGAACAGGCGCTCTCTGTGCTCTCTGTCACACGCTATCAGTTAACGCGACGCCATAATCAAAACTCCTGCATACACACCATACCATACATTCAAAATCCTCAGAAATATAGAGTACGCTCCGTACTACCTAACTTGACTAGGCCCCCAGAACACGTCGCAAGAAGTCGTCTGCTCTCCTCGCTCGACATGCTCACACGCAATTTACGGTCTCTGAATGTATGCGAAATTTCGCTCAGGGCAGCGGACCCCCTCCTCTCATTCATTCATTTCATTGTCATTCTCACCATTTCATTAAACAAATTGTGCACTCCCGACATGCACATGCATACACCCAATCTGAGGTCACAATGAATGAAATTCCATTTTTACTCATTATTTAGGTCAAGGACGTCCAAGGACTTTCAATGACCTTCAATTTCCGCCAATTCCCATTCATCATTTAATAAAATAGGCCGTGTTGTACTATCTGAATCACTAGGGTCCCAGAAAAAGTAGCAATTAGTCAGTTCGACTAACATTTGGACATGCGCAGACGCAATTTGAGAGAGTTCATAGTTACATAGTTCCCGCCCCCCGAAGATGAGCTAGAGCGGATGAAGTTCATTCGAGCCAAATCGGGTGATCCAGCGACTGTGTTTGTGCATTTGGAATGGCGGCGATTTGAGGTCTGACTGGTCCACAATGTGGGCCCCCACCACACGTGCAATAAACATACCATAAAACAAAATGGCGGATTCGTACTGCGCGAGTTAAAATCTCCCAAGCCCCGAAATAGAGAAATATTCGTCGCAGGATGTTATAGCTCCGGGCAGCTCATCGTGACATGATGTACATTCAGAGGTCTGCAGAAGATCAAATGCCCCCCCCCCCCCCTTCTGCAATAATTCCAAATTTTTTCTTGTGCATTCTCTTTGTGTGTGTGTTGGAATGTTTTGTTTACTTTTGTTAGTTTCCCTTTCTGTTTGCCGGACACAATCGCATAGAGTCGCACGCGTTACTTGAGAAACGGATTGTGTGTGCCGGACTGTTGATTAAAGGGGCGGAATGAGGCGGATAGTGTGGGAGCGATTTTGCAATAGATACACAAACGCAATACACGTCCGATTGGGAAAAGATGGTGGGAAGCGTGATTGCGATTAGCAGAAATTTACTCAGAGAAATGTCGATAGGCTGCAGTCTGCCAACTGTACCGAACGGTTAGATGGAACAGGGTGCACGAGAGGAGGTGAATATTGCACACACGCGATGCAAACGAAAACGAAACTATCCCGCGAGAGAAAGGAGCCCGAGCGGACAGGACAAAGCAAAGCAGAATTTATGACGAGTATCTACACTGTCACCAGATACATCGGTACATGGATATGTCTTATGCCTACCGAAAGCGTGGGACGTGTTTTTTTCGAATGATTTCATCCAGTATAACTATACTGGGATCTTTATAAAACTTACGTCGATATCTTCAACACAACAGGTTCTACGCAGTCGGTAGTCATAGACATATCCATGTTCCGATATATCTGCATGCAGTGTAGATACTTTGTATCTTTTTTACTGGGGAGCGGTAAAAGAAAAGGTTTACACGAAAGAAAAAGAAAATTTGGAGCTTTGAACTCCGCCGAAAAATTGCGAAAGCCGCTGAAGCCATTAGTTCCGGAAGATTCGCCCGGCTTATAACTCGATCCTTTTTAAGAAGATGTCGTGCTTGCATCGCAGCTGAAGGCAAACATTTTGAACATTTGTTGTAAATTGAAGTTCTAACGTTTAATTGTAAATTGATTTTTTTGTTTAATAAATTACACTTTTGCCTAAATGGGATTATTACTTCTTTTCACCTCAATTAAGAGATAATATAGGACGTGTCGTACCATTTTGGAATCTGGACAAAATGCGCCATCTTTTACAGTTACTTGCCAAAACCGCGTGGTATATTTTTTTACAGTGCAGTCAGTTGAATTTGGAATAAGTGATAATTTTGAGTACAAAATTGGGGAAAAAAAGTCATATTTTATTTAAAACCAATACAGTAATTTTTATACCCTAGACTTTTAGTATAGTGTATATTGTTTTTGTCACGACGGAAATATGTAACACCTTAAAGGAGGCTCCGGAGGTATAGCAATGTATTTATATAAATGATCAGGGTCACCTCCTGATTCGATTAAGCCATGTCTGTCTGTCTGTCTGTCCGTCAGTCCGTCTGTCTGTCCGTTCGCACGATAACTTTCGATAGAATGAAGCTAGAGCCTTGAAATTTTGACGAGATGTTGGAAGTATGATCTAGTTGGTTTGTATTGAAAATGGGCATGATCAGGCCAAGAGAACGCCTACCTCCCCTACATATGTAAAATAATTAAATGTATTTATAACTCCCAATTAAATAAACATGAAAACCTCTAGCTTTGGTAGATTGCTCGTGATGGTAATCTTATACTCCCCTGGAAAAATAAAATCGATCAGTTGAAAACTAACGGTAACTTTCTTACAAAGAGCCCCGTTCTACCCTACTTTTCAGGTTTTTTGTCCATAACTCTTGAACCAATTGACGTAGACATCTGATTTTTGGCATGTAACCCTGGGGTGAGAAGCTGCTTAGGTTTTAGGAAGTTGGGCATAATCAGATCAAATTAACGCCTCCCTCCCCTACAAAATTCAAAAAATTAAATATTATTTTAATTACGATAACTTTCGATAGAATCACACTAGCAAGTTGAAAATTTGGTAGAATGTTGGTAGTAAGGTCTTATTAGTTAGCACTGAAAATAGGCAAGATCCGACCCAAGCAACCCCTACCTCCCCTTCAAATGAAACTTCGAATAAGCGATTACTTTTGATACAATGAAGCCAGCGGCTTGAAATTTTTGTCACATGTTT
Organism: Chloromyia formosa; assembly: GCA_964017055.1. Taxonomy (NCBI): domain Eukaryota; kingdom Metazoa; phylum Arthropoda; class Insecta; order Diptera; family Stratiomyidae; genus Chloromyia; species Chloromyia formosa. The sequence continues at coordinate 34,344,690 of OZ024816.1, read as the reverse complement.
GAAGTGAGATTGAGTTAGTTGGCATTAAAGACGGGTTAGATCCGACCTAAGGAACCTCTAAAATAAAATAAAATAAATAACTGGCGCAACAGTCCAATTTGAACCACGGCCTCGAGATGAGTTAGCATCATCTCATTTTTCTAGATCGTGACGGTTTTTTTGTGCAGAGGTATGTGATCAGCAATACGCTCAACCGAGTTATTTACCCCATAATGGGTACTCATTTAACAGCTGAGTGGGCTCATAGTCCGACACGTAAATCTCCGGAATCGAACCGGGGCCCAGTGCGTTGAAGGCGAACGTGCTAACCGTTGCGCCATCCGGACTACTAAGGAACCTCTAGCTCCCCTAGAAATGACACTTAAAACAAGCAATAGCTTACTACAAAATAAAGCTAGCGACTTGAAATTTTGCCCAAATGTTTTTAGTAGGATCCAGTCGGCTAATATTGAAAATGCGTAAAATCCGACCAACGAAACCCCTAATTCCCCTACAAACGAAACTTCAAATAAGAGATATCTGTCGATAGAGTGAAGCTAGAGACTTAAAATGTTGTTTGTATGTTTGTAGGGTGATCTAATTGGTTGGTGGCAATGATGGGCAAGATTCGACCCAAGGAACCCTTACCTCCCCTACAAGTGAGACTTCAAATAAACAATAACTTTCGATGGAATGAAGCTAGCGACTTGAAAAATTTAACAAATATTTGTAGAATGGGTTAGTTAATTCATTTTGAGAATGGTCAAGATCTCCCTGAATGAGTGCCAACCTCCCCTATAAACTGGCTATATAGGAAACTCAGTTTTAATGCATGGTCGTTGCCAATTATTACTTTTGGTGTCACCACTAGGTCTGTACAAGTCTAGGGTATATACGCTTCGGACTGGTTTACTTTTAGATTGTGATTTATAGAACAGTTAGTCAGGGTTGCTTCAACAAAAAAAAAAATAAAAAAAAAATGAAAATTTGTAATAACAGTACTTAAAAAATCATCACAGGGTTTGAATTTTGCCAATTCTTTTTTGAATGTCCATAAGTCAAAAAATAATTGACGGAGACTTTTTTTTAATACTTTTCTGATAACTGCCACCACTTGGCCTATCACCGGTTTCCGGGTTGACGTTGGGGTTTGGGACACCCTGTATATGTCTATATTCGCCACGTAACTTTAGGCAATTTTTTGTCAATTTTTACCTGCCACTAATAATTGTTTTTTTTTTTTTTTTTTTTAATATATTGTAGAAGCGAAACTTGTCAGTGGCGCGTGAGGAGCACTGGACACACAACTATTCTGCGCAATCTGGATCTCCCTTCAAAGACCGACTACATCTCTCCGAAACAAACTTTTGATCGGAACTATACCTGCCTCATTCCATCTAGGAATCTCTGGGCTCAGAATATACCCTTAACGACTAATTCCATGCTGATCTACACGGACGGCTCTAAGACGCACGATGGAGTTTGGGCCGGGGTTTACTCGGAGGGGCTTGGTATCAACATGTCATTTCGTCTTCCTGACTTCTACAGTATCCTTCAGGCGGAGGTTTCAGCGATCTCAAAGGCTCTGACCTGGTTGGGAAGTCACAGCCAAGGACATCACTATTTTTACGAACAGCCAAGCTGCAATACGTTCACTTGAGTCAGCTCTCAGTACATCCAAAACGAATGTGGATTGTCGCACAGCCCTCACTTTAATGGGCGGTTTTTTCAACATCACGCTTTGCTGGATACCCGGTCACAGTGGCTTTGCAGGCAACTGCAGAGCGAATGAGCTTCCGCGCGAGGGGATAACCAGTAATGTAGCCGGAATTCGGGACAGTATTAAAATGCCTTTTACGGTAAGCAAAACGGCAACTAGGTCAGCTGCTATTGAAAGGCCAACATAAGATGGCTAAGTGGTTACTCATGCCAAACGACAAGGGCGATTTGGCCTAGACTTGATCCGAGACGCTCTGCCGTACTGCTATCATTAAGCAGATCACATATCGGCAGGGTGGTGGGGGTCATCACAGGGCATTGCCTTATTGGGGAACTAGCCTGGAGGCTGCGCCTTCCGCACCATGATTACGGCAGAAGCTGTGAGGACGTGGACGAGGAAAAAAGCGTTAATCACCTTATGTGCCACTGTAGAGCTTTGGCGGGCAGGAGATTTCTTGGTTCCTCGTTCTTTTATAACTTGGAAGACCTCAACAAATTTAGCGCGACAAAGCTCAATCGTTTTATTGCTAGCACCGGCTGGTTTTAAAACCTAGTTTTAGGGTAAGGTAAAGAGAATTTCTGGAGGTATCACAACGGACCCAATTTGCGGTCTAAGTGTGATGTTATCCATCATGGCAGCCACTGCACCTAACCTAACCTAATATAAAAGCGCAGATTCTCTCATCGAGATTGAGAACTACCTGCATTTACTACTTTGCCTTAACCCCTAGTGGGGCAAAGCGCGTCAATTACTCCTGCGCGCCATCGTACTCTGTTCTGGGCAATGGAGCGCAACTCCCCAAAAGACTTACCCAGTGCCTGACACTCCTTTGCCACAGATCGACGTCATGTGATTCGAGGATCCCCTCTTGGTCAACCTTGGTTGGAAATGGGGTTCCATTTCATGGCATGCAAAGCAATGCAGTTATGACTCTTCCGCAAGGTGTGACCTATCCACTGCCATTTTCGCCTGCGTATCAATTCGTCGATTGGCATCTTCATTTGATATTGTTTCGGGCCAGAAAATTCTTAAAATTCGACGAAGACATGAGTTGACGGAAACTTGCAGTTTTCTGGTAACTCCTACGGAAACTTTCCATGTACTGCTCCCATACAAAAGCACTGACAGTACCGGGGAGCGAAACAGGCCTAGCTTGGTCTTGATGCTGAGATAACTGTTCTGCCAGATTTTGGACAACATGCCGTATGCGCATTTAGCCTGGTTGATACGACGAGCGTTTTCCTGCTCCGTACCACCATTTTCGGCAACAATGCTACCCAGGTAGACGAAGTTGTCCACCTTCTCCACAGTCTGCCCATTAATATTGATGGCAGTAGGTGTCGGATTTCTTTTTCGCAATGGCGGGCTAAGAACCTTGGTCTTGTTGGTATTCATCTTTAGCCCAACCTTGCTTGCCTCCTTCTCGAGATCTAACGCCATGGCGGACAGATCCATGATTTTGTGGGAGAGTAGGCATATGTAGTCAGCGTAGTCAAGATGTTATAGATAAGATGTCAACCTGTTGCTTTCTATTTTCTATTATTTTCTGAAAAGCATTTAAGTTAATTTTCGTTGCAATTATTAAAGCCAAAAATGAATAATCCTCATTTTCCGTTCATAATAGGCTAATAGCGAACCTAAACACTCAATCAACCAACTGATAAGAACAAATTCAACTCACATAGGAAGCAGCTTTCCTCTCACACCTCCATGTTGCTATCAATATCATCATAAATGTCCCTTAAGTACCCCTTCATAACATCGTCCGGAACATTTGAATAGTATGTTGTGCTGCGATAAGGAGCAACCAAAAAAGGAGCCTACGACAGATGTTGAGCCTTTCTCTTTCACTTACATTCAAGTAAAACCGACGAGAGCATTAACTCATCACATCACATTCCAAAAACCTACTCATATTCATATTTTCTCAGTTTTATCGCACGGTCGCACATTTAACAAAAATACAAACGCCTAAGCTGGCTCATAAGGGAAATGAGCCTATCAGGCCTTAAGATCTTCAAAATCCGACTGTAAGGTAACATTCGCCCCATATCCACAGACGTTTCGTCTTTTATGGCTGATTACTAAGTATCTTTTCACACATTCTCCTTGATATAAGGTTACATCCAAACTGCCAAAAATGCTTCGTACATATCCGCAATTAATTACCTCCAGGACTTCGAAGGAAACCCGTCCCAAAGGGCATCGTCAACGAAACAACGAAACTCGCACGCCTTGACTTCGCCGAACCGAAAAGGAATGAAAGTTTGTACTAAATATTTCACTATACCACCGGGTACCAGTCAGAGCACAAAACTGAAGGATATTGCTATAAGTAAACTTTGGCGCCGAATTTGATGCTGGGCGTGTGGGAAGGGAATAAGCACTCAAGCAACAGCATTACTTAGTCCTCCTTTAACGTCTTCATTCACATCAAGTGTTGCTTTATACTCGCGAGAGTCTGTCATCTCGTTGTTGATGCTTTGTGTAGCCGAAAACTGAGAAATGAAGGTGGAAATTGCAACTGGGAGGATGGCTTGAAATTATCGGAAAGTTTCTCAACTTCCCATGAGCTTAGGCAACGTTAAGATGCAATGACGGTGTGGATGGAAACTTCTTATAGCTTCACTAGATATTGATTAAACTATCAGTTGGATATTCTTTAAAAAGTAATTCCTAGCTTGGTGTTGATTTACTGACTAAAGTGTATTAACATACAAAATTCGCAAAGAGGAGAGAATGTGAGGATGTGATGTGTGAGGAATCAATTGATTTCGATGACACTATTAAGACAGCCCGACGTCGGGCCTTGGCCGCCTGGATCGTCGTCTTCCAATTATCTCGGTCACGTGACCGCGTCCTCCAATCTTGGAAGCCCAGTAGTTGCGAGGCGTCTACATAAACTGAGCTCTCTCAACGAGATCTCGGTCTTCCTCGAAGTCTCGCTCCGTCGACCGTCGCGCGTTCATTACTCTTTTTGGCATGCGATCATCGTCCATTCGTTGTACATGCCCTGCCCATTGAAATCTTTGTAGTTTGACGATTTTGGACATTTCCAGTTTATCGTATAGTTCAGAAAACTCATGGTTGTACCGGATGCGTAATCCATCTTGATCGCAAACGGCCCCGAAAATTCGCCACAGAACCTTACGTTCAAATGTGTCTAGAACGTTTACGGAGGCTTGAGTTAGGGTCCATGCTTCGCAACCATAGCATAACACTGAGTGTATAATGGTTTTGTACAAACGGAGCTTCGTGTTTCAGTGCACATGCTTCGATTTAATTATGAGGAAAACCGAGGAAAAAGTCTTATTAGCTAACTGTATCCGTCGCTTGATTTGGCGTAACTTGCAAAGTTGCAACCCAGGTAAATGAAGTTGTTCACGAACTCAATGTTGAGGTCCCCCACATTGCAGGCTTTGCAGGTGTCCTTGTCGTCGATTGCATCATTATTTTAGTTTTACCGTCGTTGACACGTAGTCCAACTGCCTTTGCAGCAGTATCGAGCGTATGTAGAAGTTCTTCTGCATTGGCCAATCTTCGGGACATGATGTTGATGTTGTCGGCGTACGCTGCTAATTGTTTCGACTTGATGAAGAGCGCATTGCTGTTGTCCATACTCATGAGCCGAATAGCGTATTCCAGTGCTAGGTTGAAGAGCGTTGGTGCCAGTCCTTCGCCCTGTTTCAAACCAGTGCGTGTTTCAAATAGATCAGTAAGTCTATTCTGGATCCTGACTTGTGAGACGGAGTTGGTCATCGTGATCTTTATCAGTCGCACTAACTTTACCGGTATACCAAATTGCAGCATGATATTGTACAGTACACCACGATCGATACTGTCGTATGCCTGCCTGATGTCGGAAAATATTTGGTATAGAGCTTACGAATAGATTCCTACTGCAGGCGAAGTCGATAAGTCGCTGACCGTTGTCGATACATTCTTCATGGAGACTGTGGCCTCCAGTGATCCCCTGGTGCCAACTTTCATTTCCGACTTCCGCGTTAAAGTCTTCCAGCAGCAATTTGACGTCGTTTGATGGAAGTGAGTCGAAGAAAGTCCCAAGGTGGGCATAGAACTCGGCTTTTACTGCGTCTTCTATAACTTCAGTGGGGGCGTGCACATTGATGAGCCAGAGATTGAAGAATCGAGTCTTAATTCGAATCGCACACAGCAGTTCATTTATGGGTTTGAAGTCAGGAATGTGCGGCTTGAGGTGATTGTTCACTATAAATGCTACTCTAAACTCCCGATGGTTTGCCACTTGTAAAAACAGTGTGGGATATCTTGTCATTGATCTCGCTGCCAAGCCAATTTGTTTCTTGGACTGCAGTAATGCTCAGTTTGTACTTTTCGACCTGTTGGAGGAGGGCCTTCTCGGCCCCCGGTCTGTTCAGGGAGCGTACATTCCAGAATCTGAAAGAATAATCCTTTAATCGTTTGCGTAGTCGTCGTTGTTAATCCGTCCAGTCCGAGGCTTTTGTTCCAGGTTTCTTGACGTGGAGTGGTTTTCACAAGGACGAGTTGTCAGCACATCGCTTAACCCAATTCAGGGGATGGCCTCGAAAGATAGCTGCTTCAGCTGGTTTAATAAACGTGCTGGAGTTCACACAACTATGTTGCAGGTCCAACTACACAAATCATTTCAGCCTCCTTAACCTTAGGTGTTGGCCAGCTATTCAGGCAACAGCTATCTGCCTTTTTTCAAACTGTCTTATCGCTAAGACTTGGCCGTCAGCGATTTGACACACTGCCGTTACCAGGGGGCGCGCACGTGGAGGACTATGAAAAAGGTTTTTCGTCATCCCAAAGAGCTTTCAAACCTGACAGTTCTTTTCCGAATTCGTTCATTTCTATCCATTACAGCAATTACGAAAACGGCCGCCTAAAATATGAATGAACTGCACGAAATGATTAATGCATCAACGTCAAAAATTAGGACCAATTTGTAATGAACCGCCTGTAATGAACCATATCCTGTTAGTTCAGCCTCAACCAAAATATCGAAGCCAGCACCTGATAAGTAGTGATCGTCGGTGGTACGAAACGAGAGGCCAAGGATTCCATTGCACCTGGACCTCGATGTGAGTACAAGTGCATCTGATCCAGTCGCCAACCATTCCATCCTTTTCGCCAAATTTTTTTATTCCCCATTTTTGCTTCCCCTGTCAGATATAAATAAATGTTAAATATGGACGATGATCGCACGCCAAAGAGAGCAATGAACGCAAAACGAATCGACGGAGCGAGACTGCGATGACGACCGAGATTTCGTTGGGAGAGCTCAGTTTATGTGGACGTCGCGCAACTACTGGGCTTCCAGGATTGGAGGACGCGGTCACGTGAGCGAGATATGTAATTGGAGGACAATGATCCAGGCGGCCAAGGACCGATGTCGGGCTGTTGAGCAACGATTATGATGATGATGTTAAAAAAATAAAAATAACTGGCGCAACAGTCCAGTTTGAACCACGACCTCGAGATGAGTTAGCATCATATCATTTTCTAGATCGTGACGGTAAGTTTTGTGCAGAAGTGTGTGATCAGCAACAAGCTCCACCGAGTTATTTACCAAATAAATGAGTACTAATTTAACAGCTGAGTGGGCTCATAGTCCGACACGTAAATTCTCTTTTCTATCGAAAACTACCGCATTCAGTAGGAACCGGGCCCAGTGCTTAGAAGGCGAACGTGCTAATCACTGCGCTAAGCGGATCTCCCCTGTTGGTGTTGTCTAACCCCGGCCTATGAATTTTTGTTGATTCGTAAAGGACAAAGTCAACGATCGGCGAAAACCTCGCCCAGGTCTCCTGAATCACCTCCTACGGAACCTGTCCCTAACTTAAGCCTCCGAAAACATGCTAAACACATTTGAATGGAAGGTCATTTGGTGAATTCTGGTAGCAAAACTTTCCACCTAGGCCACTTGTATGAACCACCATCCCTAACCTAATTGTGCAACATTGTATTCTGAGCAAATTGCTCTGCAGTAAATAAATGCAAAATCTTTCAAATGTCTAGTTGATAGTTTTAATCTGAATTTGAAAACCTCCTCTAACAGGTCATGATAAATATAGTAGACAACTGTGGAAGCCAGTCTTCTAGAAACACAATGGCCTTACCTACCCCATCTATTTTTGGTAAAATTACAATCGTCAGATGGCTTCTACAGGACTGCATTGTCACTTTGAAAATAGATATTTAATGAAACCTTTCCATTCGAATTCAATCTGCACTAATGTAACTCTCTAATTTCCTGAACCATTAATTTCCCTTTCAGTCAAAGTTCCATTAAATGAAACTTCGTTCTGACTGTGCAAATAATGCAAATAGCTAAATGCCAGTAGATGAAAATAGAATATTTTGTTAGACACTTTCCAGTTGACTCTAGGTAGATATTTTGCACGAAAAGCCAACAATAATTTGCAATTCATAGCAAAGTTTAGTTGAAAACTGATGTGCCATTACGGGGAAAAATAGTTCCTATATCAAAGTATGAAACCTAGTAGCAACAATTTGGAATACAATTCTCATTATAGTTGTATGCAATTGTATTGTTCCATTTGGTATTCATCAATGAATTTATGAGATTTATCAGGTAATTTTTAAAATATTATATTCAAAGATTATAGTTTAACTTTAACGAATGCTGAATGTTATCGCGAGCATAAAAAATAAATACGAGTATACGAACACATGGAAAAAGCAGCAGTTCACAGTTTATTGAAATTCGACTGTAGCTCCAGGCAAGATTGCATTTATATTGCATATTCAATTTTTTAGATCTCTGTGAAGCATAGTCGTAGATTCAGTATGCAATCAAATATGGAAATATTTCCTCGGAAATTGCAGAAGCTAATTACATTTGACTGGGTCTTACGTGTGATTGCATAGCCTTTTTTATCGACAATCTATACGTACTCGTATGCAGTGCTCTTTTGTTTTATTCATAATTGAAATGCATTTATTATACGCAGTAGAAGAAATAAAAGTTAGATACAAAATCCCCAGTCACAAAATCCACAAACCAAAACCCCTCAAAACAGAAACCCAAAACACGAAATTCCCAAATACAAAATCCACAAATAGATAATCCCCATACACATAATCCCCATACACATAATCCTAAATTCACATTTGAGCTGTGATCTTAGAACGCGCGCATGTTCTAATACCACACCTTAAATGGGAATTTAGGTAGTATTGGAGATACTTTATCATTATACCTAAGACTTTATAAGTCTATATTGTTTTTGTCACGACGAAAATATGTAACACCTTAAATGATCAGCGTCACCTCTTGACTCGATTTAGCCATGTCTGTCTGTCTGTCCGCCTGCCAGTCTGTTAGTTTGCACGATAACTTTCGATGGAAGGAAGCTCTCTCTCTCTCTCTCTCTCTCTCTCTCTCTCTCTCTAATTACATTAACCCCTCCAGGGGCATGGGCGCGTCAACATCTGTAGCATTTCTACGCCTTGTTGACGTTTCAATAGCATATCTACTTTTCGGAAGTGCAGTTGCTAGTATGCACCTCTTATCCGCGCCGTCTTTATACTGACAAGCTCGGAGCACTGTGAGAGTTCTATTAGTACTCACAGGCAGTTTTTGATCGCGCTGAGATTTGATCTCCGAGCTCCGAACGATCACAGCCACCGAGCACGACAAGAATGAAGAATGGATGAAGCTAGAGCCTTGAAATTTTGGTCGAATTTCGGCCGTATAATCTAGTTGGTTTTTATTGAAAATTGGCATGATTAGGTCAACTGAACGCCCACCTCCCCTACATATGTAAAATAATTAAATGTATCTATAACTCCCGATTGAATAAACATAGCTCTAGGTTTTTTAGATGGCTCGCGAGGGTAATTTTATATTCTCCCGAAAAAATAAAATCGATCAGTTAAAAACAAACGGTAATTTTCTTACAAAGAGCCCCGTCCTACCCTAGTTTTCACGTTTTCTGTTTATAACTTTTTCAGCAAATTGACGTTGACACCTAATTTTTGAAACCCGCAAATGAGAAGTTGCTTCAGTTTTAGTAAGATGGGCATAATCAGACCAAATGAATGCCTACTTCCCCCACAAATTTTAGGAAATGAAATATTCCTGGAACTACGATAACTTTTGACAAAATGACACTAGCAAGTTGAAAATTTGCCAGAATGTTGGTAGTAAGATCTTGTTAGTTAGTACTGAAAATAGGCAAGATCCGACAAAAGTAGCCTCTACCTTTCCTACAAATCTTACTTCGGATAGTCGATAACTTCCCAAAAAGTTGAAATTTTGGCCAAATGTTTGTAAAGGAATCCAGATGACAGGTTTTGAAAATGGTCATGATCGGGCAAAAGGACGCGTACCTCCCAGACAAATGGCATCTCAAATATATGTATGGTAAAATAACTTCCCATAGAATGGAGCTAGTGACTTGTGGTATGGGTTAGTTTGTTGATTTTAGGAATGGACAAGATCCTTTCTCCCCTTTAAAGTTGTGGTAAAAATGTCTCACTCGTCTCAAATGGCGCCCACCTTCCCTACAAATATTCTTTCATCGTAGCTTCATCGGCTAACTTCTGCCGAAACCGATCATATAGGAAATACAATTTCAATGCACATGGCTGTTGCATATTTGAAGTTTTGGTGTCACCACTAGGTCTGCACAAGTCTAGTGTAAATACGCTTCGGACTCTGGTTATACCCTTCACGTATGTGATAGGGTATATTAACTTTGTCATGAAGTTTGCAACGCATACTATATAAGGAAGCATCTCCGACCATATAAACTATATATATTCCGTCCGTGCGTCTGTCTGTCCGTTTGTTTCTATGTAAACTAGTATCTTAGTTTTGAAGCTATCAAGCTGAAATTTTGCACAAAGCCTTCTTTATATTGCACGCTGCAAATATTTCGAATCCGACTACTACGCCATATAGCTGCCATAGGAACGACTGGTCCAAAGATTGGTCTTTGTGAGAAAATTTTTTTATTTCTTAATGTATTGTATCTTTCTTAAATCATAAATTATTCAACAGTATCTTTGGCCAAATCACCTTCCCGAATTTGGTTGAAATTGAACTACTCTACCATATGCTTGCCATAGGAACGAACGTTAAAAAGGCAAGTTTTTGTTAAAAAAAAAAAAAAAAACTTTTTTATTTCTGAAGATATCTTTACCGAATTTCATATTATTCAATCATGTTAACTGCCAAATCACATTTCTAAATTTGGTTGAAACGGTCCACTATTTCAAATACCTCTCATCATCATCATCGACGTCGGGCCTGGGCCGTCTGGATCGTTGTCCTACAATTATCTTGGTCACGTGACCGCGTCCAGTCGGCATGGTTCCGGTTCCGGGGGGCAAAAGACCTTTTTCATAGTCCTCTACATGGGCGCCACCTGGTAACGGCAATGTATCTTAGCGATAAGACAGTTTAGAAAAAGGCAGATAGTTGTACCCTGAATGGCTGACCAACATCTTAGCGTCTCAGTTTAGTAGGATGGAATGACTTGCGAAGTTGGACCTGCAACACAGTTGTGTGAACTCCAGCACGTTTAATAAGCCATCTGAAGCAGCTTTTTTCCGGGCCCATTCCCTGAAGCGATGTGCTGACAGCTCGTCCTTTTAAAAACCACTCCACGTTATGAAACCTGGAACAAAAGCCTCGGATTGGACGGATCAACAACGACGACCACGCAAACAACTAAAGGATTATTCTTTCGGATCCTGGAATGTACGCTCCCTGAACAGAGAAGGCCCTCCATCAACAGGTCGAAAAGTACAAACTGAGCATTACTGCAGTCCAGGAAACAAATTGGTTTGGCAGCGAAATCAATAGCAAACAATCGCACACAGTTTTTACAAGTGAAAAACCATCGGGCCGCAACCAGTTTGGAGTAGCATTTAAGTTAATAACTTTTATTTATTAAATGTTTTGTATTGTAGTTTATTATTTGTATATTATAATTAATGTACAATTGAAATTTAGGAGTTGACGGTGGTCGCGCGTTGAGACCAAATGAACAACTGCTCGACTTATGATTAGAATGCAATTTTAGACATTAAGCGGTACTTGATATTTAAGCGGTACTTGTTATATTCATCTCAATACTGGTTTTCATGGGAATCTCCTTACACGAATATTAGTTATGAGTTAAGAGAGAATAAGGAAACGATGATCTCAGGGGTATACAGCAAGAGATATCGTGATAACTCCTCCCTTCTTAAAAATCTGTGTCCCGCAGATACAAAAATCTACTTACACAACCGACATGACCAGAAGAAGGCAAAGTGCCAACTGCTAATATTATATAGATTAAACATAATAGAGAAAATTGAACTGAGTCACTTAAACAATGAAATCAAAATATTCAACGCATGCAAGGTAGTTTTGAAAGAAATACAGCTCAATAGTTTTCGTTTGATGTTGATATAATTAATAACTATTATTACATACTGATCGTGATGCATAAGATTTAAGGGTCGTTCTTACTATGTCAGATATTATCTGCCTTGAACAGTTGTAGTATTTCTAAGGTGGGATTTATGAATCCTTTTCCCAGATGTAGTTTCAATCGTTACGCGATTATTCCTGGCTACTGTTTCTTCTTCAAACAAGGGTTTGTCTTTTGTCTTAATTTGTTTATTTTTCTTATAAACAACATCCCCAGGAAGAAAGTTTTTGGGTTTCTGACGTTTCTTATTATGGTTTGAAATTTGATTTCTTTGCTTACGGAATATTTCATTTTTAACCTGTTCATGAAACTTGGTTTTGAAATCAACTAAATCTTTGTAATTGAGTCGTTGCGATCGTCCAAAAAAAATATCCGACGGCTTTTGATTGGTGACTGTATGGAAAGAATTGTTATACCTATCTACTGAAATATCGCTAATTTCTCTTAAGGACAGATTAAGCTCGGAGTACTCCTTTGAAAGACACCTAACAATCTCCAGTACAGTGGAATGAACTCGTTCAATTGTACCATTTACTTCACTTTTCTGCGGAGGAGCTAAATACACAGTTATGCCTAATGTTTTCAGGTAGTTTAGAACAATAGGACTTATAAAACCTCCCTCGTTGTCTGATACTAGCATTTTTGGAACAGTGAAGTAATGCACCAATTGAATGATTTTTTCTCGAAGTGTAATTGCAGATTTGTCCTTAATATGAAAATATTTAGCGAACTTACTAAATTTGTCTACCACGGTCAAAAATTTTTCCCCTTTAAGAGTAACTATGTCCATATGCAAAATTTCAGTAGGATATTGAGGTATTGGTGTAGCCTGCAATTCCGGTTTAGGAGGATGGCGGTCATATTTACATGTGTTGCAGGTTTTACAATTTGCGGTGAACATTTTTATTAATCTGGCCATTCCCGGAAAATAGTAGGCTTCTAGTATTTGTTTTTTTATTTCCCGGTTATTTCGGTGTGCTCTTTTGTGCTCATCCTGTATTATACGCGCTTTTTGTTCATTGTCAGAAATATCCTTAACTAAAAGTTGTGTAATACGTAATTTGAATTTCGAGAAAAATTGCCTATAGACTGATTGAAGCGGTTGTATATATTTTTCGGGGATCTTAATACCGTTTATGATGTTTGGATCAAGATTTTCGCTGAGAATCTTTCGCAAATTACTGCTATTTATTTCCCTAAGCTTAATATAGTACCTGTAGTAAGAGGGGTGTGGCTCTTCATGGATTTTTATAACAAGTGGTTGTTGTTTACTTTCCGATATTATGAGTTGGCGCCTGAAAACATTAATAGGCGACTCACAGGATGGTATACACTCACTGTTATCTTCATTAGCACTATGGACTGTACCTATGTCGCTGGTTAAGATGTTAGCTTCTGAAAATGAGGGTAATCGAGAAAGCGCATCTGCGACTACGTTAGATTTGCCTGGTTTATAGACTAATTCATAATTATATTCTTCTATTCGCGCTTTCCATCTTTTGAGTTTAGAATTGAAGTTCCGGTTGCTCAAAGCGAATGTGAGCGGTTGATGGTCAGTTAATATCCTGATCTTTTTTGAACCATAAATATATGTACGGAATTTATCCAAGGCCCACACTATAGCTAACATTTCTTTTTCCCCCGTCGAGTAATTTTCTTCTGTTGTGTTCAGGCATCTAGAAGCATAGGCAATTGGTCTATCTTTTCCGACCTCACCCTGAGACAAGACTGCTCCAATCGCGTAATTGGACGCATCTGTCGTAAGTGTAAAGGGCCTATCAAAATCAGGAAAAGCTAGAACTTCAGAGGATATAAGTAATTGTTTCAGATTATTGAAAGAATCCATTTCAACTGGTCCAAGCTTTACCTCTTTCTTTTTAGATTGGTTGGCCTTAACCTGGGCATTTGCTCCACGAGTCAGTTGGGTTAACGGTTTTGCGACTTTTGCAAAATCATGCACAAATCGCCGATAGTATGAAGTCAATCCTAGAAAAGCTTTCAAGTCTTTTAAATTTTGTGGAGGCTTGATCTCCCTAATGGCCGTAATTTTGTTGGGATCTGGCATTATGCCATCTTTGGATATAATATAGCCTAGAAACTCGACTTGAGACTTCATAAATGTAGTTTTTTCCAAGTTAATTTTCAAATTCGCTGATGTCAAAGTTGCTAATATAGTCTCTATATTGCGTAGGTGATCATCTTCGGTTTTACCGAGGACGATAATGTCATCCATATAGACATAGCATATTTTCCCAATATACGGTTTAAGAACGTCGTCAATCATTCTTTGAAATATTGCAGGGCCATTCCTAAGACCAAAGGGAAGTCTGGTAAACTCATACTTTCCGTTCGCTGTAGAGAATGCAGTTTTCGGTATATCGCTTTCTTTCATTGGAATTTGATGGAATCCCGAAGTTAAGTCGATGGTAGTGAAATACGTCGACTTACCGAAACTAGCTAGAGTGTTAGTAATATCGGGAATTGGATATGTATCCGGAATGGTCACTGCATTCAACCTTTTGAAGTCAACAACTAGTCTATATTGTTTCTGGCCTGATGATTTCGGCTTTTTATTCACGACCCAGAGTGGCGAATTGTATGGACTTCGTGAAGGACGTATAATTCCATCTCGAAGCATTTCAGAAATTTGAGATTGCACTTCATCCCTTAAATGCAATGGATAAGGATATGACTTCGAATAAATTGGATCGGCTGTAGTTGTTTTGATCTCAGCCCTAATATTGGTCTCAATCATTTCGCTATCTGAAATGGGAGCAAATACATGTCGAAATTTTTCGAGAATTGCTTGTAATTTATCTATAATTTCACTATTTAGATGATCGCATTGGATGCGGATAGTATTTACTTGATGTGATAATTTCGATTTGAGCGGGATAGAAATGTTGGGACTAATAGTTAATACATTTGCTTTCCTATCTATCACGGCTTCCAGTCGTTTAAATGTATCGTCTCCAATAATACCATCAAAAGATTTCAACCCTGGCAGTACAAAAAAGTCTAGAATTGTATCGTTGCCAACACTTTTATAGAAAGGTCTACTTACTTTTTCTTTTATGAGGATATTACCGGCAGCAGATTGGATCGTAAATGGTTTCACAAGAGATTTAGAATTATATGATAGTTTAGGGGAAATAAAGTTCTTATTTGCCCCTGTATCTATAAGGAATTTTAACACTTGGCCTTGTCTAGTTAAATACTCTATGTAGGGAACACTAGAGAGGCATCTGTTATAAAATTTACCATGGAAACTTCATCGCTCGATTCCTCACCGTTCGACGGAGATTCTTCTAGATAATTGTCATAATTATATTGAGAAATATTATTTTGCTTATCAACTTCGAGATTAAACAATCGTTGTGACTGGCTGTGGATTTGTGAAGGATTGTTAGTGTATTTATTTCTGCCAACATTCATTGATCTGCTACTGAAGCCTATTTGTCGCGATTGCATGGATTTATCCAAATCCATTGGAATGGCCTGCCCATGTTGGGGCGGTTGACGCGATTGCATGGATTTGTCTATTTGCATGGGAACCGGTTCTTCTTGTTGGGAATGTCGATGAGATTTGTTACGGTCATCCCGATGATTGGGAACATATGAGTTCATTGCTACAGTATTTGTATTATTATTTAATGCGGACTTATTTGCTGAAGTATATTTAAAATGCTGATTATTATTGAACCTGGTTTGATTCAGCGATTTGTTTCTAAGATAAGAGTTCTGGAAGTCTATACAAGAGGCGTAAGCTTCGGGTAACGTTGACGGTTTCTGGATCATAACCATCAGGGATAGATCTCCGTTGAGGCCTCTCACAAATACATCTAACGCTCTGTTCCGATAATTATCAGTTAAAACTGAAATAGTTTCTTGCGAATATTCTTCAGTTTTAATTTTGTTTAATATCAAGGACAACTGATTATTAACTTCAGAATAGAATTTGTGCACAGATAAGTGTTGTTGCGCCATTATGTGGAGCTGATGTTCCAAAGTTTTAATGTCGCGTTTATCGGCATAATGTAACGCTAAACACTGCTTAATAGTAACCCACTCTTCTTCAAAAATATTGTATGAAATAAGCGCAGCGTCTGCTGGCCCTCTTATTTTTTGTCTTATGTGACGCAAAATGGATCTGTAAATCGGTTTGTCTTGAACAATTCTGTAATCATCCAAAACGGCTTCAACACTATAGACCCATGAAATGAATTGAGATGGATTTCCTTCAAAGACCTGAAGATCACGTACGGAGTCGGGCAATCTTTTAATAGATTCAAGATCTTCCACTGTAAGAGCTGATTGGTAGCTTTGTGCTCCTGGAGCAATAATCGCGGGTTTACTTTCTAATACTCCTAACCTCAATTCAATTTTCTTTATTTGTTCGATTTGAACATTCACTGCCCCGGTCAGTTGTACGAGTACTTCTTTGATTTCATCCATTTCCCTATATGTATGAAAAAGTCACAAAACACGGACGTAATTAGAAATCGTTTAACTAAAGGTTTTGATATCGCGATAAGACTCCAATGAAATACCAGTTTACAAAGTGAGATAAATACGTATACGGTAAAATCTAAAGCACTGAATAGAACTTGTTAATCTAATGTGAAAAATAAATGTAATAAACTTTTAAATTGGCAATATAGTAGATCGTGAAAACTGTACTATATTATGGTTTTTATGCCGATTATTTGAAATTGAAGATACCCACAGATTCAATCGAACTGAAAATTGGGTTATACACGCGGTCTCCAATGTTGCGTGTTAAAACACTGTGGTCAATACTTGCTTCTCTGCAAATGGAATAGGAGGACTTTGTGTTTCCTTATACAAGTGTAAGCAATCGGTGTGGTCCTTTTTGGGCAGGATGCTGGATCGTCCGTGAATTCCTTTTGGGTCGCCAACCGTTTGTGGTTATCTTTGTAGTTTTTAGTTGGGCCTACTGCGGTACGGGTTAGATCACTATCCAATTCCAGATTGCTATCCACAAGTTTTTATTTTGCTCGGGCGCCAGTTAATAACTTTTATTTATTAAATGTTTTGTATTGTAGTTTATTATTTGTATATTATAATTAATGTACAATTGAAATTTAGGAGTTGACAAATTTTAATAGGTGGTCGCGCGTTGAGACCAAATGAACAACTGCTCGACTTATGATTAGAATGCAATTTTAGACATTAAGCGGTACTTGATATTTAAGCGGTACTTGTTATATTCATCTCAATACTGGTTTTCATGGGAATCTCCTTACACGAATATTAGTTATGAGTTAAGAGAGAATAAGGAAACGATGATCTCAGGGGTATACAGCAAGAGATAAGGTATCGTGATAACTTTTATAGTAAACAATCACCTCAAAACGCACATTCCTGAATTCAAACCCATAAATGAACGGCTGTGTTGGATTCGCATAAAGACTGGAGATCTCGCTGGTTTAGTCACTCTCGCTCCGTCGACTCGTTCTGCATTCATTACTCTCTTCGGCATGCGATCATCGTCCATTCGTTGTATATGCCCTGCCAATTGAAGAAGATTGAAGAATCGAGTTTGTTTGGAGGTGGATTATTTATACGATGAATCGAATACGGTTATTATCACGTTAAAGAACCCAAGTTTAAGTTTCAAATAAAATACAGTTTTTCACTGAACCTGGTATCAGAAGTTAAAGCGTCGATTACTTTTTCTAGCGAAATATCATCCAAACGAAACTACCTTCACATCTGATCAGCAGTAGATGATCTAAGTGCTCTCCACTCTTGGTTGAACGGAGTCGATATCTAGTCAATTTCAACATGCAAAAGTCCCGTTCTGCAGTTTCAGAAGAACCAAGAATCGGTTTGTACATTATATGAACATTAAGAAAACTTGTAATTGTTTTATTAAAAACTCCTTATAGACCGCAAAAAATTCGATAAAAAATAGAATGCACAAAACAAGTAAACTATTTTGTAAATATCTTATTTTTTATTAAATTATCGAATGCATTTCGGTTACAATACCATGGTGTAACCATCATCAGCGAACGCTTGATGAGCACTGGCTTGTCAAATATATGTACATGTGAGAGTCAAATAAGTCAAACATATATCAAGAGTTAAAGCTACTATGTATATGGTGTTGTCAGACGAAAGGATTGAACGATATAACAAATTAAAACTTAAAACAAATTAACAAATTAATAAATAAACAAGCAAATAAATAAATTCATAAATTAAACAAATCAACAAAAATTACAAATTGATAAAACAACAAATTAATAAATTAACAAATTTACAAAATTAGCAAAATAAATTAAAAGATTAAAATTGAAACAAATAATTTATATTTTCATAATTACTTCCTTTTCACTAAGTCAAAAAGAGGCGACTCTATTGCACCATTGCATAAATTCTTTAAATTGTCATTGATCGAAATAAATAAAGATTCATATGCGTCCAATTTATCGAATTTTTTGCGGTCTATAAGGAGTTTTTAATAAAACAATTACTTGAATACCAGACCACAAAAATCGTTCGCGAGTTTAGTGATTAAAAACTAACAAATTTTCTCAAGAAAACTTGTTCCTTCTGTAGTCTTCCAAATTTTCCTTTTCTTGACTTAGCGGTGCGTGCAAGCACCCAAATTTCTTCGGCGCAAAAATTTCAAACTTTTGGGGAAGAAAATTCAACAAAGTTGGAGGCCCCTTGAATTCGGAGGCCTCCACTGGCCGATAAAGTCACTCTCACTGGAGAACGAATTCCAAGACTAGAAATTGAATCGTTCGCGTGCGTAAATTTGAAATGAATATAATACAACTGAATGGAATCCTTGCTATTGTTCGATAGCGAAAAGTCGTAAGTCAGTCCTTATCCGAGGCTTAGTTGACGTTTCGTTAGCATACGAGTATATAAGTTTTCGGATGATGTAAGTTGCTGGAAAACATATCCTTGTAGTCGCCTTCTATGACGGGAAAGGCCGTGACATTATTCTTACGTCCTGGAACACATGAGGAAAGTTGCATATCAAAAGCAATAATAACTCGCGGGCCGGATAAAAATCGGAGACTGGCCGACCCATGGTATAAAGAACTGCTGCTTTACGCAAATTGAACCTCCCCCGTGTATACCCCTTAAAATAAAATAAAATAGATTTCCGCAGAAGAATGACTATTCTTTGATCCACTAAAAATTTCTTCCGGTTTCCAGCCGGATCAAAATTAGCCGGTCCGGAGGAAACCGGACAATGTGGAACGGGCGATAAAGCCATTTTCCGGAGAATAATCTTGCTGATTTGAACTTCGTTACAGCCAACTACATTTCCAGGTTTAATCTTTTTCGCGATCTCGCAAGTACTGTATCCTATATCAGTCCCTCAGGTGCAAGTTCTTGAATTGGCGATTTGTTAAAAGTCCTCGAAAGAGAAACCCCAGAATGATGGCTGGTGATTGTGGTTATAGTAGGGAATACCAATCAAGATAAAGTAATTCAGTTATAAAGACGCACTATGTATCCACGTTAGTCCACACGTAAAGTGGATATGTAATCAATCGAACGAATTACTTTATCCTACATCTACCGAGGAGCCCCTTTTCAATTATGATGTCCATAGTACCATCCACTTCCATTAGTAGAATATTCCATTAACAAGACCATTTTCAAGAGAATATCCTTTGCTTAGGTATACTTCGTTAGACTTCACTTCATTTCCGAGTGTAATCTCTCTCTGTGAATATCGCATGTAGTGGATCTCATATATCTGTCTCTACAGGTGAAAGTCCATTCATTCTCGATTCATACCTTAGATCTATAAGGATTATAGTAATCAGGCCGTGTCAGATGCTCAAGTGAATTGCTTTCCAATTTGATTTCAACCCATCTTGCTTCAGTGCCTCCTTACTCTTGCAACATTGAAGTTGTTTACATATTAAGTGAAAATTTATTTGATCCTATCTGAAGTCAATTTTTCCCCATTGAATCCTAATGAGGAAAAAAAAATGTTCTTGACGCCAGAAACGTTCCAGCAGAACTTGAAAGCAAAAGAAAAACGAAAGAAGTGAAAAAAGCGAAAAACAAGACACGGGAACAACTAACTATACAAGTCCTAGGATAGAATAGGACGTTGTTGCTAAGAACATCGTCAGAAAGAAAGGTTTGTTTGCTAAGGAAAATGGTAATTTGTTTGAGTTTCTCTCTCAGCTTTCGCAGCACGAAAGTGCTTTTCATGCTACAATGAAAAGAGAATAGTTTTCATCCAATTTTTATAGTATTTAGTTTTATTTTTTCATTGAGTGTTGGCCGAATTTAAAGTTCTGCTGTTTTTTGTGTTTTAAGAATGATTCATGCGCCCGCAACGTCTCCACATTTAATCTTAATCTAGCTATATAAAAAGTAGTCAGATCATTATTTTCCGCAAAATTGAAACAAAAATTCAAGGAAAATGTAATATGTTTAAACTGAGGTGAAAATCTGCGAGAGATTTTTTTTTAACTCTAAATACCAGTACTCGTATTTAGAGTTAAAAAAAATCTCTCGCAGATTTTCACCTCAGTTTAAACATATTACATTTTCCTTGAATTTTTGTTTCAATTTTGCGTGTGGAGTGGAGTTGGAGTGTTCGTAAAAAAGTGTCAAGAGAAAGAGTGTACTTTTATCATCAAGGAATCGCAATGACGCCACTCTGCATTCGTTCAATTCAATCGGCACCAGTGTAGAAAGCGGTGTGTTTTGGACCTCACTCCCTTGTGATGAAGGACGGCGAAAGGTGTGTGGTATTTGTTGCACACAAAATTCCAGACTGTGTAGAATGCAGCACCCCAAATTCATCCTCTCCTCCAGGCGGCCAAGGCCCGACGTCGGGCTGTGGCGCCACGATGATGATGATGAAATTCTCCTCTGCGGTACAATTTTTTGCAACGATATCATGTTGACATATTCACAAATATTGTTTGTCGACAGGTAGGTAAAGCCAATTTGCAAAAAATTATTTTAGAATACATGAGAATAAAGCTTAGAACATACAGGCATGGAATTAGCTTGTCCTGTATGTCTCCATAGAAAAAGTGGCTCCAAAATCTGGTACTAAGTCGACAGTCCGCTAACTCAGTAGACTGTTAAGTAATTGTGAAATTTAAATACTGACAAGAATTTACGTTTGTTTATGCACAATTCGACGGTGCGGTCAACATTATGTCAATACCGAAACGCCAACTGATTAGGCTGACTGTCGATAATCTGACAAGAATTGACCTTTATTCATGCAAAATTCAACAAAACAGTCAACATACGAGTATGTCAATATCAAACAACGACTGAGTAGGCTGGCTGTCGACTTTTCGCCAAATGTTGGAGCCAGACAGATACAGGACAAGCTCATTCCATGCCTGTATGTTCTGAGGAATGAAGGGCTACTTAAATACTAATTTAATGCCCAATTCCTGATTTTAGCAGAATGCTCCGTTCTTTTTTTAATCATGGCTTTCTATCGATGAATTTTATATATAAATTTACTTTATGAGTACTCACAATAAATGTACATTGCATCGAAAGTTATTAGAAAAAATTTTTTTTTTTGTTAACGATTGTCAATTTCAAGTGTTTGTGATTACGTAGCATATCAGAAGTTTATTTCTTGCCTTCAAGAAATCTTGGGCTATAAAAGAAAAAAAATAACACACCAATTAATAACCGTTATACAGGCTAGGGTGGGATGCTAGGGATTAAGATTAAGTTGTGGGCAGTGGGCCCAAACGGCCCACGAGCACTGCGACCATAAGGTCTTTTGTGCTTTAGCTCTGTAAATCTAGAGTGGGCAATCGAGTTTGATCGATCCCACAAATCTGCTCAGCTGCCCAAGTTTGAAAGAGGCGATCGTTTCCGCTTCAGGGAATGCCTCGCCGAGACTCTCTAAGCGGCGACGGGCGAGTGCCTCACACTTACAGAGGATGTGCTGAGAAGTCTCATCATCGCTTTCGTAAAAACGACAGTTGGGGTTAGAGACAATCCCCATTCTGTTTAAGTGACCCCTCAGGGTGGAATGCCCTGAGAGGAGACCGCAAATTATTCTCACTCTGCTTCTGCCAAGGCATACCAATTCCAGGGAGCGCTTGGGTGAGTGAGCTGAAATAAACAATTTCGATTGTCTCAGGCCAGGGAGGTTTTCCCAATGTGCAGTGGTTTCTAACTGTTCCTGCTCCCTTATGTGTAATTTTACCCTACATAGAGGGATACGACAGAAGAGTTCAGGCCCTGTAAACGGACTTGCAGAAGCCGTCCTGGCTAGTTCATCAGCAGTTTCGTTACCCGCAATACCAACATGTCCAGGAACCCAATAGACTATATTAGCAATGCCAACTCTTTGTAGAGCTTCAAAGCAGTTCAGAACCAGTTTCGATGAAAAGGAGAATTTGCTAAGCGCCTTGACTGCAGCTTGACTATCAGTGAAGATTGCAATCCTACTGTCATGGTAGCCAGCTTCTAGACAAAAGTTCGCACATACCTCAATCGCGCGAACTTCAGCTTGGAAAACCGTGGTGTACTTCCCCATAGGAATAGACACTCTAATTGAGGGGCCTGCGATACCCGCCCCTGAGCCTTCTTCAGTTTTGGAGCCATCCGTAAACCATTTAACAGTACTGGAAGGAAGGGTTGAGTGCTTCATTTCCCATTCTTCTCTGCTCCATATAGTTATAGAGAAGAGGTGATTGAAGCGGAGTTCCCTTGTTATGTGGTCTGATGGCAAGCCTAATTCAATATCCTCCTGGAGCCAGTGTTCCTGCTAAAATTAAACTTGATGTTGATTTGATTAGCTTTAAGCCTAGCCACTGCTGATTTTGCTTTTGCTTTTAGGTGAATGTGGAGCGACGGAAGATCTAACAACGCGTCAAGGGCAGCCGTGGGGCAGCTGCGAATAGCCCCAGTAATTGTGAGACATGCCAGTCTTTGAATCTTTCCTAATATAGCCATTCCTTCCTTGGTGGTAGCTTTTTTCCACCAGATGATAGCCCCATATTCAATTATGGGTCTCACAATTGCCTTATAGATCCATAGTACTATTCGAGGGCTTGTCCCCCAAGTCTTACCTACAAACTGTCTACAGATCCATAGAGCTTTGGTGGCTTTGCCTGAGATTGCCCTCAGGTGTGCCGACCAAAGTAGCTTCTTATCTAGAGTAACACCTAAGTGTTTGACGGTGTCTGCCAGGAGCACTGGCGTGTTGTACATAGTGGGATGCCTCATTGGTTTAATGTTTCTTTTCCTTGAAAAAGGGACGATAACTGCCTTAGCCGGATTAACACGTAGGCCGTTATCATGGCGCCAATTTTGCACTTCATTCAGCGCTGACTGGAGGATTTCCGTTAGCACTTCTTCGAATTTTCCTCTGACTATTATTACCAAGTCGTCAGCATAACTTTGTGTTGAAAATCCCATAGTGGAGAGTTTCCACAGCACGCTATCTACTACGATGCACCAAAGAAGGGGTGATAGTATCCCTCCTTGCGGACATCCTCTAGTGGCATATGCTGTTAAAGTGCAGTCTCCGATATCCGTGATGACCCTTCTAGATGATAACATCCTTTTCACCCATAATGCTGTTGTGCTATCTGCTCCCTTTGTTCTGAGTGCAGAGTCAATGGCAGAGAAAGATGTATTATCGAAAGCTCCTTCAATGTCAAGAAAGGCACATACCGCCATCTCCTTAGCTGCTATTGCAGACTCAATTTCTCTCAGTAGACAGTGTAGAGCAGTTTCAGTTGACTTTTCTGATTGGTAAGCAAACTGCTTAGAGTGCAGCGGAAATTTCATAAGGAGTATGTTTCTGATGTGCACATCGAGGATTTTCTCCATGGGCTTAAGCATGAAGGAGGTCAAGCTAATTGGCCTATAGGATTTAGGGTCGTCCTTGGAACGATTTCCCATTTTTGGGATGAAGAATACTTTAACTGATCTCCAGGTATCTGGGATATAACCAAGAGCAAAACTTCCTGTGTATATTTTCAGGAGGTAGGGAATCAATATATCCTTCCCTTTCTGTAACAGAGCAGGGAAGATTCCATCTATGCCAGCCGATTTGAAGGGCTCAAATGAATCAATGGCCCATCTGACTTTACTGTAGGTGAAGATGTCTTTGGCAGTACTCCAGTCTATGCGGTTCGCTTTGTACCGCATTCCCGACTCAACTGTGTAGCTGATATCCTCCCCAACACTCTTGCACCCAGGGAAATGAGTATCCAGAAGCAATTGGCCTGTGCTCTTGGCATCCTCTGTAATACTACCATCCTGATTACGCAGAGTGTTGACTTGATTTGTACTTTTTTTGGCCAGAACACGATGAAGTGTAGCTGCGGTATTTGCACTACCAACACCTTCGCAGAATTTAGTCCAACTTCGTTTCTTCGCCATTCGTATACTTTTGTTATATTGTGTGAGCGAGGCTCGGTATTGCTCAAACTCGCCGGTATTTTTCGCCCTATTGAAAAGTCTTCTAGTGTTCTTTCGCAGCGCGGAGAGTTCAGAGTTCCACCACGGGACACCTCTTGAGTCACTTGAGTTTCTTAGTGGACAGTTTTCCTCATAGGAGGATATAATTGCCTCAGATACATTAGAGACTAAAGTGTCCAGACTGAGCCACAAAGAAACCTTGTCATCTATTATGTTGAGCTTATCGCGTAACAAGACTGAGTATCCTTCCCAGTCTGTGCGCTGTGGATGATCTATCTTATATGAACTGATGAAATTAAGTTTCAAGCGACTGATACGTTACATTACTTTTAAATCCGTACCCGTTCAGGAGGATAATAATATTCTAGCCATGTTTCCTATGCTGCTCTACACCAGAACGACGAAATTTCACCGTGCGTTTGCAGTTTTCAGCACGGAAAAATAACAACAAACACAGAAAGCACTACCTCTATTCTTTATTTAATGCTAATGAAAATCATCGCATCGACGCATTCACAAGCAGACCTGGAAATCTCGAGACGCACATACCGTCAACCAAATTGATCACGTCCTCATTTGCAGAAGATGGGCGTCTAGTGTGATGGATGTCCGCTTCTATCGAGGAGCAAACTGCGACTCAGATCATCACTTGGTGAAGACGACCTAAAGATATAGAATTTCCTCAGTGCATCAATCGAGAAACATTCCCCCAAAATCTTTGCGGTTGATAAGCTTCTAAGCGATGCCACGGCGCGGCGGTAGCGTATACTACCGCCCTTGAGGAATGACTATCGCCTGTGCTACACAACATCAGCAACACAGGCATCCATGGGTTCTGGGAAGAACTCAAGGGTACCATCAGGGATGTCGCAGAGATGGTCGTGGGATATAAAACCCGGCGACCGCGAAATGACTGGTTCGACAAAGAATGCAAAATTCACTTGACATGGAAAACGAGGCCTATAGACAATGGGTTCAACGAGGAATCAGAGCCAAAAGAGAAAAATATGACGAGCTATGGCGAATATTAATAAGAATAATTAGATGTTGTAAGAAACGTAAATACTTTGACGAGCAGTTGCTGAATATTAACGAAAACTTAGCTAGTAGGAACACCAAACCAGCGTCTAAACTAAATATAAATACAATTAAAAACGCCTATCAACCCAGGACTACCCTTTGTAAGGACAAGAATGGAAATATCATCAGCGACACCGATGACATTAACAAACGATTGGCTTATTATTTTGAAGAGCTTCTGAACCTTCCATCTAACATCCCCACACAAGAAGCTCTCGACGATATTGTTTATCTAGGCCCGCCCATACAACCCCCGACAGTAGAGGAAGTTGATCTCGCGTTGCGGTCACTAAAACGAAATAAAGCGCCGGGCGCTGACGGGATTCTAGCTGAATTGCTAAAATTCGGTGGAACGGGTCTAGCTAATGCCATACATCAATTACTCCTACGAGTATGGGAGGACGAGGTCATCCCAGACGATTGGCGCAGAAGCACCATCTGCCCAATCCACAAAAAGGGAAATAAACTGCGGTGCGAGAATTGCAGGGGCATATCACTTGTTTATACGTCCTATAAAATTTTGGCGAACATTCTGGAAAATAGAATAAAACCGTACGCAGAACGAATCATTGGCGAACATCAAAGCGGTTTCAGACCTGGTCGCTCCACAACCGATCAGCTCTTTAGGGTCAAACTGATACTCCAGAAGTGCTGGGAATACAACGTAAACGTATACCAAATCTTTGTCGACTTCGATCGTTGAGTACTGTACAACATCATACTCGTACCATCAATTTGGTATACCAGCAAAGTTAGTGCGACTGACAAAGATGACGATGACCAACTCCGTTTCACAAGTCAGGATCCATAATAGACTTACTGATCTATTTGAAACACGCACTGGTCTGAAACAGGGCGATGGACTGGCACCTGACGCTCTTCAACCTATCACTGGAATACGCTATTCGGGCTATGAATATGGGCAACAGCAGTACACTACTCATCAAGTCGACACAAGTAGCAGCGTACGCCGACGACATCAGCATCATGTCCCGAAGATTGGCCGACGCAGAAGAACTTCTTCATAAGCTCGATACCGCTGCAAAAGAAGTTGGACTACATATCAACGAGGGTTAAACTAAAATAATGATGCAATCGACAATGTATGAACTGTACGATGAGCTGGAAGTTTCGAAAATCGGCAAACTACTACGACTTCAATTGGCAGAGCATGTCCAACGAATGCAGGATTATCGCATGCCAAAGAGAGTGATGAATGCAGAACGAGTTGACGGAGCGAGACTACCTAGACGACCGAGATCTCGTTGGGAGAGCTCAGTATATGGGGACCCCGAGCAACTACTGGGCTTCCAGGATTGAAGGGCGCGGTCACGTGACCGAGACAATTGGGGGACAACGATCCAGGCGGCCAAGGCCCGACGTCGGGCTGACGTGCCACGATGATGATGACTAGTACCCATATTGAAACGGAATATCTATTAGACATGCGATCCCGGTACTCAGAGAAATCGAAAACCGATCCAGAAATTTGTGTGCCGAACAGACCTAGTGAAGCAGAGTGGGGAAAATGTTGGATACCGATGGGAAAAGTTGATGATAAAATGATTACGTCATCAAATTAAAAAAGTTTATTGTTTTAGGCGAGTTTTGCTAAATTTATTTGTTATAATTTTTTGTCTTCGATTAGATTTTATGTTACAAATTTCAAGTCACTCTAAATGCTAAAGTCTTATTGCATTTCACTTTGGAATTCGTCGACTTCATTTCATTTCTATTCATGAAAGAAACATCGTTCAAAAAACGAACCTTTTTCAAATTAAATTTCTACTATTAAATGCTACCCAGCAGAGTCTACTTCAAGTAATTCCCATAAAAATCGGAAAATTAAATGAATCACGTACAACTGTCAGGATTTTAGAGAGCGGAATTTATGCTGGTCCTTGAAAAAATGTAGTATCTCTAGCTATTCAATTTAAATCTTAGCAAGACAAGTGACAGTCAACTAACGTTAAACAAAAAGGTGAAAAAAATTCCACTTTATTTTATTTTTATGATTATTCAATTTAGTTTCCTGTGGGTTGAAGGAAAACAAATGGCAGTCGAAGGACTATGTATCTCCATTTCCGCATTTTATTTCTGTTATTTTTATTTCCCTATCCTACTACCACCACTGTTTTAACCTTGCCTCGTGCTTCGAAAATAGGAAAGCGTGACTGTTTCAGTTACGTCGCGAGAAAGGACGAAAACTCTATAAACGAGAATGGAAAAGAAATCAATTTATTTTATTTAATGACTTTCTATTTCGTCATGTTTTAGAGTGTCCACTCACCGGTCGACTCGGTGGTGGACTGGGGGTTAACAGTTCCCCTTCGACCTTTGAGAAAAGCGCTCCTAATCACATAATTCGCTACATGATTCAGTAGTAATATGTAAGTGATACAGAAATTTATCCATAGACGTTTTCATTTATTTTTTTATTATTGGCATTTATTTATATGGACATTTCTGACTAATACTTATGCACTTATAAGGCCGGGCACACAATGGATAGCGTTGCGTGTCGCGTTCGCGTGTTTTCTGTCAAACGGATTGAATCTCTGCTTTAACGGCAAAAATGCGACTTTGTCAATTTTACGAACACTTGGGCATCATCGTGTCAACAAATTAGGTTAATTGTTGTGCCTTACAACAGATAATTAGGTAAGAAATGAGGGACAAAACCAACGAATGGACAGTGTAAGACGATTATCAGCTCACTTAATTACTTGTTCAAACACATAACAATTTAACAGAATTTGTCATACAGAAACAGCAGAGTATTTGTCAACTGGCAGAGTTGCATGCTGAAAATAGATTCAATCCGTTAGACATAAAAGAAGCAAACGCGATCCAATATGCGTCAATCCTAACTCACGTCCGACTTCTCTCTCTCTTTCTTTGGTTCTTGTCAACCCCTTGTGAAGCATAGGGAATTAAACACGCCTACTTTCCATCTCGTCCTGTTCATCGCATCGCTTTCAGCTCACTTCACGACTTGTCCACTCAGGCACTCTCTCTCTTCACTGATCTTCTCCAGGTGTTACTACGTTGTCCAACACGGCGACTTGCGTTAGTTCCCTGTGGGTTCCAATCGAGGGCCTGTTGAGAAATATTGTTTGGCCCTTTTCGGAGAGTGTGACCTATCCATTGCCACTTTCGCCTTTTAATAGAAGTGTCTATCCTGTCCTGACCAGTAATAGTACGGAGGTCATCGTTAGAAATGACCTCCGGCCACCGTATGTGTAGGATGCGCCGTAGACACTGGTTCACAAAAGTTTACAATCAAGTTGTTATCTGATTGGTCACCTTCCAAGTTGAACAGCCATATAGAAGCACCGATTTTACGTTGGTTTCGAAGATCCGGAGTTTGGTGCGTCTTGAGATGTTGTTGTTTTACCAGAAAGGAGTCAAACTGCTAGAAGCTGCTCGAGCCTTGTTGATGCGAGATGGTACATCAGCATATGCCCGACCATCTGCCATAACTACGCTTCAGAAGTAGCTGAAATTGTCTCTCGACTTCCTGCCCTGAAACACAAATTTCACTTCGCCTTCTTGGAGCCAAGCTCAAATACTTATTCTAGGCAGCGTTGATTTTCAGCCCCGCATTACGGCTTTCGCAATGCAGAACATCAAACGTTTGAGCTACTTGAGCCGATTTATTTGATAGAAGACAAATATCGTCAGCATAGTCTAGGTGTTGAAGGTATTTGAACAACTTCCATCTTATAACTTTGTCCTGGTGTTCTTGAAGCGCGCGGCTTAGTTAGTACATCATTAATGGCAATTAAAAACACTATAGGTGACAAAATGCAGCCTTGTCTCACACTGCTATGCACCTCGAAAGGATCTGATAGCTTCCCCTTGTGTAAGACGTGACATCGGGCTCACTGTTAGGACTCCTTTATGAAGGAAATGATTTTATCTGGTATGCCTCTCCTAGGTAAAGCCCTCCAGATGTATTCCCGGTCAACACTGTCAAACGCCGTCTCGAAATCGATGAACATGAGATGTAATAATAATGGGGATCTCCACTCTGCGGATTGTTCAATAATAATTTGGAGGGTGTTGATGTGGTCATTACATGCAAAGCCCTCGCGAAAGCAGGCTTGTTCATCGTTCAATGCGCGGTCAACTGTTTGTTTGATCCTGTTCAAAATTATTTTTGTCATCGGCTTGGAGGCTGCTGGGAAAAGACAGATGGCACGCCAATTATTATAATCCTTCAAGTCGCCTTTTTCGGGATCTTAATAATGACGCCCTTCTTCCATTCTTTAGGGAGAGTTTCGGTTTCCCAACA
Source organism: Chloromyia formosa (assembly GCA_964017055.1). Classification (NCBI taxonomy): domain Eukaryota; kingdom Metazoa; phylum Arthropoda; class Insecta; order Diptera; family Stratiomyidae; genus Chloromyia; species Chloromyia formosa. The sequence goes on along the minus strand of OZ024816.1, from coordinate 34,314,728 downwards.
CTCTTTGATAAGGTGAAGAAGAATATCTGCATTAGCATTGGCATCTGCTTTAAAAAGTTCCACTGGAATACCATCCATCCCCGGGGCTTTACCTGCATCCATCGATTTAATAGCCGCAGTTACAATACTATCAGTTTAGATGGTGGGCTGGTATCAACTGTGGCAATTTGCGAAATATCTTCTGCTACTAATGAAGATGCATTTGAAGGTCAAGGTGTTGTGAGGACCTCAATGAAGTGTTCTCTCCATCTCCGCGGTTGGTGTTTTTCGGTTGCCAACAGAGACCCGTCTTTATGTTTCACAGGATTTTTGTTGCAAAAGATTTGCCAGTTAATGGCTTAATAAGCTTAAAAAGGGCTCCACTGCCACCGGGGTAAGCCGCTTCCTCTGCTTTCTCCGCTAATGGACAAAGAATGGATGATAGCCGCATACCTAAGAAAATATTGAAAGGATGCATCAGCGGAGCAAGGCAACCAGGAAGACCGAGAGCTCGTTGGGAAGACTCAGTAGGTGCTGACGCCGAACAACTGCAGGGCTTCCAAACTTGGAGGACGCGACCACTTGATCAAGATAATTAGAAGGCAATGATCCAGGTGGCCAAGTCCCAACGTCGGATTGTAGCGCCACGACGACGATGAGATCAGAACACGGTGTACGCTCTCCGTACGACAACTCCCATATCCGGACACTTCTTACGGATATAAGCGGACAAAGCTTTAAGTTCCGAACATTTTGTGGTTGTTTTCAAAAAATTTGGATCCCTAAACCGGACGCTCCTATAGGCGGACACGGACACGCATTTTTCAGTTATTTGTCAGATTAAACCTCTAACGACTGGACAACTTGATAGTTTCGAAATTGTTTTTGTTCGCATTTTCAAGACCTTAAAGTTTTTGAACGACTGGTTAGTGACAGTGCCGGCTTTACTATTTAAGCGCGCTGAGCAATTACACTTCACAAATTCGACCCTAATTCTATGATCACTATATTTATGTATTTGGGTGAAAGCACCACGAAACGAACAAACTAAAATAATAAGCGGTACAGATCGCATTCGGCGCCCAGTGCGGGATAACTGTAATTTTAACATACCTTATGAGAGTCTTACGGAATCCTCAAGCTTTTCTAACGCTTTCTTAAAATTAATTAAGGATAATGGATGAATGGACAAGAAAATTGTCAAGTGGGCCACTCGAAATTGGGTACAGATATATAACACACTAATTATTCCGAAGAGGCATCCCGAATGAATCTATCTGTTAAATTTAATTAAGGTTTCCTTAAGACTTTTTTGTGTCCTTCGTCAGTGAAAATAGTAAAAATTAGACAAAAAATGTCGAAAAAAGTCCGACAATATTCGGTGCTCTATGTGGGATCAGTGTAATTTTATCTGGTGGACGAAACTGAAACCGGAGATACTGTTAGTCACAAAATGCATAAACGGAAACATGTTTGGACCTTAATTTAAGGTTACCTTATGGCTTTTTGTAATTCCACATCGATGAAACTTTCCAGTAGAAAATAGTCAAAAAATGGCAGAAAATGTCCGAATATAGTCTGCGTCCAATATGTGATCGGTGGGATTTTATCCAGTCAATTAAAGCAAAATGAGCAATATCACAATTGTCACCATAAGTGTCACCACAGGCTGTCGAACTCGAACACGAACCTAGTACAAGCGGACCGGTTTTCTTGACATTTATGTGAAGTGTGTGTGTAATGTGTCAGAGGACATTTGTGCCAGGTTCGTGCTCGAGTTCCAGTTCGTCAGTCTGTGGTGACACTAAGGCAGTCTCAGGGCATCTTTAAGTTTTGCTATGTCTATCTTAAGCTACCTCATGTTTTTGGTTTCATTAGGCAGGAGATCTTGCGCCCCTACATTAGTGACAACTAATAACCAGTATGAGATGGCGTAATAGGAAAGTGTTGCTATTTCTAGTTATCACTGATTCGCATCCAAAAAGTCTGGAACTTTCCAAAGGCACTACTATGTTTTTGCCCCAAATACAACCAGTGAGTGTCAATCCTTGGATCAGAGTATGATCAACATTTAAAATGGTGCTCCGGGTCAACATTTGGTTATTTGATTCACTAAAAAATTTGGAAGGTTGATTAAAAAAAAATAGCATTTTTTCAGAAGGTCAATCCCCATAACCGGACAATATTATTGGTTCCGCCGGTGACCGGTAATAAGGGCGTACACTGTATCTGCTACTTAACTAGTCTGAAATGGCACCATGAAATAAGCTAGTTGGAAATTGAAATTGTGCGTAGCCAAAAAAATGCTGGATGCAGATATGATAGGACGAAACGGATGCAGGTACATATACAAAGAGTGAAACGGGCGACCTAGGGCTACATGCGGGGGTTCGCAACGCCTGAGGGCCGGAGCTAGCCCAGCTCGTTCCGAACCGAATTTATCCATGCACCCTTGTGCGATACCGGGGTTGTGAATTAACAGTCGCTTGTGTGGGCTTCGCTCGCTCCGTGCTTAAGGGATCACAACCCTCAGTATCGCACACACGCACACATGAACGCGCGCTTCGCTCGCTCTGCGTACTACAGTCCCATGTGTGGGCTCTGCTCGCTACTCTCGCTCCGCACTTAAGGGATCACAACCCTTAGTATCGCACACACATGAAACCTCGCTTCGCTCGCTCTGGACACTGCATGGCTATTTTCGTTTTTATCGCATGCCTTATTTCGATTTGAAACCGATATTGTCCATGCATAGCTTATTTCGTTTATTTTCCGATGAATACTTTCGTTTGCAAACGAAGTCAAACCTCAATATCTCGAACCTCAATTACTCGAATTTTCGATATCACGAAACATTTTTTCGGTCCTGAAAATTTTTCATACAATTTTCGTGCTTACTCGAATTTCGATTAGCCGAATTTTTCGATGACACGACACAATTTATCAGTCCTAAATCATTTTGTGACTTCGATAAGCCGAATTATGCAGAAATACAACTCATGAATGGCGACTTTTTACAGTTTTTTTTTAGAATGATGGAAATTCATTGAAAATCAGCAAAAACACGTAAAACGATGTTTCATGTGTATCGCGGCTAACGGTATCGTCAAATTTTGTGCCTAGAACTTATCTTGTGGTCAGGGCCGTCGAGAAGGGGGGGGGGGGGGGAGGGGGGTGGAAGGGGTGAAACGCCCCGGGCCCGTGGTTTTCTCGAGGGCCAGAAAATTTGAAAAATTGAAAAAAAAAAGAGAAAAAAAACGTATCTGCGCACTGAGCTTTTTTTCCGCTCCTTGCTCTTTCATACTACTAAAAAAAAAAGAAAAACGTTCGCTTTTTATACCCTAGACTTATAGTATAGGGTATATTGTTTTTGTCACGACGGAAATATGTAACACCTTAAAGGAGGCTCCGGAGGTATAGCAATGTATATAAATGATCAAGGTCACCTCCTGATTCGATTTAGCCATGTCTGTCTGTCTGTCTGTCTGTCTGTCTGTCTGTCGGTCCGTCTGTCTGTCTGTCTGTCTGTCTGTCCGTCTGTCTGTCCGTTCGCACGATAACTTTGGATAAAATGAAGCTAGAGCCTTGAAATTTTGGTCAAATGTTGGAAGTGTGATCTAGTTGGATGGTATTGAAAATGGGCATGATCAGGCCAAGAGAACGCCTACCTCTCCTATATATGTAAAATACATAAATGTATCTATAACTCCCGATTAAAGAAACATGAAAAGCTCTAGCTTTGGTAGATTACTCATGAGGGTAATCTCATACTCTCCTGGGAAAATAAAACTGATAAGTTGAAAACTGACGGTAATTTTCTTACAAAGAACCCCGTACTGCCCTACTTTTCAGGTTTTTTGTCTTTAACTCCTGAACCAATTGACGTAGACACCTGATTTTTGGCGTGTAACCTTGAAGTGAGAAGCTGCTTAAGATTATGTAAGTTGGGCATAATCAGATCAAAGGAACGCCTACCTCCCCTACAAATTTCCAAAAATTAAATATTCCTTTAATTACGATAACTTTCGAAAAAATCATACTAGCAAGTTGAAAATTTGAAAGAATGTTGCTAATAAGACCTACTTTGTTGGTATTGAAAATGGGCAAGATCCGACTCAAGGAACCCCCACCCCCTACAAATGAAACTCCAAATAAGCGATAACTTTTGATAGAATGAAGCCAGCAACTTGAAATTTTGGTAAAATGTTGAAAGTGAGATTGAGTTAGTTGGCATTAAAGATGGGTAAGATCCGACCTAAGGAACCCCTACCTCCCCTAGAAATGAAACTTAAAATAAGCGATAACTTACGACAAAATAAAGCTAGCGACTTGAAATTTTGGTCAAATGTTTGTAGTATGATCCAGTCGACTAATATTGAAAATACGTAAAATCCGACCATCGAAACCCCTAATTCCCCTACAAAAGAAACTTCAAATAAGCGATAACTTTCGATAGAATGAAGCTAGAGACTTGAAATTTTGTTTAAATGTTTGTAGGGGGATCTAATTGGTTGATAGAAATGCTGGGCAAGATCCGACTCAAGGAACCCCCACCTCCCCTACAAATGAAACTTTAAATAAGCGTTAATTTTCGATAGAATGAAGCTAGCGACTTGAAAAATTTGATAAATATTTGCAGAATGGGTTAGTTAATTGATTTTGAGAATGGTCAAGATCGCACTGAATGAGTGCCAACCTCCCCTATAAACTGGCCATATAAGAGACCCACTTTTAATGCATATGGTCGTTGCCAATTGGGACTTTTGGTATCACCACTAGGTCTGTACAAGTCTAGGGTATATACGCTTCGGACTTCGGTTTTTTTTGTTCATTGAGCGACCGGTCGCCATGTATGGGCCCCTACAAAAGTTGAGTACCGGGCCCGGATTTTCTCTCGAGGGCCCTGCTTGTGGTCATCGAAAAGAATCGTTCGTTTGTCTATTGTTCTTCGAAATTGGTAAAACGCGATCTTTATAGTGCCTTAGTATTATAGAAAAAGTGAAAATCATCAATGAAATGAAAAAATAGTTAAGCCAGAGAAGGAAATTGCCGGAATTTTTGGAATACCATCATCAACATTATCGGCAATTTTGAAGGACCAGGCAAAAAATTTAAAAGCTGCTGAGGAGTCAAGTTCAAATTTAAGTCGGAAGAGACTTAAAAGATCCACTTTCCCAGAATTGGAAAAAGCAGTGGTGGATTGGAAGCTTCGTGTAAGAGACCATCGTTTATCAGTATCAGGCCCTTTAATATTGGAAAGGCATTACAGCTCTGCAAATAATTACGAATTAATTTCCAAGCAAGCAATGGTTGGCTCGAGAACTTTAAAACACGAAATGGAATTGTTGAAAAGATCATATGCGGTAAGTAAAAAACCATATTGCACTGTGGATATTGGTTATTCTTATTATATAGTCAGCTGGGCATTATTTCCGTAGGGGAAAGTGGTGCTTTGTCAGAGACTGAGTGTGAACACCATCGAAGCAACGTCCTTCCGAGATTGTTAGAAGAATACGATCCTGATGATATTTTTAGTATGGATGAGCTCGGTTTATTTTACAAATGTACACCTGGTCTGGTAGAACGTTGATATTCAGAAACGATAAATGTCACGGACGAAAAAAGAGTAAAGACCGAGTTACTGTTCTGGTCTCAGCCAACATGAGCGGAACTGGAAAACTTAAGCTTTTGGTAATCGGGAAATCAGGGAAGCTAAGATGTTTGAAACATCATAATGTCAAATCATTAACAGTTACGTACGAACATTAATGTTTTTCGACAACTGTCTGGCGCACCCAAAAATTCTCACACGTGATTCGAAAGCTATTCGCGTAGTTTTTTTTTACCAGCCAACACCACATCTAAGTTGCAGCCAATGGACCAGGGAGTTATAAAAACCTGAAACATCATTACCAGAGAAGAAAAATCCAGTGAAACTTGCGTCAATTTGAATTGTCCAAAGAGATAATCCCTGTAAATTTATTGGAAGGTATCGAAATTTAACACCAGTCCTGGGAGGACGTCACCAAAGCCACAATCGCGAACTGTTTTCATAAAGCAGGATTCACAAAAAGTGAATCTTGTGAACTAATGGAACAGGATCTTGTAGTCGACGAAACTCCAGCAGAGTGGGATCGATATCTGCAGCGGTTTCCGGAGATCTCTGAACTTGGGTACGAAGAATTCCTCGATGTAGACTGTGATGTTGCTACAACCAATTATCCTCCGGATGATGAAATTTTGAATGCGACTTTAAATGCTCCAAATTAAGAAGCAAGTGAAGACTGTTATGAAGTAGAGTTAGAATTACTCAAAACTAAACCGCTTTATTGATCACCGCTGTACAGATAACCACGGTATTATCATTGTAATGTAATAGAGGCTCAGCTTGGCAGGGACCGGACACTCGGGAATTGTCAGAGCGCAGCACAACACCTGTTAAATAAAAGTCTTTGTAGTTTAAATAAAATACACCCGTGTTTCTATTTTCAATACGGCATCACAACAAAGACGATTTACCCGAAGACGAAAACCATGAAAATCTTCAATTGCCGACCCGTGCATCGCAAGCACTAGATTCTGTATTGGTGCTTAAGAAGTTAGTCCGGGAGCAGTCAGCTATGCCTGATGAAATTTTCTCCGCACTTTGTGCATTAGAAAATTTCGTGGATGCAACCACTATTAATAAAAACAAAAACCAAAACCAAACTAACCAATTTGGTTCAACTACCTACTTAACATACATACTTATACAGGGTGGCGCAAAACTACCGTTATGGTTCAAATGCTTAATAACTTTTTAATTTAATTTTTATTTTTTATTTTTATTTCAGAGTTTTGTGAAGAAAACTTCGGGAATTTGAAATGGAACAGTACACAACCCAGCAGCGATCAAAAATTGTTGAAAAGAAAAGAAGAAGAAAATCGCTATTTCATTCACAATTTGATAATGAGCGATGAAGCCCATTTCCAATTGAATGGTTTCGTAAACAAGCAAAATTGCAGGATATGGGCTACGGAAAATCCAAGAACAGTTCATCAGCAACAATTACACCCACTTAAGTGTACTGTTTGGTGCGGCGTATCGTCTGAAAGGATCATTGGTCCATATTTCTTTGAAAATGCACATGGCGCCGCAGTTACGGTTAATGGTGCTGAATATCGAACGATGGTGGACAATTTTTTGAGGCCAGCTGTAGAAAACCATCCACAGTTGTGGTTCCAACAAGATGGAGCCACAGCCCACACTGCAAGGGATACAATGGCTCTGTTACGGGACCTCTTTGGCGAACGCATTATTTCGCGCAGAAGCGAATTCAATTGGCCCCCACGTTTACCGGATTTAACAGCGCCAGACTGTTTTCTTTGGGGTTATTTGAAAGAAAGGGTATACGTAAATAAGCCAGTGACCATACCAGAGCTAAAACAAAACATTCGCAATGAAATTCGAGCCATAACACCCGAAATTTTACAAAAAGTTATGGAAAATGTACTGGAAAGAGCACGAATGTGCGAAGCCGAAAATGGCCACCACTTGCGGGATATAATTTTTCATACTTAAGCCAAAATTATTCCCCATTAATATACTGTGTAACAAAAAAAAAATTATAATAATTAACCATTAAATAAAAAAGTTATTAAACATTCAAAACATAACGGTAGTTTTGCGCCACCCTGTAGTACATATTATATGTGCTTTCGAATTACAGAAATGAGCCTTTCTTTCTTTTTGTTTTGGCTCCACAAAAACAAGTATACAAATATTATATTTATACCCTAGACTTTTAGTATAGGGTATATTGTTTTTGTCACGACGGAAATATGTAACACCTTAAAGGAGGCTCCGGAGGTATAGCAATGTATAAATGATCAGGGTCACCTCCTGATTCGATTTAGCCATGTCTGTCTGTCTGTCTGTCAGTCCGTTCGCACGAAAACTTTCGATAGAATGAAGCTAGAGCCTTGCAATTTTGGTGAAATGTTGGAAGTATGATCTAGTTGGTTGGTATTGAAAATGGGTATGATCAAGCCAAAAGAACGCCTACCTCCCCTACACATGTAAAATAATTAAATGTATCTATAACTCCCGATTAAATAAACACGAAAAGCTCTAGCTTTGGTAGATTGCTCGTGATGGTAATCTTATACTCCCCTGGAAAAATAAAATCGATGAGTTAAAAACTAACGGTAATTTTCTTACAAAGAGCCCCGTACTACCCTACTTTCCAGGTTTTTTGTTCATAACTCTTGAACCAATTGACGTAGACATCTGATTTTTGGCACGTAACCCTGAAGTGAGAAGCTGCTTAGGTTTTGGTAAGTTGGGCATAATCAGATCAAAGGAACGCCTACCTCCCCTACAAAGTTCAAAAAATTAAATATAACACTAGCGAGTTGAAAATTTAGTAGAATGTTGGCAATAAGATCTGGTTAGGTTAAAATTTTTGTCCATGTTTGTTCTTACAGGTTTTTAATCAAGTAAAAAATTAGGGTGTTCCTTATACTGTAAGTTTTTATTATTTTTATTAAAAATAAAAACTTACAGTATAAGGAACACCCTAATTTTTTACTTGAGATCTGGTTAGTTGATATTAAAAATAGGTAGGATCCGACCTAAGGGACCCCTACCACCCCTAGAAATGAAACTTAAAATAAGCGATAACTAACGACAAAATAAAGCTACCGACTTGAAATTTTGGCCAAATGTTTGCAGCAGGATCCAGTTGGCTAATATTGAAAATACGTAAAATCCAACCAACGAAACCCCTACTTCCTCTACAAATGAAACTTCCAATAAGCGATAACTTTCGATAGAGTGAAGCTAGAGACTTGAAATTTTTTTTAAATATTTGTAGGGGATCTAATTGGTGATGGATGATAATGATGGGCAAGATCCGATCCAAAGATCCTCTACCTCCCCTACAAGTGAAACTTCAAATAAGCAATAACTTTCGATAGAATGAAGCTAGCGACTTGAAGAATTCGACAAATATTTGTGGAATGGGTTAGTTCATTGAGTTTGAGAATGGCCAAGGTCCTCCTGAATGAGTGCCAACCTCCCCTGGCCTGGACGTATAGGAAACTCACTTTTAATGCATATGTTCGTTGCCAATTGGTACTTTCGGCATCACCACTAGGTCTGTACAAGTCTAGGGTATATACGCTTCGGACTGTTTTTTCTTTAATTTTTTGATAAGTCGAATTTTCGATAACTCGAATTAGTTTTTCGGTCCCTTGGCACTTCGAGATATCGAGGTTCGACTGTATATGGATTATTTAGTATGCCTTATTTCGCTATGGCTTGTTTCGGTGCCCCGTCTGAAATGAACAGTTTGGCTTGCCTTAGACCCGGAAGACTTTCTCAGATGGCGTGGACGTCAGCACGCTACCAATCCCTAAAGCGTTTCCTAGCGCTGTGTAAGTGAAATCCTGGTGAGGGGTTCTATACCTTAGAAGCGAGTGTCCGACCTAGCTGTTTTTTTTTTTAATTTGATCGAGTCCGAAGTTAAATACATGTAGGTATGTCGGAATCACTCCGTGGTCTCATCAATCAACAGCTACTAAATTCACTTTACACTATCAACCCTAAACGTTTATACTTCCCTTTCTTAAGATTCGAGTTGAATACCTACAATCGATAAAGCGTCACACTAAATTAAACTAATGTTCATTTTCTGTTTACAATCTCCGTTTTGTTATCATTAATTGATTTTCCCCCCATAAAACATAATCACAGCTTTTCGTTGATTCTAGTCTTATTATCCTTGCTTCCGATTTACAACGTCGTAAAAAAAGGACGTAGGGTCCCTATCGCAAAAATTTATCGTCCTAGACGTTAACATGGGCCGATTGCAGCCATCTAACGCCATCGCAATATTGCCCGATAGCGGAGAATGTGTTGCTATAGCTAAAACGAGTATCGCCCGGAGCAAGGATATAATGAATTTATTAGTAATAAAATCGAATATTGCACAAGCAAGAGAGAAATCACAACAAAATGTCGAACTTATAGCCACATAAACGTACGTTTATTAATAAAAATAGTGTGGGGTCCCGAAGACGTGCTTTCGTGATGTACTTCAAAGTGTTCTTAGTTTTTTTTTCGGTTTAAAGCTACCATGTATCTCAATCTTAGCACAGATAATCCCAAATATCAGGAAATCTTAATAGAACCGGACGCGGTTAAAGTGTGTGTATCAATTCTCATTGACGAATTGATATCAGATACCTAAAACCACATAATCACCGCATCATTTGCCATTCGGAACATTTCACCATTTGTCGATATCGAACGATTAACTTGGAGCACAATGCTGAAACGTTTAATTTTAGATGAAAACGGTCTGTGCCTGTCAATGGCTATCGACTCACCACCTTTACGAAAGTATTGAACTGCCTCCCTTTGTAGAATCAATCAAATACTCTGTCCAGGCACTTTACTGAAAAATCGTCTCTCTCCTTGGGGCATACAATGACGAAAAACAATGGACAGTCACTTATTAATTTACGAGAAGAAAGGACTTTAAAGTTGGAAACTCATGCAACCATGGCGAGCGGAATCGGTTATAAATGGATGGACGGGCAAGAATAGAAATTCTCAAGTGAGTCACTACTACACTAATTACTCCGAAGAGGCGTCGTGAACGAAACTATCTATCGTAGCTGAACTAAATAAATTCCTTAAGCTTTAATGTCCCATGGTTCGACGAGCTACAGTTCGACTACACTACACAAATTCCAAGGTATTTTTTATTCCCCCCGTTGCATCCACTCGACCCACATTACCCACATTCAATTGTATGGCGAACAAATCATTTTTCCACACAAGTGAGGACATGATGTAGCCTCAAACTACTTGCGTCATTTTATTGCACATTTGAAATGGAAAGGATATGGACATACGATGATTACATATACCGAGAACAGATAGACATGTATTGTATGCATATTCAAGTGAATTGCCTTTACACTGAGGTCCTCGAACTAAAGCATCGATTAGTTCGAGGGAAACTGTTTTTCCATGATCCTAACTTTAAAGTGGAGCTTCGTTCCTCATTCCTCCGTCAATACACATGGACGGTACCCAATCTATAGGTTATCAATATGCTCGTATCCTTCATATTCATATACGAGTATATATCACATTTGATAATAACTGCAAGGATTACAGTTGCAATGCCGTAAAATTAGGGAAATATTTCCCAATAAAAACGAATTTATTGCGAAAGACAATCAAACGTATTGCAGCTGTTCGAAAATCAATAGGAACGAGGCGATGGAAGGATATCGGAAGAGATATTTATCACATAGTAATGAACATTTATAGAGTATAATAATAATTAGCTTTCATGTTTAACTACGTATTTTGTATTGATTGCTACTGAAAGGCAGAATTTAGTACAAATAATTTATGAAACGTACGGGTTAACGTCTCAGCAAAATATCAACATGTAGTTGAATAAAACATTTTCGCTTTAAATTTTGACGTTCTTTGTTTTCTAAGCAAGTTAAAAAAAATTTTTTTTTTCTGAACATTCATCATAATTATTGTGACTCTTCTGTACCCAGATAACAACAAACTCTCTTAATTTCGTCTTTTATATCTCTAGAAGAATAATGCTTGAGCTTAAATGTCGATTAAAGAATGATATAAGAAGGCACCTTTTTTGTTAAAATGTATCTTTATCCGTACTTCAATCATGATATAAGAAAGCCTGTAGTGAAATTTAAGATGCATATATATCTTTAAACGTTTATAAGAAATATATAAGAACGACATGAATGACAACAAATTTCTCAAAGAAATACATAAGAAAGAATTTAAGAACGATATAAGAAATATATAAGAAAGATATAACCTCGGAAAAAAAAACACCCAATTGTGTATTGGGTTTGAAGTCTCTCATCCTTAGTTGGGCGCCTTTGTACATATGCCACATCGCTTTCATGAAATACTATCGCTATGTATCGTATGCTATCGCTATCCCAACTAACAATTTGCTCTTGAGGTGAGAACCAAAACTCTTATAATATCGGTATTAAACCTTTTGGAACGAAATATTACGCTAAAGATATTTATTAGGCATTCTGCTAAAAAGTAAAACTAATACCTGAATCTGTTGTAACTTTTAAAAGAAAAGACGTGTAAAATGTCTTTAGTGCAGATTGGAAGCTCGATGAAAACTTTAAAGGCATTTTGTTCAGATTATAGCCTTAAAACTAATTTTTGCAAGTGTATTATTAGAAAAGATCCTCTTAAAGTTTTTGCTTTAGACCATTCTAAGTGTTAATGCAGTGTAGGTCTAACTAAACCATTATAGGAATAATTGCCGTTTGTCAACTCTCGTACTGCTTGTATAATAAGCTTGATCAAGAATATATTCCTGTTTATGGGGTTGTAATATTTTAGCTTAAATAGAGATGAGTAGAACGGCTTTAAATGAGAAAGATATACACTCTGATACTTAAAGAAGTCAGGCGAAGGTTGTAGGGAAAGATATAGTTTAATTGCAGTTTTGAAGAAAAGTTTAATAGGAAGAAGTTATTATAATTTACTTATGGGAGCAAAAAACTTACCTAAACACTTATAAGTTCTTTAAAATAGAGCTTGAGAGAACCGCCATCTTTTTCGACTGTTTGGTTATAGCAATTATTGCGCCAGAAATTAATTTCTTCAATACTTTGTTGACTTTGGATATTTTCATTTTAAATGTATTTCTTAGGGTCTGACAAGAAAATAAGAACGTGTTTAATACATTTTAGGCCACTATTAGCTACTATGCAAAAAGTACATTTAATTCATGATGAACATTAAATGTACATGTATGCTAAATTTCGAGAGGGATTCGTTTTTTTTGGGAGTTTTGTACAGCATTTGATCAGAAAAATTTCTTTCGCAGAGAAAATTTGACTATCAAATGGACAAAATCCACTGCGAAAAAATGCATCAGACCAATAATACAAATATGAATTTCAACTCCATTCGTATTTTTATAGAGAACTTCCAAAAGTATCATGAATTCCACTTAATGCTACAATAAGCACAAAATTTACTTACTGAAAACCAATAGAAATCTTTGTCTCTTAGTTAAGATTCTAAAAGGTGATCTATGTATGCATAGCAGATTACTGTAAATCACTTATACGTACTTTTACTGATATCTTTCTGATAAGTTCTCTAGTTAGAGCTGTCAAGAAGACTTAAAGAATTCTTAAAATACTTTACACTCATAATTTCATACGCCACTTTTTGGCTAGAAACGTTCTTTAAGATTTCTATCAGAACAATTTGCAAGTCAATAAGTCTTAGCTGAAACTAAATGTAGTTCTTATAAAATCCTTGAAGATCTCTATAAGAACAAAATTGTTAGTTGGGATGTGTCCTATTTAGTAACACTTACATATATGATGACTTAATACATAAATTAAATAGTGATATTGAATCGGCTTTATTCGATGTTCTTATATCATTCTTTCATCATGATTATCATCGTGGCGCGACAGCCCGACGTCGGGCCTTGGCCGCCTGGATCGCTGTCCCCCAATTACCTTGGTCGCGTGACAGCGTCCTCCAATCCTGAAAGCCCCGTAGTGACGGGGCGTCCAAATAAACTGAATTCTCCCAACGAGATCTCGGTCGTCCTCGCAGTCTTGCTCCGACGAATCGTCGTCCATTCGTTGTACATGCCCCGCCCATTGGAGTCGTTGTAGTTTCACGATTTTCGAAACTTCCAGCTCATCGTACATTTCATACAACTCATGGTTGTACTGAATGAGCTATCCATGTCGATCGAAAACGGCCACGGAAATTCGCTGCAGAACCCTACGTTCAAATGTGTCTAGCATGTTTCCGGAGGCTTGAGTTACGGTCCATGCTTTGCAGCCATAGCATAACACTGGTCCTATAATGGTTTTGTACACGCCGAGCTTCGTGTTTCTGTGCACATGCTTCAATTTCACTACAGGGAGAACCGAGAAAAAAGTATTACGAGTATTAGCTAACTGTACCTGTCGCTTGATTCCGTCAGTTTCGTTGGCGTCCCTAGACAAGTTGCAACGCAGGTATATGAAGTCCTTCACGAACTCGATGTTGAGCTGACCCACATTGATGCACGGTTGTGTAGGTGTCCCTGTCGTCGATTGCATCATTATTTTAAAATAGTTTTACTCTCGTTGATACATAGTCCAGCTTCTTTTGCAGCTGTATTGAGCGTATGCAGAAGTTCTTCTGCGTCAGCCAATCTTTGGGACGTGATGTTGATGTCGGCGGCAAAGTTACCACCTGTGTCAACTTGATGAGTAGCGTCTTGCCGTTGTCCTTATTCATAGCCCGAATAGCGTATTCCAGTGCTAGGTTGAAGAGCGTCGGTGCCAGTCAATCGCCCTGTTTCAGACCAGTGCGTGTTTCAAATAGATCAATAAGTCTATTCTGGATCCTGACCTGTGAGACGGAGTTGGTCATCGTCATTTTTGTCAGTCGCACTAATTTTTCCGGTATACCAAATTGGAGCATGATGTTGTACAGTACTCCACGATCGATACTGTCGTATGGCTGCTTGAAGTCGACAAAGATTTGGTATACGGCTACGTTGTATTCCCAGCACTTCTGGAGTATCAGTTTGACTGTAAAGAGCTGATCTACCAGGTCTGAAACCGCTTTAATATTCGCCAATGATTCGTTCCGCGTACGGTTTAATTCTATTTTCCAAAATTTTCGTCAACATTTTATAGTACGCACAAATAACTGATATGCTCCTGTTATTCTCGCACCCCAGTTTATCTCCCTTTTTGTGAATTGGACAGATGATGCGCCAGTTCTCTGGGATCATCTCGTCCTCCCGTAATCGCAAAAGTTATTGATGTATGACATTAACTAGACCCGTTTCACCGAATTTTAGCAGTTCAGCCGGAATCTCGTCAGCGGCCGGCGCTTTATTTCGTTTTACTGACGGCAACGTGAGATAAACTTCTCTACTGTCAGGGATTGTATGGATGGGCCTAGATCAACAATATCGTCGAGAGCTTCTTGTGTGGAGATGGTAGGTTCAGAAGTTCCTCAAAATAAGAGGGTCATCGTTTGTTAATGCCATCGGTGTTGCTGATGATGTTTCCATTCTTGCCCTTACAAAGGCTAGTCCTTAGTTGGTAGCCGTTCTTAATTATATTTACTAGTTTGAAGGCTTGCTTGGTGTTTCTATTATATAAGTTTTCGTTTATATTCAGCAACCGCTCCTCAAAGTATTTACGTTCTTCCTCTTCTTCCTTGCCCTTTCATACCACTCTGCGGCTTTGCGTTGCTTTGCCTGTGGTGTTGGCACTTCGCCCATTCTGGCGGTATAATCTCAGCTTCCTTTTACAGGCAGCACGGTCTTGGATCGTATCATCGCCAAGATAAACGCGTTGTTGTTGCTTTTTCATCTGATCAATCCATGTGTGTTTCCGCCTGCCTCGGCGTTTGGGTCCAGCAAATGGAACATTCGTTGATAGTGCCTTCATGACAGTTCTCAGGCGGACGCCTTAGAACAGATACTGCGACCGAGATGAAAATGCTACGAATGTCAGCCGGTGTGACCAAAGTATTTACGTTTCTTACGTCTACTTATTTTATTTGATATTCGCCGTAGCTCGTCATATTTTTGTTTTGTGGATCTGGTTCCTCGCTCAATCCATTGTCTGTAGGTCTCATTTTTCGCATCAAGTGAATTTTTGCATTCTTCGTCGAACCAGTCATTTCGCGCTCGCCGGGCTTTATATCCCACGACTTGCTCTGCGACATCCCTGATGATACCCTTGAGTTCTTCCCAGAACCCATGGACACCTATGTTGCCGATGTTGTGTAGCATAGACGATAGTCTTTCCTCAAGAGAAGAAGCTTATCAGCCGCAAAGGTTTTGGGAGGGCTGTTTCTCGATTGCTGCTCTGAGGAAATTCTACATCTTTAGGTCGTCTTCACCAAATGGTGATCTGAGTAGCAGTTTGCTCCTCGATAGGAGCGGACATCTATCACACTAGACGCCCATCTCTTGCAAATGAGGACGTGATACATTTTTTTGACGGTATGTGCGTCTGGAGATTTCCACCTCTGCTTGTGAATGCGTCGATGCGGGAAACACGTAGACTTAAGACTAGATTCCTATTGCAGGCGAAGTCGATAAGTCGCTGGCCGTTGTCATTACATTCTTCATGGAGACTGTGGCCTCCAGTGGTCTCCCGGTGCCAACTTTCAGTTCCGACGTTCGCGTTAACGTCTTCCAGCAGCAATTTGACGTCATTTGTTGGAAATGAGTCGAAGAGAGTCTCAAGGCGGGCGTTGAACTCCTCTTTCACTTCGTCTTCTTTAACTTCGATGGGGGCGTGCACATTGATGAGCCGGAGATTGAAGAATCGAGTCTTGATGCGAATCGCACACAGCCGTTCATTTATGGGTTTGAAGCCAGTAATGTGCGGTTTGAGGTGTTTGTACACTATAAATGCTACTCCAAACTCCTTGCGGCCCGATGGTTTGCCACTTGTAAATATTGTGTGCGATTTCTTGTCATTGATCTCGATGCCAAGCCAATTTGTGTCCTGGATTGCAGTAATGCTCAGTTTGTACTTTTCGACCTGTTGAAGGAGGGCATTCCCGTTTGTTCCAGGATCTGAAAGAATAATCCTTTAGTCGTTTACGTGGTCATCGTTGTTGATCCGTCCAGTCCGAGGCTTTTGCTCCAGGTTTCTAGACGTGGAGTGGTTTTTATAAGGGCAAATTGTCAGCACATCGCTTAACCCCATTCAGGGGATGGCCTCGGAAAAAAGGCTGCATCAGATGGTTTAATAAACGTGCTGGAGTTCACACAACTATGTTGCAGGTCCAACTACGCAAGTCATTCCATCCTACTAAAACTGAGACGCTTAGGTGTTTGTCAGCCATTCAGGCTACAGCTATCTACCTTTTTCCAAACGGTTTTAGCACTAAGATTTGGCCGTCAGTGGTTTGAAACACTGTCGTTACCAGGGGGCGCCCACTTGGAGGATTATGGAAAAGGTTTTTTGCCCTTTGATGACCACAATTCATTACATTCTCCGAACAAGTTACAGCAAGCTCCTTCAATTATTTGGAGAACTTGTATTGACATTTATATCTTTTTGGAAAGCTGACAAGACGGACATGATTTTTTAATGGTTACATTAACTACAATTTAAATCAAGTAAAAAAAAAACTATTATTTTTTTTTTTTATTAAAAATTTCGAGATGTGAAGTATTTTTGAAATTTTTGTTATTTATTTGGGAAATATCTGTCATAGTGGTGGCTAAGAGAGAAAAATAAGCTGCAACCCATTGACTTATTTATTATTTTTTTCTTAATTCTTGTTTCAAATGGCTCAATCCGTGTTTTTTTTTAACTAAAAATTCAAATATCTCAGTAACCACTGAAAATCGATAGAACATTCGTGGCTTTATTTTGTTGCACTTTCGCTATATTTTAACGTGTTACAAGGAACACGTCGAGTTACCAGTAACCCTGTTTACATATTAATTTGGCAGATTTCAAAAAGTCCAAACCCGAAATCCCAAGTGTCCGAATAACTAGGACTCTTTATGTCCTCACCGTGTCGGAACCAATTACCATAACGTGCTTTCACCTACATTTAGGCAAAATTCCTAATCCTACGCTTTGCAGGCTGAAGTCACTTCTGTGTTTATGACTTTTTAAAATATTCAAGACGGTACTGAGACCAAATGATGCATTCAGTCCTCCTTCCATTTCAATATTCTAAGCAATTGATTTTCAAGCTTTACCAGCTGAATGGCTACACACATTGTGTTCGGGGTTGACTTTGTTGGATAATGTATGGTTGGACGTAAGACTCGCCTGGCTGTTGGGCCAAAACAGTTCCCCTACATATTGGCCCTCGTCCGCAACGGTTCATTTGATATTCAAGTCTTGTAAGCCATTAAGATAAGCTATTAAGGGATTACTCCGGGGTCGGAGAAGGTTGAACGATTGGCAAAAAGGTCGGCGTTGCTTTAGGATTATGTGGCTAAGTGCAGGGAAGACGAAGAAGGCGCTATAGCACATGGTAAATCTTTACTTATCCTAACAGATGGCCAATGCGCACTCAATTTCGAAAGATGGATGAAAAAAAAAACGGTTTGAGATTTGATCCCTAGAAAATGTTCTTGTTTGCTATGCTTCTATTTAGATTGAGGTCTACCTATTGATACAATACTTATATCCTTATGGCATTTGGTTTTTCTCATGTGCACGTGTATCGATTATGATTATACACATGTAGCGTAAAAGCAGAATGGATAAGCAACTCAGTATGAAAGGAAAAAAAATGTTCCTACAGGTGGCACAGGGAATCATCTTTGTATCTGTGTTGAACCTAATGGTTATTTAATGAATGCTTTTAGTATGATGTCTTCCGGGGTAGTCACTTTCAGACTGAACATTTTGCAGCCTTCCGTTCCGAACCAATTAAAGGTACATATTCCACTATTCGCCGTTCATGAAATTTATATTTCAAGTCGTAAACTGTTTTATTTTAACGACCTTTTCACATACACCCAACGACCCAACACAATCTGGCTTACCCTTATCATAGAATCTTAAGCTTACAATAGATTGGTTGATTGAGTTTCAAGCCAAATTCTATTATCGACTCAATGAAAGATTAATGCTGGGACTAAGATTAAAGATGATAATGGCTCAAGTAGCCTTAAGACACAGTGTAAAAAGGTAAATTTATAACCTAGAAACATGGCGGAGGAAAACTAAAGGCAAGCTCCAATCTGTAAGATTTGGTGGATGATACCAGGGTCATATTAAATTAATGATTTAAAGATCCGCGGATTTATTCATCTATGCTATTTAAAAACAACAGCAGATTTCTGTCCTGGGGCGCAAGATGGAGGCCATACCAAAATCCAAATTCCTCCGCAGCACAGGGCTCGGGCGTGGATACCAACCGTACAGTAGGATACCGACAACAACAATTTTTTATATTATTCTCACTAACAATGTGCATATTCTAACCCACGATTGGAACAAAAATTAAAATGGAGGAGCCCGTAAAATAATTTCGTGGTGCGGTGCTCATTCTAAAGGTCCCCACACATGAACGAGCATAACCACGACCAAACTTCTATCGAACCATCAAATATCATAGAACGGTGGAAATGGGAGGATTTTTTTCCACACGTTCTATGAAATTGATGGTTCGAAGGAAGTTCGGTCGTGGTTGTGCTCGTTCATGTATGGCGAACTTAAGACATATCTAGCTTCCCTTGCCTTAACCAATGGGGTATTGGCTTACGGATTCCTGCCAAATCAAGCTCTTAGTCCACAAGGACGACACGAAGAAGAGACGGAAGAAGGCACAAGCACTTCTTCCGTAAATGACAAGAGCGAAGGGATGTAACCTAACGGCAATCACTTCACACAGGACGAGGACTGTCTATCTCCTCGGATCAGAACTTGCGAATTTGGATGACTCTTTATGAGCTCCAATTCGCAAATGACTCACTCGAGTCTGACGTCGATGTGGATACCGACGTTCTGGTGGTGGAATGAGGACCATCTATGCAATGATGATCCGATTCATTCAAATAAACCTTTACAACGTGAAAGCAGCGCCAGCTGCTTCCCTCCTCCGTCTGGCGCCATGGGGATGATATTGTCCTAGTACAAGAACCTTGGCCTTTAAACGATTTAGTTAAAGGCCTATAGGAACTCCACAGTATAACATATTTTATGTTGGAGACCAGGGCAAACCCCAATCTTGCATCCTTGTTAAGAAATCGCATAATGCGTTTTAAGTGAGCATCTTTAGTGACAATGACTCTGTGGTAGTCAGTCTTAAGATCAGAAATATATTAATATGTAATATGTATATTATTTAGGCGTACCTGCCGTGTGATCAAGTGGGAGGTCCACCTTCATCTATGTTGAGGGAAGCACTATGCGTCGCAGAGTAACACGGTACTCGTGTCATATGTGGGGAAGCTCCGACACAAATGAGAGAGCAGACGCGCTTCTCAAGTCCTTTTTAGGTACAAAACGCCTCTTTTGTGATTTAGGCTGTGAACCTACCTCTGTCAGTAAGAGCAGAGGATAGGTCTTTCACCTCAACCTTGTTCCAGAGGATATAAAACATTTGCTGCGGGACTGAAAGGTGTAGGCAGAGCACTCATTCTCAGATCACCGGTATCTGCAGTTTGGACTAAACGAGTGCACAAATAAATAACCAGGTTTTCAGAGATCGTAAAAGGACCTCTCTCCCTCTCTGGATCCTGTCAACCCCTTGTGGGGCATGGGGCATCAACCACACCGACTTTCCACCTCGTCCTGTTCGCCGCCATCGCATCGCCTCCAACTGACTCCTCAATTTGCGTAATGACTTAAAAAGAAAAGAACCCACGAGTACTTGTGTAAGTTTAGGGAATGTTTCAAAGTAGCACTATTCCCTTAACGTGCCAACCATGTGGTAAGAAGGAGCTGGACGCCGTGTCGCAAGCGCTGGTAGCAGCGCTCAGTAATTCTGCCACCAAATCGTGCTCAGTTACCAGGCATGAAGGAAGGAGGAAACCGCCGTGGTAGAACGCTTAGATCGGAGACCTAAGGGCTATGAGCAGAAGAAAATTCAATGTGGCGAAGTCCTCTTATTGGTCAAACTACAAAGGTAACCTAAAAATGCTTAAAAGCAAAATCAAATGATCTAAGAGGTAGTCGTGGATGAGATTCTGTGAACGAGTTGAGGAATTCAGCGCGACTTCCAGACTACGGAACATTTTATCCACTGCTCGAAGCAACTATTTGCTGAAACAAGATGTGACGTGGGCAACCTCATGTGAAGAAGCTATCGAGGCTATTACTGGGTGAGATTTCACCTAACCATGATGGGTTCGTCTTGTGATACGGAATGTCAAGTTTATTCTAATTGTATTCGTTTTGGCGTCCAGCTTGGGTTAGGTTAGTTTGGGTGGCAGGCTAACAGCTCTACATAGACCCCTTGCGACCATGGCGGTAACACGTGATTACGACACCGATTGCGTTCCGGTGTTAGTCCATACCAAAGATCTTTTTGAGCTCGAAGGATTCTGACTTATTAGCGAAGCTCCAAAAACCTTCTCCAGCTGAGACCAGTGACACCTTCTAGGTCTTTGAAAAAGTAGCTCACCAGGCACTCTAATATTTTCCTAGCGAGCGCTTTACTGTCGCAGAGAAGGTACCTTAGGGTTTCCTCTGTATTTGGTTGCATGCCAGTGATCAGTTTTAATTTGTACACGTGTTTTCCTAAAAAGCAGTGCCCTGTGCCCTGTCGTCTGGGTGGTTCAAAGAGACTTTTAGCATTTTTCTATACGATTCTAGACTCGTTGGCTTTGTGCCAGTTTTACGTTCCGGTATACCTCTGCGGTCGTATGTGCAGGTTTGGGTGCCTGTGTAGGTTATGGTCTACCTGGACAGGCGCGACATTGACACATACGCTTCGGTAAACGTGTAGAGTTGTGCTGGTATACCAGAACGTCTGTGGCCGGTCTTACACGTTCGCATACATGCCAAATTATGTGTATCCAAAGACGTAAGCATAATATTTTTAACTGTGCTGTTTGGTTCGTATAAACCAAACAACGCGTACATCGTTTATGCGTTCGGAAAATATGCTTCAACAGTCGACGCCTAAAAATGACAATACCCGCAAAAATGGTTTACATTTACAGCTCCATTCGTACCAGGCATCCATATGGGACAGGAAAAAATTAATTCTCCTCATAGCTTGTAACTCTCTCCCTCTCAATCACTTTATTGAATTGAGAGGGAGAGAGTTAGTTAGTTCGTGATCGGTTCAAAGAAAGAAAAGTGCTCCTGTGCGGGCATTGCTTGCCAAGTAGTAGCAGGTGGTATGGTGGTATGCCATCGAAGCTTGCACTCGACCATGCCAAACAGCTGGCTATTTCACCATATTATTCTTCGATCGCCAAGTGACCATTAAGGCGCTAACAAGCACTTTAGTCAATTCAAAGTTGATGCGGTCCTATCAGGACAAGCCCGTATATTAATGAATATCGTGACAGGACCTTAGAACAAGCTTTCACTTCACTAGCAGATGAGCTCACTGGACAGGCCTTAGTCAGCTCTTTCATCGGTAAAAAACCTTTATGTTGGCTACCCTTCTGCCATATTGAGAAAAAAAAAACCGGAATTGGGAACAGGACTCAGTTGCCCTGCTGTGAAAGTCTCACTCTGATCTGAGGCAGGCCAAATTATTAATCGTTGGTTACTCGCTTGACCGCACCCCTGAGTTGCTTGAGTAAAAAAAAGGGTCAGAACTATCTCCGGACTAATCACAGACCACTCTCGTCTCCGGAGTAACATGAGGACCATGCGAATGATATCGAAAGCGAGAGGCCTGTTGTTTCTGCCTATCTTATGACAAAACTCTAGAGTGCATTCTCTGTGGGTGCAAGGCTTTCGCCCGTCGCCGAATCGTGCGTTTTCCAGTGGCTTGTCACATGGCTAGGAAATATTGCAGGAGCTTCTTTGTCAAGAATCGACTGGATCACAAGACTCGAAATTTCTCAGAATTAGAACAATAGAACAAGAGTACACAGTATCCAATATACGACAAGTGCTTGGTAAAGGTAGAAATAGCCCACAAAATCACTCCTACTAAAATAATTGACCCTACACATCTCAAGGAACCAGTGTTGAGTCACCGCACCGAGTAAATGCGTATCAAGCAGACTCTCAATAGATTCTGTACGTGAGGACGTTCAAGGCCATTTTTGCTTTTAGTACAAAACTGGGCATTGATGGATTTATTGAAAGGATTATGCGAAGTCAACAGACTTCAGAAGACGCCTGAATACATACACACAATCTCATCGATGAATTAAAGAGGCGGAGGTGCTTTTTATAGGACTGTCGTCGGTCCGTTTCCAACTCTGAAACTTTTACTTTATTAAAACTTCTTCTGCAGACACGTCTACTCGCAGACTATATTAAAAGCACACTCCACCCTAATGCAAAGGCTACATTATTCTGACATATCTTCTACTGCTTCCATTCAATAATATTCACACTGGGTACATTCAGAAGGTACCAAAAATACCAGACGGTTATAGCGCGGATTTGCAACCGCTCGGTAATGCATTTTGGGCCTTTTGAAACCATAAACAATAATTCTGAACCTCAGACGTTAAAGGCCATTGTGCAAAGTCACCGATTTTGAAATAGACCCACCATTAGTATCGCAGGAATTAGTACTATAAATGGAAAATTGGGAATTTTATTAATAGTAATACTTTATGAGATTTTTTTTTCTTTTGGGCCCAGTGTTATGTTATGTTAGCTTAGCACAAGGCAGGGCCAAAGAGTGCACTTTGACCCCACATTTGAATGCTCGATGGTTTTAAAAGGGCCCAATCTCCACAAAATTGGCCCTTTGTTTTCACAAAGGTATCTCTGATGGTCAAAAATGTGCACGCATAGGGGCTAATGTTCACGCATAGGGGGCCAATGTCCAATGAAATTCGTGAAACTATGGAGGAAAATAAAATTTAAGAATTTCTTATTGGAAAGTACATTCAAATGTAGGATATTCAAAAAAAATTATGGACCACTGAATTTTTTGAAATCTTTCGCGATTCGCAACAATTTAGAAAATGGACATTGGCCTTTTTACGTCTGAGGTGGAAAATTATTGGCTCGACTTTTCCTTTACGCCATTTTTGTGTGTCTTCTTACTAGTTCATTCTCCCTCTGAAAACTGACGGCACGGACATCATCTGCAAATTGTAAAAATCGTCGTGGCAACAGGCTAAGCTTAGTGAGCAGAAAAACGTTAAAAGCTCACGCAGACGGCAAACTTTTTAGTTTGCAGAAAAACTAAATAGTTTAGTTTTTAGAAAGTTCTCATGCGGAATCTGTTTATATTCCGCTGAAGACTGTTAAGAGCAAGATCTCCTCTTACTACCTCAATGTTGCGGATTCCAAATAGCGGAATCTGCCCACCTGCGCCGTATCAAGGCAGATTTGGCCCTCCTATGACAGTAGGAAAACATCTGAGCAATTAACCAAGTTCCGTAGGGATGTCGCCAGGCTCACGGCGGTCATTACAGAACATGCAAATAGACTTGGCATCCCTTATAACCCGCACTGCCGCAGCTGTGAAAATGATGATGAAAAGGAAACCCTCACTCACTTCCTCTGCGAATGCCCGGCCCTTGCTAGGGCCAGACATCGAGCATTGGGCGAGGCCTTTCTTGTTAACCTGGGGGATATATCGGGGGTGAAGATCGGGGAGTTGCTATACTTCCTGAACTCCTCCGGTTGGATCTAGGCATCTTTCCATCCCCTGTTAGCCCGACCATCTTATAACCGCTTTTGCCGAGGTCTGTGATTACAAAACGGCGCATTCGCGCTAATTGGGCTCTGGCAAGTTGTGCTTCAGCCACCACTTATACCAACCAAATAGTTTAGTTAGTTTAGCTGTGGTTTGTGAGACAGCGATAACTAAATAGTTTAGCTTGCTGTGTGAGCGGTCTCATAAACCGCCATGTATTCTATTTTTCTGAATAAACTATTATGTTTTTCTGCGAAATAAAAAGAATGCCGTATGCGCGAGCTCTAAATCGAACCTTGACCCCTCCAAGGGCATGGGCGCGTCAACATCTCTTTTGCATAGCTACGCCTTGTTAACGTTTCGATAGTATATTTTTCGGATGGTGCAGTTGCTAGTATGCACCTCCTTTCCGCGACGTCTTTTACTGACAAGCTCCGAACGCCGTGGTTCTAGTGGCACCCACAGGTAGTCTTTTTACTATTAACGCGCCGGGGATTGAACCTCTGTTTCCCTAAATGCAAAATCGTCGAGCGGCGAGCGAGACCCCACGGCTACCGATCACTTGGTATGCGTTCCGAAAGCACGTACCAAATCGATACGCAACGGTCACGCGTTCTGAACATAGCCATGATGTCGGTGAGTTTTTTTTCTGGTAGTTCAACCTTATTAGAAAAATGTACGCAAGGAAAACGATAGCACCGAACAAACCTGATAAAGTTAATACCCAGTGTAATCATTGCTCAACATTTTACCCTAAAATGTGACATGTAGATGAGTGCCAGTCATGTAATATTTCATGTTAGGATTTTTATAAAAAAAAAATACTTATGTAGCTTTACATGTTCTTAGAATTTTCGTCTTCTTCACTGAGCAGTTATTGCGGTTGCGTCTATATTATAGCCATGAATGGTGGAACGTATCACAATTTTTCGGTAGTTGTACTACGTCCGATCGAAAT
This sequence comes from Chloromyia formosa, assembly GCA_964017055.1. Lineage (NCBI taxonomy): Eukaryota > Metazoa > Arthropoda > Insecta > Diptera > Stratiomyidae > Chloromyia > Chloromyia formosa. Next base: position 34,289,463 of record OZ024816.1, on the reverse strand, counting down.
CAACTGTTACTATTCACCCTATTGCCGTTGTAGTAGACGTTTTATTACCTGCTTGCATTCTGACGGATAGTGGCATAGCCTAGGAAAGGAAGCAATGTCATTATTAATGAAGGGACCTAGCTCGAATAAAATTATGCGTAAATTCTGAAAGCAAAACTCATATACTCTACAAGTACATACAAATAAGGATTTTGCGTGTGGGTAGTCGTTACGCTTTCCATAATATAGAATCATGATGGCTGTTCTGAATGGGAGCCTTTGAGGAATATGTACATACTGAACTCATGTTCTTTTACAGGAATAATGTTCAAGTTGATGATTTAATAATAAGAATTAAAACGGAAAAAATTTGTGTTAATATTGAAAAATTGTTTGATAAATAGAAAAGGTCAGAAAACACCCCAAAGTTACTCCTAAAACTTGAATAATTAAATTTGTATGGTCTGTAACCAAAAGGAAAAAATTTGCCATTGAGTTTAATTTGGTTTGCCTGACTACTCGACGCGTTTAATAAAGAGCTACCTTGCGTAAAGAATTCTGCAGTACGAAACCAGCAAAGGAACTAGAGAGCACAATGTTTCAGTATCAAGTTGTGGTTGGTAAAAGTAGAACTGAGGCTAGCTGACCAAAAAACGAAAGCCGTTCTCATCAGTAATCGCAGAAAAAGGAACAGTATGAGGATCAGAGCCGGAAGCATCATCATATTTTCAAACCCATAGCAAGTAGTAGTGGAGTTGATGCTGACACTTGGAGAACATCTTATGTACGTTAGAAGGTGGCAAATGCCACTGCGTGCTTTGGCAAGAATGACGCCAAATGTGGGAGGACCACGTGTGACGAACACATTTATTTTAATTTTCGCGCGCACTCATCACTTGGCGTCAGCTTCATGTTGGATGAGTGATGGTAGAGCACCAAATAGGAAGGTACACTCGACGCCATTTTGTTGACGACGAATGGTGAGTGGCAGACATGTACACATGACAGTTCCCAGCTGTCAACATTAGTGCTGTCTGCTGTAGTCAATCTCCATTCGATGTCAACCAAATGGCCGCGCGAGCGTACTCTCCTTTTTAGAGCCTTAGTGATGGGTGACACCACCGCCATCTTTACTCTCAGGCCGGAGTGTCAAAGCAATGACGTCATGACAAGCAGTGAACCATATGTAAACAAAGTGAAGAACGCGTGCAGTCGACCTCTTGAAATTTGGCGATTTTCGTGCGTAAAAGTGATTTTAGCGTCGCGATTTTAAGTGCAATTGAAATTAGTGCTTGTCACTGATATTTGAAAGTGAAAAAAAATGCAGGGTGCCGCGAACTTCCGACCAAAATCAACTGCTTGAAAGTGCGCGAGACATGTGTGTGGTTATGAAAGTGCGACACGGAAAATTTCGCATTTTTCGTTAATTTTCCGGCAATTTGGCTAGTGTGAATGATGCAGCACTACCCTGGGACGATTCCTTGGGCCGGTGAGTTCAGCGGAAACTCTCGAAAGTGGTCCAAAAAGTGGATTCAAAGTGGTTGTCAAATGACAATATTACAGGTGATTTCCGGCCTTTTCACCGGAATTCATAGGGTAAGTATACGTTTTTCGTTGTGCTAAAAGTTTAGTGGATTGATGCGCCCCAAAATACGGGTCTTGAACGCGTTGTTGACGAGCCAGACGAAAGTTTCACTGCAGCTGACAGGACTAGATGCCTGGCGGTGAAACTTTCGCCCGGTTCGTCAACATCGTAGTCAAAATCCGCATTTTGAGGCGCATTAATCCACTAAAATTTTAGCACAACAAAAAACGTATACTTACCCTATGAATTCCGATGAAAATCACCTGTAATGTTGTCATTTGACAACCACTTTGAATTCACTTTTTGGACCACTTTCGGGAGTTTCCACTGAACTCACTGGTCCGAGGATTCGTCCCAGGGTAGTGCTGCACCATTCACACTAGCCAAATTGCCAGAAAATTAACGAAAAATGCGAAATTTCCCGTGTCGCACTTTCCTAACCTCGCACTTTTCAATATACCATTTTACTCGATATTTCCCGGCACTTCACGTTTTTTTTTTCATTTTCACACGGCACTGATAGCGAATTCCTTTATTTGCACTTGAAATTCGGACACTAAACTCACTTTTACGCACAAATATCGCGAAATTTTACCGGACGGACCGGGCGACCGCACGCGTTCACATTTGGTTGACTGCTTGTCATGTCGTTAGTGCTTTGCCAATCAGCTGACACTCCAGCCTAAAATGCCTTGGTTACACAGTGCGAGCTATCGTGCGAGTTGGCCTAGACAGCTACTGCAGAGCAGCTACTTGCACCATGTGACCGCATCATACGAGTTACTGTCATGTGCGATTCGGTCAGTAGCTCGCATCCGAGTTACTACAACATTTTTTGTTTTGACTCGGCCACTCGCCCCCAGTCAGCGTCAGCTGGTATCGCATACTATGATTCGGACATTCGAAATTGCACCGATTGTGAAATAACAATTGCTCGAAATTAACCGCCGGGTGCACTCGTCTGTAAATTTTGTCGTTTACAGTGTGAGCTTATTGTGCAACAATGGATAGATGGACTTCGGAGCAGAATTTGAAATTTGTCGATTTATACAAGGACCAAACAAACCTGTGGAATTGTTTGGATCCGAGCTATAAAAACCGAGATTTGCGTAAAGCGTCTCTGGAAGTAGCTCTCTACTCTGCCGACAGCTCGCACTTGTGTGACCGGGCGATGCGAGTCGAGCTACTTTCATGCGAGTACACAGGTGCAGTAGCTGTCCACTGTCAGGTCAGCAACTCGTACTGTGTAACCAGCCCATAAGAGTAAAGATGGCAGTGGTAACATGCGTTGACAGTCATCAAATGGGCAGTTTCTGGTCACCCGTCAACATCATTGGCGGTGTTTTGAGATTTTAGGGCGTAAATATCGCCGTCGTCGGGATCCGCTATTTTTTTGGGGACGAGTTGTTGTGTTGGCTGAAGCGACGACAGTGCCTAATGCCCGGTTCACATTATTCCAGTCCAGTAATCCAGTCCAGCAATCCAGTCCAGTGCTGGACTGGATCATATCGTCTACATGATTCCAGTCCAGTAGTCCGGCGAGTGTGTTGTTGATTCGGTAACTATAGTGACAATGATTTCTGGGCGAGCTGGAATCAAAAAGTTGACCGACAATCCAGTCACTGGACTGGATTGCTGGACTGCATTACTAGATTGGATTGCTGTCCAGTGCCGGTTCACATTATTCCAGTAGCAATCCAGCGCTGGACTGGATTACTGGACTGGATTGGTTACTGGAATAATGTGAACCGGGCATAATTGGAACTTGTTTCGGTGACGGGCGCGTGAACATCAAACCATCAAGGTTTCTCATCGCGTCGGCTCACGATTGCCGCATTTACACTTCATCTCGCTGGAACGCGTCCGTTGGAAATTTGTATGAAAAATATCGAGATTGAAGTCATACTCTTTGACCAGTCATTCCCGACGAAGTCGATTGTCCCAGAAAACCGGTCTCGATGTGGAAACACCGCTTCGTTTTCGCCCAGGCAATGAATAACACAGGCCTGGGGCCGGATTCTGCAAGAGTGGATTTTTTCAGTGCGCACCGAAATAAGTGCGCACCGAAGAAATGCGATTCCTCAAGAGTGAGATAAATTTTTCTGGTGCGCACCGTGTTGAATTGCAAAAATGCGATATATAGGTAGCAACAATGCGATGAGTTTTTTTGACAGTTCCGGTGCGCACCGCGCGAATATAAAATATTTTTCACTGGCTATTTGGTAAGTGCAAAATATATTTTTTTTTATAAATTGTGTATTAAATTGATGATTTATGCATACGTAGGTGGAGTATTATTTTTCAAAGCAGAAATGTAGGACGGAGCTTCGCGTTGAATTTAAGGACAAAAATATTCCGTATCCGGCGCCTTCTTTAACAATTAATATTATTACGGGGACTCATACTCACGTTGTAAATGTCGTATTTGTCGTAAAGTTGTAAACTTCTGTGATTTTACTATGGAGATGACAGATGTTTTGTCGACGTTTACGACATTTACGACACTGAGCGTGAATCCCTCTATTATTATTGTTGTTCCGTTTTCATTCGTTTGCTAGTCACCGATCATTTCTGAAAGAAGATTTCGTTTGATGCATAGCATACGAACTACGGAAAACCTGGCGAAAGTGACACGCTCAGTGTCGTAAATGTCGCAAACGTCGTATTCATCGAAAACTTCTGTCATTTCCATAGTAAAAAAACAGAAATTTACAACTTTACGACGAATACGACGTTTACGACATGAGCATGAATCCCCCTTTTGATTATATTGTATTTAATGCTAGGTGTGAAATGGTCGGGAGTTTTAGTTTTATATATTATTTTATATTTTAGTTTTATACGCAAGACTGTATAAATATATTTTAGTTTTCCTGCGCAGAAAGTAGACCATATAATTGGTGAATAGAATGAAAATACCGAAATGGATGGGCGATCAAAGAAACCAAGCGAAGGGCAACGTGAGCCGTTGCTTGCATTCATGGAATCCAATTTAAGTTTTGCAAATGGTAGGTAAAACAAACTAACTCTGTTTCATTAATGTATTGAATTTTAGATTTGAGTCGGCTGACGGTGCCAACTTAAAATTGAAGAAGTGGTTGGAGATAATGGAAAAGCTCAATTCTATAGAAGGAGCTGTGAAGGACGCGAAAGTTTTGGACCGGTTAAAAGTATGTGTTTACTAAAGAAAAGTAGAATTGTCGTTAATATAAAATGTTTAAGTAAGTGAAAAAACGTAACTTTTCCCCAAACTACAAGATTTATTTTTTGTATTATACCTAGTCTAGCCATAAATATTGTTACAAGGTTTGGCAACCCTGCAGAAAGGAACCGTTATATTGCATTTCTTAAAAATTGAGCTAATCGCTATAGTACGCTTGTGCTTGATGCATTTGTCATCATTTGAGTTTAATTTTTAGTGTAGTGAACATGGATTGGGGTGACAAAGAAAATAGAATTGCTGTGATTGCACTTCATAAAGTAGGAATGCAACCAAGTGATATTTTTAAGACTCTGCATACCCTTGGTATAAGCCGAATGTTTGTATATCGGGCTATTGAAAGATTTAATGATACGTCTGGAGTAAGTGACCGTGAAAGAAGTGGCCGTCCGCGAACTACTCGAACACCTCAAGCGGTTAAAGCCGTGCGCGAGAGAATACGCCGTAATCCTCTTCGGAAACAAAAAATTTTATCATCATTCATTTTGAAGGTTTTATTTTGCATATTCAAAGCCTTTCAACACAACGTTAACTGAGCTTACATCCTAACTTGCGTGAGATGAAAATACCCCAAAGAACAATTTCACGTATCATCAAAAGTGACTTGGGATTGGGTGCTTATCGTAGATCTACCGGGCATTTACTAACAGATTCGTTAAAAAAAATAGAGTGGAAAAATCAAAACGATTACTTTGCCGGTACGCAAACCAAGAACACCGTAAAATTTTGTTTACGGACGAAAAAATTTTTACTGTCGAAGAAACATTTAATAAACAAAACGATAGGGTTTATGCTCGCAGTGCCAGAGAAGCTTCTCAAGTTGCCCAAAAGGTTCAAAGAGGTCATCATCCAGCCTCAGTAATGGTTTGGTGGGGTGTTAGCTACAACGGGGTGACAAAGTTGCATTTTTGTGAGAAGGGCGTCAAAACGTCTGCCAAAATTTATCAAGAAAGTGTCCTTCAAAGTGTAGTGAAACCTCTCAACACGTCATTATTCAAAAATCAGCCTTGGAGTTTCCAGCAAGATTCTGCACCAGGTCATAAGGCGAAGTCAACCCAAAAATGGCTTGAAGAAAATGTTCCAGATTTTATTAAAGCTGAAGATTGGCCTTCCTCTAGCCCAGACCTGAATCCGCTGGATTACGAATTATGGTCTGTCTTAGAGCAAATGACGTGCTCTAAAAGACATTCTAATATCGAATCCTTAAAGAAGTCTCTTACACATGCAGTCGCCAACTTTCCGATTGAAGTCGTGCGTGCTTCCATAGATAAGTGGCCAGCTCGATTAAAGGCTTGTGTAAAGGCAAAAGGCAATCACTTCGAATAACTTGCAATTTCCGTTGTTGACAATGCATTTAATAAATAAACAATGATTTCTTAACATATAACACCTCTTTTATTGAACAGTGCTTCAAAAAGTTTGTAACAGTATTTATGGCTAGACTAGGTATATACATACATGTATTGTATTTCGGGAGCAACTTACTCCCTTCCTCAGTATGCAAGCTACTAAACCTAATGGCAAAATTACAAATCAATTTAAGAATGTGAACATTAACGTTGCAGGTAGTCGAGAGCCATAAAAAGTTATCCCTGTGTCCTAAAAAGTGAGGGGCCATAAGTCACCACAACGTTGTTCCCTCAAGCCAAAGAGGAACCGCTGAGACGTATCAGCATCCCCACATCTCATTGTAGTATGGGGAAAAGTATTGTAGTTTGGGGAAAAGTTACGTTTTTTCACTTACTTAAATCACAACTACAAACATCGGACGATACAGATGATATATAAAATGTTTGATTTTCAGACTGCGCATTGAGGCAAGAAAGTGCTTCAAAAGAGCTAACGTAAACATCATCATCAACTAATCCAATGATCGCAGGAAATCCAGTGACTTCGAAAAATTTGGGTTTAATTTCAATGCGTTCGCGTTCATTTGCAAATTCAACATACTCACTTGAAATTGTATTGAGTACATTGGAAATCCCATGAATACATCGATTGACTGGTGTCTGGGACATAGACGTAAAAAAGTCCTGACTACCTGTTCGCTCAAAACTTCCAACAGCGAAGAACCGTAAATCGCAAACCAACCTTAAATGGATGGGAATCGCCGAACGTCTTTTTATTATGTAAATGTGTGGCTTTATTTTCTCCAAAAACTCTACGCAAAGATGTCGAAAGAAGCGGTATAATAAAAGAAATTGTTCCTCCATTGTACTTTCAAAGGGATTTTGAGTATCCCAAGCACGACATACACTTGCGTTCAAAATCCGAATTTTCTCCAGGTGAATCCAAAATTTCCCTGTCAAATCCATATATCGACCGGGGAAATTTTGGATTCGACGCGTGAAAAATTGGATTTGGAACGCAAGTCTGTGTCGGGCTTTAGGTGCCTTCTGATTATTAGCACCTGGAAAAGAATAAAGGGCGACTTATGCTCACATCGTAAACGTCGTCTTTGTTGTAAAGTTGTAAACTTGTGTCATTTTACTATGGAAATGACACAAGTTTACGACGAATACGACATTTACGACACTGAGCATGAATTCCCCTTAAATGTTATTGATCGATTCCATAATTTAATATGAACCATTTGATAACTTTCGCAATTCCTAATACGTTGTCACAATAAATCTGCATTAACGTCACCCATTTTTATGATGTTTTCAGCAATCAGAAAAATTACACACACACTATTGTGTTTGATGTTTGTTTGAAAAATTCATTCAGCACTTAAAAACTCACTAGCTTTTGCTGAATTGCATCAGTGCGCACTGATATTTTCGGTGAATTTTTTTCGTGAGTTTTTTCGGTTGTAGTCCGGATGGCGCAACGGTTAGCACGTTCGCCTTCAACGCCCTGGGCCCCGGTTCGATTCCGGGCATTTACGTGTCGGACTATGAGCCCACTCAGCTGTTAAATGAGTACCCATTATGGGGTAAATAACTCGGTTGAGCGTATTGCTGATCACATACCTCTGCACAAAAACCGTCACGATCTAGAAAATGAGATGATGCTAACTCATCTCGAGGCCGTGGTTCAAATTGGACTGTTGCGCCAGTTATTTATTAATTTATTTATTTTTCGGTGCGCACCGAAAAAACTCATTCTTGCGGAATCGGGACCCTGGCCTGCGAATCGACACTTTTCAACTTTTGTACTGTACTGTAATGGGAGTTTCTATAGTTTTTGATGCGCTGTATTCAAAAATGCCAAGCTTTTCCCTCCATCACGGAACTGTCGATTCACGTACACGAAAGGCAAGTCAACAGTGACCGTGGTGCATAACCTTGTCAGTACAATCGAAAAATGCCTTAGTGATAAGGAAATCGCGTTGTGTGCTTTTCTTGAAATTAAGGGGGCTTTCGATAATAGCGGCTACGAGTGCATTTCCAGAATACTGGAACTCAGGGACATCCCGCCCGCTACCATTGCATGAATAGATGCCATGCCCCAAGGACGAGATAGTCATTCATCTGTAGGCAGTACAACCATTTGCATGAATGCCGTATGCTATGTACCGGAACGTAGGACGTATGATTCATTAAAAGACCAGGACAATGCCGGGATCAAGAGGAACATCAAGAAGTAGAGACCAATTTATGTGGCTATTAGCCCGCAAAAATCGTAAAAACATGTCCCTCACTAACAAAAATGACCGCAGCTGCAAATATCGAGTCGCGGTTGAGTCGCTGTCAAGTCAAATCGAATTCATTTATATTACGAAGTCAAGGTTGAGTCTAGATCGATTCGAAGGCCTAACACATAACAACAGTGATATTCAAAGCGGAAACACCATTATAACCCTTATAACCACAAGCAAAACACAACACTTTTCATTTTTGTTTTGTTACTTATTTTTCCCAAAAAAAAAGTCAAATCACATATCAAATGAGAAGTTGCTCACTGTACCATTACTTTTCGTTTTTCCGCTCGATTGAAAAAAACACCACCTTCACCTTCGAAACCAATGATATCGACACTCTCGCATCAGAGATGCGTTCAACTTATACGTTTGAAGTTTTGAAGATTTCACTTTAAAAATGCTATTCGTTGATATTTTCATATTATCGATTTGTGTCCTCATGATATATCGTCGAAGAAGCGAGCGGTATAAGACGAAAGGAAATCTCGAAAGCTTATGTATAAAAAAACAAACAAACTCTTGATGATTGATATATTTAGAGTCAATTGAACACATTTTTTTTTTTTCTTTTTTTTTTCTATTCTGCGGTTTCTTTCCTCTTCCATCGTATCACTACCATCAAGAGCTACCTAAACTTTTTCCCCCGAAGTGCCTACAGCGGAAATCTTCCTACCATTGCGGAATTTTCCTAAAACGATGACAGCAACAACAAAAAATATTTTCAGGTTTTCACTGTTCCGCACGCAATGTCAGTCAGTCACAATAGCGGAGAGAAAAAAAAATACTAAACAATTATGGCAATTGCGTGCGAAGGACGAAATCTTGCTTTTCCAGGTTTGTGCTTTGCCGCCACTCCACGCGTTTCACTGCGTGTGTAGCGTACGAAACGGAGCCAGGACATTTATAAAAGTGAACACATTGTAAATTATACGGAGCGTATGGAAAAGATATGCCAAATAGACATTTTATTTTTACACTTTATTTCGGGAACATTTTCTGGGAGCGAGGCCCACGGAAAATGAAAAAAAAAATGAAATATGGAAACGCAATTATTTTGTGGAATAAATAATTGATTTTCAATACGTGTATGGTACGGCCTGGATATTTCTTTTTGCCGTTTGGTTAATTGAGATGATGTATATGATAAGGATGGGGAGGAATTACATTTAGCGCGTTCCTTTGGAAATCTTAACCGATATAGGTTTGAGAAATAACACGCTCTACGACAACAATATTAACCCCCTGATGCCTAAGAGTGCCTTAACCCTAGTCGTACCGGCGTGTCGGTAGAAATAGAAATAAATATTTCTACCGACACGGGTACACCTGTACCCAACCTCTGATTACCGCTAGAATGGAAAAGGAGGAGGAGGAGGAGGAAAAGGAGGAAATGATTGACTATTACAATCAAAGGAAAGGAGGCGTTGACATAATGGACCGGATGTTCCGTAATTACACCACTAAACGTAAAACAAATCGCTGGCCACTGGCTGTATTTTTCAATATGATAGACGTAATGGCTCTTGATGCTTCGATCCTCTCGTAATCTCCTTCCTCCAACACTCATATGGCCGCGTTCTTCTTCCAGCATCAGATAAAATTCTTCAGTGCTAGACATCCTAATATTTTGCACTATGAGTCACTGCGTTTCAAATACGTGATATTATAACACTTGACTAATTAAAAAGATGCTACCGAAAAGCTGTTAGAAACTTATGATAAAATAATTTTGAATGAACTGACTGATAACATTACATTGTCTAAGTTCTTAACACACAGCGGAATCGCAACATGCTGTGGCAACAGTATCGAAGCAGCATTGCAACACGTTATTGTGTTCTGAACTGCACTCGCATCTAGTCATCCATCAATTGTCAAATTTTCAGTTCAAAACTGACTACTGGTGAAAAATCGTATGAATATGACAGCGCGAGTGTCATTTCAGGATTGTCATCATTTGCTGGTCCTAGCCAGCGGAGAAATTTTTATGATGGAGAAAATGACATTTTTCACAGCATGTTGCGTCCATCAAAACTCAGTGGAGAGAGTTCATAAAACAAATTGGCAACAGTATGCCAACTGTTGTGTGATACGAACTTAGCCATGTGATTGAAATTATATTAATTTAACTGTCAAACGTCTGATAATTTTTTAAAAATCGTCGTATATGACAGGGAAATTTTGACATCGCATCAGGCAATGCAATTTATTCGATACGATCGAGTTACATAATACGAAATTGCCATCGAATCGCATTCGATGGTCGAATTATCTTTCGATACGAATCGTAAAACATGATAGGGCCCCTGGATAAATCCAGCTACAGACCACCAAACAGTCACCATTATTTTCTTTGGATAAAGGTTTTGTTTCGGCATGTGCCTTGGAGCCTCATCGGCATCAAGCCATTGGGCCGATCAGCAACGATTATCGTAAAGTATCCATACTTTTCATCGCAGGCTACAATTCGGTACAAGAACGGTTCGTTTATGTTGCGGGAGAGAAGAGAACTGGAAATCTCCATTCGACACGCCATGTTTTGCTCGGTAAGAGCATGCGGAACCCACTTGTTGAAATTTTTCGAACCACCGCTGAGTGGTTCGCTCGTTAACCGTATCAGGTCCAAATGCGCTGTTGATATTCCTCGTTGCTTTCATTGCGTTGTGCTCTAGATTAAATTCGTAAAAGCAAAATAGTCGTTTTTCACTCGATTCCACTCACTTGTTCTTTTCTTTTTCACCGATCACCGTGAAGTGCAAAACCGAAATGACCCCATAAGCCAAGGTAGCAGTACTTATACTTCAATATGTCATATCACTAGGACGCCTGGTGGCAGTTTGACAGATAAAAATCGCAGCCAAATTCATGTCATTGCAAAATCCGCCATTTCATCTGCACCAACCAAAGATTAATTTGAACCAATGAAGAAAACAAATTTTAATCCTTTTTTTAAGAGGGGGGGGGGGGGTACCACTCAGTTACCCGAACCACTTGTGGGGCATAGCGAGTCAACAGCTCCATGTGGCCCAGTTGACGTTTCGTTGGCATTAACTGGTTTCGGAGAATGCAGTTGCCATCATGTACCTCCTGCACATCCATGGCCACGAACGTTGTCGTGGACGGGACTCGAACCTGAAACGTCGGCAGTCAAACATGAGACTGAGGCCTCAACACACTGCGCTACCAGTCGCCCCAAGAAGAGGGTAATGTCGTGGATTTATAGCTTTACCAAAATCCACTTGATGTTTTTGTAAAAAAATCATCTATTATGAATATTCTTTCTTCTTTTCTGACATGTGGGAAAATTAATTAAAAATTAAAACTTTGAACAGTTAAGTTATTAACAATATTTTTATGTGGAAATATATTTTTTAACAGTGTAATATACATATGTAAATGTACTTAATATTGAAATAAAAAAATTTAAATTTAAAGAAATAATTATTACCCCTAAAATTAAAAATAAAGTATGTATAAAAATTCTCTATAAATTGACTCTTTACCTATCGAGCTATCACGCCCATACAAATTATATTATACAAATCAGAAAATGTGCATGTCTGCATCTAAAGATTAAGGCCAAAAGGCAACTAACGATCATGGGCGATCAAATGCCATAGGCCAGAGGGGAAGTACAAAAACACTATACTGATCAGTGACGTGCACTCGTAGTAAGCAATTCCAAACTGCTTGACTTACCGAAATAAGCAATTCAATAATAAACTTTGCTTACACCAATACACATATCATCATTTCAGTCAATGTTTTTCTTTAAGCTGAAGAATACATATTATCATTCAAATATTCCTTTACACATTCAAATTCTGATCCGCGCCTTCTTTTGGTTAAAAAACATTCGTTCAATTACTTTAGATAATATTCAAACCTCCCACATTTTGCACACCATAGACACCAAACTTAGAATAGGAAAATGTGCCTAGATCTTTAGATGCATGTACCATGTGTGCATCCAAATACTAGAGACATGTTGATTCCAGAAAATGGGAATCTTGGATTTCGGTAGTACATTGGGCAACGATTTTTTTTTGTATTGTTCGCAAATTTATATGAGACAAGTCAAGCACTGGCGCGACTGCTTTTGTGTGTGGGATAAAGCCCAATGATGCTTGTTAATGAAATGTTGCCAATGCAGGGAATGTTTATGGGAATTAGATTTTTCCAGTAGAGCTTTTGTTTTTGTTATGTAATGGATTTTCCGTTGCAATTTAAAAGAGGAAATCAGTGCAATCGGGTGATTTTGATTAAATTGTGATTTGAAGTTTTTTGACCGTTTGTAGTGATTTAATTGATTTGATTTGTGATAAAAGTGGTAAGTTTTCTTTTCGCATTATGTCGGAGTATTGCTGCGCGACGGATTTCGTACTAAAAGCGGGATTTTCAACTCTTTCCTTTGCCAAGAAAAGAGAAATTATAGAATCGGATAGACCGAAGCCAGATCTTAGTTTAGAGTTTAAATTAAAAAATATTACGCGAAAATTCCATATCGAAACGTATGAAAAGTACATTTGGTTAACGGGAAGCTGTAAATTAAATAAGTTATTTATTTTGCTGGCCGTGTCTTTTGTTCACGAATGAAAAATCTGTTTGGAATAAAGCTGGATTTAGTGATTTGAATAATTTTACGGGCTCAGCAGCAAAGCATTCAAGTTCCAAAAAACATCTTCAGTCGTTAATTAAATTAGATAATTTTGGTTCTCAGCGTATAGAGTTTATGCTTAGTAACCAGGTGGCAATATCTGTTAGTTTGCATAATGAACAAGTTGAGCGTAATCGTAATATTTTGAAACGTTTAATCGATACTGTAATTTTTTTGGCAAAACGAAAACAGGAGCTTCCTTTTCGCGGAAATAATGAAGACTCTTCTTCAAATAATCGTGGTAATTTTATCGAAACCGTAAATTTCTTGAGTTTGTACGATCCGATAATTGAGTCCCACATAGATTCTATAAAAGCAAATGCAGCGTTTTCGGGTTTGTCTAATAGAATCCAAAACGATCTTGTTTCCGCTATAGCTAATGTGGTTCGAAATAAAATCAATTTGGAAATAAAGGAGGCTCCATTTGTAGCTGTAATGGTCGACGAAACGCCAGATGTTAGCGGTCGGGAACAATTAACGATGATTTTTAGATATACAATATCAAATGAGATTGAAGAAAGATTTATCGGATTTTTGGATGTAAGCGCTAATCGTACAGCTACAGCAATAAGCTCTCACATTTTAAAACAATTGCAAAATTTTAATATCGATAAGAAATTAATTGCACAATATTACGATGGCGCAGCAGTAATGAGTTCTCAAATTCGTGGAGTCCAGACTTTAATTCGGGAAAAACATAAATCGGCAATTTTCGTTCCATGTTACGCTCATTCACTAAATCTAGTATTGTCTAAAGCAGTTGAGTTTATTCCGGAAATTAAATTATTTTTCGCGCACATCAATAAAATCGCATCATTTTTTAATACATCCACTAAAAGGTCGGACCTTTTTGCAAATATAGTAAATCGTCGTTTACCATCGGTTTCCAAAACGCGTTGGCATTATCATTCGCGTATTATTAACGTTATATTTGAACATAAGCTTGAAATTTGTACAGTTTTTGAGACAATTTCGAATGATTCTCAACACTGGGATGGCGATTCCTTGACTTTTTCCGATGTATACTTACAAAAATTCGCAGAGTCAGATTTTCAATTATATCTGTTAATTTTTTCTGAAATTTTTTCGAAAACTGATATATTATTTAATATTATTCAGAGCAAAGTGGTAAACATTTCATATGCAAGCCAAAAAATTATTGAATTTGAAAATTGGCTTGAAAATGACTTTTCTAAAAAGTTTGATAATTTCTATTCGACAGTTACAGCAGAATATCAGCCACCACGTAAGAAATGTAGAAATGCGATAGATCCTTTACAAAATTTACGGCGGATATTTCGGGAGATTATAGATGTTATTCTCGGGCAAATTCGAGATCGATTCCATTTGTTTAAAGATCTTTCATTTTTAGAGTTGCTTGAACCGAATTATTTTTCTAAATTCAAGTCAAATTTTCCCGATAAAAATTTTGACTCACTTATTGAATAGCACGGTCAATTTTTCGACAGAATAAAGTTGAAAAATGAGCTAAAAGTTATTTATTCTTCAGATGAGTTTAAAAACGCGAATCCTAGTAAAATTCTCGATTATTTTCAAAAACGGCCTTATGTCGCAAACGGTTTTAAGCAAGTTCATATTTTAGCAAAATTATTAACGTCAATTCCAGTCACAGTGGCAACTGCGGAAAGGTCATTTTCAACACTAAAGCGCGTTCACACATTTTTGAGAAATCGCCAATCCCAAGAACGACTTTCGGATCTTGCTTTAATTGCGGTTGAAAAGGATCTTCTTATACAAATGCGAAGAGAAAACGATTTTTTTGATAATGTGATTACCGGGCGACCGGTAGCGCAGTGTGTTGAGGCATCAGTCGCATGACTAACTACCGGCGTTTCGGGTTCGAGTCCCGTCCACAACGACAATCGTGGCCATGGATGTGCAGGAGGTGCATGCTGGCAACTGCATTCTTCGAAACCAGTTTATGCCAACGAAACGTCAACTGGGCCACATGGAACAGTTGACACGCTATGCTCCCCACAAGGGGTTAGGGCAATTGAGTAGTAAATACCCCTGAATTTTTCTTAGTCTTAATTAATAAATATTATTATTTATCATTTTTTTTATTAGTAATATTTTATTTATTTTTTTTTTTTTGTATTCCGAATATATGTGCCAATATTTTATTTATATCTTTCCTGATTTCTTCTTTAAGGCTTAAAGCCGCTTGGTATAAATGTTTTTGTGACTGTCCATATTCTATTATACAGTCCATTTTTGTTTATGCTAAATTGGCTTTAGGGCGCCCAACTGCTTGACTATGAAAAATTTCCACTGCACGTCACTGATACTGATGCGAAGAGTTTTTTCCAGATTTTTTGTTTCACCTAGTAAACAGCATCAAGATCCAGCATCCATAAAATATTCTGGCTAAGGATGAGATAGTGAGGGGTAATCAAAAGTATCTCGAGAAAATTCTAAACGTGTGCATGCAATTTATATCTTATTTTCCGAAAACAATATCTCAAACAAATGAGCAAGAATCCAGCAATTCAATATCATTATTAAATGAAACCGGAATATAGAGGGCTACGCCCGCAATCCGAGGGTTTTGTAGCAAGTACTTATTTTGGTATGTAAGTATCGGCTCCTTGCTCTTCTTGGTACCACTTAGATGGATAAAAAAAAACGATTATAAAAATGTCTAACCCACCATTGTAGTATCTTATTTATTTATTCAATAAAACGGACCAAGTAGTCCTTTATAATTAAAAATACATGTAATTCATATGTTTATGGAAATTATTTATAGAGTAAAAATATGTAAAAATAGTCAATCAAAGTATAATTTATAGTAATTCAAGCAACCCTATTGCGACTAATAAAATCAACTACTAATTCAAAATAGCTTTCTTTATCATGTAGCTATGATCATTGAAAAAGTCAACCTGAGTAGATATTCGATTTCCGATTGTTTTAATTCTTTCAACAGGCGAAAATTTATGGTAGTTTGATCTGCAGATCTGTGTATGAAATATATTGTTCGATCTTGTATTAATAGAAGGAACTCTAAAAGATATTTCTTGGAGAATATCAGGTGCATCAATGTTGTGATTTAATAGCTTAAAAAGAAATATAGCATCATAAACTTGTCTTCTAGCTTCTAATGAATGCGTATTTAAAATAAATAATATGTTTGCGTAGTTTATGTTATCTCTAGACACATGAGTTTTGTATGCTATATATCTCAAAAATTTGTACCGTATTTTTTCAAGTACAATAGATCAGAGTGTGTAGTATAATAAGGATTCCACAATACGGAGATATATTTCAATTTACTTCTTACCAAAGAGAAGTAAAGTGGTTTAAGTGCATGTATATTGGAAAATTGTTTTGTGTTTCTAATAATGAAGTTTCTAAGCATTTGCCTGGCCTGTTCGCAAATATTGGTAATATGAGGTAAGAAATCTAAAGTAGAATGAAATGTTATGCCTAGGTCTTTAACTAATTTAACCTCTTTTATAGGTATTAAATTAATGGTGTATTCATTCTGAAATAATGTTCTGGTTTTATTAAAAATCATAAGGTGGCATTTAGATGGATTAAGATTCAGACTATTATTAAAACAATAAGAATTTAATTTATCCAAATTCGATTGCAGAACTTTGGTATCATGAGAAGATGAAATGGCTTTGAAAATTTTGCAATCGTCAGCAAACAAAAGAAATTCAACTTCATCAAATATAGTGCTAATATCATTTATAAATATTAAAAATAAAAGCGGTCCTGGGTGAGATCCCTGAGGTACACCCGATGAAGGGTAAAATTGATCAGACAGTTGATCTTTGAATTTAACAATAAGTTTTCTATCTCTTATATAGTCATTTAACCAATTTAGCAATGGACCATGTATCCCGATATTATTCAGTTTTTTTAACTTTGACCTTTTAGGTCAAAGTTTATTCTGTCAAAAGCTTTTGTGAAATCCGTATATACCGCATGTACTTGTTGGAATCGTGTAAATGAGTTGCATATATTTATAATTATGGTAGGAGATGAGATTTGTTGTGACTTACCAAAGCAGAACCCGTGCTGATTTGGAATGATAATAGGACGAATAATAGGTGTGATTAAATCAGTAACTAGACTTTCGAAAATTTTTGGGATCAATGACAGAATGCAAATTGGTCTGTAATTACGTATATCTGTTTTGTCGCCACTTTTAAATACTGGTATAACATAACTAGACTTCCAGATATTTGGGAAGTTTCCAGTTAGTAAAGATCGGTTGAAAATCAAAAGAAGAGGAATTGCCAAACATTCTGCACATTTCTTTAAAAGCAAAGCTGGTATTCCATCAGGCACTGGGCTTTTTGTATCGTCTAACGTGATTAATTTGTTAACAAGAGTTTCATAATTAACTTGAATATTAGATAAATTTAGAAAGTGATCCTCAGTAGGAGGGTTATATGTGTTTTTATCAGTATTGTATACTTCCGAGAAATAAGACGCAAACATATTAGATATTTCTTTGTTCTCTACACTCCATACACGATCAAGATGCATATTATCGGGTAAATCTCTATGAGCTTTAAACGAACTAATATGTAGTCCGGATGGCGCAACGGTTAGCACGTTCGCCTTCAACGCACTGGGCCCCGGTTCGATTCCGGGGATTTACGTGTCGGACTATGAGCCCACTCAGCTGTTAAATGAGTACCCATTATGGGGTAAATAACTCGGTTGAGCGTGTTGCTGATCACATCCCTCTGCACAAAAACCGTCACGATCTAGAAAATGAGATGATGCTAACTCATCTCGAGGCCGTGGTTCAAATTGGACTGTTGCGCCAGTTATTTATTTATTTATTTATTTATTTAATATGTCTCCAGAAGAATTTAATGTTGTTAGGTATTCTAGCCTCAATTTTAAAGATATATAAAATAGTTTATAATCATGCTTTGTGAGTTTTTTACAATCTATTCTAAGTTGTGAAAAAAGTTTATAATCCATCAAACTACCAGATTTCTTATAAATTGCATGGGCTTGTTTTTTTAAAACGAATTAATCTCTTAAGTTCTATTGAGAACCAATCGGGAAACTTATCTATTTGTCGACGAGCAAGAGGAACATGTGTTGAAATAATGTTATTTAATATATTATAGAATTCATTAACCATATCGTCGATAGGTAAGTTTTCTAGATCATTCCAATCTATCAGCGACAAAGCTTCATTAATTCTGTTATAGTCAGCATTTTTATAGTTTAAAAAATTAATATTAGATGGTTTATTATCGAAGTGATTAGATGATTTCATTACCACGTATAAATCTAAAGCTGGATGAAAGTTATCAATGGGAACAAATGGAAAATTATTTTTTGTGACTTTTAAATCATTTAAGTTGGAAAAAACTAAATCCAATAAATTGTTGTTATGGTTCTGAATATTGTTAAATTGGCAAAAGTTTAAAAATGAAAAAGATTCTACGATATATTTACTTTTAGTATTTAGGTTGTTAAGTGCCCATGATTCTAAGTTCCAGTCCATACTAGGAAGATTGAAGTCACCGGTAACAATGAAATTTGCGCTGGGGTAGATTTTTGAGCAATTGAGTATCTCGTTTGCATGTTTTTCGTAAATATCAGGTGATCCATCAGGTGGTAGATAAACTGTGGTGATGATTGTTTTGATGTTGTTGTATTGTATGATAACCATAAGTTGTTCGATATCGTTGTGTGAACATTTTATTTCAGCGGCTTCGATTGAAGTTTTTACAGCAATGAGAACTCCTCCACCTTTATGTTGGTTTGATGTGTACGCATCTCGATCATGACGAAATAGTTTATAATTTATAAAGCCAAGTTCTGAAGAGAGAATTTCTGGTTTCAGCCAAGTTTCAGTGAAGATTACAATATCGTGGTTAGATGTTGCTAAAGATATTCGGAGTTCGTCAAGTTTTGAACAAATGCCGCGAGTATTTTGGTAGTAGATAGATAATGGGAGGTTCAGTTTTTTGATTTTCGACTTCGGATAATACGAGGAACATTGTTTAAATACTTTATTGTGGCGTCCGGTTCATTTAACTTTATTTCATTCAATTGTGCACGAAGTGACTTCATGTATTCACGTTGACGAAATGTTGAGTCCAAAGAAATACTTATATTTTTATCCCTTAAGTAATTTTTTATGTTCGTATCATTTTTCTTGCGAACAATTTGTAGTGGTAGACGGGAATCCATAGTTATGATTTTTATAGGCCTACATTTACCGGTAGTAGGTCTGCCAAGTCGCATGATCTTGACGGCTGACGCAGATATATTGTCCGGGTATAATGTACGGTTTAATACTTCAAGTACCATTGTTTGATCATCCTCTATGTTTGACTCCTCAACTCCATACAAAATTAAATTTCCTACGATCTTCCAGCTCTTCAACAATATCCTCCATAGTAAAAGAATCCGGTAGCGCATGTTTCTTTAAGCTCGTCTTTAGATCGTTAATTTCCAGCTTCAACGTGTCAACTTGAGCAGAAAGCCTATTTAACTGATCTTCTCTTACCGTACAAAAGGTGTAAAAGAACACATTCCGTTTCGAAGAAGAAGAAGATTTGAGTGCCAATGTTTGTGTCCTAGTTAGGCCAGCGCATACAGCATGCTGTGACCTTCTACATAGTTCGCAGTTGAAGAAGTCGTCTCCAGGTCGACAGTCTTTTTTGCAGATAGTGCATTCATTTAAATTGACGACCGACATTGTTTATTTTAATTTTATTAGTTTTAGTGATATTATAATCTAGCTGGTCAGTTTTTAAAGTGCACACTGTAACGATTAGATTATGCACTAGATTGGTTCTATAATGTTCCCACGGAAAACGATTGAAGTATTGAATAACACTTTTATTATCAAATACTCCAACCAGGCATGAGCTTTCCGAAATTAGTTACTACGGAATTCTTTCACACACACACACGCACAAGGAGTGTAACTAGTATTTGTTCTATTTGACAATTAGAGCGGAGCGGACCGGTTGAAGATAAAGAAAAAGGGATTTAATGAGACAGCGACGTCTGCGGAGTAGCACGCAAGTACGATGACACCGAGTTGGGATCACTATACACCGGTCAAGCACTCACTAATACCGAAAAAGTCACTAGTAACAAGCTATTTTCGAAATATTTGGGGAGCGTATATACAAAGCGACTGTACTGATTGACGTTTATGTCGTTCTTATCGTAACCACCCCCCTCCCTCTCCCCCGCCCGTTACAGTTGGCCAATTACGACACATCGCCCCCTACCAATCTTTACTGTTTCATAAATGTGAATTAACCATAATACTCGTATGTAACAGTAACTGCAATTGGCACTACGGAAAACCTTTGAAGCCGGTAGGTGTATTTTTTGTGTGAATAGTGTAAAAATGCCTGATTTTAAGTGAATGTACTATTATTAAATATTACATGGTTGTAATGAAACGTAGAGACATTACTGCCTATGGTGTTGGTTATCATTGGCCATCAATATTTTTGTCCTCGGGTGTGCTTAAGGAGTGCAGGGGTGTGCTAACTGCAAAAACAGAAATGTACTATTATTAACCTTTTTTGATGAGATTTTGAAATTCTATTATTTTTAGTTTTCTATGTTAGTAAAATGCCGTTTTTTGTAAATTTTCATATCTCTAGGTATAACGGTTTCGAAATGCAAGGGGGGGGGATGGGACAAACTCGGATCACATATTTTCCCCTCTCCCTCTTTTCCCCTTTCTTAAAATTTGAAGAAAATTTCAGAAATGAAATGTACTCAACGGTACCTTTCTTACGATACCCCACTTGCCTATACCAAATAAAAAAAAAATTTCGACCTTCATTTCCCCTCTATGGGGACCCCCCCTCAAAGTTGACCTATTACGACGCATCGCTTTCTCCAGAGAATTATAATACTTCTACATATTTTCACCAAATTTCATACAAGTAGCTTCAGCGGTTCGTGAGATATTTCATGGACAGACAGACAGACAGACAGACGGACGCATGACCGATTTCATAAGGGTTTTGTTTTACTACAAAACCCTAAAAAAAAAATCTGCTACCACAGAACCAACGAAGTAAACCAACTTACCCATACTCACTCAAAATGAACCCCTTCAAATATCCAATATAGACAATATTAAAAATGAACTCAAGAGGAAAAGTTTGATGTACGAGCCTCTAATAAAATATTCCTGGCTATTACCATCCAACCAAAAAGGAAAAAAACAAAGGACGAACCAATGACGAGCGGACCACAAGAAATATGAAAAATGTCTATCGATGAAATGCCCATAATCACATATCAGATATTCCCGTCAAGAATCTGAAGTTTGCCCAAAACCACCCAAAAATACGTAAAGAGATTGTGTCAGTAACATAGCGTAGCAACGAATAGCCCAAGCAGGACATCTCGTTACTGAAAGAGTCAACAACCACACAAACTTCAAGGAAATTGGATTCCAAAAGTTTTATCACTTTCCCAAAGTGTATTGAAAGCAAGATAAAGATATGTATGTGTACGAGGATATGTGTAGATTGATAGATGAAAAGATAGATAGATAAGGGGGTAGTAGCCTTTGTAAGTGTCCATCAATGCTGAGAAACTTAACCCTCTAGAGAGGTCGGGGTCAAATTTCAATACTATTCCGTCCACTGCCTACAGTCGGAATTTGTCAGCACCGATACGAAGAGTGGAATATAGTTTTGTAGGTACTTTCCAATATATACCCACGGATTCGTGAGCTATCCACCGTATCGCTCAATAATCTAACGTGTTGTACGTACCTGTCCTGTAATAATCTATGGAAGTTTTTTTCTTTGTTTTTCAGGTTCGAGTTTTGTCATCAAATTATGTCGCTTCGTAGGAAGTGAAAATACACGGTTGTAAGCAGAGGTTGTAATAGCATTTTATAACCTCATACCATTCTGTTTACCACATAAATCATTTACGATATTTGATTGGAAATCTTGTATGCGTTCCAAGTATGCCATACAATTTACGCGATGGATTGAGTGCGGAAGGCTAACTTTTCCCGTTGAGAATGTTATGATTTACCATAAATCGAAAGCTGTCCAAGTTAGTTATAGATTTACGAGAAAGGATTTATTGGAACGGAATTTTGATAGGCGTTTTCTTAATAAATTATTATGGGCTAATAGGAAAATTGATTAATCGATTAATCGCTTTAATTGCTTGTAAGTTGAATATTTGGCAATTATTAATTAGGAAATTTCTGGCTAGTAATTAGAACTGATAACCTTAGTGCCTAAAGATTAATCAGATAGCCAGCCCAAGATACCCAAGGGAAAAAACCTTTGGCTGGAAAATCGTGAGTGCAAGTTAAAAGACTTTTCCAAACACAGTAAAATTAAATTATTCACTAGAAATGAAATACTCAGATATTGGGTTTGGCTATATGTACCATGCAATACAAAGCATATAGCCTAGTAAAAAAATTATAATCTACCGATTTCCAAAGTAATTTTTTTTATTTCTAAGTGGTATTTGGGGAAAATTATACTAAAAGTCCCTAAAATCTTAGAAAAACCATAGAGAAAGAACTTCTTTGTTTACTTTAGTGTTTTTTTTTTAATGCCAGTTTTAAAACGCGAAAAGGAAATTACTCGGATTGAATATGTTGGTTATATAATTAATACTAATTTAAGTCGAACTAATTATTAATTAAAAAAAGGAAAAACTAAATTTGTGATAAATGGACATTAGTATAATATAATACGAGTATAAGAATATTTAATAATATAATATAAATTAAATATTAGAATCACCTTCATACGTTTAGGTTGTTCTGAGAAAAAGCTCTTCAAACTTGAGAAATTTCTTCCGAAAAGTGAAAAATATATATAAATAAATATAAATATATATAAATACATAATATATATAAATATCATTTCGATGATATACAGTGAAAACGATTTCTCAGCGACGTAGTGTGACGATCGTGTTTTCTAACAGTGATACATAACATTGGAATAGAGTGGAACCTCCATAAGTTGACCACTCAAGGACGGACAGGTTTCAGTCAACCTAGGGAGGTGGACAAACTAAAGAAGTTTGTTGGAACCCCACCCATTGGTTTTTTGTCCTTCGTATTCTCATTAATATCGAGACTTTAATCTTACTAATAAATTTCATTCACAAAAGCATTCTATGTTCAGTTGCAAAATCGTTAATAACCTGACAAATCAAAGTTTTTATACCCTAGACTTTATAAGTGTAGGGTATACTGTTTTTGTCACGACGAAAATATGTAACACTTCAAAGGAGGCTCCGGAGGTAAAGCAATGCATTTATATAAATGATCTGGGTCACCTCCTGATTCGATATAGCCATGTCTGACTGTCTGTCTGTCTGTTCGTCTGTCTGTCTGTCTGTCCTTGGTCGGTATTGAAAGTGGGCGTGATCCATCTAAGGAAGCGAATGCCTACGCTACATATTCAAAATAATTAAATGTATCTATAACTCCCGATTAAATAAATATGAAAAACTGTAACTTTGGCAGATGACTCGGAAGGATCATTTTAAACTTTACCGTAAAAATGAGATTGATCAGTTTAAAAATAACGGGTACTCTCCTTACAAAGAGCCCCGCATTACCCTACTTTTCAGAGTTTTTGCTTGTAACTCTTGAGCCAATTGAAGTAGGGAGCTGATTTTTAATGTGCAAAAGCTTAAAGATCCATCTATAAGACGTACTTATTCCAACGCCTTGCACGGAAGAGCTAATGCACAACCACCTTATGAGACTCCTACAATTGCTGATAGATGGAACGTCGCTAAGGACCATTTATTTCGAACGATGAAACTACTGCGGGCAGATTGGAGCGCGGTAGAAGGCAGTCAAAGATCAACTTAGAGCTGAGTACCGTTCTCTTCAGAAAGACGTGCCAAGAAGCGTAAGACGGGACAAACGCAATAACATCAATGCATTAGCGGAGAAGGCAGAGGAAGCGGCTTACCGTTGTGACAGTGGAACCCTTTACAAACTCATCAAACCATTAACAGGCAAATCTTTTGCAACTGAACATCCCGTGAGAGATAAAGACGGGTCCCTACTGGTCACTGATGAAGACCAACTGCGACGGTGGAGACAGCACTTCATTGAGGTCCTCAACAACTCCTATGGACATTTGAAATCATCTTCACTAGAAGTAAATAATATTTCGCAAATAGCCAGAGTTGATACCAGCCCACCATCTAAACAGGAATTAACTGTGGCTATTAAATCGATGGATGCGGGTAAAATCGCGGGGATAAATGAAATTCCGATGGAACTCTTTAAATCGGATATTAACGTACTGCGAATATTCTTCTCCCCGTTATCCAAGAGTGTTGGGAAACCGAAACTCTCCCTAAAGAATGGAAGAAGGGCGTCATTACTAAGATCCCGAAGAAAGGTAACCTGAAGGATTGTTATAACTGGTGTGGAATCTGCCTCCTCTCTGCAGTCTCCAAACTGATGGCAAAAATAGTCTCAAACCGGATCAAGCATACAGTTGACCGCACAATGAACGATGAACAGGCCGGTTTTCGCGAGGGCTTTCCATGTAGCAACCACATCTACACCCTCCGAACTATTATTGAACAATCCGCAGAGTGGAGATCCCCATTACATCTCATGTTCATCGATTTCGAGAAGGTGTTTGACAGCGTGTACCGGGAATACATCTGGAGGGCTTTACATAGGAGAGGTATACCAGATAAAATCATATCCATAATCAAGGAGTCTTATAGCGGAGCCCAATGTCACGTCTTACACAAAAATAAGCTTTCAAATGGTTCGGATCATATAGTTCAAATGACGGATGCCCTGCACCGCGAAAGTGGCAATGTGGGGCTCCAAATCAATGCTGCCAAAACTAAGTACTTGAGCTTGGATCCAGGAAGACAGAGCGAAATTTGTGTTTCGCGCAGACGGTGAAAAAGTGGAACAATTTTTGCTACTTCTGAAGCGTAGTTACAGCAGATGGTTCAGCGTTTTTTCAGTTTGACTCCTTTCTGGCAAAACAACAACATCTCCAGAAGTACCAAACTCAGGATCTTGGAAATCAATATAAAATCTGTGCTTCTTTATGGCGGGTCAACTTGGAAGGTGTCCAGGGCGATAACAACTAGATTGCAAACTTATTTAACCTTACCTTAACCTACACATACGCTGTCCGGAGGTCATTTCTAGCTACGACCTCCTGTTCATTACTGGCCAGGACAGGATAGACACTTCCATTAAAAGGCGAAAGTGGCCATGGATAGGTCGCACACTTCGAAAAGGGACGGAAAACATTGCTAAACAAGCCCACGATTGGAACCCACAGGGAACCAATGCAAGTCGCCGCTTTGGACGGCCTGGCGACGAACAGGACGGGTCGAAATTCGGCGTGGTTAATGCCATATGCTCCACAAGAGGTTGACAGGATCCAGAGAGAAACTTCAGATGAGAAGCAGCTGTAGTTCTAGTAAGATGAGCAAAATCAGGCCAAACGAACGCCTACCTAACGAACAAATGACAAAAACTGAAATATTATTGAGCTGTGATAACTTTCGGCAGGATAAAGCTAGCGAGTTGAAAACTTGGTCAAATGTTGATAGTAGGATCTGATTAGTTACTGAAATGGGAAAGATCCGACCCAAGAAACACCTACCTCCCCTACAAATGAATCTTCAAAAAAGCGTGAATTTTTGATAGGATGAAGCCAGCGACTTGAAATTTTGGTCAAATGTTTATAGTAGGAGCAAGTTGGGTTTTAATGAAAATGCGCAAGATTCGACAAAAGAAACAAATATTTTTAGTGTGGGAAAGTTGATTTTGAGAATGGTCAAGATCCTTCTTAATGAGCGCCAACCTCCCCTATTAAATGGCAAAATAGGAAACTCACTTTTAATGCATATGGTCGTTACCAATAGGTCCTTAAAGTGTCGCCACTAGGTCTGTAGAAGTCTAGGGTATATACGCTTCGGTCTGTTTTTTTTTTAATTTTGTGTAGGTTGTTCAAATACTGCTTCCATAACCATATTTTGAGAAATCAGTTAATTGAGTAAAAACTTTTGATCCAGCACCGTCTGAAAGTCGATATTGACTACTAAACCGAACGGTTTGGAACCACATCGAACGACGTGCAGGAAAACTCTTCTAATTCCCCTTGACCTCATGCAAGTTACTCAGTTCTGAATCGTTCGGTACGATGGTATTTGCCTTAACTCCTCTTGAGGCATGGGTGTGTCAACATTTCTTGCATTTCTATGTATATCTTGTCGACGTTTCGATAGCATGAGTATTTATCGGACGTGCTTGTCTGCATGCACACGCTCGGAGTGCAAGAGATCTATTTTATTAGTACCCAAAGACAGTTTTCTATTCGCGCAGTGGATCGAACCTCCATTATCTAGACTGTAACCGGTAACCGAGCGAACACGGCCGCCGAATGCGTCAGTTCGATGGTCGAGCTTAAAAAAAATTAATCACGATAATAGGGAGGTGGTCAACATGCAGAGCCTAATTTCTATGAAAACCACGTCAAATGTCAAAGGGCGGTTCTACTTGGACAAGTGGTAAAAATGCAGAGGTGGTTAACTTTGGAGGTTCTTCCCTAGTTTTTTTTTACTTTCGAGTGTCAACACAATAAACAGCAAAACGAAGAGAATCCGGGAGAATTGTTTTCCCGATATTCTACTAAGAAGCAAAGTCAAATTATTAAAGCAAGGCGATCTGTAATCAAGTCGCTTCCAACTCCTCGACAATTCGCCCGAAAGCGGTGAATCTTCTGAATCTAAAAAAGGTAAAATGCCCTTCAATAATTCCGCCCTCCCTACAGTGATCCAATGTAAATGGCATGATGTCTGAGCTACGTGTCAGTGATTTCTCTGTTCAATCCATATCCACGGAACTAAAATCCCTTATTGGAAAAATCGAAGACTACGAGAAAATATCTAAGCCAGGGTTGTCGAACCCGTAAGCGGCGGCGGCTCAGAGAGGGTTTCAACGCGTCAATTCGCGGCCTGTGGCCCCATTCGGCCCGGACAGATTTTTTTTTAACACAGTGCTACATGGATATGTCTTATGGCTACCGAATGCGTGGAACATGTTTTGTCGAAGATATCGACGTAGGTTTTGTCAAGATTCCAGTATCGTTAATTATACTGGATGAAATCATTCGACAGAACATGTTCCACGCATTTGGTAGCTAATTTGGAAGTGCATGCTGGCAACTGCAATCTCCAAAACTAGCTTATGCCAACGAAACGTCAACTGGGCAACACGGAACAGTTGCCGCGCTATGCCCCACAAGGGGTTAGGGCAGTTGAGTAATAGCCAGAAGCATATGCTTGGGCCGAGGTTGTAATGAATGACTTTTCTGATGGTCTATTCGCATTGTTGATTGTCAAATATTTTTCTAAAATATTTGCCACCTAACAATTCGAATTCTCCATCAGGAATTTTTCAAGAACGACAACTCTGTCATTCTATCACACTGTGGGTCGTTGACACTTGCAAACGCTATATTCTGATGGACTCTTATGTGTCCTGTAAGAATATGCTGTTTGATCTGGTGTCATCGACCTCGCATTGGGATAGAAGAGACAAGCGGGTAGCGATATTCCAGGTCGAGTTTCATGCAAACGGAGAATTCCGTTGCATGAAACTCGATTGACGAGATTTTTCAGCCGATGCCTGTGCTGGATCGAGGGTCGCGACCTGCTGGGAGAGCGATCGCTCGAGAGTCCTCTATCACCCGTCATAGCCGTCACATCGGCACACCACCGCCGAGACGTGCTATAATTTTGTTGGGGGAGTTCACTTTGAACCGCCGCACGGACAACATCGGCGTGACTATAGAGAGGTGGACTTTCATCCGCCGTCCGAACAGCATCGGTGCGATTGCCGCGACGGAATTGCGAATTTTCTCGATTCTATCTGTCATCCCGGGCATCCAAGTTGAGGTGCATATCGATTTTTGAACCGGGCATTGTTGCGACATCGCAAGAATTGAGATTTTTGTTCGCTTTTGGCCGACGCGTCGTTTTTTTTTATTCGCACGGCTGAAAAATGATTAAACTTGTTTAAATTGGATCGCGGCGTTGTCTTCCGTCGAGTGAGCGTGGAGTGTTAAGTCTCCGTGGCTGTTTGGGTCAGTTATCCAATATTGCTATCGCGTTCGCAGTATTCTGAAAGTGAGCAGAAGGAAGAATTGAAAAAAAGGCGCAATTTACAAAAAAAAGAACGGCGTGGAGCAGCAGGAGTAGTCAGATTTGACAGCGACGGTCCAGTACGAGGACACCGGATTACCGCCCGATCCATCACTTCGGAGCTTGTTCAAAGCTAAGCCCTTGTGTAGGTGCAAGAGTGAACGTGAACGCCATATAGTGCCGTGGTCAAACAGCAACAACAACCATGCCGGTCCATAGCAATATGCTCAATACTATGCTACAGTTTTGAAGCTAATAGCGACAAGTGCCATCCGACGGGGTTGCCACCCTTGGAACATCCTTTTTTTTTGTTTTGTTTATTTAGTCAATTTTTAGTTAGTTTCATTTTTTTTATTTGATTAATTCACTCTAAGTAGTAGTAGTAGTTATTTACTGGTGGTAATAGAAAAAAAAAACCTTAAGTTACAGTGCTCCCATCTGCAAGTGGCCACTTCGGATATCGGGTGAGTAATTACATATGTTTGTTTCTTTATTTTTTTTATAAATTTTTATTCGAATTGTATATTTTTGTTTCACACCTCGCGAATAATTTATGCCACAATTGGTTTCTTTTTTGACATATTTTTTTTTGTTTGTATTCTTGAATTAATTTTGAGGTTAGAATAAAAAATGGCCTTATAACGTTTTCTTTAAAAATCTGGGCTTTTCCTTTAAAGGAATCACCTCTTCCCCGTTTCAGGTCGTCGCTGGTTCAATGAGGTGAAAGCCTCGTTATTGCTTTGCTTTGGGAGGTACCATAAATTGGGCCAAGGTACCTCATTGGTAGGGTGGGTTTTGAGGCCAGGGTCCGCTCCATCAGGACCCGGAGCAGTGTCGAGGTACATGAGCCGGTCGACGGCCATTGCCTTTACTTAGTATCTTTCTTTTCTTTTTATATTTTTTTTTTAGGTCGTGGGACCTTTGGTACCAGTGTGTGTGCTGTTGTCCTTAGGCACGAGATTTTTTTAGGATGGTAATGGTACGGGGCAGCGAGAGGGCAAAAACCCCGCCCACATCTCCCGTCACTGAGCTACAGCAAGCTCGTGCCGCCGCCTATCCCGCTGAGGAGTCTTCGCCAGATGGCGTTGCCGGACCTTCACGGTCAGTTCGGCAAACCTTCACTCCGTCCCCATGGACACTTAGGTGTCCGCAACACCTGTCCATTACATTCATGGCGCCCAACGTGGGGCCCACTTCCGGTCAAATCAAGGACTAAAAAGGACCTTAACATAAGAGCTTTTTAGTCCTTACACCAAGTGGTACCCCCAGATGCACATTAAGACTGACTGTTCTAAGGCATCTGCCTTAGCCACTTTTACTTAACGTACCTAATTTTTCAGTCAGTTGTGCATCCTCTGTAGCATTTCCGTCTAATCCTTGTAGAGTAGAGTACCTTTTGTATTAGCTGCAGTAGACAGGGCGATCCTTTCCTTGTGTTTGTCTTGGTGGTTTACCTTCCACGTACTTAAGGCCTTCCAACAATCTCATGAATTACTGACTCTGGCAGTTTCTGCAGAAGTCTATCTGAGATTCTTGGAAGTGTCCTTAGTACCTTTATGTGGCCAAGGATAGTCCTTTTCATTTTTTTTTTCTCAATCTTGCAGGTTTTTCATCCCTGATACGAAAAGATGGTATCAGGGGAACATAATTGGAAACATGGCATTATGCATCATGCTTACTCAGCGCTGTCGCCATCCAATTATGTTCCACTGTATCAACTGTTCGTCTCTTGGATGAGAACCTGTAATTCACTTTGTATTAGTTTCATTTTTTTTCCATTAGTCTATTTCACTTTCTCTAACATGCATAGTCGCCGGCTAGCTCATGTACCCAAATATCATTTACAAATACCATCATTTTTCAATACACGCTCCATTTCATACGATCGACCTGAAAAGGGGAACGGGGATTCCTTGAAGGAAAACGCCCGTAACATTTATTTCAAATACATTTGTTTTGTTTCAGCCATATAGCATTGGACAAGCGTGTCGCTATTGGCATCTTCCATAAATATCATTTAGCCCATATTTTTACAATACATTTGTCGCATTGTTACTATTGCCTACTTTGTTACAATAATTTAATTTGCTCAGTTATAATATTCGCACTAAAAACTTTTATACAATATCAGGGGCCCAGCATTACATGTAGTATTTGGGTCCATATTCGCTTAATACTAGATTACATACACCCGAACATAAATACACTTTCTATTGCATTGCATTGATTTTGTATCGATACATAATCGATTCTATTGCACGTAGTCGCATTGCATTTCGTTAAGCGGCAATAGAATTGATCTCAAAGCGGCACTTAGAATTGACAGCATTGTACACGGTGATTGTTTTTGTTGTTGATGCTTCTCATAATTTTGTTTAAGCGGCAAGTACTCGTATATACTTTCACTTGCTGGCAAAGAAAAATCTGGTTCTTAGTGCATTGTTTTATGTACATGCAAACTCAATATTGCACTGATAAGCTGATTGCATGTTGTTGTTGTTGCATTGGAATTGCATTGTTTGGGTTCACATAGAATTTTGGGCTCGAGATCATTTTCGTCTAGACAATTCGCAGACAGAATACCTGCTTTGTTGTCATCTGATGCATTAGGTAGTTTGTTTGCATTGCTAGGCTGAACATTTTTTTTAACTACCTGTCTTGTCCTTATTATTAGGGTTTTGTAGTAAAACAAAACCCTTATGAAATCGGTCATGCGTCCGTCTGTCTGTCTGTCTGTCTGTCTGTCTGTCTGTCTGTCTGTCTGTCTGTCCATGGAATATCTCACGAACCGCTGAGGCTACATGCATGAAATTTAGTGAAAATATGTAGAAGTACTATAATTCTCTGGAGGAAGTGATGCATCGTAATAGGTCAACTTTGAGGGGAGGTCCCCATAGAGGGGAAATGAAGGACGAAATTTTTTTTTCATTTGGTATAGGCAACTGGGGTATCGTAAGAAAGGTACCGTCGAGTACATTCCATTTCTGGAATTTTTTTCAAATTTGAAGAAAGGGGAAAAGAGGGAGAGGGGAAAATATGTGATCCGAGTTTGTCCCCCCCCCCTTGCATTTCCAAACCGTTATACTTAGAGATATGAAAATTTACAGAAAAGCGGCATTTTACTAACATAGAAAACTATAAATAATAGAATTCCAAAATCTCATCAAAAAAGGTTAATAATAGTACATTTCTATTTTTTCAGTTAGCACACCCCTGCACCCCTTAAGCACACCCGAGGTCAAAAATATTGATGGCCAATGATAACCAACACCATAGGTAATAATGCCTCTACGTTTCATTACAACCATGTAATATTTAACAATAGTACATTCACTTAAAGTTAGGCATTTTTACACTATTCATACAAAAAATACACCTACCGGCTTCAAAGGTGCGAGTACTACTTGCATGTTGTTTTGCGTAGTGCGAATCGCAGTTATTGTTACATATTATGGTTAATCACATTTATGAAAGGGTAAAGATTGGTAGGGGGCGATGTGTGGTAATTGGCCAACTGTAAAGGGCGGGGGAGGGGAGGGTGAGGGGCAAAATTAAGGTCAAATTTTGTTTATCGACTGGTATAGGCAAGTGGGGTGTTGTGAGAAAGGTAATGTTGAGTTTACTTTACTTATATTTGAAAAAAAGGGGAACAATGAGGGAGGATAAATTATTAGATCGTAATTTGCCCCCCCCCCCCCCTGCATTTCCAGACCGTTACACTTAGAAAAATGAAAACTTCCAGGCGGGTGGGTTTCGAACAGTATATAAAACGGGAAATATTGGAATTTGTATATCTCCTCAAAATAAAATAGGTTAATAATAGTTTGTTTCCATAGTTACAGTTAACGCATCCCTGCATCCCTTAAACACGTCCGAGATCAAAAGTACCGATCCATCTAAGTGGTACCAAGAAGAGCAAGGAGCCGATACTTACATACCAAAATAAGTACTTGCTACAAAACCCTCGGATTGCGGGCGTAGCCCTCTATATTCCGGTTTCATTATTTTTGGGTCGAAAGAGTATTGCGTAAATTTTGACCACAATAATTAATAGGTGCACGCCTCTATAATAAAACTCTTGACTCTTTTGGACGAGAACTAATTTGCATCGTTATCGCGTTCTATTAGGGTCTAATTGCGCGTTGACCTTTTTGTTGTTATTATTATTGTTACGAGCATTGGCGAACAATTGATGCATTTCATTTTTGACCGTGTTACATTATAAATATTACGATTAGCTAATTTAACACCTACATTTTTATAATTCCGTCCGCTGCTCTCGCGATTCTTTGCGTTTTACCTTGGATAAAGCGATATTTTTATAGTTGGCTGATTTCTACAACACGTTTTTAATTTTTTTTATTGCCATTCAATATTTCGTCGTTTAGGGAGCAAAATGTCCGGTTCCATGTTGATCATGAGGATCCGACTTGCTGCTCCATATGTAACGACCACCTTCAATATGACAACGTTTCGGTGACACCTTGTGGCCATCGATTTCATACACATTGTATATTGAGATGGCTTTCGCAACATCATTCTTGCCATCTGTGTATGAAGCCGTGTTGGCCACATCAAATAGTGTCACCCACAGCCAATCAACCTCGCGTTGATCACCCGTATGGAGCAGCGAGCCGAATTCGAGGTGATCAACATGGAACCAGATTTTCTAATTCCCTCGCGCGTGAGCATGAGACGTCTGTCCTTGCTTCCGATAGGATGTCAATCGGAGCGGAATGCGTTTCGCGTCCTAGGCAGTCGTGGGTTCGAAGCTCAGTACCACCAGTTCAGCAACCCCCTCTGTCGTCAGATTGGCGGGTTTCTAGAACAGCACCATATGGTTCCTTGTCGGACAATTCAATCCCTCACGATCCGTATGTGAACCCGCCTGACAGCCATTTTAGAGGTGAAATACCCTCATCATCACATGTCATCGGTCTTTCGGGTCCTTCTCCTTCTGAAGTTCAGAGAGAATTTCGGAATCAATCTAATAGTGACATCTTGGATCCTCTTCGAGCGGCCAAAATCATCACTGGCTGGAACATCCAGTTCAGTGGTGATAATCCCCGTCAGACGATTGGTAAATTTATTTACCAAATCCAGACGCTGGTCATGCAAACTCTCGAAGGAAACTTCAACACCTTCCTTATGCAGCTTCATCTGCTATTTGTTGGCAAGGCGGCCAACTGGTTCTGGCGTTATCATAGAAGCGCCGGACGATTCGATTGGCCAATGTTTTGCGACGCCTTACGGGATCAGTTCCGAAATAGAGTATCTGATTACGATATTTTGGTACAGATCCGCAGTCGGAAACAGGGACCAACCGAATCGTTCGACAGTTTTTATGACGATCTGATGGAACTAGTTGATCGTCTTGCACGGCCAATAGCAGAGCCAGATCTCCTAGAGATAGTGAGACATAATCTCTGCTTCAGTCTTCGGCGACGACTTTTACATTTTTCAATCGAAACTATAAGTCAACTTAGGACTTATGTGTATCGAGAGGAAAATTTAGAGGCGGAGCTGAAGATTCAGCCAGCTCTGGACTCGTCTTCGACCGAAGAGCCGCCAATTGAGTTCGAGGATCTCTCTGAGCTTGGGAATGTCAAAGACTCGGAAGATTCGACTGATTCGACTGTTTGCTGGAACTGTCGTGAGACTGGGCATCGATACGATGATTGCCTGGCGAGGCGAACCGTATTCTGTTACGGTTGTGGGGCACCCAACATCAACAAGCCCCATTGTCCAACATGTCGGACAGCAACACCACCACCTGTTGTCTCCGCTTCACCCAACACTGACATTTCGATCTCTCTCTC
Organism: Chloromyia formosa; assembly: GCA_964017055.1. Lineage (NCBI taxonomy): Eukaryota > Metazoa > Arthropoda > Insecta > Diptera > Stratiomyidae > Chloromyia > Chloromyia formosa. The sequence continues at coordinate 34,255,374 of OZ024816.1, read as the reverse complement.
GACAGATCGAAATCCTCGACCATCATGTGCATCGGCTGAAATTTTATCGCCGGATGCAATACCCGCTACTACCTCTTCTTCACCATCTACTTCCACTGCCAAGGAAGTTCTAGACCGGCCAAAACACTACAGTTTTAAACCCTTGCATGTCAGGTTGCAAGAATATCAGACAGCACGCCGTCGTATTTTCGGTGCGGATGAAATCCAAACTCGTCCGCCCAAGCGATCAACTGTCCGGTTGCGGCAGTTCTGGAAGACGGTCCTCCAGAATCGCCGGCGTTACTGTTCTGCTGTTTTTGCAAACCACCCCAAGAATGACATGCGACCTTATGCTGACGTCACACTTTTTGACGAAAAAGTGTGCGGCTTAGTAGACACCGGAGCCAGCGTCAGTTGTATAGCCTCGGATTTGGCAAGGAAATTTTTGAGGGAAAATAAATACCCCTGGGTGAAATTTAACCTCTGCATTTCAACAGCAGATGGCTCTCCCCATTCGGCTGTCGGTAAAGTCTCTGCAGACATAACCTTCCGCGGTCGAACCCTCAAATTGACCTTGCTAATAATACCAACATTAAGCCAAAATCTGTACCTCGGTATAGATTTCGTGCGTCTATTTGGACTTGCATCGGATTTATTTGCATCTCCACTATGTTCAGCGAATCTCTCTCTCAATCAAATTTCCATCAGCGACAATCAACATCCACTTAGTCCCGTTCAAGAGGCGAAGCTCAATGCAGCCATAGCTATGTTTCCGTCCTTTTCTTCGGAGGGCTTAGGACGTACGGATCTCGTAAAACACGTCATCGATGTCGGCGGCAATAAGCCGATTAAGCAGAGACACTTTTCAGTCTCTCCCGCCATCGAAAAGCTCCTCTATGCTGAAATCGACAGAATGCTAGCTTTGGGTGTGATTGAAGAGTCTCAGAGCCCTTGGTCTTCCCCAGTGACACTGGTAGTGAAGCCTGGTAAGGTTAGGATGTGTCTGGATGCTCGAAAGGTAAACAGCGTCACTGTCAAGGACGCCTATCCTTTGCCCCTGATCGATGGTATCCTAAGTCGACTCCCGAAAGCCAAATACATCACGGGTCTTGACTTAAAAGACGCCTTTTGGCAAATACCACTCGATGAGGGGTCAAAGGAACTAACAGCCTTCACGGTTCCTGGTAGGCCATTGTACCAATTCGTAACCATGCCGTTCGGATTGTGCAATGCGCCTCAAACCATGCAACGGCTGATGGATCGAGTCATTCCAGCACATCTTCGCCACAAGGTCTTCATCTACCTAGATGATCTTTTGCTCGTAACGGAGACATTCGAAGACCACATTCTCCTATTACAGGAAGTCGCACTTTGTATGAGAAAGGCAGGTCTTTCCCTGAACATAGAGAAGAGCAAGTTTGTGATGAAGGAAGTTCGATACTTAGGCCACGTTATTGGAAATGGCACTATTTGCACTGATCCTGACAAGGTCCAGGTCATTGCTGATTTTCCTTTGCCAAGTTCGGCTAAACAAATGCGCAGATTCCTTGGGATGTGCGGTTGGTATCGTCGTTTTGTTGACAACTTCGCGTCATTGTCAGCACCACTGACAGACATGCTGCGCAAAAACCGAGGTTTTGTTTGGACTGATGAGGGCAAAAGAGCCTTTGATGCTCTTAAGGAGAGCTTAACATCTGCTCCCGTTCTCCATAGCCCAGACTTCTCGCGACCTTTGGCCATCCATTGTGATGCAAGCCAGTTTGGCGTAGGCGCGGTGCTCGTACAGAAACTGGACGACGGTTCAGAAGCACCGATTGCCTATATGTCGCAGAAGTTAAACTCAGCCCAGCGAAACTATTCGGTTACTGAGCAGGAATGTTTGGCAGCGGTGTTGGGAATAAAAAAATTCCGTGCCTATGTGGAAGGGCATGAATTTACGATAGTGACGGATCACGCGTCTCTAAAGTGGCTTATGTCGCAGACCGACCTACACGGTAAACTTGCGCGGTGGGCTTTGAAGCTGCAAGGCTTCAAGTTCACCATAGAGCACAGAAAGGGAAGCCAAAACGTTGTACCTGATACTCTCTCTCGAATGTATTCAACAGAGGCAATTGCATCGATTGAACAATTCGAGACAACGACTGAGGTAGATTTAGAATCTCCTCATTTCCAATCTCCAAACTACATTGCTTTGATCTGAAAGATCGAGGAGAAATCCCATCAACTCCCGGATCTTAAGGTTATTGACGGCTATGTATATCGTCGATCTGAATATGCGACCGGGGATGAGACCCAGGAGGAGAGCTCTTGGAAACTTTGGATTCCGGATGAGCTGACTTACACTGTCATTGCACGCGCACACGAACACCCTTTGTGCGCACACGGAGGTTTTGGCAAAACGCTCAAGCGTTTAAAGGCGTTTTATTATTGGCCAAAAATGACGAGACAAGTCAAAGACTTCGTCGCCTCCTGCATGACATGTAAGGAAACCAAAGCTCCAAACCAGGTTCTAAGACCTCCGATGGGGAAACTCATTCTTCCTGATCGCATTTTCCAGCGTCTATACATAGACTTTCTTGGGCCTTATCCGCGATCTAAATCAGGCAATGTAGGACTAATCGTTGTTCTCGACCACCTCTCGAAATTCTCGTTCGCCGAGCCCATACGTAAAATGACGGCGAACGCTCTAGTTGAATACTTAGAGAGGAGAATCTTTCATGTGTTTGGCGTCCCGGAATCCATTACTACGGACAATGGTGTTCAGTTCAAGTCCGTAGCCTTCAAGAACTTAATGGATTCCTATGGAGTGAAGCATAACTTCACAGCTCTTTATTCGCCACAAAGTAACGCCTCAGAGCGCGTGAATCGGTCACTGGTGGCTGCGATTCGAGCGTATGTCACCCCTGATCAACGAGATTGGGATGTCAAGTTGTCGTCCATTAATAGTGCTCTTAGATCCGCTTTTCATTCTTCAGTAGGATTCTCGCCCTACTTCGTCGTTTTCGGGCAAAACATGATTTCTCATGGTTCTTCATATGCCCTGTTACGCAGTCTAAATTTGCTCGAAGAGCCCAGAGCTGACGTAACCAACGACGAAAAGCTTGAATTACTACGCAAGCAGGTTCAAAAGAATCTTGAGCGGATGTATGAGACTAATACTGCGACGTACAACTTGAGATCTCGTCCCGTAGAATTTATGCCCGGAGAAATAGTGTTACGGAAAAACTTCGGCCAGAGTAAAGCCGCGGCGCATTATAACGCGAAACTTGACCGCACATCACTACAGGCCAAGGTCGTCAGAAAGGTAGGGTCTTCCTGTTATGAATTGGCAGACATGACAGGCAAAAGCCTTGGTATATTCCATGCCAGGCATATCAAGAGGTAGTCTTCAGTCTCGTTTGCTCGATACGATCTTGCAAACGAGGCTGTGTTGTAATGAATGACTTTTCTGATGGTCTATTCGCATTGTTGATTGTCAAATATTTTTCTAAAATATTTGCCACCTAACAATTCGAATTCTCCATCAGGAATTTTTCAAGAACGACAACTCTGTCATTCTATCACACTGTGGGTCGTTGACACTTGCAAACGCTATATTCTGATGGACTCTTATGTGTCCTGTAAGAATATGCTGTTTGATCTGGTGTCATCGACCTCGCATTGGGATAGAAGAGACAAGCGGGTAGCGATATTCCAGGTCGAGTTTCATGCAAACGGAGAATTCCGTTGCATGAAACTCGATTGACGAGATTTTTCAGCCGATGCCTGTGCTGGATCGAGGGTCGCGACCTGCTGGGAGAGCGATCGCTCGAGAGTCCTCTATCACCCGTCATAGCCGTCACATCGGCACACCACCGCCGAGACGTGCTATAATTTTGTTGGGGGAGTTCACTTTGAACCGCCGCACGGACAACATCGGCGTGACTATAGAGAGGTGGACTTTCATCCGCCGTCCGAACAGCATCGGTGCGATTGCCGCGACGGAATTGCGAATTTTCTCGATTCTATCTGTCATCCCGGGCATCCAAGTTGAGGTGCATATCGATTTTTGAACCGGGCATTGTTGCGACATCGCAAGAATTGAGATTTTTGTTCGCTTTTGGCCGACGCGTCGTTTTTTTTTATTCGCACGGCTGAAAAATGATTAAACTTGTTTAAATTGGATCGCGGCGTTGTCTTCCGTCGAGTGAGCGTGGAGTGTTAAGTCTCCGTGGCTGTTTGGGTCAGTTATCCAATATTGCTATCGCGTTCGCAGTATTCTGAAAGTGAGCAGAAGGAAGAATTGAAAAAAAGGCGCAATTTACAAAAAAAAGAACGGCGTGGAGCAGCAGGAGTAGTCAGATTTGACAGCGACGGTCCAGTACGAGGGCACCGGATTACCGCCCGATCCATCACTTCGGAGCTTGTTCAAAGCTAAGCCCTTGTGTAGGTGCAAGAGTGAACGTGAACGCCATATAGTGCCGTGGTCAAACAGCAACAACAACCATGCCGGTCCATAGCAATATGCTCAATACTATGCTACAGTTTTGAAGCTAATAGCGACAAGTGCCATCCGACGGGGTTGCCACCCTTGGAACATCCTTTTTTTTTGTTTTGTTTATTTAGTCAATTTTTAGTTAGTTTCATTTTTTTTATTTGATTAATTCACTCTAAGTAGTAGTAGTAGTTATTTACTGGTGGTAATAGAAAAAAAAAACCTTAAGTTACAGTGCTCCCATCTGCAAGTGGCCACTTCGGATATCGGGTGAGTAATTACATATGTTTGTTTCTTTATTTTTTTTATAAATTTTTATTCGAATTGTATATTTTTGTTTCACACCTCGCGAATAATTTATGCCACAATTGGTTTCTTTTTTGACATATTTTTTTTTGTTTGTATTCTTGAATTAATTTTGAGGTTAGAATAAAAAATGGCCTTATAACGTTTTCTTTAAAAATCTGGGCTTTTCCTTTAAAGGAATCACCTCTTCCCCGTTTCAGGTCGTCGCTGGTTCAATGAGGTGAAAGCCTCGTTATTGCTTTGCTTTGGGAGGTACCATAAATTGGGCCAAGGTACCTCATTGGTAGGGTGGGTTTTGAGGCCAGGGTCCGCTCCATCAGGACCCGGAGCAGTGTCGAGGTACATGAGCCGGTCGACGGCCATTGCCTTTACTTAGTATCTTTCTTTTCTTTTTATATTTTTTTTTTAGGTCGTGGGACCTTTGGTACCAGTGTGTGTGCTGTTGTCCTTAGGCACGAGATTTTTTTAGGATGGTAATGGTACGGGGCAGCGAGAGGGCAAAAACCCCGCCCACATCTCCCGTCACTGAGCTACAGCAAGCTCGTGCCGCCGCCTATCCCGCTGAGGAGTCTTCGCCAGATGGCGTTGCCGGACCTTCACGGTCAGTTCGGCAAACCTTCACTCCGTCCCCATGGACACTTAGGTGTCCGCAACACCTGTCCATTACAAGGTATCTGCATGCAGTGTAGGTACTCGGCACCAGTTTACTGATGATGAACTCCTAGAAAAGAGGATATAAGAGCTAAGCTGTAGACTACTTTCATCCTAAAACTGACTCTTTTAATTTTGTTCAAGGGCAATCAATTGTTTTCCCTTTGATCACTCACCAATTTTTTCTTCAAAAGCTCATTATGTTTACGTTAGGCGACCGGTAGGGCAGTGTGTTGAGGAAACGTCAACTGGACCACATGGAACATGAAAGGTTTTAGACAGTTGTCATTAGAAGAGCTTTTTAAAGTGTTGTCGTTCCTACCCCTCTAAAGGCGTCTTTCATTTGACTATTTGCGTCTCAATTGGCACTGCACTTTTGCTTAAATCATATGATGTTCCACCTCTAGTGGTAGTTACTTTATGGATAAATAATGAAACATAGCTTTCGACAAAGCTTTGGATTTTGGTGGAAAAGCTAAATAATTGTCGCTGGAAAGGCAACACAGAGATGTTGTGGAAATCATCATTGGACAGCGCATATTTGGGGAGCACGCCATGAAGCTTCGTGTCCCCTGTAAAGGCTGTATCTTTCAAAGCCGCGACTTAGCAATTTCCGTTTGCGACTGTGAAGAAAATATCCTAATGGAGCACTATTCGTGTGTATTTTATGTGGTAGTACTACCAAAGGCTGCATACAACGATCGCCTAAACTCTAAAATACAAACGAATAAAGCTCTGTTATATTAAACTCATAGTTCCAGCTTGATACTACTTAGCCTTAACCATAGAGCGTCAACTACTCCTGCGCGCCATCGTACTCTGTTCTGGGCAATGGGGTGCAACTCCCCAAAAGACTTACCCAGCGCACTACACTTCTTTGCCACAGACGGTCGCCATGCGATTCTAGGACTGCCTCTTGGTCAACCTTGGTTGGAAACGGGGTTCCATTTCATGGCATGCAAAGCAATACATTTATCACTATTCCCCAATATGTGGCCTATCTACTGCCATTTTCGCCGGCGTATCAATTCGTCGATTGGCATCTGCCCCGTACGCCCACTTAGCTCTTCATTTGATATTGTTTCGGGCCAGAATATTCTCAGAATTCGACGTAGATATGAGTTGGCGAAAACTTGCAGTTTTCTGGTAACTCTTACGGAAACTTTCCGTGTACTACCGCCATACGAAAGCACTGACAGTACCAGGAAGCGAAACATGCCCAGCTTAGTCTTGATGCTGAAATAATTGCTCTGCCAGATTTTGGACAGCATGTAGTATGCGCATTTAGCCTGGCTGATATGGCGAGCGATGTTCTGCTCCGTATCACCATTTTCGGCAACAATGCTACACAGGTAGACGAAGTTGTCCACCTTCTCCACAGGCTGCCCATTAATATTGATGGCAATAGGTGTCGGATATTTTTTCTCATTGGCGAGCTAAGAAACTTGGTCTTGTTGGAATTAATTTTTAGCCCAACCCTGCTTGCCTCCTTCTCGTGATCTAACGCCATTGCGGACAGATTCATGATTTTGTGAGAGAGAAGGCATATGTCGTCAACGTAGTCAAGATGGTGCAGATGAGACTTCAAAGTCCATTGAATTCCTCTTTCCAGTCCAGATAGAGCTGCATGCAACACATCGCCAATCACTAAGGGGGAATAAGGTTGGGGGAGAGAATGCACCCCTACCGAACTTCACTGCGAATCTCAAAGTCCCCGACAAGTTACCATTATGCAGAACGTAACATTTGCCTTAATAATAGCCACCAGCTTCTCACAGATGCCTCTCCTGTGCAAGGCCGCCCGTATAGAATCCCGGTTCACACTATCGAAAGCCTTCTCGAAATCAATGAAATGCCAGTGAAGCGGAGAATCGTACTCAGCGCATTGCTCCATGGTAATTCGCAAGGTGTTAATATGATCGACACAAAAAAAGCAAGTCGCTCAGTCAGATTAATAGAATGGACTAATATTTGCTGGACAAGGATAAGTGTATTTTTACTTCCCAGCACCTGTCGCGCTCTGGGAATAAGGATCCCGCTTCTACACTGAACTGGATGGCTTAGCTAATGTTTATGGTTGCAAAGTCCATCATTTTATTGAAAGGTCTATTCGGCTCAATGATGAAAATTACCAGGTGATAAGATGGTAGCAGAATGAACCCTATTGCACTTCAAGTGTGTTGTGGTAATCATAGGAGCCCTTATATCTATCCTCACCTTGGTTTATGGTTTAGTATTTTATGTACATGACTGCATGCTTCACTCCAAAAAGGAATGCGCAAGCATTTATGGCTCTTGAGGACAGAAAGTGCAATATGTGTGGACATACTCTTAGCTCTCGATTCAAGTCGGGCCCCCTTCTAATTCGATTTCTAGATCCGCCACTGCGAACCACTGCAGCAAAACGATTAAACTAGCACAATTCCACCGTATATTATTTAGATTGACGCCTTCCTAAAAAAAATTACGAATTTTACCTGCCACGTGCAGCTGTGAAACTCTATTCAGCATTTCGCAAATTATTATACTCTAGACCGTGAAAACCATATTAAATCCACGAGGCCATCAAAGTCATTTCTTTCAAATCTCCAGGACAAGGCTGTAAAAAACTCATCTCAACATACAAATTAATTGAAAACATAACAAATAAATAAAAATCCTTAGAATAATTTCGTGAGACACATTAAATGACAAAAACATGCATAAAAATCCTTAAATCAACATCAGGAGCTTCTGCATCCTTAGCCGCAGCTTAGGACCAAAGTGGTGTTGTTACACCTCACCGCCCATGGCGCGTCGCCGTCGTCCTCTTTTATTATCGACAATGAAAAATTATTATGCAAACGATCGTTTTTCGCTTTCGCACGCACCCACCCTCTGGTGAAATTTTATTGTCCGAATAATACAGACTCAGCCCCTTCTATAGTTGACGAGAGAGCTTATAAATCTGCCTCCTTTTTGGAATGTATCATTTTAATTTGGTCGGCCAAAGCAGGCGAATATGATAGACACATAATTCATCTCCTCCGGGCATTTATTTCTAATAGTATTCTACTTTTTTATAGCCGGGTTATTCTATTCGTGCTGGTTTTATTGCCGAATTGGCCTGCTGACTAGGTGGGCGGGTGCCTGCCAAGTGTTTATAGGTATGATGGGCCTATGTCCAATTTGAAGAGTTATTGCGAATATATTTTGCATGACAAGTGGATGAAACGCAAAAACCTTGTAATATTGAAATTTGTTTTTGTTTGAATTTTTAATGGATTCTTTTGTATTTTGCTTTTGTTTGAATATTTAATGGATTCTTTTGTATTTCAGTTTTTACGGCTCTTTAGAAAAATAGAAAACAATTTGAATTGAGTTGTTTTCTAATTTACGAGTATTTATAAGATTTAATTCTCAGTCGATTTTATGTTCACTTTTGTATGCTCATCCATTTGGGTTGCAAGTTGTTCCGAAAATTCACCGAAGGACCTTCCGTCCAAATGTGTTTAACGTGTTTCTGGAGGCTTCATTTTGGGTGCATGCTTAATGGTGACGGGGGCTCTCCGCTTCTGTCCATCTAGTGCTCTTGATGTACTGCTCGACCTACAGCCAATACACATCCACATAAAAGCACAAGCCAAAATGGCAACCGCGAGACTTGTAGCATGCGACGCGAGTGTAAAGCTAAATCCAGCACAAATTAGCTGGGCTATTGAAAGTATTCTCACAAGTACCTATGCCACCTGATCATCTTGTGAGGGAAAGATCATGGGAGAATTCACCGCCGTTATATGAGACAGAGAACACTGGCGGGAGAAATATGCCAATCTCCCCCTCACACTATCATGTGATTCACGGATGGCTCGAAAACCAATGAAGGTACCGGGGCGGGCATAATGGGTCCCAACCATCGGACTTTCATACCCATGGGCAAGTTTGCCATTATCTTGCAGGCGGAGGTGCACGCCATCGAGGCATGTGCCGAGTTATGCCTGAAGATCGGCTACGACAACAAGACCGTGGCTATATTCTCTGACAGACAGGCGGCCATCAAAGCGCTGTAAAAAAACTCAGTAACATCAAGAATTGAATGGGTGGCTGGAAAAACGTTGTATGTTGCATTTTTTCAGATTTCTTTTTTTAATTGGAAAACGTTGTGTGTGAATGTTTTGAATCGTCCCGGTCTTTACCGGTTTGGTTATTACCAACAGACTGCAGAAGAGTGAAATTTCTTCTCGGAATTACGGCTGGAAGAACGTTATATGTTACCCTTTTGCGCATCGGCTGTTTTTTACGTAGTGCATCATAAAAATGAGTAATATAATACAGATAACACCGAGTGATCAAGAAAGCATCAATAATAAACGGCGTACAGTCAACATTAGTGAATGGCAGGATAAAAAAAGAAAGCTGTTAAGGGATTCGGGGCAGCCTTATGTTAACAAAAGGGGAAAAGGAAAGCAAGTAGATGCAAAAGAATTACCGACCAATGTAAGTAAACTATTTGCTTATTTAACTAGTGTTAAGCTTGAATTAAATTGAAAGCAGCAACAGCACACTTTGACACCAATACATTTGTGACGTCATTTTGCTGTTGCTGCTACCATCAATGTGGCTCATCAAATTCGAATGCGTGTGTTCTAATTTGACATTTCGCGCTGTTGCTGCTGTCAATCTAATTCACTTGTTAAAGTTAATTTTGTGGTTATTGATGGGGCGTTAACTCGCAAATGTCAATTGTTTTATTTTAGGCTCGGGGTTGTAATAATACCTGCAAAAAATCCGGTTGTGAAAAACTGAATTTGAACGAATGTCACATGCTGCACAAGCGATTTTATGAGCTGACATACAACGAACAAACATTGATGTTATTAAAATGCATTGCAATTCGAGAACCAAAACGAAGACGGTCTGGGAAAACGGAAGCTACTTCAAAAAAGCTCGCATCTTTTGATTACACCATTAATGGAGAAGCTGATCTGTCTGAAAACTTTGATTAATATTTTCTCGGTTACTGCTCGTCGAAATCTTGCAGGATAAAATGAAAAATGGAGAAGTGGCTCCCAAGGATAGAAGGGGTACACATTTAAATCGACCACATTCTTTAAATAACGATGTAAGGCAGTTGATCCGAGACCATATCAAATCATTTCCTGTTACACCAAATCATTACAGCAGGAGTTGTTCGTCTAAAGAATGTTTAACCCAGGATTTAACGCTGCAGAAAATGTACAACCTTTTTACGGAAGTGTATCCAAAAGCTAAAGCCAGTATTACCATCTATAGGAAAATATTTAAAAAGGACTTCAACCTGCGATTTGGAAGTCCAAGATCAGACACATGTAAACAATGTGACCTGTTTTATGTGAGGTTAATTACAGCAGATAATGACGACTTGCGCAGGGAGATAGAATGTGAAAGTAACATCCATCACATGAAAGCTGAACAGGCATACAAAACGCTAGCATCTGATGCAGCAAATAAAAATTTTGTTGTACTCTGTGTTGATTTGCAGCAGGTGTTGTTTACCCCTACACTTACACATTCAAGCATGTTTTACCAGCGGCAGTATTCAACTTATAATTTTGCTGTCCACAATCTATCTACAGAAAATGTTTCAATGTATTTGTGGCATGAAACTATTGCCAAGAGAGGTTCAAAAGAAATATCGTCATGCCTACTTAATTTTGTCATTGAAAATTACAATCAGCTACAACCAAATGAAGAAAGAAAGCTTATTATCTGGTCAGACAGGTGTGTTGGGCAAAACTGGACCGTTCTAGGGCTGTATAACTATCTCATACGGAGCAAATACTTCACAGAAATACACCAGAAATTTACTGTATCTGGACACAGCTTCCTTCCATGTGACATAGATTTCGCTTTGATAGAACGACAACGAAAAAAATCCCAAGTGATGGTTCCAGCTGATTGGAGACATGTAATTGAAAGCTCTAGATTAAATAAACCTTTTATTATCAAGGAAATGAATAAGGAACATTTCAAAGATATGGAGTTCACACTTCAGGGAGTTAAAAAGGGTAATTTGAAAATAACCAATTACAAATGGCTTAAAATGACAGCAGATGATCCTTCAACAGTGTATGCCAGGAGCAGCCACAACGTTCTCAGACCGTGGATAACATTTTCGTGTTTCAAGAAAGATAATACTTGTCATTATGAAGAAATTCCATTACTCTACACAGATTGTTTACCAATCAGCAAAGAGAAGAAAAATGACTTACTGGATATGGTGAAGTACATGCCAAATGAAGAACATAGTTTATTTTATGAAAATTTACCTTCATTGTAGATGTTTGGCTATTTTTTTTTTTTTTCAATAAAATATATATATGTTAATAAGACCCTTTTTGTGTATCATTCCTTCTATATAATAATCAACCAATAAAGGTCAATGACTATGGAAGATGTGAAAGCATAGTTGAGAAGTGGAAGAATGTTGTATGTGTTACTTCATGTTCTTTCAAAGTGTGTCGGAACAACTTATATTCTTATGACGTTTTCCAAAAATTTATGAAACGCAACATACAACTTTTTTCCAGCCATCCATTCAATTGTATATAGTTGCCTAAAAGCACTACATAAAGTTAGCTCTCGGAACAGAGTAGCTCTATTCTGGGTCCCCGGCTGTGCCGGCGTCAGTGGCAATGAACATGCCGACATTCCAACCAGTACAATCATGAATCTCATCAGAGATTGGGAACGCAATGACGCTACCGCCTATTGGGATAATCAACCAGGGTTGAGGCAGGCAAAGTTTTTCATCTCGGGCTACTCGCGTAGCAGATCGACTGAATAGATAAAGTTAAACCGGAACAAGGTTAGAACGATCTATGGGCTCCTGACTGGACACTCAGGCCTGAGAGACCACTTGCCAACTATGGGGATTGTTCTTGACTCGAGCTGTCGCTTATGGGGCGAAGATGACGAGACTTTGACCCATATTTTAAGCTATTGCGACGCCTTAGCCCGGCGACGTAAAAACTGCTTCGGAGCAGCCTACCCGGAGGCAGATGATATCGCCTCGGCGACAATATTCCTCCTCAGCGAATTTATATGGTCGGAGATGCTCTTAACGTTCCAGGCGATTTATAAAAATTAGACGCCCCGATTTTGCCGCGACGTATAAGTGAATAGACAAGGACAATTTGGACGTTTCGGAGTTTTTCGATTTACCCGATGCAATAGATAATGTTATGCAGTGGTTGCTAAACGTTAAATTGCATTTTGTCTAGAGCAAACACGTAGGTACGTTTGCACCTGCCTTAACGGTAAATCTACGTATATCGACAAAATATCTTTTTTTATGCAAATCTGTGTGACGGTACCTTTCATGCGATAGACAACTTATGAGCCGCCTCTTGTTTAAAATACCAAAAGCAGGGGTAACAAAGTATGGTGTTAGCGTTAACAAACCTTACAGTTCACTTGTTAGTGATTCCGAATAAGCGTGCAAACCGAATACAAACTCACCTGAAAAAAGAAAGAAATATAAATCCGATTAATTTTGAATTATATCATTCATTCATGGGGAATTAATTTTCAGCTTTTAAAGAATCAATTGTTTATTTCATCAGCCTCTTGACTGAGCAGCCATTTCAATTCAATTATTTCAATTAAATTTGTGCGGTTATTATCACCATAAGTAAAACTAATAAATCGACTTCAATTGGATGCACTCGCCACCGGCAAAACCGCTGCTCAATAAATAAATTGTTAATGAATTGATTCATTCGTTAATTCATCCATCAACCTGGCTGGGTGCTATTTTCGAACGAAATGAATAAATGAAATTAATGAATTCAATGAATGAGCGACAGCATTTAACTCTAAGCGCCCAGACCTAATTACTAGACTTAATCACTTCCGAACCTTACCGCCTGAGGCGCCTGTCCGGTAGTTCAAACGAAACTGCTATCATGGTTTTAGCATTTTAGCGATAAGCCATTTTGAAATTATTGATCCTCGTCAAGTCATGCACAATAAATAAAAGCCAATCGCCGCAAATGTGCAACAGTCCAGCAAGCGACATTTTCCCTATTGAAATGCAAATCAACCGAGCGAGAAAATTTCCCAGTCTCTCGTCCTGAATGCAGAATTGGATAATATGATATTCGAGAAATACAGTGCGGTTTCATACACATTTGCTTGACCAGAATAATGTTTAATCGTCTATCGGCACCTAGCGGGAAAATGTATTGCACGTACGAGTATTTTGATGAACTAGCTAGCGGCCATTTGCGGCAGGCAGACGGAACGAATGTCCATTCTCTCGGTTGACGTTATTAATCAACATATTTTATATTGGGGATATTGTGTGGAATACCATATTTATTGGCAATTTAATTATTCCTTGCATATTCCCACCACAAACGAGACTCTCAATTGCCTCAAACAATGACTAAAATGCGACTAATGATATGCCATATGACTAGCATATATGATACGAGCATAAGTCCTTTTGACACGAAATATAAATCAACCCATTCGAAATAATCTACTTTATAAATTTTCCAAAAACGAACTGCTGTCTTTGGAAGACCGCACAATGGAAATTTTAATAATAGAAACTTGTAATCCTTATTAATGAAAATGTTAATATGATGGAATTTATTATCACAGTACTATCCTTCTACGAGTATATATCACTTTATCCCTATCCTTCATAATCCTATCAACAGTTCGTCAGAACAATGGCAAAGAGTGACCATACTTTCGGAGTCCTTTCACATTAGGGCGACCTATGCTATGTTGGATCCTCTGCATTAATTGCTTTGACCTTTGATAAATTCCTGGGTAGATTATTGGAATAGGCGAAGAAAGTGTCCTCTTCCTAAATATATTGCCTGATATATTTAAGGCATGCTCCCTAAATGGACGAGTTGACACCAAACGACAATTGGGCATCCACAAAAAGGCGTCGCGCCAACAACCAACGACGCAGATACGGAGGATTAGATTAGGCTGCCGAATTTTGTATGATGCGAATTAGATGAAGATTGATTGGTGTCCTTCGGGGAAATTCATGGAATCAAGTGTTTCGACATGAGAAATAGTTTTTTTTTTTATTCAGTTTCTTTACTAAATCGTGGCGAATGGTATCGCAGAAATACTAGACCAACGTCTGGGACGTATTTGATAGATTGTTTATCAGTTAATTCGGGACAAATTAGACTTGAATTCAAGAGGATGTCGTTAAATGTAATTGAAGATAGATATTTATTATTTAAGTTTAAATTGGAAATTTTGATGGATTAAATTTAGACAGATTTTAATATTAATACCCGAATTTCGATTCCAAGAATTGCAAGTCTACGCTATCTTATCGTGAAACGCGAGGTGAAGGAATATATAGCAAAAGATGTCCAGACAGTAGTCCTCCCTGGCAAAGTTTTTTTTTAATGTAGGAAGGTTTTTTTGACACCTTTCCCGCAAAAGACGTTAAAATGCTAATGGAAGAACTCAATGCCAAAGTCGAGAATGAGAAGTGTCACAGAGGAATAACGGGAAGACATAGTTTTCACGACAAGTCCGACCATGTCAATATCCAAAGTGTACCTAACCAAAGTCTGCCTCCTCCAAACATTTAACAGCGATAAGCCGCCAACACACAGGACTTATCTGTCGACTCTCGAAACGAGCTCCACACAACACTTCAAACCGCCACAATAAAATCCCTGAACGAAGCCTGGAATGGTTGCGTTTTGGCGAACTCTGTCAACAGTCAATTTTCGAACCTGAAAATATTCCCCTCCAGTTATAAATACTTTTCCGAGCCGGAGGGGAATATTTTCAGATCCAAAAATTGACATTTATCGGTACATATTTTACCGGAAAGGAAAGCATATAGAGGAGAAATCGAGAAAAGTTAGATACTGAATATACTCGTATTTCAGATCCGGACATATTTTACCGGAGAGGAAAGCATATGGAGGAGTAATCGAGAAAAGTCAGATTCATGATATTTAATCAGAGCTCATCAAAACGCACCGGTCTTTGATCCAGGTCTCGTATCTGATCTCACCGGATCAAAGTTCAAAGTTAATCGGTGGAACGTCAATATATTTCTCGATAATTCGCCACTATTTATATGGACAAGAGAAAGGTCTGTAACGATCGCCTAAGTGTAAAAGATATTTCGCGTATCACTGTAACTCACTCACTGGGGGGGGGGGGGGGGGCAAAATACCTTTTCCAGAGTCCTCCTCGTGGGCACCCCACAGTTTCAAACCGCCGAAAAACGCAGATAGCCGTAGCCTGAATGGCTGACCTAAGCGTCTCAGGTTTAGTAGGATGGAATGAAGTGCGTAGTTAGACCTGCAATATAGTTGTGTAAACTAAAGCACCTTTATTAAACCATCTGAAGCAGCTATATTTCGAGGCCATCTCCTTAAGCGATGTGCTGACAACTCGTCCTTGTAAAAACCACTCCACGTCAAGAAACCTGGAACAAAAGCCTCGGATTGGACGGATCAAAAACGACGACCACGCAAACGACTAAAGGAGTATTCGTTCGGATCCTGGAATTTACGCTCCCTGAACAAACCGGGGGCCGAGAAGGCCCTCCTTCATCAGGTCGAAAAGTACAAACTGAGCATTACTGCAGTCCAAGAAACAAATTGATTGCGATCTAGATGGATGGCGCATCCGGTACAACCATGAGTTGCATGAACTGTACAATGAACTGGAAGTTTCGAAAATCGTCAAACTGTTACAACTTTGCTGCCGCCGTTTTCCGACAAACGGCTGCATCGGTGAGTGCTTGCCAAAATACGTAGTTCATAATTGTCACAAAGTGAGTTTGGGCGTCTGTGAACGTATCGACATCCCCGCATTAGTAAAAGTTTTTCGCATTTTTGATATGATTCGCGATTCAAAATGTCTGTTTCCGAGCAAAGTTCTCGTTATTTGCAGGAAGTTTTGATCTTCTGCTTCCATTTGAAAAAAAACTGCAGTTGAGGTTCATCGAATGCTCTCAAATACTTAAGGTGAGGTTGCTCTGAGTGACAGAACATGTCGTGAGTGGTTTCAACGTTTTAAAATTGGCGATTTCAATGTCGGGAACAAGCATGATGGTGGGAGAAAAAACATTTTCAAAGACGACGAATTGGAAGCACTGCTCGATGAAGATTCGTGCTAAACGCAAGAAGAATTAGCTGAATCACTGGGAGTGACTCAGTAAGCCATCTCGAAACGCCTCAAGGCCATGGGCATGATTCAGAAATAAGGAAATCGGGTTCCGTACGAGTTAAAACTGAGAGACATTGAAAGGCGATTATTCGCATACGAACAACTGCTTCAAAGGCAGAATCGGAAGGGACTTCTACATCGCATCGTAACTGGTGACGGAAAATGAGTTCGTTACGATAATCTCAAGCGCAGAAAGTCATGGGGAATGCCCGGACATGCCTCAACGTCGATGGCAAAACCGAATATTCAAGGCGTCAAGGTTATGCTTTGCATTTGGTGGAATACTACGAGCTACTGAAACCTAATGAAACTATCACAGGAGATCAGTACCGAACGCAATTGGCGCGATTAAGTAGCATTAAAGGAAAAACGACCACAGTACCAAGGGAGACACGACAAAGTCATCCTGCAGCATGACAATGCTCGGCTACTCGTCGCAAAAGTGGTCGAGACATACTTGGAAACCCTGAAATGGAAAATCTTTTGGCTTGGCAGCGAGATTAATGACAAGAAATCGCACACAATTTTTACAAGTGGCAAACCATCGGGCCGCAAGGAGTTTGGAGTAGCATTTATAGTGAACAATCACCTCAAACCGCAGTAATACTGACCCATAAATGAACGGCTGTGTGCGATTCGCATCAAGACTCGATTCTTCAATCTCTGGCTCATCAATGTGCATGCCCCCACTGAAGTTAAAGAAGACGCAGTAAAAGACGAGTTCTACGCCCGCCTTGAAACTCTCTTCGACTCACTTCCAACAAACGATATCAAATTGCTGCTGGGAGACTTTAACGCGAAAGTCGGAAATGAAAGTTGGCACCGGGGGACCACTGGAGGCCACAGTCTCCATGAAGAATGTAACGATAACGGCCAGCGACTTATCGACTTCGCCTGCATCAGGAATCTAGTCGTAAGCTCTACGTGTTTCCCGCATCGACGCATTCACAAGCAGACCTGGAAGTCTCCAGACGCACATACCGTTAACCAAATTGACCACGTCCTCTTTTGCAGGAGATGGGCGTCTAGTGTGATAGATGTCCGCTCCTATCGAGGAGCAAACTGCGACTCAGATCATCACTTGGTGAAGACGTCCTACAGATGTAGAAATTCCTCCGTGCACCAAACGAGAATCAGCCCTCCCAAAATCTTTGCGGTTGATAATCTTCTGAGTGATGCTACAGCGGTGGCGTATACCACCGCCCTTGAGGAAAGACTATCACCTATGCTACACAACATCAGCAACACAGGCGTCCATGGGTTCTGGGAAGAACTCAAGGGTACCATCAAGGATGTCGCAGAGAAAGTCGTGGGATATAAAGCCCGGCGAGCGCGAAATGACTGGTTCGACGAAGAATGCAAAAATTCACTTGACGCGAAAAACGAGGCCTACAGACAATGGATTCAACGAGGAATCAGAGCCAGAAGAGAAAAATATGACGAGCTACGGCCAATATCGAATAGAATAATTAGACGTAAGAAACGTAAATACTTTGACGAGCAGTCGCTGAACATAAACGAAAACTTAGCTAATAGGAACACCAGACAAGCGTAAAAACTAGTAAATACCATTAAGAACCGCTACCAACCCAGGACTAGCCTTTGTAAGGGCAAGGATGGAAACCTCATCAGCGACACCGATGGTATTAACAAACGATGGGCCTCTTATTTTGAAGAGCTTCTAAACCGACCATCTAACATCCCCACACAGGAAGCTCTCGACGATATTGTTGATCTAGGCCCACCCATTCAACCCCCGACAGTAGAGGAATTTGATCTCGCATGGCGGTCACTAAAACGAAATAAAGCGCCGGGCGCTGACGAGATTCCAGCTGAACTGCTAAAATTCGGTGGAACGAGTCTAGTTGATGCCATACATCAATTACTCCTGCGAGTATGGGAGGGCGAGGAGATCCCAGACGATTGGCGCAGAAGCATCGTCTGTCCAATTCATAAAAAGGGAGATAAACTGCGGTGTGAGAATTACAGGGGCATCTCACTAGTTTGTACGTCCTATAAAATTTTGACGAAAATTCTGGAAAATAGAATAAAACCGTACGCGAGTCGAACGAGTCATTGGCGAATATCAAAGCGGTTTCAGACCTGGTCGCTCCACAACCGATCAGCTCTTCTCAGTCAAATTGATACTCCAGAGGTGCTGGGAATACAACGTAAACGAATACCAAATCTTTGTCGACTTCAAGCAGGCATACGACAGTATCGATCGTGGAGTCCTGTACAACATCATGCTGCAATTTGGGATACCGGCAAAATTAGTGCGACTGACAAAGATGACGTTGACCAACTCCGTCTCACAAGTCAGGATACATAATAGACTTACTGATCTATTTGAAACACGCACTGGTTTGAAGCAGGGCGACGAACTGGCACCGACGCTCTTCAACCTAGCACTGGAATACGCTATTTGGGCTATAAGTATGGACAACAGCAAGACGCTACTCATCAAGTCGATACATTTAGCAGCGTACGCCGACGACATCAATATCATGTCCCGAAGATTGGCCGACGCAGAAGAACTTCTGGATACGCTCGATACCACTGCAAAGGAAGTTGGATTACGTATTAACGAGGGTAAAACTAAAATAATGATGCAATCGACGACAAGGACACCTGCGCAATTAATCATCAATGTGGGGGACCTCAACATTGAGTTCGTGATCGACTTCATATACCTGTGTTGCAACTTTTCAAGGGACGCCAACGAAACTGACGAATACAAGCGACGTATACAGTTAGCTAATACTTGTAAGACTTTTTTCTCGGTTCTCCCCATAGTGAAATCGAAGCATGTGCACGGAACCTCCGCGTGTACAAAACCATTATATACTATGACTGCGAAGCATGGACCATAACTCAAGCCTCCGGAAAAATTCTAGGCACATTTGAACGTAACGTTCTATGGCGAATTTTCGGGGCTGTTTGCGATCGAGAGGGATGACGCATCCGGGACAACCATGAGTTGCATGAACTGTACGATGAGCTGGAAGTTTCGAAAATCGTCAAACTACAACGAATTCAATGGGCAGGGCATATAGTATACAACGAATGCACGATGATCGCACGCCTTAAGAGAGTAATGAACGCAAAACGCATTGTCGACTGAGTGAGACTACCTAGGCGACTAAGATCTCCTTGCGAGAGCTCAGTTTATGTGGATGCCGAGCAGCTTCCGAAATTGGAGGATGCGGTTACGTGATCGAGATAATTGGAGGACAACGATCCAGGCGGCCAAGGCCCGACGCGCCACGATGATGATGATATAATGACACCCTGCTGGAATGCTCACCTTTATCCTTTGTCATTTTATCTACCCCAATATACATTATGCATTAACTGTGTAATGGCTGGGGCAACAAACGGGTAAAAACCGGGCCACACCTCCCGAAACTGAGCTGCAACTAGCATGTACCGCCGCTCATATCGCTGTGGAGTATTCGCTTCTATCGACGCAGGACCTTCGCAGTCACTTTGGCAAAATTTTGGCTTCTTCTAAAACAACAACATCTGTTGAACGCCTTGTTCATTGACTGTCTTAACTTCACTAACTGCAGAGATCTTGCTGCAATATTAGTCGACATACCCACGTTCAGGGGGTGTCTAGAAGTTGTAGTAGCATCCACCTACTTCGATACTGACGATGACGAGGTAATACCATTTATCAGAGTGCAGTAGCTAACTTACTGACAGTTTGTGATCAAATGCGCACCACACGGTGTCGCTGTAGCGATGCCAATGGCAAAGGTAAGCGCCTTCTAGATCTTCTAATGTGTAAAATGTGTACGTCCGTAGTGGAGGGTGCAAACGGAAACCTTCGTCACTGCCGTGACGGAGAAGGTACTTGTTATTACCCTTGGTAGCAGAATCGTATCCGAGTTCGTCACCTATGCCATGCAACGGATGCAATGATCCCTACTCAGGCATCAAATACGAGTAGATGATAAATGCCTTTAAAGAGAAAATTAATTATTGAAGCCACTTGTAATATGACCAATGGCGATGGGGTTCCGAAAATGCACTGTACGAAATGAATTACATACCAGCCAAAATGAGAGTAGCCAGAAGACTAATTGCCAATTGGCATTTTATTTCTTTGTTCACACAGATCGTGTGACTTAACGCCTCCAGACTTTTTTCTCTAGTATGGGGCTTATATTGAAGAAAACAACAACAACTGACCATTTATTGAAAACCATCATTGAAATCATTGCTGAGATGCAGTCCGATTTTCTGCTTGAGTAAAATGGAAGTTCAACTATGAAAAGTAGAAACCTCATTGTCCATTATGATCCATTATAATACATCTTTCATGGATCTTTACAAAATATCCCTAAAATGCCTTATGTATATCCAATTGTCATCACGATTCCCATTTCCTTAATTAGAGCTAATAAATTTTATTAGCGGTAAAATGTTGTCATCAAAAAGAACTTTCAACTCATCGGACAACCTCATAATTTGAAAATTGCATTAACATTTTCTGAAACCTAATAACAGAGTAGAATAAAAAAAAATTTAAGCGACATCCTGCAAGTGGCTCTTTGAATCCCATCACTCCTTTTCCATTAAAGCACATTAGCTGAAATGGTGAAATTTTAATGCGCTTGTCTTCCGTGCTGTAAATTACTGTATACATACTTATATGTTTACAAAAACAATATAAAGGACATTATAATGTCACGAAAATTACACAGTACAGCTGACAAAATGTTGCCAAATTCTGAAATTTTCTCTCTTCAAAATGATTGCGATAAATTATCCTTAATGCCATAGAAGATCTCATTTTAACTTCCCGGAACATAAACTCCCCGCGGGAGCGAGAATACAAGAAGAACGGAAGATGTGCACATTTCGGCAATCGTATAGTTAATCCAAAATTAATGAGTTCCATTAAGATGTAATGAAAACAACAGGGGAAATAGAAGGAAAGAAGCAAAAGTGAAAGTTAACTAGACAAATAAAAAAAAAACTACAGCTGAAATGAACAGTGAATAGGAAAGCGAAAGGATGTATAAGAGATCATGACATTTTCGTCTAAACGGAGCGAAAGGACGAAGAGATGAAACTTTCGTCCTCAGCTATACATTATATAGGGGGCTGCCGAAGTAGATGTCTTAGGTCCATTTCATGCAAAAAGTTCTTTTCAACTGATAATTTATTTACGATAATCATGGGTCACCAATAGATGTTTTTTGTTAGGGGACGGCAGCAGAAGCTCAGTGCGTTAGTTAAGAATTAAAACAGACTTCCGTCTTCACTATAATTAACTCTTTATTATTGAGGTGTAGAGGTCCGGACTACTTACGGTCCGGTAGTTCAAATACAACTGAATTCCATCTTACAAACTATTTTCTTAAATACTATTCCTTAGGTATCTCTACCTACGCCTAATAAGTTTCTAGGGAAAATACAAAATACCTTTTTCCCTATGACTCATATGTTAGATCCTAACAAACATCTTCTACTTATGTCTATAGTATTCCTTATCTCTACCTAAGCCTAATGAGTTTCTAGGGAAAATACAAAATACATTTTTCCCTATGACTCATATATCCTAATAAACCCTATCATAAATATCTTCTGCTTGTGTTTTGTTCAGTTGCTCGCAGATGTTGTGTGATCTGCTTCGTGGGAGATGACTACTGCCCCTCTTAAACAGATACGTCCCGGATCTGCTGTAAGTTGGCGCTGACCATTTTCAGGATGTGCTCGACTCTTTCCTCGTTGTTGAATTGGATTGGATGTTCCGCATTATTCACATGTTGCACCCGATGTTTGCAGTACCATATTGTTGCGACCATTGCGAAACTGATGAGTATGACCATAATGCCTGCGAACCAATAATTTGCTTTTTGCGCCTCGAGTAGTTCAGTCACTTGTTCTATCTTCTCTAAATTTTGGATGTGTACCTGCTGAAGATAGGGAAGAGAAAGAGAAGTAGAGTGTAGTGATACCTTTAGTTTGAAGACGCTCGGTGTTTGTGGTTCCATGGTCGGTTTTCTTGTTGATACAGGAAAAAGAGTTCCGTTGATATATACATCTTTTGTGTGAAGCACAAGAAAGGTTCCATCCACGCTTATCTCCTGACCGCTCTCGCTGACAGTTGCCTTTCGATCGTTAATGAGTATTGTATTTTCATCGATTTGTACAATTGGTGGAATGTGATGGGCCGTTGACGTATTACATGTGGCTGTGTCGTTATTGAAAATCTGAACTAAGCAGTGATCAAGTGGATCCTTCTGGCAGAATGACAATCTTAATGTTTCTTTGCAATTATGTAATGGGTTATTACCTGACTCACACATAGAAATATGATTATTAATTAAATTAAGCATAATATTATTACGAACTACTGGAAAAATCTTAATCAATGGACAAATTTCCTTAATTTTAGGAGTTCTAATTAAATATTTTATTACATTCTCATTAGAGTAAATTTTAACGCTTGAAGCAGTCATTAAATCATTTATGCTGATATTGAATTTTGCATTAATTAAATCTCTTACTTCATGATCCGACAAAATAATGGGATTTACAATATTTAAACGAGCAAAAGTAACCGAATAGACGAAATTATTTAATATACTAATAGCTCTTTGGTTTCTTGTTGAAATAAGTTGAAATAAATTAGGCCCTACATTATCTTCTTCGTTATGGTTCTTATAAAAGTTGCGGCGTAAAGTATTGATTTGGGTGGTTAATTCGTTCATTCTTTCTGTGAGTTTTGAATTAATCTCAATCTTCTGATTTTCGGCTGCAATGAGTCTAGATTGTTTTTCGTTGAGTATTACGAAGTCACTGTGATCAGGAGTGCCAGCAACAAATTTTAGAGCAGAGCCTATAAAATCGATCGATCGTTTTTGCTTGTGGAATCGTAAAGAATTTAATAACTTATTTATTTCATTGTAATCTGCTTCGAGGGATGCCTTTTCTTCTGGATTGTGGAATAGTTGTTCTAAGCTATGGATATCTGTTCCTATAACCTCAAACTCTGTTAAATTTACGGTGTGTACTAAATAGACGTATTCTTCATATATCGCGACGTTGCCTTTCCGGAATGGGATATACATGGCCGTTGTGAAGTCCAAGAGTCTTGCGTTGGCCGTGGTACAGAAAAGTAATCTGAAAGGATTTATTAACGAATATTATCTTTGTGGATCTTTTTTCCATCAATAAGAATAGCAGTTCCTAAATCTTTTTGGACAATCTTTTTAATATATTTACTAGTGAGTTTTGTGCCACGTCGTTTGTCCTTTCTAACAAATATTTCCTGTCCAGCATGAGATTCGCGGGAGACCCGTTTTTTATTTTGTAGTTGGCCCTGTCTATCTTGGCTTTCTTGTAGGAGACTTTTGATTTTTGTTGTTTCCTTTTCGGATAATGCAAACAAAATATATACAGGTCTTCTTTTAGTTGCAGAATGGATCGAACTATTGTATTTTATGGCAGCTGTTAATATTATTTCCTCAGCGTCACCAGTGTCGTTCTCTATGTTCAATGTTCTTGAAATTTCACCAAGCGTTGAGTGAAATCTCTCTATTTGACCATTACTTTCGCTGTGCATTGCAGGTACCGTATGGTGAGACATGTTGAACTTATTTTGAATGAGAGATTTAATAGTTTGCGAACAGAATGATGGTTCGTTGTCAGTAACTAGTATTTTTGGCTTCTTGAAAAATCCAATAGTTTTGAGTAAAACATTTTTTACGTCGACTATGCAACGAGAGGATATTTGTTCTACAATGGCAAATTTGGAGAATTTGTCAATACATGTCAAAAAATGAAGACCGTTTGTGCTGAATATATCCATGTGTAGAATTTCACCATGATAGCCAGGGATTGGGGTTGAGGTCAGCATTTGCTTCATTGGATGTCTTACGTATTTTGCTTGTGCGCAAATTGTACATTTCCCAACAAATGCCTTAACTTTCTGCCTTAGTCTGGGGAAAAAAATAATTATCAAGAATTTGTTGATAATTTTCGTTGACTGAGCGGTGGGCTCTTTCGTGTTCTATAGCTATAGTTTCAATTTGATCATTATTGTTGAGAAGGTCTATCACAAATTTAGTAGTATGCTTGAATCGAACTGCTGGAAAAAGTTCAACCAGCTCATTTTGGATCTTCCCGAGCACATCCAGAGGACAAAAAATTCCGTTTACGATATTATGATTAATGATTTCTTTAAGAACCATATATAATGAATGAAAATCTTTAAATCGAATCTCATGCCGAAGATAACCTGGGAATGGTGTCGTGGTTTTCTTCTCAGTTGATTTCGCTAGGGTTAAGAATTTTTGGTTTTTGAAACTATTTATTGGTTCAGACACGGTTTGAATATACTGAGTAAAAGATACCTCACTGTTTGTACAAGTTCCCTCGCGGACTTTACTCTCACTAAGGTGTTGAATGTATTGTCGAGATAAAGCGTCTGCTACAACATTACTGTTGCCGGGTTTGTAGCAAAATTTAGGCGAAAACTCCTCAATAAAACTCCTCCATCGCTTTAATTTCGTGTTTGGATTTCGATCAGAAATGGAGAATGTAAGGGGTTGGTGATCGGTAAATATTTTAAGGTTACTTACACCATATAAGTAATTTCGTAACGTTTGAAGTTCCCATACTATGGCCAACATTTCTCGTTCGTTGGTTGCATAATTTTCTTCTGTTGCATTAAGCGTACGAGATATAAAGGTTACTGGTTTACCATTTTGTGAAAGGACTGCGCCTATAGCCACTGAAGATGCATCAGTAGTCAGTTCAAACGGCTTGCTGAAATCCGGGAAAAGAAGCGTAACATCTTCAGATACCAGAATTTATTTTTGTTTTTGGAAAGCTTCTTTGGCTGTTAAAGACAAGGTTATTTTCCTATTTTTGGATTGGTTAGTGCCAATGTTTCCATTATCACCTCGCAATATTCCCGTTAAGGGTTTAGCAATGGAAGCATAATTTTTGATAAATCGCCTATAATAGCCTGATAGGCCAAGGAATGATCTTAAAGAACGCAAAGTAGTTGGCTCTTCATATTGGAGAATCGCGCGAACTTTATCAATAGATGTTTTCAGTCCATGTTCGGATACTGTAAAACCAAGAAATTCTATACTATTTTTAAAAAATGTTGATTTCTCTATTGCGATTCTCATGTTAGCATCGAGCAATTTCTTCAAAATAATGTCAATGTCTTCAATGTGAGTCCTCGCATCTGCAGAAAAAATGATGACGTCATCGATATAAACATGACAGCGTATACCTATGTCGTCTCTTAGAATATCATCAATCGCTCTTTGAAAAATTGCGGGAGCATTTTTCAATCCGAACGGTAGTCGACAAAATTCATACTTTCCATTGTTGACTGAGAAAGCTGTTTTCTCGCGGTCTTTATCTGCTAAAAGTATTTGATGAAATCCTGATTTCAAATCCACAGTGGTAAAATATTTTGCTTTCCCGAGGTTAGCTAGAATTACTGAAATATCAGGAATTGGATACCGATCGGAAATCGTTTTGTCGTTAAGTTTGCGAAAATCGACGACTAACCGCTGCTTCTGGTTCCCTGATTCATCGACACCTTTTTTGCTTACCACCCATATGGGGTTATTATAAGGGGAACGGCTTCTACGAATAACACCAGACTGTAGCATAGATGCAATTTCTTTGTCAACAAATTGTTTAGCGGACATTTGGTATGGATAAGTTCGGCAATAAATGGGCTCATTCGTAGTTGTTCTAATAGTAGCAACAACTGCGGTATTGTATGGTAATGCTTCATTTGGGTCAGCAAATACCTCTGAATTACGATTTATAATCTTTTGGAAATCAAAACGAATTTCTTGGGGAATTTCATTATAATTGATTTGCAAATTATTTACACGAGCGCACTCCATAAAAAGGAGAGATTCGACTCCTTTTTGGTGTTTGATACAATTTGAGCCCGTGTCTACAGTCGCGCCAACATCCTTAAGGAAATCATATCCTATGATTCCGTCGAAGTCGCTAAGATTTGGTAAAATGAAAAATTCGGTCTCGTGTCCTAGAATCCGAATAGTACACTTCTTGGAAATGTAGATTGATCCATTGATCGATGAAACGTAAAACGGTTTTAGTACCGGCTTAATAGTTTTGAGGAATTCAAACTCTTTAATATAGTTTTTTGCAGCTCCGGTATCAACTAACAGCTTTAATTTCGTTCCATTACTAGCCGTCTTTTCGATAAAGGGCAGTCGGGAGCTAGTACTTAATAAGTTTAATTGATCGCCGGTATAAGAATACTCTTCATCGTCTGATTGGTTTGACTTAGCATAATCTACGTTATTCTCTCGGAATTCTAATTCAGGTTTATGTACGTTAACATGGTTAGCACGTTGTGATATTTTATGACCTTTGCCAGATTCTCTATTTTGAGACTTCTTTTGTTGAGAAAAGTTAGCCCCCTGGTTTTGGAAAAATGTTCCATTTGGGTGATTAAAATATGTTTGTTGTCTCACTGCTGAATTTTTATTAATATTATTACATGAATTCACTCCAGGATTAAATCGAGAAGATGATGGATCTACGTCCATGGGTTCAAAAGAAAGTGCAGTTTCATGTTTATTATCAGATATTGTTCTGTATTGTGGATAATTTTTTCGTGGTGCAGGATTAATCGTTTTCCTGTTCGCAAATGCACTTGCGAAAGCCGATCTTTCTTGGTTCATTTCTAGTTCTTGAGCTAAGGCTAGGGCACTAGGAAGGTCTACTGGTCTACTAGAAAACAGAATATCGCTTATTGGGCGATTTAAACCAGATACAAATATGCGTAATGCATCGCTTCTGTATTTTTCATTTAGCAATTGTAATGCTTCCTGATTCTCCGCGTATTGCATTATTGCCTTATTTGTTATGAGGGTGAGTTGTTTTTCAACGGCATCATAATATTTCGATATGGATAGCTTCCCTTGACGAAGAGTTGAAAGCTCCTGCTCTAAAAGATGAAGAGGCCTTTTGTCGGAGTAGGTATGATCAAGTCTAGCTAGTATCGCCTCAAAATTTAAAGGAGTGCTAAATGAAGACAAAAGAGTGTCAGCAGATCCCGTGATTTTATTGCGAATAATCGCTACTGCCTGATAGTGCCGATTTGATCCAATGTACCTTTCGTATGGCTTGATAGCCGCTTTGGCAGATTGTCGCCAAGAGGGATATTTTTCGGTTACTCCTGAAAACTCTGGCACAGTTTTTACGACGTCAAGCGAAATATCGCATAAAACGGCTTCATTAATTTCAATATCTTCGTACTTCTTTACAGGAGTAGAAGGAAAAATTGACTCGATTTGAGCACATAATTTATTTTCCTGTGTCTTTAGTGCATAGCTAATGCGTGACTCTAGGACAGCAGTTGCTTCTACCGTGTCCTTATGGCTCTGTGCAGCTACAGCACTTATTTGTGTTTGCAATTCAAGTTGCAATTTGGATGCAATCTCAGTGGTGATTCGAGTCACCAAATCAGTGATTGCGTCAGCGCTTAGTGACATGTTTTTAATTAAAAATTTAGGCTCTCAGAATAAGAATAGTATCGTCTAAACGGTTTTACATGAAAAAAAATCTACTTACATCAATACTCGAAAAATCGACATTCTTTTTTTTAACAATTCACTATTCTAGAGTTTTTTACACTTATTTGCACTTTATTGTCAGTATGAGTTGGTGGCCACAAATGGATCTCTAATTGATCACTGGTATCTTGTTCCACTTTTCCACTTTGTATATTATATTTTCACTGCGTATCAGGTCGCGAATTCCGACGACCTATCTCTTGATAGGCTGTGAGTTCGATTTCCGGTACGCGATTTTCCGATAAAGTTTATGTGTTTGTTCGATAATTTATCACTAAATCGCGAAAAGTTTCCGGGGTGTTGGGCGCCAGTTAAGAATTAAAACAGACTTCCGTCTTCACTATAATTAACTCTTTATTATTGAGGTGTAGAGGTCCGGACTACTTACGGTCCGGTAGTTCAAATACAACTGAATTCCATCTTACAAACTATTTTCTTAAATACTATTCCTTATCTCTACCTACGCCTAATAAGTTTCTAGGGAAAATACAAAATACATTTTTCCCTATGACTCATATATCCTAATAAACCCTATCATAAATATCTTCTGCTTGTGTTTTGTTCAGTTGCTCGCAGATGTTGTGTGATCTGCTTCGTGGGAGATGACTCGTTGATACGTCAGTCTGAAATATCATCATACCGGTTAGTCACGGGTTCGAGTTCCGGCCACGTCATGTCGCGTCGCGACCATGAATGTTGTGTTTTATTCTCCCTATATTGTAGGGCGTAACAATAAGCCAAAAACTTTCCCCGGCTAAATAGGTAGGAACTACATGCTAGCAACATACATGGCCCGAAACCAATTTAAGTTAACAAAACGTCAACTATGCCAAATGGGAATAATTGACGCGCTATGACTCACAAAGAGTTAAGGCCAATAGTTGTAATAGATGTTGAGATTTTATAACTATCTTCACTGAGAAACTGCCGAACCACAGACAATTCTAAATTTTAATCGTCTGGAAAGTATTACATTACATATGTACACCTACACAAAATAGCACAAGTCCCAAGAAAAACTTTCTTTTTTGACAACTTATTTTTCCAATGGGTGATTAGATTAATCCCATATGTAAGTCTTCACATCTATTTATTTCCATTAGACCGACTTCAAGTTTTCTAGGCTATCATCAGCACAGAGTTCATCAGATTTCCGTCCCATTGAAAGTTTTACTGTCGCAACATTTGGGTTCTATTTAATGTGTCCTAAACATCCTAATTCACGACATTTCTCTCGTCTCAAAAAATTTACACCACTTGGTGTGGGGCTAAAGGATGTCAGCTGATCGCTCCTTTTCAGATCATTGCTATCTTCAATTCATTCTCAACGAGAATCAAACAACCAACTCAGTTCTCTTGAATAGGCGCTGAACGAATCGGGCCACGCGTCCTAATATTTTTCATGAATTTCTGCAGCATCTACCGGGGCTACCGAGAAACAAACAGAATAGGATGGTGGATACCCTAACCCATTCCTGCAAACAGGCTACAATTGGAGCGTGTCCTACCCGTAGATCAAATGGAAATAAAAAACGGAAGTGGTGGCACGCGGATATTTGCGAATATAGAGTGAAATGTAGAAAGGCCTTTAATAGGCGAAAATCATCGGATTGGTACACCAGCAGAGAGTACCTTCGCACTTTTAAGAAAGAAAGACTAAGCGGTGTTCACTGAAATTTATGTGTGAGGGCATTGAAAAGTCGAGCGAAGCCTCAAGTCTCAGTAATGTCCTAGCTACTAGCTCATCGATACCTTCCTACCTAATGGAGCCAGATGGATCGTGGAACTCCACAAGTAAGGAGACATTTGATATCCCGTTGGACACGCACTTCCCGGACAGTTCATCGGAGACTACGTTCATAGATGCACGCACAGGAATACGTTACAGGTCCATGCGATTTTACATCTGTACTATCAAAGATGTTCTGCACCGTTTAAATCTGCGGACCCTGACGGTATCATTCCGGCTGACTTACAGTACCTGTCCGATGTGGTGGATTGAAAATGTTTTTAGGGCCTGTTTTGACTTGTTCTACATCTCTCGGGTATGGGCAGAGGTCAAGCTGGTCTTTATTGCAAAAATAGGTAAAAAATCACACGCACGCACAAACGATCTCAGGCCTATTAGTTTATCGTCGATCCTACTTAAAGTATTAAAATTATATATTTATACTAGCTACGAGAGCTCGCTTCGCTCGCTCTCTCATCTAGTGCTCGCTTCGCTCACAACTTGACACTAACCTTGACTATTTTTTCATACATAATTAATTTGTTCTCCGCTTGCTCAACATCACGACGATAAGGCTAAACTTAAGCTAAATTAAAAGTAACTTCACTTTCAGTCGGGTACCTTTACATACTTTCGGCGGCTCAAATTTCTAAGCAGAATTACAGGGACGACGACTTTTTATATTAATTTGTGAGATTTGGAAATTAACTTGGAGGCCCAGGTGGGCTTAGGGAATTTAAAATTTCAACCGGATAATGGGTATCAGCTTCTTGATCCATTACTTGATTGAGCTAAAATATATTCAACACATTTTCCAGGAACGGATTTTAATATGTCTGCGTTTATCGCAGATGCCTGGTCGTTTTTGAAATACACAACATCAATTATTTTGGAGAATAATCTTCCCTTCTTCTTCCGGATACGTATCGTCACCAATTTTCGGTAACAAATCTGAAAACTCTTGGGCATTTTGATTACCCCCAATTCGCGCCAGCATATTGGTTGACAAATACATGGGTATGACAATGCGCCATAGATGTGAGCTTTTTAGAGATGCCCTAATTTCATCAACGCTCATTCCTCGGGGTTTTACTGGTAAAGTTTACCTAAAGTCGCCACAGAAAAGTACTGTAATACCGCCCATAGGCCGGTCGTTTTGTTTGATGTCACGTAAGGTTCTATCTACTGATTCAATCGCTTTCCAATTCGCCATAGTGCACTCGTCCCATATTATTAAGAAACAATCGCGCAGAACCCTGGCTTTGTTACAGTTCCTGGAAACGCTATACACTGGGATATCCGTATGGTCCAAGTAAATCCGGATCTCGAATATTCATAGTATGTGCAGTTTTGCCTACTGGTAACAATGTAGCGGCTATTCCTGATGAGGCGGTAGCAATTGCTATTTAGTTTTGAATACGTATTTGAGCTAAGATAACTTTAGTGCGAAATATTTTCCCCCACCGAGTACATCTAAAAATAGGACTTCCCCCAAATCATCATCTACGCTATGACATACATGATCGAATATCAAACGTTATTCTGCTCCATAAACCATTTCGCAATATTTCAGCCAACTGCGCTGAACTATAGTTGATTTCTGCTGCATACTCACTATTAATTCCTTCCCCGCCTGAAGTTGGTGTGGGCATACTGTATTAAGAGAGAGAATGCCTGCATTCAGGAATCATTATCGCTCCCTGTTACTGTTTCTTGGATAGCCAGCAATTTGCTCAGTCACATTTTCATAGTTAAAGTACACCCACTCCCCAACATCAAGATGCATAACTGGCGGAAATCTTTTATGAATAGGAAAGCTCAAAACGCTTCAAACCGCCTCAAAAGAACTTATATAGCGGCCAGATTAGAACCAACTGACTTCGTCGTATTCATTATTTCTTAACTCAAATGTTGCTTGATCACTACCTTTGTTGGCGTAATTTTTTGTGAGATCGAAGTCCAGGTGCGCTTAGGGAATTTAAAAATTCAACCAGATAAATGTTTAGCATCTTCTCGATCCATTACTCGGTTGATTGAGCGATATTCAACACATTCCCCAGAAACGCATTTTAATATTTCAGCGCAGATGCCTGGTCGTTCCGGGGAGTCGAAATAGCTCTCCTGCAAAGCCTAGAGTTTTCATGATCAGTTAATTTTGCAGGGTCGCCTCTTCTTCTTTCGGACACGCACCGTCACCAGTTCGCCGGTTAAATGTATGCGCAACAATTTGTATTCGCTAAATTAAAATAATGAATACTGAAATGTCAAATCTATATACACTGAACGAAATCGGACCTAAAATACACATTTTCATTAATATCTCGACTCCAGCACCACCTTGCAAATCCAAATTTTGTCAACAGATTTATTATTAATATATTTAATTAATATATGTTGTGAATTTGAGCCAAATTGGACCATAAATAAGAATTTTGTAAAAAACAACACTCCAGTGCCACCTACCGAGTCCAAAAAGTTATGCAAATCGGAGGACCAAACGAACATATGGTGTGAATATGAGTTGGATAGCTTCAGTGGTTCAAGAGTTATGGCGGCAGCAACACATGCACGAACGTTTTTATATATATTAAGATAAGATACAGTAAACTGCAAAGCTGACAAGCTGGCTCGAAAGGTGGCATTGGAAGTGTTTTCTCGCATTAATGGCAATTACAGTATCCTCATCGACCATGCAAACACACTAGGCGTGTTTTTTTGTACTCGGTTCAGGTTAATTGGGGGCTATCCGGGTTAACTTACACCCATTACACAAACAACATCAAAATCTGGCAGAGCAGTTATCTCAGCATCAAGACCAAGCTGAGCCTGTTTCGCTCCCTGGCCCCGTCGTCAGTGCTTTTGTATGGGAGCAGTACATGGAAAGTTTCTGTAGGAGTTACCAGAAAGCTGCAAGTTTTCGTCAACTCATGTCTTCGTCGAATTTTAAGAATATTCTGGCCCGAAACAATATCAAATGAAGAGCTAACTGGGCCACATAGAACAGTTGACGCGCTATGCCCCACAAGGGGTTAAGTCAATTGAGTAGTTATAACTGGACATTGTCCAATCGGGTAGCACGTCAGAAGGCTTCGGATTCCATATAATGACTTCTGCCGAAGCTGTGGAAATGATCCAGCGTTTTATTGGGGCAATTCGTCTTGTGTAACACAACGGACCCTGTCGTGGTCTTTGTGTGTTGTGGTTATCATGGCAGCCCTTCGTAACCTACCCGCCTAAGCTTCCTTAAATCGAACATTTTCATTTCAATTGACCCGTGAGCTTCCAAAAAGGAAAAAAACTTGAATCGAAAATTTTCATTTACCTTAATGTCGCAATTAAAATTGTATAAAACCGTCACTAAGACCAACGATTCATTCATTTTTAAATCACACTTAAACTTTGAGTTTGTTTAATAAATTTTGCTGAAAAACGCCCTTTACACTTGCAAAACATAAAACACCTGCTCAAATTTATTAATTCAATTAATAAACCAAATTCTCATGAAAAGCAGGGCAGTTACATCCCAGTACAGAATGGAAAGCGGCGGACTATTATTCCCAGCCTACTCATATTAATAATCAGACTGTGTTGTTTGTACCGTCATTATTTATGGCTAATAGGCTTCAATACGAAAGAGGGCGAGGCAAATTATTTTTTAAGGTTCTTGTATTAGAATGGTGATTTATACCCGTGCTACAGGTGCGGTTCTACGAGTATAATAGAAAATTGGAGGCGACCAAATTTAAATTTTCCTTTACATTATGTTTAAGCTTATAAGAAACGAAGTTTTCACAGAAGTCTAATTTTGGGACCCATCAAAGTGAAAATGATTCAAGTGTGGGCGAATCATTACCTCGTGGTAGATGAAGAATATTGAAAATATTTGCGTTCATCTTTCAAAAATATTTCGAATGGTACTTGTAACATGGTATTTTCTCTTTCAACAATTGTGTTGTTGCATGAAATGAATGTTGAAAATGTTTTATAATTTTTAATAAAAAGCGAAGCTTCCATTCGAGGCTTGAATGCTGAGTTGTGATGCGCATTATGACTCTTTTCACTGTGCCAGCAAATTTTATTTATTTATTTATTTATTTATTTCATATACTGCGGAAGGCATTGCCTTATTACAGGGGTTCTGATACAGTAAGTTATGTTACTAAATTGACTAATTAATTTAAAAAGGATAAATATTACGTACATTAAATATAATAAAATTTATAAAATAAACTATTCATTCAGAATAAAACTTCGTAGTTTAAGTGATTCCAATATAAAAATATACAGTTTTTTTATTACTTTGCAATCTGTAGTGTTCAGAATTTCAGTAATATGCTCTAATGCGTTAGTATTATTGAAGTAATATTTTCTTACTGGTTTGTTTATTGGGCATTCTTTTAATAGGTGTTCAATTGTGTCACGTTTTTGTAAGTTGCATAGCGTACAGTTGTTTTCCAGATTAAACTTATAGGTGTTTCCAGCGATGTAAATACGTTGGTTGTAGTTGTTACACATCCGGATCTGCGCAAAACAGCGGCGATGATGTCCAGGTAAAGACTGAAGGAGGTACCATGCAGGTTTGGTCTGGTCTTCTCTAATGAGTTGGTACCAACATGATGAGCTGCTACTAGTTGCTCCATTCTCATCATTGTTTGTAGACTTAGCTGCGTAAATCATCGCTATTGCTTTCATATTTTCTTGTTGGGTACAGTTGTTGATAAGTTGTGGAAAGTCTCGCAATTCATTCATTAGTTCGGCTTTTATTTTCCCTAACCAGTTTGAGGAGTTTCCCTTTTCCACTTCCATTTTTTGTTGTTTGAGGCATAGTTACCCTTCGTAACCATTTCAGAGTTTTCGTAATAATTTTTACCTTCATATGAACGCGGCCACATTCTCTTCTCACTACTTGCGCTGATGTGTTCCTTGGCAGATAAAGTGATCTCTTTAAGAAATCCTGTTGAATATTCTCAAGATTTTGTATCGCATTCATTCCCCATATTTCAGCTCCATAAAGCGCGACTGTCTCCACCATAGCATCGAAAAGCTTCATTTGCGCATTCCATCCCATTTTGTTGTTGTTGAATAATTTACCAAGATTGGCCAACGCTGCAGCAGAGGATTTTTTCCTATGGTCAATTTCCTTGTGCCATGCTCCTGTTCGATAAAGTGTGCAACCAAGATATTGAAATTCAGACACGATCTCGATTTCTTGTTCTTTATAGTGAAATTTTTTCCTTCTTTTTTTGTTAAGTCTCTTCTCAAATATTACTATTTTTGTTTTGTCCACGTTCAATGTAAGATTTTTATGATTGCAGTAGGTTTCTAGTTTATCTATTTTGTCTTGTAAGTCAGTAGCAGAGTTCGCGAATATAACAAGATCATCGGCATAAGCAAGCATCATTATGTCTATACCGTCAATGATACCGACTCCTTTGAATCCAAGTTTCCGGAAAAATGTCTCTATATCATTAAGGTATATGTTAAATAGTAAGGCACTGAGAGGATCTCCTTGAAGCACTCCTTTCGTTACTTTAACACTTTCGGAATATTCTTGCCCATTTTTTATTGAAACTGAAGCTGCATTGTATATGTTGCGAATTAGTTCTATCATCTGAGTACTAATTTTATTCGACGCTAAGTGCTGCCATAATAAATTGTGCTCAATACTGTCAAAAGCTCCTTTGAGATCAATAAATATAGCAAATAGTGGTGATTTTTTTATTCCATTCTGTTTATCGATTAATGTTCTGATGGTGAAAATATTGTCTAAGCAGCAACGCTCTTTTCTAAATCCACTCTGATGTTCGGGTAAAAGTTTTCGTGATTCGACAAAATTGTTAATCCTGTCACTCAATACGCTAGTCATTACTTTGAATAGTCCATTTTCAAGTGCAATGGGACGATAATTATTTGCGTTGGTGGGGTCTCCTTTTTTGAATATCATTGATAAATTAGCATGTCAAATTATCTCTCCTTGATTTTCATTTTTAATTTTATTCATTATATTACATATTGTTGACATTACATTCTCTGGCAGATTTTTCAGAAATTCATTAGGTATTCCATCTGGTCCAGGTGTCTTTTTATTTCCCAATTTTTTAATGGATGCTTTAATTTCATCAGTAGTGATGTCCTTGTCAAGGTTTATGTCAGTTATTTTAGGTAATTGCTTAGGTGTTGAATTAACAGGGGCATAAACTGTTAGCAGATGTTGAGTCCAGTTTTCAGTGCTTATCACCGACTTCGTGTGGGTCCTTTTCCTCAGTTTTCTAATTTCTGTCCAAAAAGTTGAACTATATTTCATGTTATTGATATTATTAATAATAGATTTATCATACTGTGCTTTCACATTTCTAAGCAGTTGATTATACTTATTTCTGGCGTTGTGATATGCTTTCAGATTGTCTGGTGTATAATATCTCTGCATTACTCGGTATACAGCTCTTACTCTCTTTTTATACCCTAGACTTTTAGTATAGGGTATATTGTTTTTGTCACGACGGAAATATGTAACACCTTAAAGGAGGCTCCGGAGGTATAGCAATGTATATATATAAATGATCAGGGTCACCTCCTGATTCGATTAAGCCATGTCTGTCTGTCTGTCTGTCTGTCTGTCTGTCCGTTCGCACGATAACTTTCGATAGAATGAAGCTAGAGCCTTGAAATTTTGGTCAAATGTTGGTAGTGTAATCTACTTAGATGGTATTGAAAATGGCTATGATCAAGCCGAGAGAACGCCTACCTCCCCTACATATGTAAAATACTTAAATGTATCTGTAACTCCCGACTAAATAAATATGAAAAGCTCTCGCTTTGGTAGATTACTCGTGAGGGTAATCTTATAAACTCCTGGGAAAATAAAATCGATCAGTTGAAAACTAACGGTAATTTTCTTACAAAGAGCCCGGTACTACCCTACTTTTCGGGTTTTTTGTCTATAACTCTTGAACCAATTGACGTAGACGCCTGATTTTTGGCATGTAACCCTGGGGTGAGAAGATGCTTGAGTTCTAGTAAGTTGGGCATAATCGGATCAAAGGAACGCCTACCTCCCCTACAAATCTAAAAAAAAATTCAATATTCCTTTAATTACGATAACTTTCGATAGAATGACACTAGCGAGTTGAAAATTTGACAAAATGTTGCTAGTAGAATCTACTTGGTTGGTATTGAAAATGGGTAAGATCCGACTCAAGCAACCCCTACCTCCCCTACAAATGAAACTTCAAATAAGCGATAACTTTTGATAGAATGATACTACCGAGTTAAAAATTTGGTGGAATGTTGCTAGTAAGACCTACGTAGTTGGTGTTGAATATGGGCAAGATCCAACCCAAGGAACCCCTACCTCCCCTACATATGAAACTTCAAATAAGCGATAATGTTCGAAGTGAGATTGAGTTAGTTGGCATTAAAGCTGGGTAATATCCGACCAACGAAACCCCTACTTCCCCTACAAACGAAACTTTAAATAAGCGATAACTTTCGATAGAGTGAAGTTAGAGACTTGAAATTTTGTTTAAATGGTTGTAGGGTGATCTAATAGGTTTGTGGCAATGAGGAGCAAGATCCGACCTAAGGAACCCTTACCTCCTCTACAAGTTAAACTTCAAATAAGCAATACCTTCCGATAGAATGAAGCTAGCGACTTGAAAAATTCGACAAATATTGTAGAATGGGTTAGTTAGTTAATTGATTTTGAGAATGGTCAAGATCCTAATGAATGAGTGCCAACCTCTCCTATGAACTGGCCATATAGGAGACCCATTCTTAATGCATATGGTCGTTGCCAATTGGTACTTTTGGTATCTCCACTAGGTCTGTAGAAGTCTAGGGTATATACGCTTCAGACTCCGGGCCGAAGCGAAGCTTCGGCCTGGTTTTCTTTCATACAGTCCGTTGTATACCAATTGTTTATTAGTTTGTATTGTTTATTGTTCATAACAACTGTCTTTGTCATGTTCAAAGCCTCTGCTGCTTGATAAATTTCGTCAACTAGTTGAGTCCATGTTAAATTTTGTTGAACCCATTCTAGGTGTACTTGATACGCTGCTGCCAAATCATTGTTTCATTGCAGTTTCTTGTATATATAAGGTTGCTGTTCATTATTTTCAACTTCGGTTGTTAAGCTTAGCATTTTTAGGCTACAGGGTAAGTGATCCGATAGATGTACAAAATCGTGTACCTTAAAATCTCCAATCATCTCTGTTACGTCCGAACTGCACCAAACTTGGTCAACCGTACTGCAACCATTTGACTTTAAGCAAGTGTATTCGCCTTCTTTGTCTCCTTGTGTTCGCCCATTAATTAGTGTTAAGCCGAGTGAATGAAACAAATGTGTTAATAGCTCACCTCTTTTGTTCTTGGTTTTATCTTTCGAACTTCTTTCCATGGCTAATTTCATGTTGACCCAAGGTATTTCTTCCATATCCCAATCAGCTTTACCAACTCTAGCGTTGAAGTCTCCAAGAAATATAACATTTTTATATTGTTGTACAATGGGTGTCAGCTCATCCTCCATCATTTCGAGTATCGCAGTGTCGTTGAGGGATGGTGACAAATAGAAGCACCCTAATGTTATTTCCGTTTTGTTCACTTGAATTTTTGCTATTATCTACATATCACTACATGTAGTATTTATCAAGTTCAACTTTTTGTTTATCATCACCACTAATCCGCCTTTAGGCCGACCTTTTGTTTTATCTTTAGTTGCAAAAGATTCTATAACATTGAACTTTTCAGTTTTGATTTCATTGTCCATACTGGTTATGTGCCATGTTTCATAGAAACATATTATATCGTTATTATATATTTTATTACTTTGTTCACTAGTAAGTTTTTTCAAATTATTATGTCCATTAACATTCCACATCAAAATATCTAATTCGCGATCCGTGTTCGTTGTATAGTTGTCAATCGCTGTTTCCGCAGTGTTGAGTTGCTAATTCGGCCCAGCTGTTGAGCATCCTGGTAATATTATTTGTTTCACAAGTGACTCTGATGATCGGACACGCTTTGGCGTACCCATACTACCACCAATTGACCTGTTTCGCTTGCTGGCTGTTTGTTTATCATGATTACGTTGTTTACGTTGCTCGGATAGCTTTATCAGTTGTTCCTTAGTGTAGTCATTGTCCAGATATACAGTCGAGAGATGTTCTATATTTATACCCTAGACTTATAGTATAGGGTATATTGTTTTTGTCACGACGGAAATATGTAACACCTTAAAGGAGGCTCCGGAGGTATAGCAATGTGTATGTATAAATGATCAGGGTCACCTCCTGATTCGATTTAGCCATGTCTGTCTGTCTGTCTGTCTGTCTGTCTGTCCGTCTGTCTGTCTGTCTGTCTGTCCGTCTGTCTGTCCGTTCGCACGATAACTTTCGATAAAATGAAGCTAGAGCCTTGAAATTTTGGTCAAATGTTGGAAATGTGATCTAGTTGGATGGTATTGAAAATGGGCATTATCAGGCCAAGAGAACACCTACCTCCCCTACATATGTAAAAAAATTAAATGTATCTGTAACTCCCGATTAAAGAAACATGAAAAGCTCTAGCTTTGGTAGATTACTCATGAGGGTAATCTCATACTCTCCTGGAAAAATAAAACTGATAAGTTGAAAACTAACGGTAATTTTCTTACAAAGAACCCCGTACTACCCTATTTTTCAGGTTTTTTGTCTATAACTCCTGAACCAATTGACGTAGACACCTGATTTTTGGCGTGTAACCTTGAAGTGAGAAGCTACTTAAGATTATGTAAGTTGGGCATGATCAGATCAAAGGAACGCCTACCTCCCCTACAAATTTCCAAAAATTAAATATTCCTTTAATTACGATAACTTTCGAAAAAATGATACTAGCAACTTGAAAATTTGAAAGAATGTTGCTAATAAGACCTACTTTATTGGTATTGAAAATGGGCAAGATCCGGCACAAGGAACCCCCACTTCCCCTACAAATGAAACTTCAAATAAACGATAACTTTTGATAGAATGAAGCCAGCAACTTGAAATTTTGGTAAAATGTTGAAAGTGAGATTGAGTTAGTTGGCATTAAAGATGGGTAAGATCCGACCTAAGGAACCCCTACCTCCCCTAGAAATGAAAATTAAAATAAGCGATAACTTACGACAAAATAAAGCTAGCGACTTGAAATTTTGGTCAAATGTTTGTAGTATGATCCAGTCGACTAATATTGAAAATACGTAAAATCCGACCATCGAAACCCCTACTTCCCCTACAAAAGAAACTTCAGATAAGCGCTAACTTTCGATAGAATGAAGCTAGAGACTTGAAATTTTGTTTAAATGTTTGTAGGGAGATCTAATTGGTATATGGAATGCTGGACAAGATCCGACTCAAGGAACCCCTACCTCCCCGACAAGTGAAACTTTAAATAAGCGTTAATTTTCGATAGAATGAAGCTAGCGACTTGAAAAATTGGATAAATATTTGTAGAATGGGTTAGTTAATTGATTTTGAGAATGGTCAAGATCCCACTGAATGAGTGCCAACCTCCCCTATGAACTGGCCATATAAGAGACCCACTTTTAATGCATATGGTCGTTGCCAATTGGGACTTTTGGTATCACCACTAGGTCTGTACAAGTCTAGGGTATATACGCTTCGGACTCCGGGCCGAAGCGAAGCTTCGGCCTGGTTTTCAGTTGTTTTTTGTTTTTCATTATTTGTATTTTCTTCCGTTCAGTTGTTAGTTTCAAAATTACTGGTCTGCGGAATTTACGGTCCGGGTCCTTCTTTCCAATTCATTTGATAATGTCAATATCTGCCTCCTCCAGATTAATATTTAATTTGCTTATAATTCCAGTGATAGATTGCTCCAACTCATCGACATCTTTTTCCATGTCAGAGACACCCTTTATAATGACGTTACGCCTTTTCTGTTCTCTTTGTACCATAGCAATTGCTGCACTAGCTTCCATGTTGTTGTTGTTCAGTTTGCCGACTTTTTCATGCATAATTTTCATTTCGTCTCTTATGTCTTGCAAAGCGTTCATAATTTTAGTCATTGTTTCGACGATCGGATCGCACGTATTGTCGGAACTATGTTGACCGGTAATAGGCGAACGTTGAATTTTTTGTGATTTTGAAAAAATTGTTGACATTTTCACTAGTGAGTTGTTTGTTTTGTTAGAGCTGTCAGTGTTAGATTCACAGAAAGGGAGTTTGATTGTCTAATTGTATGGATCTCTATTATTCAGATCGAATGATTTTATACGATGTTTGATAATCGATAGAAGCGCGTTGGTATTAATCACAATTTAGAATTATACAAATTATATTTAAGGTATTAAAAGCAAAAATAAAATAAGTTGGCACGTAGTTGACTTTGACTTTTCAAATTCACGGTGTTACCAGAACCTGTGCCAGCAAATAAGCTCTGACTCTTTCCAATGAGTCGTTCAAAAAGAGTCGTTCAAAAAAATCGTTCAAAAAGTGTCATCCAAAGAGTCAGAAACTTGGTTAATATGCGTATACATATTC
Source organism: Chloromyia formosa (assembly GCA_964017055.1). Taxonomy (NCBI): domain Eukaryota; kingdom Metazoa; phylum Arthropoda; class Insecta; order Diptera; family Stratiomyidae; genus Chloromyia; species Chloromyia formosa. The sequence goes on along the minus strand of OZ024816.1, from coordinate 34,213,926 downwards.
AATAGAAGTCGGTAGTTTTAACAAATTTAGTTTTTTTTTTTCCTTTATTTTTTACTTCCAATTCGATGTCGGTGACCCTCAATGCCCTTTAGTTCGAGTCAGTGAGATCGGACCACTATTTCCCATAAAAACAAGGCTACCAATCTGGGATGGGCGACCCTAATTATACTCTAGATGAAATCTGAGAGTATTATAAGTTTGCCACAAAGTTTGTAACGCTAAGAAATAAGGCTCGCAGAAAAAAATGAATGATACAGAAGTTCATATTATCACTCGAATATCTCAAAACCGGATGTCCCTCTGTCCGTCTGTCCGTCTGTCCGTCCGTCCGTCCGTGACCTCTCTAGCTCGAGAACGCGTTGAGCTATGAAGTTCAAATTTTGCACACGTTATTTTTGACAAAAAATGAAGGCTAAGTTCGTGAACGGGCTAAATCGCTCCACCCCTCCCATACAAAATGACACATTTTTGAAAATTTACAATAATCAGATTTTCTCAGAAACTATAAAACATATTGCTTTGAAATTTTTAATATATCACTTTTATGATAATTGTAACCTATGTTATAAAACTTATTGTAATCCTCACCCTCCTTCTACCCCCTCCCATACAAACTGCACTATTTCATGAAATACGTTAAGCCAATTTACTCAGTACGTATACAATTTATCGGGCTGAAATTTTGTACTTAACACTTAATTAACAATATCAGTTAGATTCAAAAAAATTAATCGATTACCCTTACTCCGTCTACCCCCTCCCATACAAAATGACACATTTTTGATAATTTACAATAATCAGATTTTCTCAGAAACTATAAAACATCTTGCTTTGAAATTTTGAATATATCACTTTTATGATAATTGTAACCTATGTTATAAAATTTATTGTAATCCTCACCCTCCTTCTACCCCCTCCCATACAAACTGCACTATTTCATGAAATACGTTAAGCCAATTTACTCATTACCTATACAATTTATCGGGCTGAAATTTTGTACTTAACACTTAAATAACAATATCAGTTAGATTCAAAAAAAGTAATCGATTACCCTTACTCCGTCTACCCCCTCCTATACAATATGACACATTTTACCAACGTTGCTCTCTAGCTTGATATCGCTTTGAGCTAATACAAAATGTTGTCTTTTGACAATAAGCTGATTTTCTCGAAAAGTGTTACAGCTATTAGTCTGAAATTTGGAATATAAAGCTTTGATCAAAATATCAGTCTCCGGAAAAAGAATTTATCAGAATCCTTTAACTTCTTCTAACACCTCTAATACAAAGTACACAATATCAGAAAACAAATTAAGACTATTTTCTCAGTACGGATTAAATTTATGGAGCTAAAATTAGATTCAGAGGTTCAAATTCATCTAGAGTATTGCATGATTGGGGTTTACCCCAATCGTAGTTCTTTTATGTTTTTTTTCCTCTTTTTTGATCCCAGATTTGCAGTCAGCGACCCCCCAATGCCCTTTAGTTCGAACCAGCTAGATCGACCACTATTTCCCATGAAAACGGGGTTGCCAATCTGAGATGAGCTCTTTTGACTCTTTTTGAACGATATGAAACGATTTGAGTCAAATCTTTTGACTCTTTTTAAACGATTCGGACGAACGACTATTTTTGAACGATATGAACGGTTCGAGCGAGCGACTCTTTTTGAACTATATGAACGATTCGATTTTTTATCGTTCTTTTTGAACAACTCTTTTTGAACTATATGTATCGTTCTCTTTGAACGATATGAACGATTCGATTTTGTATCGTTCATCTGTGATGTTGGACTGTATGTATTACAGCTGCTGGAAATTTGAATTTGTTCTGACTGTAGCTGTAGTGGAAGCGGAAGCTATGGGTTTTTGTTTGGTTTCATCTAAAGTCGAGCTTGAAATGATGATAGATAAGATGAATACTTTTGTTTTAGAATGTTGGGCTTGTTTTATGTATTTGGAAAACTTGGATGTGCGGTGCGACATAATCATAGTATAAGAATATACACAATACGTGCATACTGCACAGAGATGATTATTAATGGATTTAGATGGGATTGGTTTCGTTGATAGATAATGGTGGTTTTAGTTTTGGATAGATAATGGGATGGGATATGAATGAATGTAGTACATTGTATGTAATGAGAAATGAGTGAGGATTGGTTATGCGTTTGGTAGTATTTAGGCGGGGAACTTGTTTGGGAGTTAATTTTACAGTGTGTCATTCTTAAATTGAACGACTCGGAGGCTATGGCGTTGCGCCGAATCTTTCGCTCATTCTATTGAGTCGTTCAAAATAAACGACTCGTTACTGTGGTACACATCACTAATGCTCAATATGAAGTTCGTTATTTCCGACATTTAAAAAGTTTCCCCGGCATGCCGCTAGATCACGCCACTAAAGGAGCGTTTTGCTAGATGCACCACCATCATCGTGGCGCAACAGCCCAATGTCGGGCTCTGGCCGCCTGGATCATTGTCCTCCAATTATTTCGGTCATGTGACTGCGTTTTACAATCTTGGAAGTCCAGTAGTTTCCTAGGAACACGATCGTCGCATATGGTTCGCGATTAGCGATCAAGCCATAGAACACACTGCAATTTTGTTTTTCGAGCCGTCAGTGAGAGATGTGTTAGGTTCCCAAATAGCACAAATGTTATTGTCATATAAAAAGTCATAATGGCGTTGTTTAAACGTTTGTCAAATGGCTAGTTTACCCTTTTCGCCAAGTTTATAGCTAAGTAAAGAGAATAAAGAGAGTGCATACTCCGTAACCTCGGTGAGAATTCCTGGGAACTACCGAAGATGGTAATAGAAACGTCATTCGCACAGGCAGGCATCCGACCTCCTCGAGGTTTTAAAGCAGTCTGTTGACCACGATGTCCGACAAGAGGGGTGAGAGTATACCACCCTGCGAAGTACCTCTGTAGACATACCCGCTCTTCCAGTATCGACGATATGACCCTGAATGTTACAATCAGGTAATAATATGAATTAGAGGGCAAACCCTTAGTTCATCAGTAATTGCTTCAAGTTTAACATTGCTAAAGACGCCCTCAATATCCAGGAAAATGACCAAGGCAAACTCCCTGTAATGCAGAGATTTTTCTATGTGACTCACAAGTAAGTGAAGACTGTACTCACCGACCTTCCCCTGAAGGCATGCTCCGAAGCAGACAGAAGGTGTGTTGGAATGGTGCTGCGTAAATGAATATCAATTAATATCTCTAGCATCTTTAGAAGTGCAGAGGGCAAGCTTATGGGCGTTAGGTCCTTTGGGTTCGAATGTTAGCTCTTCCCCGCTTTGGGAATGAAAACCACATTAATACAACCACACACTGGGAATGTGGACTTAGGTCAGACAGAATTTGAAAATGATCTCTAACTACAGAGCCTCAACATCAACCGTTGTATATCGGCCGGAATAATGCTAACAGGTCCAGCGGATTTAAGGGGCTCCAAGCTGGAAATCGCCTATAGTACTTTCACCTTTGAGATGATTCAAATAAGGTCATCTTAAGCCACATCATATACCTGAGTGCATGTGCCATGATTAGACATCGGGAAAGTATTTGTCCATCGGAATCTCCAGAGTTTCTTCGCTGCAGACCGTCTTGCTTCTGAATAAAGCTTGGCATGGAAGGGTTGTTGTTAATTGGTTTGAGCCCTCCAGGGGCATGGACGCGTCAACATCATTAGCATTTCAATGCCTTGTTGACGTTTCGATAGCATATCTACTTTTTGCAGTTGCTAGCGTGCACCTCCTATCCGCACCGTCTTTATACTGACACGCTCGGAGCACTGTGAGAGTTCTATTAGTACCCACAGATAGTTTTTTTTTATCACGCTGAGAATCGAATTCCGAGCTCTAGATTAGTATCGTAGAGCGGTGACCGAACGACTACGGCGACCGATCGCGATAAATACCCTGAATGCATGGAAGGGTAAATGGATAATATTTTGCGAAGTCTAGAGGCTTCAGAGGATCCCTCAATCCGTTCGCAGAAGAGCTTCCATGGGCTACACTTCGTCTTCCCAAGCTCAATCTTGTAGATATTAAGGAGTTAAGGAATGTAGAGGGCCCAGTCTAATCCCGTTCTTGAAGCTTTAGCCCTATTAAAGACTCAGCTCCCTTGACCACCATACAGGCTTCTTATTACCCTTATGTTTACTCTGTGGGCATGATATTGCCGTATATTGAGCGTCTGTTATGGTGTCCACCAAATTGTCCAGTTCTACTTACAGCACGAAATACTAGAAAAGGGTGACGGAACTATCGAAATGTCTTCCCTATGCTTAGACCAGTCGGTTTTCCTTCTATTCCTAAAGACCCGCGGAATAATTGAAGAGGCAACAGAACTGTATGTATGTAACGTTGATTAGGGAAGGTGTGATCCGTGGCCACCATCTAGTTCTGCACGCACAGTAGCATGTCCCAAGAACCATAAAGATGGGTTCGCGGCCCATATTGCACACCAGCAGGTGCCCATAAAATTTTCGAAGTGCAATTCCCCCCGAGCATTTGTATCGGAGCTGCCCCATACCGTGTTATGAGCATTAGCACCGCAGCACAGAATGAAGGTAATTTTACTCTCTCTAGCTGTGGATATGGCTTCTCACAAGCAGACAAGTAGGAGAACTTCTCCCTGGTCATACGGCAGATATGCCGATGCGATATTACTATCGCTGAACGCGGGAATCAGTTAACCGCTACAGCTACGCTTTACCATAACGCAAGAGCGAGGCCTTCCTTGATCTTTAGCTTAGAGAACTGTGTACCCCAGTGAGTTCAGGCCACGCACTAAGTTGTTCACAACCCAGGGTTTCTGAATCATGACGATGTCCACCGCACTACGTGCAAGGCGGAGTAGAAGAGCCGCAGAGTCCGCCTTAGAGTGATGTAAATTTATTTGTAGGAGACTGAGCATCACTAACTTTGGTTCCTCGTCTCAACCACAGTGGTGTCGATGTCCCCGTATAAGTCAGTCCTGTGAGTCGCTCAAAATTGAGGGAGATTTTACATCTTGTGTCAATGTTTGATCGAATGAGTCGGACAACGATACGTTATCGGTATCCTGATCAGCAGGTGGTATTGGGTAGTCGACCCACAATTTATCATACTAGTTATGCTCTTCCATTGGAATGGGGCCACGGATATCATTCCCTCTCATCCTTTACATCGACTTTCAGCACTATTCTCGATAGGCCAAAAGAAATGTCATCATTTGTTTCGGCGAATGGTGCCAGAGAGTCCCAGTGGATAGCAATGACAACGCTACGGGTTTTCCTTTCTGGCTCCTCCAGCTTGAAATCCTCCAATCCTGTGCTGGGAGGGTAGGATTTGATAACCCGATCGCGAACAGTATCCCCTCGGCATCGTCAAGTGTTGTTAGTAGCTAGGTTCGATCCACTGGTAGCTGAAGTCCTTTTCTTCTTAACGAGCCTGCATGCGAACACTCCTCGGATCTATTCCTTTTGGCACCTAGAGGTTGAACCTGTATATAAGCAGTAAAGCTCTTCGCCCATTGGTGCGACGCTTTTTGCTTTTTGTTCGGGCCAGAACCTGAGTTCCCGCACAGTGTTTTCCCAGAGCCGAGGATCGGAGTCCTGTTTTCGGACATTCTTGCTGCGGCTGGGACTCGGCACAAAGCGGGTGTTCCTAGTCCCAAGTGCCACTGGAACGACCAGGTTCCATCACAGCGGATGTGTTACCCGCTGAACTCCTGCAGCTACCTCTCATGGCGGGGACCTGTTACCGGACCAGCGCTCCCCTGCCCATCCGGGCCGGGCGTGACCTGAGATCGAGTGATCGACTGCCTGAGGCATTCGGGTGCAGCCCCCTGAATATTTACATCTCCCAAATATATATTTTGAGAAAGCGTATACATACTCATCTTTAGTGGGAGAATCAACCACCCGTGATACGAATAATTGTCACGGCGCGGCGCGTGCACTCTGCTGGACAATTAATCGAAGCTCCCATGCTTGCAAAGCGCTGAGCTCCGGTTTCCTGAGACCTCCGCGCTAAGAATTTGCCACTAGCACAATGTCACTGATTATGTGAATACATACTTCCACCCAATGAATATTATTTTGCAGTAAACTCCACTATTGATGCTAGGCAACCTCTCGATTGGGTGAGTGAGCCCATCCGTTATTTGAAAAACAATATTTTGATATAGTGAGTTGCACCGAGTCTAGTTTTTGCAAAACCACATCTTGAGTGCTTATCAGAAAAGAATCTTTCATTCGTTCAATTTCATCGACCGATTTAATGAAAAACATGGACACAAATAAACAAAAAATTATACAAAGTATCTACACTGCATGCAGATACATCGGAACATGGATATGTATTTGGCTACCGACTGCGTGGAACCTGTTGTGTTGAAGATATCGACGTAAGTTTTATAAAGATCCCAGTATAGTTATACTGGATGAAATCATTCGACAAAACACGTCCCACGCTTTCGGTAGGCATAAGACATATCCATGTACCGATGTATCTGCATGCAGTGTAGATACTTTGTATCATTTTCAAGACAGGAGAATACAAATTTACTCAACCGTTGCCCCATGTGTGGATCAAGCAATCATACACACTACATAATGTATATGCGCCTGTACTTCGTTAGTACGTAAATCCGCGATCGATCGCGTCAAGCCGCGGTCTAGCTAAACACATTTACTATTAGATACTTAGATAGTACTCGTCTAAGTCTAAAGACAGTAAGCGCGACAACACAATTTTATTGCATTAACGTTTACGTTATCCGCGCTGCAGAAACTGCATCACTTGCACTATTCTCCTCACTAAATCAGAATTGTGCACTCTTAGTTGGTATGTATATCATCGATCGTGATAGTATGCGGTATGCGCGATACAAGTACGGTCGTAAGTTCGCGGGAAAAACACGTTGGTGACCTTGGTGACAATGATTTCAGTCGACTGAATGGGATGGGCCATCACAAGAAAGGGGGGGATCCGCCGCGGAAGTGAAGTCCAAGGTCCGTGGAGCAAGCATCTCTTTCGCACTGTCGCCGATGACGAAGCAACACCCATCCATTGAACTTCTTCAACTCAACCGTCTCTCCATTGCGTGCATACGAGTGTGTGTGTGTGTGTGTGAAGTTGAAGCTATTTCCCGACCTACCCCAACGATTTTCTTATTGAGTCAGGTTAGTGACGTAATTGATGAAAACAAAAAGATTGGTGTGAAGGAGAAGCCATAGCGCTGTGCACGAGTGAGGGAGACAGGTTGTCTGGATCTGGCTGGTCTTGTGAGCAGATTTAAATCACGAGGGGAGCAGTTGAATGATGTTGACTTGCGTTATGGGTGCCTGGTTGTTTAGTCAGTCCATGACGCGATGTTTTTCGATTTTCGTGAGTTCCCTTTAGTGACTGACTCGGATTGACTGAGGATCGGCCACTACATTCATATATTTTAACTCGGAAAAATTTTCAATGGGCTTGTTTCCTCTTCTTACCCCCGAGTAGAAAAACAGACATTTCGTGTTACGGACAGATTCTTAGGATGACCCCCAACTATAAGACATATCCATGTCAAAAAAAACTGTATTATCAACCGTGGAACTCTTGCGAAAAAGAAATGAAAACACGTCCGCATGGCTCGAGGTCTGAGAGTCAGAGATGTGTAGAGATTCAGAGATTTTCCAGGTATTTGTATATTTCTGCCTGGTATGAGTATAGAGAAGTTTCTATTGAAAGTCCTTGAAGTACGTAATGATGACCGACTATCTCCGTGTAAAAATGCTCTCCAGTACGTAACTAAGCACTGGAAGAAGGCAGATGCCACGATAAGACCGTGGATCACTTCCGATTTTCCCAGGTCCTTTAAGAAAGATGCCAACACGTGCAACCTACTATTCCTTGGCGTATCATACCAAAGAGAATGCCAAGCACATTTAATTTCTGGCGGCTTTTCGAGACTCAGCCGCTTCGTATACAGTCAAGATGAGAAGCCTCCCGACATGCTTTTTATAGCAATACTTGTGAGCTATGAAACAATCTGAGAACAGCAAAAAAAGAAGAACAAGGGCAAATATCTTAAGTCTTGTGTACGGAGTTTGAAAAAAAAATGGATGAAGGGCAAACCAAGCCAAGCATTGTTCGACAGTAAGCTGACCTCAACACTCCTTTCCTTTTTGAAAAAAAAAACAAACTGACAACAACACCTCCACAAATTAACCCAACAAAAAACAAACAAAATTAACTTCAACCAACCCAATTGAACCCCATGAAAGTTAGACAACCCGGAGGAGACATCCGAAACACAATCAGTGTTATTTGTGGCGAGATAAGCAAAAAGTTGGCACAGCTGTCGAACTTGTCGCGCGACCTGAATAATTTATAGTATATTATGAATCACCGTCGCAGTATCATCTTCCAACAAACAAATAACTTCAACCCAAAAATTACTAATTGGCGTGCTCGGTCACCTGACAAATACCCTGCATGAAAGCGAGAAGGATACGATAGTCATGCCTGACTGTTAACCCTGCAGGCTCATGTGTTTGGTAACCTCAACCTTATTTTTAATTGGCTCCACAACAAGTTATGATAAATTGGGGTTGGTGGCGTTAGGTCAGCCCGTCACAGCTGAATCTCTGTTATCCTTTTATTATTGGGCGCTTCAACGGTGTCTTGTTCTTTTTGTTTGTTTTATTTTTAACGTGAGTTTGAACTGAAATGGATGGTAGAACAATACTAGTATTATTTTGAGGTGTTCCTGAGACATGCGGTTTTCGGGTGATTAGATGTCATTCCAAAATCAATAGGGGACCGGTAGCTCAGTGCGTTGAGGCGTCAGTAAGATGTTTTTTACTATTGGATCCAGTCATGGCCATTGCGTATAAAAATAAAGCATTATTGCCTTCAACGGCTTGTCGCTGATTGCATCTAAATGCACAGGATGTGTATGATGCTGGTATGTTCATGTGTCATCCAAAAAATGTCAACTAATCCTCTTAGAAAACAAGTTATGCCCTACTAGGGCTTAAGGTAAATAGTAGTCGTAAAATTAATGGGAAAATGACGTGAAAGAGGATAGTATTAGCGATGCTCCAGGTTTTGTCGCGATCCTAGGTATCATCTATCATAATTCTAAGGTACTATCCCCTAAATTTTGACATTCATCACAAATGGCAGATGGATCAATACAAACCATCTACAAAGAACTTTTTTCAGGATTTCCTCTTCGTTTATTTTGTTGATTTTTCCATGACGCCTTTTCCTGGCTGTTGTCCTCCATGAACGCATATTTGCCGAAAGCATCATCAACTTAATCGTGGCCACTGAAAAGCCACTCTCCGACAATATAAACGATTCGAATTGCGAGAAAGTAATTCGACAAAGTGACACAGAAAAGCTGAAGCTGAGCCTTGTCTGAATGGGCATTGTCGCTTTCCTGTTGTGTCATTCATATCCTGCGAGAAAATGGCAGAAACAGAGGCGACACATGGCCACATAAAAAAAAACAGCGGCGACCAAGCGACGACAACATGACGGTGCAAAAGAATGGCCACAACCGTCAAGAGGGAAGTGAGGAAGGGTTGTTTATCGCCGGAAGGACTGACAATGAAAAAAGAACAATAAACGGAAAAGTAAAACAGTTCCATCCTAGTGCGCTCTTGAAAATCATGTTCACGCGAGCCGTCTGTATCCGCCTTCATTTTACAAGGACTCCACTTACACACTCTGCGTATAAGTCTTCGGGCTGCTTTTTGTTTGAATCCATTTTCTTAGATTCTTATTTTCGATGGAATAACATTCGGGGGGATTTAGACTGCTTGAAATTGAGTGTATCTCTTTTGAAAAGGTTGCTAATAAAGGATCTGTGTCTGGCCAGGCGGAAATTCACTATTTGCTATTAGCAATTTCTCGTGATTTTCATTTGCTTTCCCTGCGATAAATGAGCTTTTCTCTGGGCTAAATGTTCCGGAAAACTTCCTTCAATGAGAGCAAATGTCAATGGAACTTTAAAAGTGATTTCAAATTGGACACCCTTCAAATAGACTTTGAAGTCGACTTCGTCCTATTCTAAAGCCAGCACGTGTATCCGTCTACACGTAGAGCTAATACGCTTATATAGGCTCTACAATGAGCCAGTGATTTTCTCCATTTTTCATTTTCCTTCTATGCCATACGATTGTTTGAATGTCAATATTCTTCCGCGTCATGCAAATATGACCTCTATCACAGGTGAAGTAGTCATACATAGGTACTTGAAACGAGGTGGCTCCATATAGTGCGGAAGGATGTCATGTGATAAGGAACACGGGTGAAAACATGGGACCGCCAGGACGCGACGCGGAGACACTCGTACACGTTGGCAAGGAGCAAAAAGGAACAACACACGAAACCAGGTCGATATTTACGACGAGTGCGTTGTAAACTGCAGACTTTGGGTTTTATATAAACTATACTATTCCACGTAGAGTGGTAGTACATGTGAGGGTGAAAAGTGCTCACCGAGGAGGTAATTTGCGTGACTTATTTCACAACTCCATTTGTATATCTGATGGGGGAGTGAGCACCGCCGAAGCATATGCCCCGAATACTAATGAATGTATGTATATACTCGTATATGAATCCAAGGTGTAGATTTTCTTTGCCCTACGAAGGGTTTGACAGTTTTGACTTAGGTAATGCTTATGGAAGAAATTGAATTGGTGTTGGTCAAAAGTGAAAAGTGAAAGCATACGAATTGTGAAAGACTATCTATCTGGGACTTGAATGGGTTACAGCAAATGTACGCTCATTTTGTTTCATAGAATGATAGGAAACAACGTACAATTCGAATTTTGCTTTTACATTTGCTACATAACTAATATGGAAAAAGACAAATAACTAATGCAAAAGTCCAATAATGGACCAAGGTTTTTAAATGGGCAAGCATCATCGCATCATTCATTCATTTAATTGGGTGGGAGGAATTAACTAGAGTTCAACCAAATTTTGACATTTGTAATGAGCCAGCTGGTTCACCAGATGGTGTTCTTGGGGACGGAGCCGGAAGATTGTCGAGAAGACCGTGAAGGTCCGGCGACGCTAAAAGCGAATGCTCCTCAACGAGCTGAGCGGCGGCACATGCTTGTTCCAGCTTAGTTCGGGAGATGTGGGCGGGGTTTTTGCCCGCTCGTTGCCCCAGCCATTACAAGGATAACATATATCATATGCCTTGGGGGTAGACGAACAACAAAGGATGAAACTGAGTCCCACGACTCAGGAAAACTAGTAAAACAAAGTACTGGCAATGGCCGACGACCGGCTCATGCTACACGCTCCGGGCCCAGATGGTGCGGACCCTTGGCCTCTTTTCCCAAAGAAATTCAAAGCCCAACCAATGAGGTTCCGTGGCCAGCAAATGTTGGAACCTCCCATCTGGCGCCCAACGTGGGGCCCATTTCTGGTAAAGAACAGGACTAAGAAGGACGTCATCGATTTCCTTTTTGATCCTTCCATCGATTTGTATCCCCACAAGCACATTAAGGCTACTTGCTCTTCCTTCACGTATTTTCCCTTCAAGTAGCTGTGCTTTCCTCATCCTTCCTATACCTATAGAGTAGTTTTTCCTTTTAGATTCAGTTTAACAAGGCAATCCTGACTTTGTGTTTGTCTTTTGTGGTTTAGCCACGTATTTAAGGCCTCCATAAATGCTTTTAATTGCCGGAATTTGGAGCATCTTCGATGACCGGACGAAGCGCGGAGTAGCCCTGGATACCTTTTGACATGGATATGTCTTATAGCTGGAGGTCATCCTAAAAATCTGTCCGTCACACGAAATGTCTGTTTTTCTACTCGGGGGTCAGAAGACGAAACAAGCCCATTGAAAATTTTTCCGAGTTCTATGAATGTAGTGGCCGATCCTCAGTCAATCCGAGTCAATCATCAAAGGGAACTCACGAAAATCGAAAAACTTCGCATCATGAACTGACTAAACAACCAGGCACCCATAAAACAAGTCAACATCATTCAACTGCCATCCCCTCGTGATTCAAATCTGCTCACAACACCAGCCACATCCAGACAACCTGTCTCCCTCACTCGTGCACAGCGCTATGGCTCCTCCTTCACAGCAATCTTTTTGTTTTCATCAATTAGTCACTAACCTGACTCAGTAAGAAAATCGTTGGGGTAGGTCGGGAAATAGCTTGAACTTCACACACACACATACACACACACTCGTATGCAGGCAATGGAGAGACGGTTGAGTCGAAGAAGTTCATGAATGGGCGTTGCTTCGTCATCGGCGACAGTGCGAAAGAGATGCTTGCTCCACGGACCTTGGACTACACTTCCGCGGCGGATCCACCCCTTTCTTGTGATGGCCAATCCCATCCAGCCGACTGAAATCAGTGTCACCAAGGTCACCAACGTGTTTTTCCCGTGGATGTAAGGAACTTACGACCGTACTTGTATCGCGCATACCGCGTACTATCACGATCGATGATATATCAACTAACAGTGCACAATTCTGATTTAGTGAGGAGAATAGTGCAGATGATGCAGTTTGTGCAGCGCGGATAACGTAAACGTTAATGCAATAAAATTGTGTTGTCGCGCTTACCGTCTTTAGACTTAGACGAGTACTATCTAAGTATCTAATAGTAAATGTGTTTAGCTAGACCGCGGCTTGACGCGATCGATCGCGGATTGACGTACTAACGAAGCACAGGCGCATATAAATATGTAGAGTGTTTGATCGCTTGATCCACACACGGGGCAACGGTTGGGTTAATTTGTATTCTCCTGTACACTATGCGGGACGGTATGTCTTGAAAATGATACAAAGTATCTACACTGCATGCAGATACATCGGTACATCTTATGCCTACCGAAAGCGTGGGACGTGTTTTGTCGAATGAATTCATCTAGTATAACTATACTGGGATCTTTATAAAACTTACGTCGATATCTTCAACACAACAGGTTCCACGCAGTCGGTAGCCAAAGACATATCCATGTTCCGATGTATCTGCATGCAGTGTAGATACTTTGTATCATTTTTTTGTTTGCCAGGATTGTCCTTCTAAGTAACTTAAAAAAAAACTTCTTTACACAGTATTGCATTTTTGTATTGTTCATGTGCTCAGCAGCTTACCGAGTTTATGAGTGAATTACGGCAAGGAATGCAGTGTTGCGCCTCTGCTGGCCTCAGCATTCTTTGTAGCCTGTTGATCATCTGAATAATTGAGAAATGTAGTATTTTTTTTTTGGTTTGCTAATTTTTCCCTCTACAACGGTTGTCGGCTGACTCCGGTACCCAGCTCGCTTTTGTTTTTTTTTTTCTATTTCTAGCAGCACACTTTGTCCTCAGCTTCTTCTTCTTGGCAGGCCTCGAAGTAGAAGCTGCCCTGTAATGAACCACCTATAACGAACCATATTATGGTCTGGTAGTGATGCTCCCACCAGCAGATCGAGGCAGCACCTGATGAGTAGTGATCTGTTCGTGGTACGAAACCAGAGGCCGAGGGTCCCATTACACCCGGACCCAGGTGCGACCGCGTGGGCGTCTGATCCGTCCGCCAACCATTCCATCCTTATCGACTATTTTTTTTTTAATTCCCCATTTTTATCTCCCATGTTTGTGTTATCTTCCCCAGGCCTATGAATTTTTGTTAATACATAAAGGACGGGGGCAACGAGCAGCGAAAACCCCGCCCGCATCTCCCGAACTGAGCTACACCAAGCATAGGCCGCTGCTTAGCTCATTGAGGGGCCTATTTCTTCGCCAAACGGCACGGCCCGACCTTCACGGTAATATGCTACCTTAGGCTCCGTCCCCACGGGCATCTTCGGATGCCCACCAAACCGTCCGTTACATATTTGGCGCCCAACGTGGGGCCCGAACCCACGACCCTGAGATTAAGAGTCTCATGCTCTACCGATTGAGCTAGCCGGGCATGCGTCATTTGACCAACTTAGGTAGGAAGTGTTGACATTTTTATGTCTGACAGGCCTTCACGGCAGCGTCAACCGCTCCTGCAACCGTTACACATTATTTTATTCATATTTCGAATAACTTATTTTTTTTTTTGAATAATTTAAGCCATAAATAACAAAGTTACGCACTGGTGTCCGCTGAAGGCCGTAACTACAGTTCTCGAATTGCGCGACGTGTAGCGATTCCAATTTTTATCCGAAATCAAAAAGGTTTCAATTTTACATTATAAACTTATTTTTTAAGAATATGAACATCAATGCAGGTGAAAATAATGGAAATCAAAAATTTGGCAGGTTTTGGAAAAAATTATTTCAACTTTCATAATTTTTTTCAGTAATTATGCAAAAAAAAAAATTAATGCAGAACGAGTCGTCGGAGCCAGACTACGAGGACGACCGAGATCTCATTGGGAGAGCTCGGTAGGTGTGGACGCCGCGCAGCTACTGGGTTTCCAAAATTGGAGGACGCGGTCACGTGACCGAGATAATTGGAGGACAATGATCCAGGCAGCCAAGGCCCGACGCCGGACTGTCGCGCCACGATGATGATGATGATCCAAAAAACAAACACCCTTAGAATATGATATCATCCTAAATGTTGGTTTATATTCTTTGTAATTATAAAGAATCATACTTTAAATTATCATACTGATCGGTTCATTTCTTTTTGAGTTATGCCCGGTTCACATTATTCCAGTAACCAATCCAGTCCAGTAATCCAGTCCAGCGCTGGACTGCTACTGGAATAATGTGAACCGGCACTGGACAGCAATGCAATCCAGCAATCCAGTCCAGTGACTGGATTGTCGGTCTACTTTTTGATTCCAGCTCGCCCAGAAATCATTGTTACTATAGTTACCGAATCAACAACACACTCGCCAGACTACTGGACTGGAATCATGTAGACGATATGATCCAGTCCAGCACTGGACTGGATAGCTGGACTGGATTACTGGACTGGAATAATGTGAACCGGGCATTAGATGTCCCGCAAATGTGAAAAAAGTCATTTTGAGAAAAACGAGTTTGAAAAAGATAGGTTAGGTTAGGTTAAAAGGGTTGCTTAAATGCACACTTAGACCACTACTGGGTCTGTTGTGATACCGCTGGACTCAGCAACTGAGACCAAACTCACTCGTTAAACCAGCCTGAGCTCACAATGAAGCGATGTAGCCGACCAACATCACTTTTTTAGGTCATCCAGATCGGTGAAGAAGTAGGAACCAAGGTGGTCTTTCCTAAAACTCGCCAGGGCCGGACAGGTACACAGAAAATGAGACGTACTTTCCTCCTCTTCCTCGTTCCCACAGCACCTGCAAAAATCATTATTTGGAAGACGAAGTCTCCTGGCGTGCTCCCCAATTAGGCAGTGTCCAGTTAGCACTCCTACGACAGTTCTTAGATTATCTCTGTTTAGCATTAGCAATCCAGAAGAACGTTTGGGATCCAGTTTGGGCCACATCTGTCTAGCCACATGACCTGTACTGCCATTGCTCCATCTGATGCAGGCCCTATCATACGCCGCATCTTTGATGGCCAGTTTACAAGCAGCCAACGGCATCCTGGTGCAATGTAACGGCCCGCTGATCCCATTGATCGTACCTGCTCGAGCCAGTTCGTCAGCTTTGCAGTTACCAACATAACCACTATGCCCTGCCACCCAGCACAGAGAAATATTGCAGAGCCCTCCCATCTCCATTAGGGAGTTGCGACAATCCAGTACTGTCTTCGAATTTACCAAGAAAGAGCTAAGCGATTTAATCGCCGGTTGGCTATCCGTCTAGATTACAATGTTCCTACCAGATATATCGTTTTGCGACAACCAGGCTAGAGCTTCAGATATTGCTGTAACTTCCGCCTGAAAAACACTACTAAAGTTCGGGAGTCGGAAAACATAATATAACCGAAATAATCCCTTTTGTTGATGCTTCTAGTACCTTCTATACCGTTATTTGAAAACAAAGATGCAAAAGTGGGGTTCCGCTACAAGACAACGTAAGTACATAAAGCGACTACCTGAGGTAGTGCTCCGCCCTACCCCCTAGAGTGCACTCGAGCCTGTAGACTATACCCGATGAGTGCCCGGTTCTATGCTCATAAAATCTAAACGAATGCGAATTTCGCTTTGAAATTTCGGCAGCGTATTCTCGGATTGATAAGCTAAAAATTTATACAATAAAAAAATTGGCGTTTTTTAATTTCCCCCTGAATAGATCAGAACAGTGTGCTAGAAAGTGTGTCAACAGCAATACGCTCATACGAGTTTTGTACTCCAAATGGGTACTCATTTAACAGCTGAATGGGGCCATAGTCCGATACGAAAATGTCTGCTTATAAAAAAAAAATACCTATCGCAGTGAAGCCACAGGAACTGATTTCTGATATGAACTAATTCGGGATAATTTCCGAGCTTCTGTAAAACTGAGATATGGGGTTTGATACTTAGCATCAGTTGTTAGTACCAAGTGTAAAAGCTACAGCGTTAACTATAATATATCTCGATTTTAAGCCATATTTTTTTAAATAAGAATTTGGTTATATGGCAAGATCTTGCTAGAATCGGAAATTAAAAAATCATTAGATCTTTGTTTCCAGGAGATTTTTTTCTTACAATTTTTTAATGGTGTATGACTGTAAGACTGAAAGTCTTTAACTGTCCTCATTCGAATCTGAATTCTTCACTATCCACCAATTTTGCCGTTATCGATTTATTTTGATTACAAAATTTTGCAGTTATACAACAGTTGCTTCAAACAACAGATTGACGGATTTTCCTTAAATTGAATAGGAACCTAGTGCTTACTAATACTCACCAATTAGACAAGTTTCGAGCAGCTAGCTCCCCCGTAATAGAGGTGTTTAAATTACAAAGTTTTGCCGTTATATAGCTTTAACTTTTTAATCTTTGATGGATGATCCAAAATCGGATAGGAGCCTAGTCCTTACTTACGGCCACCAATTAGACAACTTTGATCTGACTAGCTTCTTCCGTTATAAAGACACTTTGCTAGCAAAAGGTTGCCGTTTTACAAGCTATATAGCAGTAACTTCTGAACCCATTGATGGATTTTGCTGAAATTTAATTTTAGGCTAGTCCTCATAAACTTCCACCAGCTTCACAGCTAGCGCAGCTAGCCTCTTCCATTAGAAAGTTATTTTGCTTACAAAGTTTTCCCGAAATATAGCTTTAACTTTTCAAACGCTTGATGGATATGGCTGGATTTCAATCGCAGCCAGCTCCTCATTCATATCCATCAACTATAGAAGCTTCGCTCTATTTGCTTCGTCTGTTCGATTGTTATCGTGATGACAACATTTTGCGGATATATCTGTATATAAACAGTGTCCCGCGGTAGGTGGGCAACACTGGTAGGGGCTATATCCGTACCACGCTTAGTTTGAATTGTGTATTTGATTAAAATTAATTAAATATCTTTCCCCTCCCCTGTCCTCGATCTCTCTGTTTAAGATGATGTGTGCTAATACATACACTATAATTGGTTGGCAACTAAGTACTTTCGCTTTTCATTGATAGATAGCGTTGCTTTATTTTTTGTATAACATATGTTAGTGCTGTACTTTGCCGTTTGTCACGTAATACTTGTCATATTGACGTAACTTTAGAAGCAAGTAGTGCGTGATTTTTATTAAAGCTATTAGTTGCGGGTTAATTTTAAATGGAGTGCAGAAGCGAACATTTTCGGCATATTTTACTTTTTTATTTTCGTAAAGGAAAGAAAGCTGCTGCGGCTCAGCAAAATGGAAAATATATAATTGATTAAAAACTATTCTTTGTTAAAAAAAAAAAAATGTTTTATTTTATACTACAAAACCGAAAGTACTTAGTTGCCAACCATATTATTATTAAATGACCTGAGAAGTGGAAGGATAAGTCCTCCATGAACGGCAAACATGGGACGCAAAACAAAAAGATTGAATGGATCACTGGCTCTAAGCTCACTTATCGCCTGCAGTCTCTAGGGCGGTTCGTGGAGCTGGAACCATTGCCCAATCCACGAGTCCACAAGCCCCATTGACTGCAGGGTCTAAGTACGCCGAGAGGGCGATAATAACCATGAATTGCATAATATGTACAGTAAGCTCCTGACCTGCCACAAATAGGTGGTGCTGGAGCTTTCCTTCTTCCTGGTCACTAAGTCGACAATCATATCAATTTTCGCGAGTCGCAGGAAGAAAGAAAACCATTCACCACGTGCTATTAGCTACCACTAAAGACACAAGGCAGGTCAGTGCCAGTTAGGGAGGGGAAAAGCTACTTTAAAACAAAGGAATTGGGAAGTAACACCAGTCCTTAGGTCTGCCTGGGCAAATAGACAAGCATGAAGCAAAAGTTTCGTACAGTTGGAGCTCCTAAGCACTCCGAAGGGTTTAAGGACTGTTGCTGCGGGGCAACAAAGATATGAGGACCCGAGATTGTGTTGGACGAGGGTTGGTATGTCCGTGAAGGCCTGGAACACCAAATGTCGAAAAAAAACACTCGCCGATGACCACCCGTGACGTGCGCTTGCAGACCAGCTGACCTGTCGGGAGTAGCGGGTTGGGTGAAACACGGCAGTCATCGGCCTCTTCCATCAATGTAGAAGAAGGTATCGCACGTCTACCCGAGGAAAAACTACAAAAAAAAATAAAAAAAACTCGAAAAAGAAACTAACAATCCGCAATAACTAAGAGAAAAAAGAAAAGCTACTGGTGGTGCCTTCTGCGCCAAATTCCCAAACACTCCAAAGAAATCAACAAAGTTCCGTGCAAGGACATGGGGCTACATCAGACAAACTAACAAGGCACGAAGGCCAAAAATATATTTATAAATGGGAAAACCGTCCAATCAGGACAGATCCCCTTCCAATTCAGGCCATTTTGAGCCTGACGATGTTTAACGGCTCTTTAAGGGCCCCAAATGTAGTGGGCCCAGCGTAACCTTGCCCTCTCGACCATGGGTTTCAGGCGCCATAGAGATTCGAAAACCCCCAAATAATGTTCAAAAATTCAAGGCGAGAGAGCGAAAGCCGGGAGAGGCAAGAGATTCTATTTTAGCCTGTCATTTTTTTAAATTTATAACAACCAAAAAATTCCATATTCCAAAATTCAAATATAAAATTTGGTGCCGTGACAAGATTTAAATTATTTTTATATTTTTTTTTTGTTGTTTTTATATACGTGTCGGACTATGAGCCCACTCAGCTGTTAAATGAGTACCCATTTATGGGGTAAATAACTCGGTTAAGCGTGTTGCTGAGCACACACCTCTGCACAAGACCGTCACGATCTAGAAAATGAAATGATACTAACTCATCTGGAGGCCATGGTTCAAATTGGACTGTTGCGCCAGTTATTTATTTATTTATATAAATAAAATAATAAATTAAAAAGAAAAGTTCTGTATGTGTAAACCTATAGTTCCTGCAAAAAAAATTACACTAAACCGTTCAAACCCAAAAAGCGAAATTGAAGAGCAATTTCCAACCGTTTGATAGCCTACAATCTCAAGATGCTTCCGCAAGACTTAAAATAATTGGAAATCGTATAACCGTAGGGGCAAGTCTCCCTAGAAAAACTACTTTCTTTGAGCTTAACCCTTGGTCGTCACACAGACATGCCTCCAGATCCATTGGCATTCGTAATCCTATGATATTTCATTTGAATGCAGTGCAGACTAGCATGAAAATGTTTCCATTCAAGCATACTTATAGTCCTGTAACGATAGCAGCCTTTCGTTGACCATCGGCTGAAGATATTGTAAAGAGAATTCTTGACAAAATGGACGACGAATATGACGACGACTACGAATGGTCTCAAAGTAAACAGCCATTTTTCTTATGTTAGTCATTTACACTGACCTGACTTGTATTTCTCTTTCTTCATCCATCCAACTGCTCGCTTGCAGCTACGTAACGTCCACGGAGACTGAATAAGAGCCAACGGCCACGGAAAATTGAAAGAAACGCCAACGAATTGTGCACATAAAAAAATACTAAGGCAATAGAATATCCTTTGGAGGAATAGTGTGATAATGAAGAAAATGGGAGTGGAATGATGATTTGTAAGAAGCAAGCAAAGGAAAAGGAAAATTCAAAGCAGCATGTCACGTGCTGTCCAGTCGCATGTCATTATTTCCACCTGCTTTTGCTGATTAGATTTCATCACGGGCATCTTCAGTGTTTAGTCCAAAAGGTAGCGCAAGATGTAAGATTCTCTCCGGTGGATTAATTTTCAGATTTTCTTGTAATGGTTCTTTTCGTCATGTCACCGAGGGATTTATCCAGCAGAAAGGGATTTCTCGAGACCGGGATTCCGGAAGCCAATCGTGGTCCTGGAGGCTTACCTGAAAATTACTGATGGGCTTGAAACGTTGTGAAATTTTTCACAGTGCTAAGGAAAATTTAGCTGTTTTAATGATGATCATTATAAAGATTTTCTAGGTGACCTATTTTCACTACTCGTATGACTGCCACATTTACCGCCAACTCAGCTAATTTACCAAACCCACGAAGAGTTGTCATCAAGTTTTGCACTTTAAAGCATGGAAGGACCTCGTTGTAGCCTTTGTCGACTGAAATCACCCAGTGACGGTGACAGTGAAAAGAAGCGTGCCCAGGCAAGGTGCATGTTGTTTTACAGCTAATTTGACTTTAATTTTTAGATTAGTGGGTATCGTGGCTTTTCCCCGAGTACACAAAGGATATGTGAGAATTTGAAATTAGCACATCGCTGACACGCTAACATAACTTACAGCCATTATTGTCGAGGACTTGGACTGTTGAAATGGAGGCCTTCTGGCTGGCAGCCTTTCTTCACGGCAAGGTGAATTCAATTTTGCAGCTTGAAGGATTATTATGTTGACGCCGTGGAAAGTGATGTCGTGAAGCCGACACGGCTGTTTATGAGCTCATTTTTGTAGTGTTTATTGTTGAGCTTTGTACTATGGGCTTAATGGGACTGTATAAATGAATACGAGTTGCATTTGGATATCATTAAGACATCAATAAATTTATGGAATTAATGTATCAAGCTATACTTATGGCGACATGGGTATATTCGTAATTTTGTGTTTGATCAAATTAAGTTGATTGAGGAAATAATTATTCGCGTGGACAAATTATTGTAAATTGCTAAAATCAGTTTTTCTAACTAAATGGTCTCTGGTCTGTCAACAAAATAGTGCACCTTATGCGAGTTATTGACAAAGATACACTCCAAATAATCTTATTGATATTAATAAGTAGTAGTACGAATGGCGGAAATTATTCCCCAAAGTGCAGCAACAAAGGCGGAAAATTATATTACAACTTTGACTCCGCTGTTTCCGACAGACGGCTGAATCGGCGAGGGCTGGTCAAAATACGTAGTTCAAAAGTGTCACAAAGTGAGTTTGGACGTCTGTGAACGTATCGACATGCCCGCATTAGTAAAAGTTGTTGGCATATTTAATAAGAATCGTGATTCAAAATGTCTGTTTTCGAGCCAAGTTTTCGTCATTTGCGGGAGGTTTTGATCTTCTGCTTCCATTTGACAAAAACTGCAGCTGAGGCTCATCGAATGCTCTCAGATACTTACGGTGTGGCTGCTCTGAGTGACAGAACATGTCGTGAGTGGTTTCTACGTTTTAAAAGTGGCGATTTCAATGTCGAGGACAAGCATGGTGGTGGGAGAGAAAACGTTTTCAAAGACGACGAATTGGAAGCACTGCTCGATGAATTAGAATTACCTAAATCCATGGAGAGTAACTATGGAGGAGCAATCCGCATATACTCAACACTAAGCTATTTGAAGCAATTCCAGTCGTAAAAAGTAAACAGAGAGACGCACGCCCTCCACTGCGCAACACCCGCGCAGTCTATATAAAAGCACAGGAAGCACTTGAGATATCATCCCCTCACCTACTTCTCCTATTGGAACAATAACATTCCAGTCTGTCTCTCTGCCGCGGAGCACCTGCCCGGTCCATATAGAAGCACAAGAGATGTCAAATTTCCATCCCCCTTCCAGGGCCGGATTAAGGCATGGGCCGACGGGGCCGAGGCCCGGGGCCCCCACATTTTGGGGGCCCCCACATTTGGAGAGACCCCACACATCGATTACGAAAAAGTTACATGAAAATCCAGAGCATGCAAAATTTATATCGATAAAAGTTTTGGTTAAATCCAAGAAATGTAAGGGCGACCACAGAGGGAGAGCTGAAGCTGAAAATGTTCACGTGAAACATGCTCATGGAGTTTTCCCTGCCCATGAGCTTAAGATCGCATTCGTAATTGTCCTGTGATTTTCTATGAAAAAACAAAAGCTTTGAAAGTTGGATTTGTTTCTATTAGAGAAGCCTTGATTTCAATTCGGGACGACGTCGAACAAAAGGACGTCACAAGAAATGAAGCTCGAGGTCTTGTGAAGAAAATGAGCTCCCTTGAGACAGCTTTGTATATTGTGTTCTAGCATGACATTTTCGAAAGGTTCAATTCAACTAGCAAATCGCTGCAAAGTCCAACTATGACCCTGAGGATTGCAGTGGATTGTTTAAAAACTTTGCAAACTAACGATTCCAAAAGAAATGCTTTCGAAGCATACGAAGAAACAGCTAAAGCATTGTCTCAAAATCTCGATTATGAATCTGTCCGTGCTAGATCAGCAAATGTACGCTTGCAGCCTATTGGACAATCATCATCGACGGTTCAGCGAGGGACAAGTTTCGAACAGAATCATTCATACCTGCAATTGACAGATTGCTAATAGCACTCAGCCATAGAGTTTCGTCCTACGAAGTTGTTTACACTAGATTTAGTTTCCTGGGTAATTTGCTTCAAATGGAATGTCCTGAAATCGAACTTAACGCACAAAAACTAGTAGCGGAATATCCTTAAGATATAGAAGCCACTTTGTCAAACGAGCTTATTCAACTTAAAACCTTCGCGAATCTCCAAGCAAAAATGGAAAATGAATCTGTTGAAATGTATTTATATCGCATTATTAAAGAAAACAATTTGGATTCTACGTTTGTCAATGCAGAAACTATTTTGCGCTTGTTCTTATCGACGATGGTAACGAATTTCACAAGCGAAAGATCGTTTTCAAAATTAAGATTGATCGAAAACCGTCTCCGCACAAGCATGAAAGAAGACCGACTTGTTCATTTGACTCTTCTTAGCTTAGATAGAGACTTACTTCGTGAGGTCAATTTCAGCAATATAATTGACAGTTTTGCAAGCCGAAAATCTCGGAAACAATTGTTTACTTAATATAATCATATTATACGTTTGCGACATCATAAACATTAAAATGTTTTGGTTGGAAGAATTGCATTAGTCTTAAGGCGCGTTGACACGATCAAACTACGGTTTGACAAATCAGCATTTGATGAAAAGTTGAGCACCAACTACGGTTTGGCAAGAGCACAAGTCTTCAAACCAGTTTGACATGAGGTTGGCACGTTCAAGTGGGTTGTCATACGTGGTTTGTCAAACCATAGTTTGATCGTGTCAACGCGCCTTTACACACTTTCAGTATACTAAAAAAAATCTGTTTTATGAAAAAAGGAAAAAAATGTAAAATTTATTACCGAAACAGTGAATAATTGGCAGAAATATAAAATATGTAAATGAATAATTGAAGGAATCGAATTTTAATTTTGTAATAGGGCCCCCACATTTCGTCCGGCCCTTGGGCCCCCACATCTTTAATCCGGCACTGCCCTTCCTACTTCCTCACTTGTGCCGAATTACTTCGTTTCTCTCGCTCTTTTTCATTTCCTCTGATTTTCTCTCTTCAAAGGCTAAATCACTGGGGGTGACTCAACAAGCCATCTCGAAACGCCTCATGGCCATGGGCATGATTCAAAAACAAGGAAATTGGGTTCCGTACAAGTTAAAACCGAGAGATATTGAACGGCGATTATTTGCATGCGAACAACTGCTTCAAAGGCAGAATCAGAAGGGATTTCTACATCGCATCGTAACCGGCCATGAAAAATGGGTCCGTTACGATAATCCCAAGCGCAGAAAGTCATGAGGAGTGCCCGGACATTCCTCAACGTCGACGGCAAAACCGAATATTCTCGGCGCCAAGGTTATGCTTTGCATTTGGTGGGACCAGCTCCGTGTTATATACTACGAGCTACTGAAACCGAATGAAACTATCACAGGAGATCGGTACCGAACGCAGTTGATTCATTTAAGCAGCCTTAAAGAAAAAACGACCACAGTTCCAAGAAAGACACGACCAAGTCATCCTCCAGCATGACAATGCTCGGCCACACGTCGCAAAAGTGGTCAAGGCATACTTGAAAACCCTAAAATGGGAAATTTTGCCCTACCCGTCGTACTCCCCAGACATCGCTCCTTCCAAATACCATCTGTTTCGTTCCATGGCGCACGGCCTGGCTGATCAGAATTTTCGTTCGTACAAGGAAGTCGAAAAATTGATCCTACCATGGATCGCGTCGAAAGACGCCTCCCTTTTCCCGAGATGGAATCCGAAAATTGCCGGAGAGATGGGCAAAATCTGTCGCTAGCTATGGACAGTAGTTTGAATAATACATTTGTAAGTACTTTTTGACAATTAAGCTTTTAATTATAGGAAAAAAACCACTGAACCAAAGCTGTACACCCAATATATTATTTCTTTCTTTTCAGAAACATAACAAAATTTACAAAGTTGTCGTTACTTGCTTCGTTACCTGGCCCAAAAAAAAGTCTCACCATCGTAGGTTGGAAGCCCCTTGATTTGTCGCTCCACTTCTCTTTCAAGTCGCCGTTCACACCGCCTATTATTAATACGCCTTCACCGCGGTTGCTCAGAGTATGCGCTCAGATCAGCCAAGCCTCGAGCCGTTTCGGATTTCGAATCCCCCTTCACCACTAGCCACGGATCAATACCAATAATTTTGGAAAACTAGCAGAAGGCCATGTCACAATATATCATGAAAAAATCTATACTGACTCTGAGATCACCAAAGGAAAAAGGAGACCCATCGAGAGATCGGGTTTCTTTTTATAAACTTTCAGACCTGGCCGCTCTACAACCGATCAGCTCTTTACGGTCCAACTGATACTCCAGAAGTGCTGGGAATATGTACAACGTAGACATATACCAAATTTTTGTCGATTTCAAGCAGGCATACGACAGTACCGATGGTGGAGTACTGTAAAACATCATGCTTCAATTTGGTATACCGGCAAAGTTAGTGCGATTGGCAAGGATAACGATGACCAACTCCGTCTCACAAGTCAGGATCCAGAATAGACTTACTGATCTATTTGAAACACGCGCTGGTCTGAAATAGGGCGATGGACTGGCCCTGATGACCAGACCATCTTCAACCTAGCACTGAAATACGCTATTCGGGCTATGAATATGGACAACTGCAAGACGCTACTCAGTTAGCAGCGTACGCCGACGATATCAACATCATTGCCCGAAGATTGGCCGACGCAGAAGAACTTCTGCCTACGCTCGATACAGCTGCAAAAGAAGTTGGACTACGTATCAACGAGGGTAAAACTGAAATAATGACGCAATCGACGACAAGAATACCTACACAACAATGTGGGGGACCTGTAACATCGAGTTCGTGAACAACTTCATATACCTGGGAGGCAACTTCTCAAGGAACGCCAACGAAACTGACAAAATCAAGCGACGGATACAGTTTATGACTTTTTTTTCGGTTCTCCCCATAATGAAATCGAAGAATGTGCACAGAAACACGAAGCTCCGCGTGTACAAAACCATTATACGACCAGTGCCATGCTATGACTGCGAAGCATAGACCCTAACTCAAGCCTCCGGGAACATGGTAGATACATTTGAACGTAGGATTCTGCGGCGAATTTTCGGGGCGGTTTGCGATCGAGATAGATGGCGCCTCTGGTACAACCATGAGTTGTATGAACTGTACGATGAGCTGGAAGTTTCGAAAATCGTCGAACAGCAACGACTACAATGGGCAGGGCATGTACAACGAATGGACGATGATCGCATGCCAGAGAGAATAATCAACGCACGACGAGTCGACGGAACGAGACTGCGAGGACGACCGATATCTCGTTGGAGAGCTCAGTATATGTAGACGCCCCGCAACTCCTGGGCTTTCAAGATTGGAGGACGCGGTCACGTGACCGAGATAATTGGAGGACAACGATCCAGGCGGCCAAGGCCCGACGTCGGGCAGTCGCGTTACCGTTACCGTTAATTTTCAACCGATCGATTTTATTATTCCAGGAGAGTATGAGATACGAGCAATCTGTTAAAGCTAGAATTTTTCATGTTTTTTAATGGGTAGTTATAGTTATAGATACATTTATTTATTTTACATATGTAGGGGAGGTAGGCGTTCTCTTGGCCTGATCTTGCCCGTTTTCAGTACCAATCAACTAGATCATACAACCAACATTTGACCAAAATTTTAAGTCTCTAGCTTCAATCTATCGACAGTTATCGTGCGAATGGGCAGACAGACAGACGGACAGACAGATATGGCTAAATCGAATCAGGAGCCGACTTTGATCATTTATATATTGCTATACCTCCAGAGCCTCCTTTAAGGTGTTACATATTTTCGTCGTGATACTTAGAAAGTCTAGGGTATAAAATTTTGAAAAAAAAAAACATTCAAATATGGATAAAAAAAATTACTGATAGCCCAAATTAGATGCTCACCAAATTATGTAACTGTCCAATTAACGACCAACTTTACGAGGACTCAACGCAAAGTTTTTGTTTTGATGCTTGAATCCGTTGCGAGATTACGCCAACCAGTTGATAACAAATAATATATTATAGTAATCTAGGGACGCGGTAGCGTCCCGACCCGCCAAAGAAAAACGAAAAAATCGAAAAAAAAAATAAAAAAATAAAAAATTGAAAGTGACCAAGACTATGTTTACGCGACACAACAAGTACGGGTTTTCGGACCTCTGTAGCTCCGGTCCCGGATGCTTGTTCGGGCTCAAATTTGGTATGGTCGTTGTCTCCGGTCATCTTACAAAGTGCTGCAAATTTGATTCCGATACAAGGAAAAACACCCGAGATATGATAATTTGAAAATGGCTATTTTTCAAATTTTTCTTGTTCTTGTTGTTCTCGTTGTTCTTTGACAGGGCTACAGCCTCGTAGGGAGCGGATCCAGGTCTGCTTTCTTTTCTCACGGATTGCCTGTGTCCCAAGGGTGTGCATAGGCTATCATTTGCTCTGATCCGTGCAGTAGATAAGAAGATATATCCAGAAATGTGAAATTTTATAATAGAGTTTCTGGTTTAAGTCTTTTTGATAATTTGAATGCGACACAGCAAATCACTCGCAGAGATCGAATGCCGACGGGGAGAGACGCAAACACTTGATTATGTGAGTAGTGACGACGACGGATGCAAAAGTCCGTGCGCTCGTCGGGTGAGGAGAACCATACGAGGTAATGGCTGTGGGCGTGACTTGTGGCAAGTGCATGAATGAAAAGTGGGTGATGAAAAAATTGAAACTGAATGTTTATGGCTGCATCTTAGGATGTCCGGAAAGAAAAAAAACATGCTGTGTGGTCTTTGAAGAGAGTCAGAGGAAATGAAAAAGAGCGAGAGAAACGAAGCAATTCGGCACAAGTGAGGAAGTAGGAAGGGGGATGGAAATTTGACATCTCTTTTGCTTCTATATGATCGGGCGGGTGTTCCGCGGCAGAAAGACAGACTGGAATGTTATTGTTCCAATAGGAGAAGTAGGAGAGGGGATGACATTTCATTTGCTTTATGTGCTTCTATATAGACTGCGCGGGTGTTGCGCAGTTTAGGGCGTGTGTCTCTCTGTTTACTTTTTACTAGTTTGTATGTGGTGAAATTACGTCCAGAATTGTGTGCACAGTAAATGGGGGTTTCATCTCCTTCTATATGGCTCTGTGTGTGTGGTATATGATTTAGGTAGTTTCATTTATGGCATATGAGATATGAATTATGATGTAAGATGATTTTTTCCAATGTGTGGAAGATGGGAAGCGATGTTTAGGCAACACATGACTGGAGGTGATGAGGCGAATGCTGTTAAAGGTATTTTGAGTCCTTTGGGCAGGAGAAAGGATGTTCTTGGCAAAAAAGTGATTTCTATAGATGAGTATTATACGACTGGGGGTGATGAGGCGAATGCACTAAACTACTGTTAAAGGCACTTTGAGTCCTTTGAACTAGAAAAATGATATTCTTGGCAAGAAAACTATTTACCCCAAATGGGTAACCTGGGTGGACTCATAATCCGGCACGTAAATCCCCTTTTTATCGAAGACTACCGCATTCAGTTGGAATCAAACCGGAGCCCAATGTATAGAAGGCGAACGTGCTTACCGTTGCGCCATCTGTATTACTACTACTACTATGCAAAAAGATATGATATCTCCCAAAAACAACTCTGTTGTAAAAAATTCCCCGCCAAGAAAAACCTCTCAACCGCAAAAAGGATTGATATGAATACAATACCGTCAAATTACTCGTAGCTTCGCGCCACACTCTAGGGTTGGCATATTGAACGCTGATTGAATTAGTAAATTTCTTTCAAAGCTGATTGGCGGGGAGCTTCATAGCCATAGACAAAATGACAGTGATAAGTACAACGATGTCGTTCTGATAAAATGATGGTTATGTAGTTGCGTACGGATCATGCTGTAGGCTCTTATGCCAAGTATTATTGGCTTCTCGCCCGGATCTCACGCCTTACAATATACTAAAAATGCTCTTCAGGCCAGAAGTGATTAATAGACCATTTTCTACCCCGCTTTTCGTCAGATTGTTCAACTTATTTTGTTTAATGGAAGCTCCCCGCCAATCAGCTTTGAAAGAAATTTACTAATTCAATCAGCGTTCAATATGCCAACCCTAGAGTGTGGCGCGAAGCTACGAGTACTTTGGCGGTATTGTATTCATATCAATCCTTTTTGCGGTTGAGAGGTTTTTCTTGGCGGGGAATTTTTTACAACAGAGTTGTTTTTGGGATAAATATTTACTGTTTCCATTATTATTATTTTTTGTGAAGCATCTATAGCGCCGATCTGCACCTATTTCCGGAGTTCTCTGTGAAGATTGCACACGGTGCGTGCAACGGTCGAACATCCAGATATGAGCATGTGTGCCACTGAGTTTCTAGGAGTGATAGTACCATCTAATTTGTCTTCGTTTTAGAATGAGGCACCTTGGGCTTCAACATCTAGTCATGGGGGGGGGGACGTCAATTTTTCATTGATTTTTTTTTTATTTTTTTTTTTTAGTTCCACATTAAAAATATTAATTCTGTGTAAATACTCGTACCGTGTCAGTATTCGCTGGGTTATCGACAAGTAAACTAGTCAATCTTAATCAATAAAAACCTGAAGTATTTTTTTTTTTTCAATCGTGTTATCTACCGGAACATGAATATCTTTCGTTCTCTTTAGATAATTATCGCGTTCGCAGTTTTGAAATTCAGCCGCTTCCAATCATAGAAAAACAAAGATGTAGTTATTTTCAAACACAATTTTTTTTAATGATACTTCCAAAGCTCCTTCTCAGTAACGACTTTCCAATTTATCATAGATCCTAGATCATTATCACCAAAGTCGTGATGTATAATTATACATCATTGGAAATTTCCAAAGGACTTCTTCTAAAAGTAGTTCAATGTATCCTTATTATAAAAAGTATCTTGAAACTTTGCTTTACTATCTTTACATTAATTAAAATCATCTCCTCTATGATACTAGCCATAATAATTCACTTTATTAGATACGAATAAACTTT
The DNA here is from genome assembly GCA_964017055.1 of Chloromyia formosa. Classification (NCBI taxonomy): domain Eukaryota; kingdom Metazoa; phylum Arthropoda; class Insecta; order Diptera; family Stratiomyidae; genus Chloromyia; species Chloromyia formosa. Next base: position 34,184,210 of record OZ024816.1, on the reverse strand, counting down.
TAAGACGCTTCTAATTACGGAGGATTCATGTTGGCTACTTGAAGTAATTGCATGTCATAGATATCGAATACTACTAACGATTTTTTTCCGAAAGAGTCCTTTAAAACGTGTGATTGACATTATCGTCCTTGACAGCGCTATCGTGAAAATTTCCAGAGAAAAGGACCCACTTGTCACCATCGCATCTTAAAAAATGTCATCACTGCTATAGGACGAAATGATTTTTATTTTTGCTCGCTTGGAAGACGAAAAATGTGAAAACATTAAATATTTGAAAGTCAGAGCAAATGACTTAGCACGTTGTCTCCGCAATCAATGATGACATTTTCGCAAGCATTGGTCCTTGACAGAGAACGGAATCGGTAGTTTATTCGCCTATACTATGAGAAATTTCAATGTTCTTTTGTAATTAAAATGGGATACTAAAATTCCGTTGACGGAACAACAAAAATTGAAATGAAACAACACAAGTTTTAATGGATAGAGCTTTGCTATAAATTCAAGGAATTTATAGTGTCCGAAATATAGTGATCGCCATAGACAACAACTAAATAGCCTCCTCCTAATATTGATATTGGGAAAAGATACAGATCGTTACTTTTCACAGAACACAGAAGATGCTAGTTTTTATAAATTGGATGTACTATTAAATTTAACCATCAAATTTAACTCCCGATTTCGTATGACAGCGTTATACTATATTAACCCCTCAAGCATAGGCGCGTCAACATTTCTAGCCTTGTTGACGTTTTAGTAGCATATAAATTTCGGATCGTGCGGTTGCTAGCATAGTCCTTATATTCGTATAGCCGTCTTTTACTGACAAGCTTGGAACGCAACTGGAGCTCTAATTGTGCACACAATTAGCTTTTGATTTTATTAACGAGCCGGGGAAATGAGATCTCCAGATGCAAACTGCACGGCTACCAAGCACGATAATTTGCTAGTAATCATCCGTTAGCTTTCAGGCTGCTAAGATTCATTTTGAGAAATATTCACCTCTTTTGGTGCACATTTTTGAGCAAATGCTCCTTTGAAACGTTTTCGAGTTGACCTCGAGTCCTTCATTTCTCAGGTGAACTTTTATATACTTTATTTATCTGTCGAGAATCAAAAGTAATCATGTTTCGATCCTATATTTCCCTTATGTTCAGAGAATGGACCTGATCCCTTCGTTCCGAGAACTCCCATATGGCTTCCGTTCCCCTTCATGACCTGTTGTTCTAACCAAATGCTCAAAATGCATCCAACAGTATTCCAGTGCATTGATCTAATCACATCGATTCAGAAAATACCCGTGGAAGGTCCTTTGTCCAAAGGACTCGAAATATCTTGAAAGTTTCACGACCCCAATCCAAAAAATGTTCACATTCGATAGGTTTGGTTTATGTTTCATTTCATGATCAAGAGGGTCCTGACGTGTACCTCCAGCAGCAGCAAAACGTCAGCGAGTGATGTTTAGAATCACCCGAGGAAGGTACTTACCAAGTTTGGTTGAAATAGGACTCCCGAAAATGCCTGAAGGAGTGAACTTATTAAAAAGACTTAAGCGAGAAACCTGTGAAATGAACACAACAGAATGATCTATTAGTTCCTACCATAATAAAAAAGCCGCTACCCTCCTCACTCAAAAAGCCTGCATTCCTACGAACAAGAAACTAATTCTGGTACGAGTCGAGTGGGTGAGTGTAGCCGCGTTCGTTTCATTGGATTTCGCTCTCAAACGGCCACGGATCTATGTCGAGCGAACTTTCGAAATTTGAGGAAATACTCGAAAATGATTTGTACAAATGACAGCGAATACAACAGAGACCCGACCCAAATATGCGCTTAACAAGCATTTTAACAGCCTACTAATCACACAGTCAATTGAATGAGGTGTTTCTGTTGCCTAATTCATTTGAAATCTATGCAGATGGCTCCAAGACCGATTAAGGATTACATATATAGGTATAGTAGGACGGAAATTTCTCGGATTAACCTAAATCTCTCTTTCAGTCTCTCTAAATATTGCAATGTTGTCCAGGTCGCTGTTACGATAATTACGGAAGCTCTAACTTATCTCGTATATCAATAAGCCTCTCGATTACTTGGTCTGACTACGTCAAAGACCGTGGCAGAATGTTGTCCAATGCTTTTTAGCATTTTTTATCTTGGATTCTGAGTCACATGGACTCGCTGGTAACAGTAGAGCGGACGAGCTCGCCTTGCAGGGTACAAACAAGCGGTGCTGCCCAAATTCGTCGGAGCATCTATATATGTACCTATTGCTACTTCCAAACTAATCATTAGCAGGTCCCAACTCTTGATGAATAAAAGATAAAGCACGCCATTCAACAAAGGTGCTGTGACCAGATTTTATTGTAGCCGCACTTTTTTCGCTGTAAAGGCAACACCTCCGAGTTTCAGTGGAAGTTATAACGAGGAACTTATTTTCGACGGCAAGCTATCCTGGAAGGCAAATATTCAGGAGCGTGCGGCAACTGTCGCTCTTTACTCTTGTAGGAAGGCTATGTGCCTGAAATGGGGCCTGCGACCTAAGGTGATCTTCTGGATATACGGATCGATCATACGACCCATTTTAATGTATGGAGTAGTGGTTTGGTGGAAGGCGCTCAGCAAAATGTCCTACGGGAATCTATTGAATAAAGTTCAAAGACTTTCTTGTATTGTTATCACGGGTGCCCTCAAGACGACACCGACGGCTGCTCTTGGTGTTCTGCTTAATTTCGTCTTAGGGAAATTGGACTGTGGGTGGAGTCTACTTATGGTCACGCTGCTATACTGAACAACCTGGCCATTCCAGAAGAAACGGATTATACCACGCCGGTGTAGTCTCTCGGCAAGGGCTACACTAGCCTTATACCTTCACGGCAAGATTGGGGTGTAGGCAGAACTCCAGAGTCGGAAACCATTAGCTTTTTTACTGATGGATCAAAGTCGGAAGAGGGTGTGGGTGCTGAGATTTACTCGGAGGAATTAGATGTTTGCTTGTCAGCTGTCTGCAGCGTCTTTCAGGCGGAAATTACTGCAATTGCCGAAGTTCTAGCATGGTTACGAGGTAACGTCGGGTCGGTAAGGAATATTACTATCTATACTGACTGTCAGGCAGCGATCAAATCTTTGCCAATTCAAAAACGGTAGTGAGATGTCGCACAGCTATCAAGGAGCTTGGCGACGTTTTCAACTTCACTTTATGCTGGATTCCAGGGCAAAGCGGCTTCGGCGGTAACTGCAAGGCAGACGAACTGGCTCGGGCTGGTAGGACTAACATGGATATGGGATATTTTCGAACTGTCGATATACCCATAGAATCTTGCAAGGAGCTAGTCAAGACAGGAGCTCTAAGTCGCGCTAACATCAGATGGCTAAATGGAAGTACCTGCAACATTACAAGACAGGTCTGGCCGAACTTCAATCCTAGCCACTCCTCAGGGCTGCTGATGCTGGAGAGGAAGCATCTTAGGAAAGTCGTGGGGATCATTACGGGGCATTGCCCGATGGGTGAGCATGCGAGGCGTCTGGGGTTTCCGTACAATGATTATTGTAGAAGCTGTGAAGGCGAAGAGGAGGAGGAGACTATACATCATTTCCTATGTACCTGCCCTGCGCTGGCCGGTAGAAGAAAGGACACTTTGGGGTCCTTCTATTCCATAGACCTGGATAACCTGAAGGGCGTAAGTGCTGGTCATATACATCGATTCATTGACAGCTCCGGTTGGTTCGACGACTAGAATCTCATGGTTTTGAGATGGTGAGGTATTACAACGGACCCTTGTGGTCCATGTGTGCTGTGCTCATGTAAAGCAGCCTCTATAACCTAACCTAACCTATAACGAGGGAGGGGAGCAGTGTATTTTGTATATTCTCTGACCCTCTTCTGCCTTGTCATAAAAAAGAGGAAGACATATCCTGGACGCCACTTCTTCACTGAACTGGGTAACTTAACTAATCTCTATGGTGGCAAACTCCATCGTTTAAATGGAAGTCTGTCTGATTCAATGATGTTTGGGTGATGAGTCTGTGGTGGTACGGAACGGACTCTATTTCAGTCCATGTGTTCTGTGTTTAGCACAGCAGCACTTATATCTGCCTCTGGAGGTCCTAAAGTTGAATAAGTGTGGACATACCCTTAGGTTTCCAGAAAACAAACAAAGTCAGGCCCTCTCTGAACTCGATTTCCAGATCCGCTACTGACAAAATGGGTCTGTCGTTTTGAATGAAAATGGTCTGCGTCTGAGATCCGATGAATCGAAAGTGAATAGTGAGGGAGTTGAATTTAATATTCTATATTGTGCACCCGTTAGTGACGGAATTTCTCCCTCACTCACGACGGTACAACATTTCAGGGGAATTTGACCGGAAAATTTTTGATACGTTTCTCCATATAAAACCTTCTCTGATAAAACTGAGAGAACCCGACTATTTATGATCAATCTATTGCCTGGCATACTGAAAGTATGTCAAGTGTTATTACGATTTCGGGATTTTTATGTAGATGGATCAGCATGATGGATCAACTCTGTCTCTCCCTCTCTGACTTAAGCATACACAATTAATATCTCTGTCACTTGCTGTCACTCACTGGGTCAGAATTACATATAATTTCTGTCAGCTACATATTTCGAAAATCGTCTTAAGCATGATCCCAAGCCGGTACCGAAATCAACATGCTTTCCTAGTGATTAAATGGCCGTAAACCTGTATAGATTTGACCGTTTTACGGTTTTACACCCATTTTAGGCGACAAATGCATACGAAAAATGTATCCGATTCATCCCCTCAAATTGACGATATCAATACAGGTTTACAGGCATTGACCCAAATATCGATTTCGTTTTCAGCTTGACGTCGTATACTAAATACGATTTTCCCAAGATGCAATCATGCCAAATGAAAGTCAAAGCAATTGTTTTCGCAACGAAATTCCTCATATCGGCGCGGTGCAGCGTGGAGACTTTTATCTGTGCGTGCGGTTTCGTGTGTATGTTTCTAGTACTGAGGTAGCGACATTTTTTCGTGTGAATGAAACCCCGACAGTACTACGCCTAAAGGTGAAATCCACTCTTGAATTTGTATTATTATGGTTCATACAACTACACTGTATGTTAGTATTATTCAAAGTGAAAATTCTAAAGCGGATATCCATTGCTTTAGGTAGTATGAATCCATGGTACTCCACAATAAAAAAGTGGATTTCCACTATAGGCTATAGCATTTATGCTCTCTGGGATTGCCCAAAGTATTGTAGATTTGGATTCGCTTTACTGAAAGCAGAAACCCACTATTTACTGTAGGATATCCTAGAAAAGATTCCCCGTTTATGCAGTACGAACCCACATGAATCCACTCTGGGAGAGTAGCTTTCACTGAGTTATTAGAACCTAAAGCGGAAAAACAATCATTCAATTAAACGTGATAGAAAATTTCATCCCTATTTCTTTATAAACTTAAATGATATGATTGAACTATTTTCCATAAATTTTGGGTCTCAATTTGTGATGAAAAGTCCGTAAGAAAAATCATCTGATTTTTCCTAGAGCCGAGAGGAATGACTTAATACTAACAATAACATTCGAAAGTCACGGGCCTACATACTACCCAAACAAGAAGCATAAATCAAACTTAAACTCCAGAATAAAATTTCGTGGACATAGATGGATAGATTGTAAACTAGGCGTCGAACCCTCTAGGGTTCATCGTACAGAGGACGTATGGCCCATTGTGCTATAACCCTGGGTCTGTCATGGCCTAAACCTGTCGGTCAAATTTGATCGAACTAATATATTTACTCAGGACGTTTGGTAAAACTGAGGCTGCCTATCCGGAGGCTGACCTCCGAAGGCGTCTCTGCGTCGCCGAGCAAAGGCGTCGAAATAGCATACCTAAAATATGGGTCGATGTCTCGTCGTCCTTTTCACAGAAACGACAGCTCGAGTCTGAACCAATTCCGATGGTTCTTAAGTGATCTTTCAGGCATGAGTGTCCAGTTATGGGACCACAGACAATTAACTTGTTCAGATTTAACTTTAACAGTTCAGTCGATCTACTATGGGAGCAGCCCGAGATCAAAAATTTCGCTGCCTCAACCCTGGACGACAACAGCTTCATTACCTTCGGTTTCAGTTTCTGATGAGGTTCTTAACTATACAGGCTGGTATACCGCAAAAGGGTTCTAGTCCGCAAAAGGGAGTAGTCGAAGTTGTTCTGGCGAGTTTGTCACCCTGTTGATTGACATCGATGCCAACATGGCCAGGCACCCCGAATAGAGTCACTATATAGAGAAACTTTATGTACAATAGTAACTTTGGAAACTGCATACGATCTTAGACTTTGTTGTTCTTTTTGGTAGCGCTTTGATGGCTGCCTGGCTGTCAGTAAAAATTTTCAAGTTTTTGTTGTGTTATGCACTTCCGCCTAGACGATAGTGGTGAACTTGGCCATAGGTATGAAAACTTGATGCTTGGAGCCCACAATGCCTGCCACGATACCTTCATTAGTTTTCAAGCGGTACACGGATAGTGTACCGCATAATGGCATCAGGGGGAAGATTGGCATAATTCTCCTGCCAGTGCCGCGACGAAACTCTATCACAAGCGAACAAAGAGTGAATATCCTAACTGGCTCCAACTATTTGGCAAACGGTCATTTTATGACATCAGTTCATTTAATAACCTTGAACTTGAACTATATTCAGATCCAATTTATCAACAGCATTAAGAAACTTACGATATTATGTTACAATTGACATTTGAACTTAAGACAGAAAAGTGAGGTAAAATTGATCGAGTGGAAGATAAACAAAAAAGTTTGTGTATCGCCACCGGACGACATTCATTAGATAAGTATTCATAGTTATCACTTATATAAGTTGTGATTCTTTGTGTCTTCCATCTTTCAGGTAGGCGATGCCGCGATGATGCTGAAGGAGATAAATATGACAACTAAGTTAAGTATAGACAACGCCACCTAGATAGACAGGCCTGCGCTCAGCTGATCGTTACGCAGGGGCGGTTCCTCATTGGAAGCAAAGGAAGCAGTGCTTCCCTTGTTAATTTCACCAAATAATTCATTCAAATCCACGTAGCCAAAATTATACAATATATGTATGTATATATAGATTCCCTAAAATACACTTAATTATTTCATCCATATGATTTTGATCATTACTTACTCATCAATTACATTCTTCATACATTATTTTCATACGTATTTCCTGTGCGATTCGACTTCCTATTTCCTATATGTTCAAATAACACGTTTCTCTTCATTTTATTTTATCCCATACTCTTTTACTTCTATTCGTGATAACAAAGCGAAGAGAATATGGGCGACACATTTTCGTCCGCCTAGAATCAATGGAAGCAACAGAAATCACAGCTTCTATGGTGCCTATTGAGGATCGCGCATTTCGACGCAGCCCGACGCGACGACATTGAGTAAAATCTTCTACACTTGTCGTGTCGCTATGATGCGCTCGTATATCTTGAGAAGAAGCTGCCAAAATTGCAGCTTCTTAAGCACTTTGTTGAAGACTTTTTAAGGTGATACGAAGAGCATGTAGATGATAAGTTTCCGTTTCTCTTGCAATTTTGTCTATATACTAGTAGAAGTGGACTTGCTTTTTGAGTTGGGGTGTGGTGGGTGGTTCAATTAATTAAATAAATAAAATATTTGAGGTGCCAAAATCTGATGATGGCATTTAATGAATTCTAGCTTAAAACGAACGAATTGGAACTCTTTTTTATGAATTTTCTTGAAAGTTGAAGTTTTGTATGGAAACATAGTGCGGTAAGCTTCTTTCTTTGATATACATATATGGGTCGAATTCTCGCTTTAGGTAGTACAAACCTACTGGGGTACATCATAACAATTATTTTAAAACTTTTAGGATCCGATATTATGTAAAAGTAACAATGAACGATTTAATTTTTCGAAGATTAAACCATTGAATGATTAGGCGAGAATAACTCTAAAACGATTACGAGCTTTGCAAAAAGGATAATATCTAGTTCGAGGCTAAAGTATAAAAATACATCGTTAAACCTGAGTATCGAAAGTCATTTTGAGTTACATTAATATTGTTTAAGTTCATAACACACAACGGTTAGCATACTGTTGCCAGTTTGCTTTATAAATTCTCTCCACTGAGTTTTTGATGGACACAACATGTTGTGAAAAATGTCATTTTCTCCATCACAAAAATTTTTCAGCTGGCTGCGACTAGCATATGATGACAATTCAGAAATGATAAAAGTAACACAACGGAATCGCAACATGCTATGGCAACAGTATCGAAGCAGCTTTGCAGCAATTTGTTGTGTTCTGAACTGCACTCGCATCTAGTCATCCATCAAATTTCCAATTCATAACTGACTACTGACGAAAAATCGTATGAATACGACAGCGCAAGTGTCATTTCTGAATTGTTATCATATGCTGGTCCTAGCCAGCAGAGAAATTTTTGTGATGGAGAAAATGACATTTTTCATAGCATGGTGCGTCCATCAGAAACTCTGTCAAAAGAATTCTAAAAAACAAATTTGCAACAGTATGCCAACCGTTGTGTGTTATGATTTTAGCCATTGATACAATTTTTTTTCAGTAGTCAGTTTTGAAGTGGAAATTTGACAATTAACGGATGACTAGATGCGAGTACAGTTCAAAACACAAGTTGCTTCAAAGCTGTTCGATACTGCAGCCACAGAATGTTGCGATTCCGCTGTGTATTATAAACTTAGCCATTGGTGTTTCCAACGCCAAAATTTCAGATACGATTGCTAGTTTTCGAAAAAGGATTTCAAATTTGTTCTTTTCAGCCTGAAATTTTTTGAAAACCATCATCAAATTTTGGCCCATCAGATATTGGAGTCTTTCCATTTTCCGCAAATCAAATCAATGCGTCTTATTCAAAAGTTTCCTGGTCTGCTTCCCTTGCTCTGGAACCCACGAACCGCCACTGTCGTTACGTCATTATTCCCTTCACCTAGGCCATGCCAAGGCAGTGACTGCACACGACGATGTTCCCGGCACGACATATGTTTACAATTGGAATTGCGCCAGACGGCTTTTTAGTCCTCTAAAAACACACTTTCTGGACACTTGCACCAATTTGGTCGAAGCCGCAGCCCCGGGGATCAGTCGCAGAGCATCGTGGAACAGTTCACACTTGACAAAATACATCTTTTGACCGCACGACACACTTTCATCGCGCACGTGTTTATTTTCCCGGATCAATAGATGAAATTTTACTAACAAATAAACACTGAACGCGGAAAATGAAAACTAAACACGGAACGCACAAATACCGGGAACTCGCCGCCATCAGTCGCCGACCACTGGATTGTGGATATGATGGCGTCATCAAAGGAAATAATTGCGTCAAAGCCAGCTGAGCGCAGGCCTGTCTATATACATAGATGGCGTTGGTATAGATCGAAATCAGTTCCACGTAAGCGGCGGTATCTCATGTTCATTTTCCTATTTTCAGGTGATCGACCAGCATTCCAAACATTCTCCCCCCGCTGAGACATCGTCTTAGAATATGTATGTATATTGAAGTGATGTATTTGTTAGTCAAATTCCTGCAAGTAGACTTAAAACTTGTAAATAATTTACATATTTATTTTACCATTTTTCGTAGCTAAATTGTCGATGAAGAATTCTATTCCAGTCGATATGGCAAATCAGGAGATAATGTGCTCTTGGGCGAATTTGCGATGACGTTCAACGAGATTCGTAGTCCAACTAAAGTATGCCCGACTGTCCATTTCACTCCAGGAAGCCCGTTCGAGAAACAAAATCATCATGCGTTGCATCGACGATATTTCCACCGTGCCGACGCTGCAAAATGCAGGAACGTGAGCCGTTATAGTGCGCCTCACTCGCTACATAAATGTGAGTCCTAATTAAATCCTTGTGTGGGGTTGGTACATATTTCTTTTAGTGGGAAACAAGAGGGACAGGAGATGGGATAGTGCTTATGTCAATTTCATTGAACGGGTACCAAGGCTATTTTCGTGATAGCTCGCTTAAAGTAGTTCCCTCTAGTGTATACTGTCACTACGCGAATCAATGCATCTTTGCCAGGGTGAGTTTCAACTATTCTTCCGAGTGGCCATTTACAAGAGTGCGTATTTTCATCCTTCAGTAAACATAAATCGCCGATCTTTGGTTCGACTTCCTTCGTAACCCATTTCGGCCTCTGCTGGAGTCTCGAGAGATATTCTGTTGACCAGCGTTTAAAGAAAGTTTGAGCTAACCGTTGACAAATTTGCCATCTGTCCAAATGATTCAATTTCAACTCCGTTACATCGTCTTCTGGGGGCATAATCAAATTATCTCCATTCAAAAAGTGCGCTGGTGTGATAGCATTAGTATCCGTATCCGCTGAGAGGGCACAGGGGTCGCGAGTTTAAACACGCTTCAATTTGAATAAGAGTGATCGAAAATTCTTCATATGTACTTGTAAGTGGAGCATCTCGTAGGATGCGGCGTAAATGAAGCTTGACTGATTTCACACCAGCCTCCCATAGGCCTCCAAAGTGTGAAATCAGTCAAGCTTCATTTACGCCAAGAATAAAACAAGCTGTGTTTTACTTAAAGCATCGAATTTTATTAAACATTTTTTGGTCCGTCGAGCCGGATTCCAAACACATATCTACAAAGTATTAGTAGTCCTAGTCCTCTGAGATGTTTACTACCGAGGGTGAAGCCCAAGTATTTGGTGTGGCTTTCAATTGGTAGAGGTGAATCGTACATTTTGGGGCGTCTGATGCGACTGAGGTTTCTTCTTCTAGACTAGGGAATGATAACTGCCTTGGATAGGTTCTTGTACAATAAAAAGAGCTAATTCAAGGATTCCAGATAGAACCTCCTCGAACTTTCCTTTAATCAATATCATCAAGTCAAAAGTGTAGCCCTGTGCTGAGTCCTACGTCTAGAGTTTCAACAGCATTTTATCAACTACTATGCAACACAGTAGAGGAGACAGGACCCCTGCCTGTGGGAAGCCTCGGATGACATTAGCAAGAAGGGTGACACCTTCAATCTCTATGATGACCCTTTTGGAAGAAAGCATAAGTCCTATCCAATTTATTGTAGTGGTGTCCGCACTCTTATTATTTAGTGCCTTGTCGATAGCAATGAAATATGTGTTGCACCTTCTATATCAAGGAAAGCTGATGGAGCCGTATTTCCCTTGAAGAGAGTTAGACGAATATGCTCATCCAAGATTTTCTCCATCGAATTCAACATCAAGGAGGTCAGAATGATGGGTGTGTATGATTTAGGGTCATCTTTTGGGCAATCACCCATTTTCGGAATGAAAACTACCTTCGCGGAACTCCAAGTGTGAGAAATAAATTCCAGTACGAAGCAGCCTCTAAATATGCTCAAAGTGTAAAGAGTTAATACCTTATGCCGTTTCAGAAAAAGAGCAGGGAATATTCCATCAATGCTTACTGACTTGAATGGATCGAATGATTCAATAGCCCACTTGACCTTATCCTCCGTGAAGATAGCTCTTTCTGCCGCTTTCCAGTCAGGTAACGTAGCTTTGTAGACTCCTTCGATAGCTGATGGCACAGGGCCATTCCCACCTAAGATATTACAGCCAGGAAAGTGGGTGCTTAAGAGAAGCTTGTTTGTTGCTTCGTATCTGTAGTAATTGTAATGGATCACGGAGGACGAGGGTTGGAATCGGCCGTAAAGGCCGGAGGTCACCAAAGGTGAAAAAAAAAACCTCTCCAGAGACCACTAGATGACGTGCTCTGGCAGACCAGCCCAGTGATCAGGAGCACATTACATAGTGCAACCATTAGTTTCCTTAAGCATGCTTATCTGATCAGTGCCCTTTTTAACTAAAACACGACGACACGATTAACAGTCTCGTAGCTTTTTTCATGTTGTCAACAATATCTCAGAACCTGTTCATCACACTTCTTTTGATATACCTGATATTCTTGTTGTATTCTGTGTGCGAGTTTCAGTAGTCCTCCCACCCGCCAGTTCTATTAGCCTTGTTGAAGAGTTTTTTCTAGTTTTCCTCAGGCGAGAGAGTTCAGGATTCCACCAACAGTCTTTGGTTACCTTTGAGAACGAATCCTCTTCGTAGGCCAGTTCAAAACCATCCTATCAATCACAACGTACCTATCATGAAGCGATGTCGCGAATTTTGTCCAATCCGTTAACTGCGGCATACGTCGTCGACATGGTTACCGAAAAGTGCTCATTCAAAATCACAATACAAAATCCAACTTTATCGGCTAAGTTAAAACGAATAATTCCGTAGTTTGTCCCCGAAAACAGGAAAAATATAAACAACTTTTACAATGTTCAACTCTCTTTAACATTCTCCCATGACTATTACATTCAGGAAAAAATTTCCACTATAATTTTCTTTTCATTTTCTCCCTGGCCATGGGTTACAGGAAGTTGAAACGGAAGCGACCACGGCCAACCGCTCGTAACAATATTTTCATATGATCCTTGCACGTCTAAAAGGATAGGGGATGTTTGAGCTTTGTATTTCTCTTGGAAACGTTCCACGTCAACGTAGCCAGCTGTTTTTTTTTTAACGGAATACGAGAAAATGTTCTGTAGTGAGTAGAATATGGCTCAAATTGCTCAACATGTGAAACCTTTTTGTTGTTGCCTTTGATGTGAACGTACGAGTACGTACGTTGGAGCAACAGTTCAAATGTTCATTTCGCCATACTATCGACTGACAACCAAACTGTGCTCTGAACTACAACTATACCGACAAGGTAAAGTCCTTTAAATAATAAAACATACACATGGAATATAAGGAATTTATGTGCCTCGTAAAATCATAAATGAATCTTTTCACGAGGATTTCTGTCTTCAGTAGTTCCCTGGCTTGTCCTTCAAGCAGTCTCAGACAGGAACAAATCATAATACTCATAACAATGAAAGTGGGCAGGAAAGCACAATGAATTAACCTTTCTGTTGTAATTTAATGCTAGTCCAAAGGGATTTGTTTGCAGACGGAGACCATGTTGTATGTGAATCCGTCTATATATACATATTTGTTGTGTTTGGAAGGGGAGGGGGGCTACTCAAGGATAAGCAATTGTAATTTATTTCTATTCTGCGGGATCTCATATTCAGTCAAACTTTATTCACCTTGGGAGCATGTAATCTTACTCTCATGCAAAATGCATATATGTCGAAGAACTTCATAATTTTGTTATTAGTTTTAGATGATACTTTTTAAGGGAAGTTTGTACGGAGTTAGTTCCCCGCAAACTGCAAACTGCTCTCAATGTCTTAGCTAACTGGGCTAAGGAATGTGGGGTTGGTGTCAATCCAAGCAAAACTGAGCTTGTGCTATTCACGAGAAAACATCAAATGCCTCCCGTAGAACCTCCTGTCCTAGGGGGTTTAAGACTGGCCTTCTCGGAAAGAGCGAACTTTTTGGGTGTTATACTGGATAGGAAGCTCAATTGGAGGCCGAACGGGTCAATAAAGCAACCGTAGCGCTATACTGCTGCAGGAAGGCTATAGGAAAGACATGGGGTCTGCAACCAAAAATACTCCACTGGCTTTATGTATCAGTCCTGCGCCCGATACTACTGCATGGGGTACTTGTTTGGTGGAATGCCCTACGAACAGAGTCAAATCTCAAATTGTTGGGAAAGGTTCAAAGAGCGGCTTGTTTGGCTATCAGCGGGGCCCTCCGCTCAACTCCGTCCGCGGCTCTAGAGATTATGTTCAACCTTTTCCCTTTGGACATTATAAGCGAACAAGTCGCCGCAAACGCGGCCATCCGCATACGAGAGGAAGGTTGCTGGGTAGAATCATACACCGGTCACGCATCAATTCTGAAAAATGTCCACATCGTTAACGGACTACTGCACAGCAAAAATCACGATCAGCAAAAATTATACGTGCTCAATTCCTTCCCGTACTCACTGGAAAACGTATGACCCAACTTGCAGTACTAACTCGTTATGTGTCTATACGGATGGCTCCAAGACCGAGGAGGGGGTAGGGGCTGGTATCTTCTCCGAGGGGCTTAACCTAAACCTGTCACTCCGCCTCCCAAGCTACTGTAGTGTGTTTCAGGCGGAGCTCCATGCAATTAAAGAGGCAGTGATGTGGCTTGGCCGCAAGGCTATAGCAGCAACAAATATCACAATTTATACTGATAGCCAAGCTGCAGTAAAATCCCTCGATTCTTATCGAGTCTCATCAAAAACCGTGATGAACTGTCAATCTTGCCTTACGGAGATGGGGAGACTCTATAATATTATAATATGCTGGATACCGGGCCACAGCGGCTTCGCTGGTAACTGCAGAGCTGACGAGCTTGCCAGGAACGGTATAACTGACGCAACTCTTCAGATATATCGGGGTCTCGCCATGCCCATCTTCATCTGTAAAAATAGTCTAACTGCAACAGCAATAGACAAGACTAACTTGAGATGGCTTAATGGTAGTACCAGCCACAATGCAAAGCAATTATGGCCATCATTGAACATAGACCGTACTTCTAAACTGCTGTCTATGAAAAAGCAACATATTAGATTCGTGGTAGGAATTATTACTGGTCATTGTGTCATCGGCGAGCATGCGAGGAGGCTCCGGCTTCCACACCATGACTTTTGCAGAAGCTGCGGAGACGTGGATAAAGAGGAAAGTATCTTTCATCTGCTCTGCTCCTGCCCGGCATTGGCTTTTAGAAGAAGGTCAACTCTCGGGGAATATGCCTATGCTGATCTGGAAGAATTAGCTAATGCGGATGTGAGTCAGCTCTTGTGACTTGCTATTAGCTCTGGATGGTTTAACTTTGATTGACGGAAGGAATTATTTAATTCCAGGGTAACATAAGGGACCTTCATCTGGTCTAAGTGTGCTGTATTATATACGGCAGCCCTCACTACCTACCTACCTAGTTCCCCGAATAGCTACTCTAGTATTACAAAAAACTATTGAAATTCAGATTGAGTTCCCTATTAGCGACGGGTGCGTTAAAGCAAGGAGTAAAATTCATCAACATCGTCCATGTCGCTCAATAGCTCCAAGTCGGGCAAGACGGGCTGAATTTTTCCAATTTATTTCTTCATTTCTTCTTATTTCGACGTCTACTACTACTGAGCCATCTCAACAAGCTCAATGTCTTCCTTTCAGCCTTGCTCTGCCGATGCATCCTCTCAATATGCACTTAGGCATTCATTGTAAATGCACTGCCCATTGTAGTCGTTGTTGTTGTTAATTGCCTTGAGCCATCCAGGGGCACGGGCACTTCAACATCTCTTGCGTTTCTATGCTTTGTTAACGTTTCGATAGCATATCTACTTTTCGGACGTGAAGCATGCACCTGCTATCCGCGCCGTCTTTATACTGACAATCTCGGAGCGCAGTGGGAGTTCTATTAGTATCCACCGACAGTTTTTGTTTGCGCCGAGGATCGAATGCTCTAGACTAGCGTAGAGTGGTGACCGAACGAGCACGGCCACCGAGCGCGTCGGAACAGGGCGAAATTTCTCCCCTAAAAATCGCGGCAAAAATCGATTTTTTAATAAACCTCCAAATAAATTGCGAAAATGTTGAAATTTTTGTGGAAAGGTTTTAGAATATGTATGTAAATAATTTACTTATTGAACTAAAAAGGAAGTAGGAGAGATAGGGCTTTGAGCAATTCTGGCTCAGGCCAATGATGTAGTTGTATAAACTCTCTCGCTGAAACGGCAGCTGTTGTGCTCCATTAGAACCACTGGCTTAAGATGGCGTCTCAGACAGGAGTCGAATACAAATGATTGTAACCTTACTCCAAGTTAGCCGTAGTATATTAGCGAATGGTAGTAGTAGAAGACTCTGCAAACTATTCCCCAAATGAATTTATAGTAATGATACTTGAGCTGTGGAGTTCGCATTTACACCTCCGAAAGCTCATTAGTGCTGAAAAGATAGATATGCTGTTGCACGCAGAGCGCTCATTTCTATGTACACGCAGAGCCCACGTAAGGGGACTAGCGAGTATCGCAATTTTCCATATCTTTAATATCTGAAGCATTGAGTATAAATTAAAATTAAAAAATGGTTTTTAATATTTCTTTTCAGTTAATAATATCATTTTTTTGTGGATAGGTCACAATGAACTATCCCCAAAAATGGGGGCTAATGTTATAATTTTTGGGAGATAACTCATTTGCCATAGTTCACACAGCCGCGAAATATTCCTCAAAGTTTGGAGTTATATGCTACCTTTTCTGGGGAAGGTGATTATTTTTTTTTTTTTTTGCCATTTTCGGGGGAGTGCGGGTATATCACGGGCAACAGTCTCCCCAAAAAGGGGGCTTATGCTTAAATTTGTTTGCTGGTGTCGGTGGTACGGATCGCTCTTAATCTAAGAAGCGCCTTCTATATATTTTGGTTGCATCCGAGTCGCCTTAGAAACGCGTAGAGCACCTTCGACTCATATTTAAGAAGCTGAGCAAGTTTTGAGTCGTCATTAATTTAGCCAAGTGTACGTTCGGTGTATCAGAGATCGAATAACTTGGCTATAACTTATCGGCAGACGGAGTTTCTCTGCCCGGTTCTCTTGTTGCAGCAATTCGTAACTATAATCGACCATCGACGTGGAGGGATCTACGTCGTTTTTACAAAACCATTAATTACTACTGGGAGTTCATCCCTATTTCTGCTGCTTTGTGGTCGACGCGCTATGCCCCACTAGGGGTTAACGCACAGTAGTATGATGAGACGAGTTGTAATGAACCACCTGTAATGAACCATATTATGGTCTGCTGCTCCCACCAGCAGATCGAAGCAGCACCTGATGAGTAGTGATCTGTTGGTGATACGAAACCAGAGGCCAAGGGTCCCATTACACCCGGACCCAGGTGCGACCGTGTGGGCGTCTGATCCGTCCGTCAACCATTCCATCCTTATCGACTATTTTTTTTTATTCCCCATTTTTACCTCCACTGTTTGTGTTGTCTTCCCCAGGCCTACGAATTTTTGTTAATACGTAAAGGACAGGGGCAACGAGCGGCGGAAACCCCGCCCACATCTCCCGAACTGAGCTACAGCAAGCATAGGCCGCTGCTTAGCTCGTTGAGGGGCCTTTTTCTTCGCCAGATGGCAAGGCCCGACCTACACGGTCAACATGCCACCTTAGGCTCCGTCCCCACGGGCATCTTCGGACGCCCACCAAACCGTCCGTTATAGAGTCGATTAACCTTTGTCCGTCTGTCCGTCGGGTTCTATGCAAACTAGTTCCTCAAATTTTGTACAAAGCTTTCTTTCCGTTGTACGCGGAACCAACGGAATCGGACCACTACGTCATATAGCTGCCATAAGAACGACCGGTCCAAAAATTCGTCTTTATGAGAAAAAACTTTTTTATTTCTAAAGATATTTTTTCAAATGTCACATTGATCAATTGTATTTTTAGTCAAATTAAAATATATTCCTGAATTTGATTGAAATTGGACTACTCTATCATATAGCTGTCATAGGAACAACCGTGTCAAAAGCAAGTTTTTGTTATTGTACAAAAACTTCTTTATTTCTGAAGATATCTTTTCCAAATTCCATGTTATCAATCAAATTGACAGCCAAACCACGGTCATAAATTTGGTTGAGAGCGGCCCACTATTTCATATACTTCTCACAGGAACGGTGAAATCGGAGCATGTTTTACTACTAAATTCAAAGTGGCAAATGCACCATGAATCACATAAGCCGAAGGCTAGCTTGTTTTTCAATAGTTTTTTGATAACTGTCACCAATTGCCCAATCACCCGTTTCCGACTTGACGTTGAATTCTGAGACACCCTGTATATGTGAATACTCGTGTGTCTACGAGTATGTACATACGTCAAAAAATAATACCATAGATGTTGATTTTCAACCTAAAATAATATCCTCTGTTATAAATTAGGAAATTGCCAGATAAAAATCAGGAAACATTTAATTATATGGTAATGTGGTGGTTTTGAAGTTGTCGGAAAAGAGAAAAGCAATTCAGAAAATTCATCTTAAGTGGTTTTTCGTTTCATTAAATTGGATAATAATTCAAAAGGGTAATTAACATAACACTTGATTTTTTTTTTTGACTGGAATCAATATACTAACTGCCGAACATTAAGTTTTTTTTACAAAGCGGCTTCGTTAATTATTCGCGGTAAGCCCGAGCAATGCGCTATGAATAGTCGTAGTCCTTTTGCAAGGTCCATTTATTTGCATATATTTGCCTATTTTAGCTAGCGTGATAAGCAGCCAAGGTAGGAATATTATTTCAATGTTTTTAAGTATGTAGTCTAGAGGCGCGTTTGTTTCACCTAGTCTGTAATTCATTCTAAAATCAAACGACTGACCGGTCTTGGATTCAGGTCCTGTATGGTTGGGATCTTATTGGAACAAAGTTGAAAGTGAATTGGTATAACGTCAACATGTTTTTCGGAATTTTTCCCTTATTTATTTGTAAATACGTCAACAATTCGCCCCTATTTTCGCCACCTATCTGTATATTAGCTATTTTAACTCGCTCGTCGCAGATTCGTTGCGTATCGTCGCAGAACCGTAGCGTTCGATTCACTCTAGATCAGAGACTGGGTGAATGAAACACGGTTTATATTTATGACCATCTTGGGTCGTTTCAATTAAAATGATATCGTGACTCGTTTTCATTTGTGGCGAATGAAAGACATAATAATGCCTAAAATTAAAATCTCTACGGAAATTATGTGTCTACCTTTTAGTTCCGTAGGAAATGGTAACTAACCTAGAAAGAAATAGAGACAAAGTTACATTAGTATACGAGTATATACATAAAATTTTAAATATTTTTAGAAAATTATTTTATGGGAAAGGAATATATTTTTTGTTATGGTGCTAATTTCAACGGGGATACTTTTAGACTACCCGCAATTTGGTTAGCATTTATTCATTTCTTGCCTTACGGCCCACATAGAACGTTCGGATCCAGCGATGTATTGCTCGTTAGTGCTGGGTTTTTGTTGAGATCAAAAGTCTTCGCCGCATCTGCGAAGTTCAGGAAACTTCTTAAGGGGATTTTAGGAATTAGACTGACTAGCCGTTATACCAACCATTAGACATATTACGAGTATTAGCCTACTGACTGGGCCGATGAATGGTAACGCATTAGGCCGCGCATCAGACCAGCCATTAGACGTATCAGAGCGGCTATTCCTTTTTTAATAATTGTATCCTATACCTCAGGGAACGTTAACACGCCAGGAAGCACCGGCCATGTTATTAAATCCGCAAATGAATGACCGTAATCAAGTCATTTGTACGATGTTGATTCGAACGATATTTGATATATGGCAGCGGTGCCAGATAGTACGTTCGATTGTATTTTGTACGATTTTCACCATCTAGTACGGTTTTATGATTTTAAAAGAGCTCTAGAACAAAATTTAGCGATTTCGAAAAATTGAAAATACGATTTACAATTTATCAGCTATCCAAAAAAATACGTATACTCCATGTAAATTAAGTACAATAAACAGTCTGCTCCCAGCTTCTGGAGAGTGAACACCGATTGACTTTTCGGTTAGCGCTATTATATTTCGAATTTTGTGAGTGCGACTTATCTGTTCAGTTATTGATCCGAAAATTGCCTCGAAAAGGCAACGGGAGTGTTCTCCCGATGATCTGCTTCTAAGGGATAGGATAAAACTCCCAAGGAGCCATCCCGACTCACTAATGGCGTCTTCTTCACGCTCAAATCGTTTCCAACCATTGGCGGATCTCCCCGACAGCGGCGACGATAACGATGGAACAGCCGACGATCCGACTCCAGTTGTCAAAAAGGTGAAAATACCTCCTATCATCTTTCCGAGCCTAGACCGGGAAACCATTCTAATAATGATTGAGAACTTAAAAATCTCAAATTACTACATTTAGTTCACCAATATTGGCAAAAAAGTGCTTCTCGATAATCTTGAGTCTTACGAAAAACTTCGGGCTTATCTCGTCGAAAAGAAAGTTCACTTTTTCACTTATGGCCGTTCCGACCAGCGACCGCACAAATTTATACTTAATGGCCTCTATGATATGGAGTGTTCAGCCCTCAAGAAGCTCCTTCTTAATGAACATAACCTGTCGCCGTTTGACATTAAAAAACTATTGCCAAGCAATTCACGTGACCCCGAGGATGCAGTTTCGTATGTGATATACTTCGCGCGTGGTTCCGTAAAACTTTCAGACCTGAAAAAGGTCAAATACATAAACCGCATAAGAGTTTTCTGGAACTTCAAACAAAAAAAAGCAAACCAACCGACTCAGTGTCGCAATTGCCATTCGTTTGGTCATGGAACATCATTCTGCTTCCTCCCGCCAAAGTGCCTAATTTGCGGACAGGCACACAATAAATCCGAATGCACAAAAAAAGATTTGTCCGAAATCAAATGTGCGAACTGCCAGGGAAATCACACAGCCAATAGCTCATTATGTCCCAAACGTCAAGAAGTCATAAATCTTCGTGCCCGATTATCCTAACGCGCTAGAATGCGTCACCACAAATCTCACCCGACCACCACGTCTCCAGCTCTTAACTTGGCCAACTTTCCAAATCTGCCTACCGAATATTTTGGGATCGACAGTCGCAACGAAATTAATCTAAGTAATAATAATAAGACTAACATACTAGGTAATAAGTTCTCATATAGTTCCGTCACTCGCAACAACGCTACACCAACGACTCTGCATTCGTAGACTCGGACTCTAATTTATTCTCAGCTGAAGAGTTGATGGACATTTTCAGCAAAATCATTGTAAGACTCTCCCAATGCAAAACTCGCTTCGAGCAATACAATGGTATTGATAGAAGTTGCTACTAATACTAAGTTTGTTTACAAATAGAAACGAGATCCGCTGCCTGCTGTGGAATGCGCAAAGCATTCGCAACAAATGTGAAGAGACTTTTGCATTCTTAGCTGATAACAACATAGATATATGTTGTGTCTCCGAAACCTGGCTCAGAGACGGCGACAAATTAAAGAATGCCGCTTATAACACCATAAGAAACGACAGAAAGGATGCAATCGGTGGAGGTGTGTCAATTCTTATTAGGAAGGGCATTGGGTTTACACCACTTAAAGTTTTTCCTACTAAAATAATCGAAAACGTAGCAATACAAATTGATCACTTAGACCTCACGTTAATAGTTGTCTATTTTAGTGGAACTAAATTGAATTCTGTTAAATTACAACACCTTAAAGACGATTTAAAACTACTATTCAGTCACAGAACTAAGTTTGTAATTTGCGGTGACCTCAATGCTCGCCATCGTCATTGGAATTGTTCCAGATCAAACAGAGCCGGCCAGATTCTGTAATAAGTAAAGAATGATTGCATCATAAAAGAAATACGAGTCTGCGGCCTATGTTCAAAAATAATGACTTTTTGATTTATTGAGTTTTGTTAATTCAAATTGCATTATTTTTGAGCAACTGTCCGAACAGATTCAACCTTTCTATTGTAAATCAATCATTTTGATACGTTCGAGACTCGAAACTCGTTCGTTCAGGTTAATTGCAAGGGTCTCGGCCCATTTGCTAGCCGGACGCCCAAGGGATAAGTACTCGTACTTGTGTTCAACAACAATCTCTCAATCCAGGTAATTCTTTGTGGTGCCAACTTATAAACTTTGTTGTTCTATCCATACTCCTAGTACATTAGTTCTGTGCTAGTTTTTAGGTACGCCAAAACAAAAAACTTTTAAAAACAAAATCAACAAAAGGGGCCCAACAAATGGCGATTTACGAGTTACCTGAGATGTGAGAGCTAGATGATTACTTAAACTGAGGATTATAGTGTAGCAATTTACGGGAAAGGGCAACGAAAAAAAAAAAAAAAATTTTTTTTTGTTGGATGAGACCACGACACAATATCCTAGCACGATTGGGAATTATCAGTATGTTACGATTGTCGCAATATACGAGTAACGCTACTCGAGCGAAAGAAGAGCAAAGCAACGAGTTTCAATAATTTGCATACATACTCACTAAATACTATTCGGAAAAAAAAGGATTTTTCCTATACATATATACCTACCGATATTTATCCAATGATAATATATTTAAAACAAAAGCATATTATATTATTTTATATTATTATTATTATATTTTTTTAGATTTAAGTCATTAAGTAGAACGCCTTAAAACATAATACATATCAACATTCTAATATGCCATAAATCTTTTGTGGTATTCCCCCTACGTTTCTTTGTGCGCACATAGAGGTTAGGTAGGGTCTTGATTGCACTGGGTTATTAATAATTATACTCGTACAAGCGGTAAAGTATGTACTATGTTTATGAAGGTAAAATTTTGAATTGGAATTCTAGTTCATATTTACAAAATTGCCATGTTTTGTATGCCAAAACTTGTTGTGTAATTTATCTAACGTTTAATATCTAAATACACAATGTTTGAGTAGAAAATAGAGGGTTGTTGTCAGTGATCCTGAACTTTCCTTACAGTGACAGTGCACCATGAGGTATTAATACACGTATCTGTGCTAACTTGGGTGCAAGAGCAGTTAAAAATATTGTCGCGCGCTCTAGCAATTGGGTGGGAGGAAGAATTTGTATTGCGACAGAGCCCTCTCGACATCAAGGGCTCAAATAATGATATATTTGGGATAGTTGGAAGACGAGGACATAGAATTCAGATCTATTTTTGACCTTTAAATTTGTTTTTGTTGCTCTTGGACTATTAGCGTTTTTTTCTTTTCTTCTCTCACATTTCGATACACGGGTTGACAGGTGAATTACCTAGCGTCGTGTCGTAGTGCCTAAACTCCAGCTTTTTTTTTTTTTTTTACCCTGCCCCAATTCTCTCTGTAGCTGAGCTAACTTACAAGCACCTGTCGGCTGATAAATTCGATGCAAGAGTTGACACCTGACCCAGTTAATTGCCTCAAAGGCAATCTTTGATGAAGCATCCACTACGAATTCGCTACAATTCTCTACGACCTAATCCTAAGACACAACACTCACATCCATGCCCCTGATGGCCCCACCTGTTTCCCCCCCAGAGGTAATCCCTCAACGCTTGACCTTGTTTTCAGTAATGGTGAATTACCCATATCCCAACCCCTTGTCCTGAATGATCTATCATCAAACCACCTTCCAGTTTCTTTCACTATTGACAAAAGCCTGGCGATATCTAACACCCACGCGTATTTATATACGAAAATTTGCTGGATAAAATATCGCGACACTCTTAACAGAAATATCTCCCTCTTAGACAATGATTTATCACGGATTTGCAATCAGGATCAAATAAACGAGCTCGTCTCAAATTTCACTAATCAGATCAAACTTGCTCGAGACGTAGCCACCCCCATAATAACACGCGTTAACCGACGATACAACTAAAGCTCTCATCCGTCACCGGAACAACATCCGTCGACAATGGCAAAGAACTCGTTCACCTAATCTAAGGAGCTTTATAAACCTCCTTAATTTTCAGATTCGGTCTAATCTTCAGAAAATTCGTAATGAACACTGGAACAATATATTGTCTTCTCTCGATAAGGGCTCGCGGAAAATGTGGCAATTACGGAAGTGCCTCAGCTACAAATCCTGCTCCATCCCACGGCTCGCGGACGACATGCTGGCCCTCTCAGACACAGACAAAGCCGACCTTCTGGCGGAAAATTTTTACTCCTCCCATACTCTTACAGCTCAAATGAATGACCCTATCACTTCTTCGAGTGTTAATGACACCATCACATCTCTCGCTAACCTACCTACGGATTTCCCTCCTGGCAAACTCTGTAGTCCGTCGGAACTGAGATTGATTCTTAAAAAAATAAAACCTAAAACGTCTGCTGGTGATGATGGGCTCCCAAATATTCTATTAAAGAACCTACCCAAGAAAGCGGTGATACTGCTCTCCTACATCTTCAACTATTGCTTGAAACTCAGTTACTTTCCCAACTCATGGAAAAATGCGACAGTAACTCCCATTCTAAAAGCAGGTAAGAATCCGAGTCATCCTACCAATTACCGCCCGATAAGTCTACTCCCATCACTGAGTAAAGTCTTTGAGAAGATAATCGGTTCCCGACTTCAAGAATCAATTGAAGATAACTCAATAATACCAAACTTTCAATTCGGCTTCAGACCTACTCAATTGCCCTAACCCCTTGTGGGGCATAGCGCGTCAACTGTTCCTTCTGGCCCAGCTGACGTTTCGTTGGCATAAATTGGTTTCAGAGAATGCAGTTGCCAGCATGCACCTCCTGCACATCCATGGCCACGAACGTTGTCGTGGACGGGATTCGAACCCGAAACGCCGGTAGTCAAACATGAGACTGATGCCTCAACACACTGCGCTACCGGTCGCCCCGGCTTCAGACCTGGACTCTCGACAATCCACCAACTGCACAGAGTCGTCAATCACATAAAGCTAGGCTTTGATTCCAAACAATCTACTGGGTTGATTGCTCTGGACATTGAAAAAGCTTTCGACACGGTGTGGCATGATGGTCTTATCCACAAATTAGTTCAGTGTGGAATACCAATTTACCTATGTAAAATCATTCAATCCTTTCTATCTGCTAGATCGTTTCGTGTCAAGTTGCGTGGCCTATCCAATGCCCATAACATTCCCGCGGGCGTCCCCCAAGGGTCGGTTCTAAGCCCAACACTATACAACCTTTATATGTCCGACCTTCCTCTGGCTAACGACTGCCATATCGCCATGTACGCGGACGACACCGCAATATACGCCAGTAGTGACAATCCAGATTCCATTATAAATAACTTGCAACTCCAATTAAAACAAAGCAATTCTGTAACAAGTGGAAAATCAAAGTCAACAGTGAGAAAACCCAAGCGACTTTCTTCTCCAAAAAACGAGCTAGGAGATAGGCTCACCAATTGCTTGGTCTAAAGATCTAAAGTACTTGGGTCTCCACCTTGACTCAAAGCTTACGTTTAAGACACACACCGACACAATAAGTTCAAAAATCCTGAACAGTATCCGTGCAAACTACCCTTTTATTAATAGAAAATCTAAGCTTTCTACCTCTAACAAACTCCTGATTTACAAATCCGCAATGCAACCCATCATACTATATGGCTGCCCTGTTTGGAACATGTGCGCACTCACCCACAAACGCTAATTGCAAATTCAGCAAAATAAATGCCTGAAAATTATTTTAAGTAAACCCCTTTTATTTTTCCACTAATTCTGTACACACATTATCAAATATTGACACAATCAATGACAGTTGTACCTTACTACATGCTAAATTCCTAAATCGGATTGTTACCACAAACAACCCCCTGATCGCTCCTCCGGCTGTCCGTTCATGAAATTAATCACCTTTGTTTTAGGTTCGTAGATTTAAGGTAGCTATAAGTTATTCTTAAGTTAGTTTTTATGTTCTCTACCATAGGTTTTAAGCTATTTTTTCCTAAATCTAATCTTCCTACTTGAGTTAATATTCCTTCTTTTCTTTGTAATATACTTTCGCTGCCAGAGATGTACAGACTTTGTCTAAACCCTTAAAATAAGATCCTCCTGTTTTATATTGTACATTACTTTTTCTATCATTCAATAAAGCTATTATCTAAGTACAATAAAATGCAAAATTTTCGAATCATAGTTTTTCTTCTGATTCTTGTCTAGGGAGTGTGGAGTAGATCAAAATTATATGACAAATGTGCCAGTCCCAAAGAAGAGCCACAAACACTTCAACAATCAGTCTATTATGTTATGTCTCTGATCCTAGAGAGCCGGGGCCGATCAGTTGATCCAACCTGTTCTTTTCGATAAATCGACTATGATGGCCAGTTTTAATCGAGGCTACGTACTCGGCAATGCCGAAGCAATCATTCTTCTTTGACGTTACTCATGGTTCCAGTTGGAAAAGGCAGGCTAAAATTCTTTTGAAGAACACATCGAAACTTGATGCGTTGGCGCTTAAGTTTACTCGACTCAACAAGTCGATCCGCACGCTCCAGTTTTCGAATCTCATGTATGCAATGTAGGCAACGGAAAGCCAAACCAAAAGGCTTTTAAGCACAGACAATTATAGCAGTGTCCTGAATCGAATACCATTCGAATCTAGGCTGTACACTTGAGTAGGGTTGGTGTTTAAATGAAATTGGGCAAACGAACTGATCAGCTTGGACTCTAAAATAGTCCGTTAAGTAACCAACCAAATTAAAGATTTCAGTAAGGATTCTCAACCTAAAAATGTATTTTGCTTATAACTTTATTTGCAAGGGTGGACAAGAAAAACAAGAAAATAATCAATCGTTTTCCTGGGCAAACGATAATTCCGGATGAGAAAATGAAATGCCCTGCCTGCGTCCATTGTCCCTTAAAAAACCAAATGGTGGAGATGTAAAATACGGCGCCCAAGTGGGATCAACACTTTCATTTTTCGAATACTTAAAAAAATTGGAGGGTTGGGCAATCGAATATTTTGGGTGGGCAATTGTAGTGGGCGGTTTTGTGGGCATCCAAAGACTCTCCGTGAGGATAAAACCTAAGGTAGCATAATGACCGTGAAGGTCGGGCCGTGCTCTATCAAAGAAAAAAGCCCCCCAACGAGCTAAGCTGTGGCATATGCTTGCTGTAGCACAGTTCGGGAGACATGGACGGGGGGGTTTCGCTACTCGTTGGCCATGTCCCTTCTTACTTATAAAAATTCATAGGATTTGGGAAGACAATACAAACATGGGAGGCAAAAAAAAAATGGAGCTAAAAGGATAGGATTCTTGGTGGACGGCGCAGATGCCCTCACGCTCGCATCGGAATCTGGGTTTAATGGGACCCTCGACCTCTGGTTTCGTGCCACCGACAGATCGCTGCTCATCAGGTGCTGCCTTCGATCTTCCCATGGAAGTAGCACTATCAGGATATGGTCCAAGTGGTTCATTACACAATCCTGGGCAAAGGAAATAGCGTAAAAAATTCCAATTTAAAAAAAAAATTCGTGGATCTTGTCAGTTTGAAAAAAATGTTAATGTCTTTTGTTAATAACTTTTTTTGCATGGGTGGGCAAAAAATAACACAAAAAAACAAACGTCCACGATGGGCAAGCGAACTGCCCAGGGTGCGTCCCCAAAATGTCCCTTAAGGAGCCAAAAGGTGGAGATCTAAAAAATGGCGCCCAATGTACCCCACGGGGGGGGGGGGGGGGTCAATTTGCATAGAACCAGACAGACAGACAGACGGACAAAGCTTAATCGACTCGTCGCATCATACTGACCAGGAATATACAATATCACATCCATGAAGGGTATGAAAATGGAGGAGTGGGCAAAACGAGAATTTGGAAAAACGAAAATTTGGGGTGAGCAATCCTGGCCTACAGCCGCGTTCTCATGGAGCGTGGCACGCTAGCGTGATCCATGCATTCGTGGAATTGCCTCCGTCTGAACGAGGTGTCGTGAGTTTGCCTGTGACGCCATCGGAGTAGAGGCAAGTTCACGACCGCTCACGATCGGCATTAAACGTGTTTGGTTTTCAGTCGTATGTAAATGCGCCAGTCGAGAGTAATACATATGTCTGAACCATCGAGAACTCGCGTAATAAAATCGCAAGACGATTAAACTGTAAAGTTTATAGAACTGTACCCTGGTGAGCTTTTGCTGTATGATTCAAACTGTAAGCAATATAAAGATCGAGATTTGAGATTGGCAGCAGCTAGGAAAATCAGCGAAGTGATGGGAGTCTCTGGATTTGGACCGAAAGAAGTCATCGCGAAATTCAAGAATTTGAGGAGTTCATACTGCCAGGAGTTGAAGAAGATTGCTGACAGTGAAATGTCAGCAACTGGCTCGGACGATGCTTATGTTCCAAAGGTCTTTTGGTTCAAGTCCATGAACTCTTTTATTCGTCCATTAGTCCAGCAACGTCCCACAAAAACAAATTTGGTAAGTAGAATTAATATTTATGTAATGTCCCCAACACACCAAAGAAGTTAATCTAGACTGAGGAGCATCCAAATAGTGGGGATGGATGCTCCTCAGCCCGCATGGGTGTTTTTAAGGGGGGTCAAAATGGTGTCAAAAATGCGAAATACCTTATATTTTAGAAGTTATGGCAACAAAACAGTTTATTTAAAACCAGGGTATAAAAAGTAGTGGTGTAACTGCTTGAAACAGAATGAGGTGGGAAATTAGCAAACAGCTTGGTTTCTATAATATGTTAATATTTTTATTTTCAAACGTTTCTTACAATAACAAAGTATAGGAACAAGATTATTCAGCTGGTGTAGCGCTTACTAGTCGATCTTGCCAGGGCACAGCTCCCTCGTTATTGAAGTAATCGCGGACTTGTCCCGAACCTGTTGTGCTTGTCATTGTGGATTTCTGCTGGCAGGTCGCGGGAGGTCCTGCAAGCCAGCAGTGGTATTTTGACGCCAGAAGCCAGGAATAATGCAATGGTTTTCATTCTCGTAGTCAATTAAACCACTGGAAATGTAGGTGGGGTTTGTTTTCCTCAACCAATTATGCAATGAACGGCAGGCAAGTACTACATCGTCTACCGACTCAAGTTTCAAAGAAATTGATTTTTCGAAAATTCTGAATTTACTAACAAGTAAACCAAAAGTGTTTTCTGTCACTCTTCGAGCCCTTGATAGTCGGTAGTTGTAAATTCACTCTTCCAGGGTCATATTACGCCGACTGAAGGGTTTCATCAAAGTAGTTTTCACAGGAAATGCATCATCCCCCACAAGAATAAAGCCGTTGGGTATATATAAGTAATTTGTTTCCAAAGCGGCGAATAAAGAGCTATTTTGAAATATACCGCCATCTGAACCTTTTCCTTTTGCCCCAACGTCAACATACAGGAAATTGTAATCAGAGTAAGCCACGGGCAGTAGTACAGTACTGAAACTGTTTTTGTAGTTGTAATAATCGGACCCGCTGTGTAGAACGGATATTAATATGTTTACCGGCGACACTCCCCATACAGCCTGGGAAATTCCAGCGCTCTCTAAAGCCATATTCAACGTTCTTCCACTCATCTTCGGTAGCTGGTACCTGAAAAAAAAAATTGTTCATATTCTTCATTACAGGTGATACCCACGAACTCAAGTTGCCCAGTCTCGGTTCAAGAAGATTCTTAACAAGAAAATTCTGTCGATATCTTCAACGAAAACATTCCAAGCCACACCAAGAGCTTTGCACATACCACCAATACCGGTCAAAA
Organism: Chloromyia formosa; assembly: GCA_964017055.1. Taxonomy (NCBI): domain Eukaryota; kingdom Metazoa; phylum Arthropoda; class Insecta; order Diptera; family Stratiomyidae; genus Chloromyia; species Chloromyia formosa. The sequence goes on along the minus strand of OZ024816.1, from coordinate 34,155,027 downwards.
CACAAAAACGAAAGTTCCACCCGAAACGTGGTCATCAAAAACGAAGAAAGCTTCTCAAGATCCCCAAGTTGATGGCATGTTGGGTGCCATAAAGAAATTGGAAGAAATTTCAAATCGGGCTGCACAAATCCCCAAAGAAGATTGCTACGACCACTTCGGCAAGTATATTTCGTCGATGCTTCGCAATATTGGACCTCCGACTGCTATGAGGCTGCAGGAAAAATTACTGATATGATTATTCAGAAATGTGCCCACCACCAACACCATCTTCCTCGACCCAACAGTCAATGCCATCAAGTGGGACCCCGCACAGTGCACTGAGTGATTATTCTGACGACTATGTATTCCAAAACATGTAAATCCGATCAGTACAATTCTTGTAATTTTTTACTGCAATAAAACTTACTTTCATGAATCCTTCAAATTCTTTGATGATAGCTCTGCAAGTTTCTTGCACGAAATTGCTAACTGCATTTTTTTTTGGCACACGAAACATATACTCCAAGGTTTTGAAAGAGTCTCCAGTAGCTAAGAATCGTAGCGTTACTTGCAGATTTATTTTATCACTCAGCGCTTGTCTCATGTTGGTGTCTGACTTTGAAATGTGTGCTGAAACGCGTTCCAAGAGAAAATCAAATTGATCTTCAGACATTCGTAGCATATTTTTAAAATCTTCAGGGTGATCGTTTCTTAGTTCAGCGTCTGCCAAATTGTGTGCACCCGAATTTTCCTTGCAAGTATCCACTTCCTGACCCAACAACGCTTTTTGTCCCGTTCTTTTTTTATCTGGCCAAGTGACTCTCTCAACCTTTTCGCTAAAATATCACTAAAAACTGAACTAAAAAGATACAAAGTATCTACACTGCATGCAGATACATCGGAACATGGATATGTCTATGACTACCGACTGCGTGGAACCTGTTGTGTTGAAGATATCGACGTAAGTTTTATAAAGATCCCAGTATAGTTATACTGGATGAAATCACTCGAAAAAAACACGTCCCACGCTTTCGGTAGGCATAATAATAATAATAATAATAATAAATAAGGACAGGCTAAGGTACCCAAAGGTGGGCACTGCGACCATGAGATCTATTGTGCCTTATAGCCTTAAACTAATCCAAAAGACTCTCAATCAGCCTGATGAAGGCCAGTAGGTCCTTTGTAGGAGCGCTCTTAACGACCGCGGAGCTCACGACGGAATCTCCAAGAAACAAGAACCTCGAACGAGCAACCGCCGGGCATTCGCAGAGAAGGTGTTTGGTTGACTCAGTGTCCTCCAGGCAAAGTCTGCATTCCGTTTCAGTAGCCAGACCCATTTTGTTGAGGTGATATCTTACCCAGTGGTGTCCCGTGAGGTAACCAACGATTAACCTCAGGTCCGCTCTGCCCAGGCGGCTAGTTTCTTTGATACCGTATGGGTTTATAAGATCTTTCGACTGACGAAGACCAGCGAGATCATTCCAGTGACGCAACCTTTCATTTGCGGACCATTGCTTAACCAGTTGTCTGGTTGTAGCCCAGCTCAGACCACAGTACGGATCAGGCCCGATAAATTTCACAGATGAGCTCTGCCTAGCGAGTTCATCCGCAGCTTCCTTACCTTGAATGCCCTGATGGCCTGGTACCCAACATAGAGTTACCAGATTGGTGTTTGTGAGACACTGAAGGGTATCAAAACACTCTTTCACTAATTTTGAAGAAAATTTGTATGAAGAAAGAGCCTTAATAGCTGCCTGGCTGTCCGTGCAGATAGCAATGTTTGCGCCATTAAGTTTCTTGTGCAGAATTTCTCTGGCGCAGGTCTCAATGGCATGGATCTCTGCTTGAAATATGCTGGGCCAGACGCCCATGGCGATTGAAATCCTGGTGCTCGGTCCAAAGACCCCAGCACCAACTCCCTGATCAGTCTTTGACCCATCCGTAAACCACATGGTACAGCTAGGGTCAGGACAGAGGTTGGCACTATCCCATTCCGAGCGGCATGGAATTGAGACCGAGAATTTTCTATCGAAGCAAAATTCCGTAGTCATGTAATCTGATCTCGAACAGATCTGCAAACCCGGAATCCGCTCCAGGATGCTCATGTGGCCCTGATTGTACATATGAGCATCATAAGTTAAACGCACTCGAAGAGCGCTAAGAGCCGCAGATTCCTGTATAAAAATATGCAGCGGAGTAAGACCAACAATCGCCTCAATGGCCGATGTCGGACATGTACGGATGGATCCTGCCATACCAAGGCATGCAAGACGTTGTAGTTTGGTACACAACTGTATGGTGCAACGCTGCTGCGTTTTGGGCCACCATACTAGCGCAGCATATGTCACGACTGGTCGTACCAGCATCAAATATAGCCACTTAGTCATTTTAGGGGTGAGGCCCCAGGTTTTACCAAAGAGCGATCTGCAAGCCCACATGATTCGAGTGGCCTTATTAATGACAGTCTCGACGTGATTGCTCCAGTTGAGCCTCCAGTCCAACGTAATGCCCAGACACTTGACTTCAGTGGAGAACTGAAGTACCGTCCTGCCTAGACTGACCGAGCTTAAGTTAAGAATTTTCCTCCGTGTGAATGGGACCAAGACGGTCTTTTGAGGGTTAACACTCAGGCCAACTTCAGTGCACCAACGAAGGACTAAGTCAAGTGCAGCACCCATCACCTCAGTGACGGTCGTTTCAAACTTGCCTCTGATTATAATAGTTATATCATCGGCATATCCAATAGCATGATAACCATAATCACATAGCCTAGCTAGTAACTCGTCTACGACTAGTGACCAGAGAAGTGGGGAAAGAACTCCTCCCTGAGGACAACCTTTAACAGCATTAACACAGGAGAAGGCGCCACTCAACGTTGAGTAGATCTCGCGCCCGCGAAGCATGGCATCGATCCACATAATAGTGGCTGTGGGTATATCTCTGAGCTCAAGTGCTCTAGATATGCAGCTGTAGCCAGTATTGTCGAAAGCTCCCACGATGTCAATGAAGGCGCACAAGGCAATTTCCTTGTCATTGAGGGTTTTTTCAATCGTTCCTACGAGATTGTGTAAGGCAACCACTGTCGACTTACCTTTTACGTAGGCGAACTGGGTACGATGCAGGGGTGACGTGCATTCCATTTTCTGTCGAATATGCAGATCCAATAACCTCTCCATAGTTTTTAAAAGAAACGCTGAAAGGCTTATCGGTCTGTAAGATTTAGGTAGCTCTTCCGGCTTGTTTCCGTTTTTTGGAATGAACACCACGTTGATCGCTCTCCATAAACGCGGTATGTAGCTGAAGGTGTAGCTAGCTCTGAACAGGGCAATCAATGGATTGATAATGAAACTAATGCTGCGTTGCAGAAGAGCAGGAAATATGCCATCGGCGCCAGGTGCTTTATAGGGTTCAAAGGACTCCACGGCCCATTTGACCTTTTCTTTGTCGAAAATGACCTCAGAGAGGCTTCTTAACAGGCTGACCGGGACCCGATGGTCAGCTGGTGGAGCAGACACGCGGGGTCCAGCTTGTACTGAACCCGGAATGTTTCCACTGGATCCACAGTGAAGGATCCGTCAGGTTTCTTAAGCTGACCAATACCATTGGAATGATCCTTTGATAAAGCTTTGTGGATGCGAGCCGCTTCAGGTAGTGAGTTAATTTTGGCACAATGTTTCCTCCAGGTCTCCCGCTTGGAGCGTCTTATAAGGAGATTATATTCCGTGAGCGCACTTCTGTATGCACCCCATTCATCATTTCGCTTCGCTTTGTTGAACTTTCTCCTAACCTGGGCTCTCTTGCGCGCCAGTTCCTCGTTCCACCAGGGAACCCTACGTGTCGTACTAAAACCACGTGCCAGAGTGCTATCTTGGTAGGAGGTGATTAACACGTCGTTAAGCTGTTCCGCGGCTAATTCCAACTCACCAGTCGTGCTAATGGAACTTAGCAGTTGGTCAGTTTTGGAACACACTAATTCGTGAAAAAAATTTCCAATTCGTCCTCTTAGGACAAAAGGACGCAGACCGGAGTTCAGAGCTTCCAGGAATGTCAAATCTGATATGCATGTGATCATAGTTTGACACTTCATCTGAAACCCTCCAGTTCATAACTGTCTCCGATAAAACACTGCTGCTGCGGTAGGCATAAGACATATCCATGTACCGATGTATCTGGTGGCAGTGTGGATACTCTTCATAAATTCTGCTTTGCTTTGTCCTGTCCGCTCGGGCTCCTTTCTCTCGCGGGATCGTTTCGTTTGTTTCCCTGTTCCATCTACCCGTTCGGTACAGTTTGCAGACTGCAGCCTATCGACATTTCTCTGAGTAAGTTTCTGCTAATCGCAATCACGCTTCCCACCATCTTTTCCCAATCGGACGTGTATTGTGTTTGTGTATCTATTGCAAAATCGCTCCCACACTATCCGCCTCATCCCGCCCCTTTAATCAACAGTCCGGGTCCGGCACACACAATCCGTTTCTCAAGTAACGCGTGCGACTCTATGTGATTGTGTCCGGCAAACAGAAAGGGAAACTAACAAAAGTAAGCAAAACATTCCAACACACGCACAAAGAGAATGCACAAGAAAAATTTTGGAATTTTTGCAGAAGGGGGGGCATTTGATCTTCTGTACATCATGTCACGATGAGCTGCCCGGAACTATAACATCCTGCGACGAATATTTTTCTATTTGGGGGCTTGGGAGATTTTAACTCGCGCAGTACGAATCCGCCATTTTGTTTTATGATATGTTTATTGCACGTGGGGGGGCCCACATTGTGGTGCGATTTGGATAGAATGAACTTCATCCGCGATCGCTCTCGCTCTCTATCTTCGGGGGGCGGGAACTATGTACACATTCTCAAATTGCGTCTGCGCATGTTCAAATGTTAGTCGAACTGACTACATACTTGCTACTTTTTCTGGAACCCTATTGATTCAGATATGTTGTACAACGCGCGCTATTTTATTTGTTTGGATTCCAGCCATTTTAAAAATTTTGGAATTTTTGCGGAAGGGTGGCATTTGATCTTCTGCAGACCTCTGAATGTACATCATAACATATAACATCCTGCGACGAATATTTCTTTATTTCGGGGCTTGAGAGATTCTAACTCGCCTAGTATAAATCCGCCATTTGGTTCTATTTGTTTATTGCACGTGTGGTGGGGGCCCACATTGTGGACCAGTCAGACCTTAAATCGCCGCCATTGCAAATGCACAAACACAGTCGCTGGATCACCCAATTTGGCTCGAATGAACTTCATCCGCTCTCGCTCATCTTCGGGGGGCGGGAACTATGTACACTCTCTCAAATTGCGTCTGCACATGTCCAAATGTTAGTCGAACTGACTACTTGCTACTTTTCTGGGACCCTAGTGATTCAGATAGTACAACACGGGCTATTTTATTAAATGATGAATGGGGGGAATTGGCGGAAATTGAAGGTCATTGAAAGTCCTTGGACGTCCTTGACCTAAATAATGAGTAAAAATGGAATTTCATTCACTGTGACCTCAGATTGGGTCTATGCATGTGCATGTCGGGAGTGCACAATTTGTTTAATGAAATGGTGAGAATGAGAATGATATAAATGAATGAGAGGAGGAGGTCCGCTGCCCTGAGCGAAATTTCGCATACATTCAGAGACCATAAATTGCGTGTGAGCATGTCGAGAAAGGAGAGCAGACGACTTCTTGCGACGTGTTTTGGGGGCCTAGTCAAGTTAGGTAGTACGGAGCGCAATCTATACCTATATTTTTGAGGATTTTGAATGAATGGTATGGTGTGTATGCAGGAGTTTTGATTATGGCGCGGCGTTGACTGAGAGCGTGGGATAGAGAACACAGAGAGCGCCTGTTTAGCCGTACACTATGTTATTTCTTGCCGTCCACAACGTTAACCTTTATCGCTATCAAATCAACATCCCAACATGTACACACAGGATCCCCGCAAGCGCGCCGCCCGCGCGGATCTACAAGCAACAGCCATGCACAATGACCACTTCACTCAAACGACATGCACAACCAGAAAAGAAAAATTGTCAATGGGCTTGTTTCCTCCTCTAACCCCGGAGTAGAAAAACAGACATTTCGTGTGACGGACAGATTTTTAGGATGACCCCCAGCTATAAGACATATCCATGTCAAAACTCCACAACTTTCAATAAGAAGCTCATCCATGTTCGGATTCATGGGATAAACTGAATCGTGGTCGTGTGAACGGTCCACGTCCCATGGCAGTTCACTTTCCAGTCCACGCTCAATACAAGCGTTACAAGCGTGAGATCGAAAGCGTGCCACGCTGTCATGTATTTGCTCCGTCCGAACGCTGCTTAACGTTTGGCAAACGAAATGGCGTGAAAAAAATTCCCAATTTTGAGAAAAAAAGGGAAATATCGTAGTTTCTGTCAGTTTGAATAACTTTATTTTATTAAAAACTTTTTTGGTAACGGTGGGCAATAGAAAATTTTTCCTTTGCATACGTGAGCAAACGAACTGTACAATTTAAATTTGAAAAATTTAATGTAACGGTACCAACTTCACAGAACTTATTGTTCAATATTGTGGAATCCTTTCTATCGTATTCATATCGAACATATAGAGAGAATTCAACATAATTTTTTTTCGTTTCGCTATTTACCAAATTTACTGCGTTTCAAGCCTGAATATAGTACTCGTTGTTCCTTACTTGGTTTACAGACGTTAGCTTATAGAAGGACTTTCTTGAACGCGAAGTTTATAAGATACTTGCTCACGCTTTGTGTGAAGATATTAAAATTACTTTGTAGTTAGAGATATCTTACACAGTTTGCGGCGCAACAATCTTTTTATTTCGCCTTATAAAAGAGTTAATTATGATCTTAATGAACCGTCTATTATCCCATTTAACAGCTTGAAGAATACGGTTGATTACGGTTTCACTCTATTAACAAAGTAATTTTTAAAAGAGAATATTTTAATAAATTGTCATTCTAATATAACAATCTGCTAGGGTTCGCATTCGATGAATTACGATTAGTCACTTACGTTGAGTAAGTGTGGTGCCCAAGAAAAAAAAACTAATTGCACTGAACATAACTAGTTGATACGACAAAAGCCGAGTATTTGTTAAATGGTGCGCCTTGGCTGAACAAAGTAAAGACACAACTCGTCGAAACAAAATACGCGAATACGATCCTATAACACAACTTGTCGATACGATGACAATCGTTCAAATAAGCAGGGTTGCGTTTTTGCTGAAAAGCAGTGGTGCAACCCGTTGACTGAAAACATGCTAATCCGACTCATGAACATGAGTCAATTTTGCGGACAACCTCAAATTGAAAAAAAATTGCGTGTTTCGGAATAACGAACAGTTTTATTCCAATGCCTAACAAAAATAAAATTCATTTTGAATCATCCATCTGCATTGCTAATTTAACCCCTAATTTGCATAATTGACAAATCCTATCCCTAAAGCTACACCCCAATTTTCTATAGAAAATTAACATTTCCGGATCGTGATTGAAATGTCAACATTGCTTCTGTCACTCAATAAATCAGGTCGAGCTATTCCTTTCATCATTTTGCCTCGAAACAGGACAAAAGCTTGTCAATACCCACTCCATGGAAATCAATAAGTCTTCTTTATCGTCGCTACTTAATATCCACTCGTAAAAACCAGCCAAATTTCGTCAGGACATTTTCATTTTGCTTTTCAGCGCCAACTTTTCTTTGATTCTCAATTAAAGCTCACCTTTCGGAGCATTTTATTAGCACCGTGTCGTATTCGCGATATCAAAACGGCAGCTATCAAAGTTGACCCAACCCCTTAATTATTATGGAATCCGAAAAAAATTCGTCGCTATAACGTTCGTCAAACAGAACAAAACGCACAAAAAATATCAAGACTATCAACATGTCTTTATTGATTAAGTCTTGAAGTTTTCCGGAAGCGAAATGAAATAAAAAGTGAAAATGATTTTGTTTTTATTTTTGTTTACTGTCGACTTTCGACTTTCTCGGCAAGTCTCTGATGGCTGAAGGATTTTCGACGCGGATGGAGGGCAAGTTTTAGACATGGTAATTTCATTGTGTAGACGAAGGATAAGATTTTATTAATTTTGTCGCCAATTATCATGAACCAAATGCGAAATGTTGCCGTCTCTCAGACATTTGAAAGGATTTATGTTTCCATGGCTCGTATTGTGATTTGAAATTGAAAGAGCTGTTAATAAAAAAACGACCAGAAGGCGAAATAGACTAATATTATTTTATTCTTGAATTATAGTGGATGTTTATTCTTTTCAATTTGTATTGGTTGAAAATAATGGACAACAAATAGTTGTTTTTAGTGAAAATTGAAAAATCAAAAATTGACTTCAAAGATAAAAGCAAAATTGATTTTTGGTCCGTCGCGTCTTATTATTTGTATGATACGAACGCTGTATATTGGTTTAAACTGAACCAAATTTGATTTGCAACTTTTTTGGGTGCTCCCAAAGCATCTCCCGGTGATGTTTTTATATTATTTCTTGGGCATGATAACCTACAGGACAAAAACGACTGAAGAGACGGAAAAGAAGGATAGAAAGGAAATTAAATAGAGAGAGGGCGGAAAGGAAATAAAGGGCAGAAAAAGAAGAAAGCACAAAAAGGACAAAAAGGTCAGAAAGGATAGAAAAGACGGAAAGGCAGAAACAATAGACAACAGAAAGGATAGAAATGACTGAAAGGAGAGAAAAGACAGAAACCACAGGAAGGACATAAATGACTTAAAAGACTGAAGGAATTTGAAGAACTCAAACTCATCTCAAAGGCATATTTGCTCTAGGATACGTACGCACATATTTTTTAAAGGACCCCATGTCTACAGTAACAACTACAAATTGTCCTTAAATTTTTTTTGGCTGTCAGTATTTACCATTACGTTACGTTATCTATCTACAACCACACTTCCGCGATCATAGTTACCGTGGAAAAATTTTCAAATTGATTAACATTAGTGTCGAATTGATAGTTTTCGGGTCACTAAGATATATGGTGGCACTCCGGAAAACCTGCCTCCTCTCCTTCCCTCCTACGACCGCGGCTGAGTGACCGTGAAAAAAATGTCCAACATGACCGAGACTAGGAACCGCAGCCAACGGCTGCTACAATCCAGCCTCCCCTCCCTCTCCCAACCAAGATTAGTGCCAAACAAATCGTTTACGAGATCGCTGGGATTTATATTGTCGGTACCAAAGCCCTCCCCCCTGTCCAAACAACTGAAATCAGTGCCAATGGTGTGAGCGAAGTGAACAACGTCCCTAATAGATGGGGGTAGTTAACACGCGGCCGTCTCCCCGACTAAGACACATAATTTTTATACCCTAGACTTATAGTATATGGTATATTGTTTTTGTCACGACGAAAATATGTAACACCTTAAAGGAGGCTCCGGAGGTATAGCAATGTATATATTGTAGTATATTAAATTTGAGAATTTTAAAATGGCAAGTGGCATCACTCAGCGACACGAGCGCCACAATACGGCGGGAGGCTGTATCGTCGCGTGGTTCCATTAAATGGCTGTACTGTCAGTCAAAAGTAAATTCCGGGCATTCAGTTAAGAGCCATCAAGGCGGTAAGTCTTTCCGTTTAACCTAGTCGCATTCTGTTAAGAGCCATCAAGGCGGTAAGTCTTTCCGTTTAACCTATTAAGTTGCATTCTGTTAGGAGCCGTGAAGGCTTCAGGTCGTTTCATCGGATTATGTAAAGTCTGAGTATTTTATAAAGACAACGAAGTGTATATACCATTGAGAAATAAACTTTTATATTAAATGAAAAATAAAACTTATTACAATATATAAATCATCAGGGTCACCTCCTGATTCGATTTAGCCATGTCTCTCTGTCTGTCTGTCCGTCCGTCTGTCTGTCTGTCCGTCTGTCCGACAGTCTGTCCGTTCGCACGATAACTTTCGATAGAATGAAGCTAGAGCCTTGAAATTTTGGTCAAATGTTGGAAGTATAATCTAGTTGGTTGGTATTGAAAATGGGCATGATCAGGCAAAGAGAACGCCTACCTCCCCTACAAATGTAAAATAATTAAATGTATCTATAACTCCCGATTAAATAAACCTGAAAAGCTCTAGCTTTGCAAGATTTCTCGTAAGGGTAATCTTAAACTCTCCTGGAAAAACAAAATTGATCAATTGAAAACTAACGGTAATTTTCTTACTATCCTACTTTTCAGGTTTTTTTTCTATAACTCTTTAACCAATTGACGTAGACACCTGATGTTTGGCATGTAACCCTGAGGTGAGAAGCTGCTTGAGTTTTAGTAAGTTGGGCATAATCAGATCAGGAGCGCATACCTCCCCTACATATTTCAAAAAATTAAATATTCCTTTAATTACGATAATTTTGGATAGAATGACACTAGCGGGTTAAAAATTTGGTAGAACACCTACCTCCCCTACAAATGAAACTTCAATAAGCGATAAGTTTTGATGGAATGAAGCCAGCAACTTGAAATGTTGGTCAAATGTTTAAAGTAAGATTGAGCTAGTTGGTATGAAAGATAGGCCAGATCCAACTCAAGGAACCCCTACCTCCCCTACAAATGAAACTTATAATAGGCGATAACTTACGATAAAATCAAGCTAGCGACTTGAAATTTTGGTTTCATGTTTGTAATAGGATTCAGCTGGCTGATATTGAGAATACGTAAAATCCGACGAACCAAACCAGTACTTCCCCTACAAATGAAACTTCTAATAAGCGATAACTTTGACAGAATGAAGCTAGAGATTTGAAATTTTGCTTAAATGTTCATAGCATGATCTAATTGGTTGGTGGCAATGATGGGCAAAATGTGACCTCAGGAACTCCTACCTCCCCTACAAATGAAACTTCAACTAAGCGATAACTTTCAATAAAATGAAGCTAATGACTTAAAAAACTCGGCAAATATTTGTAGAATGCGTTAGTTAATTGATTTGAGAATGGCCTACATCCTCCGTTGCCAATTGGTACTTTGGCCACCACTAGGTTTGTACAAGTTTAGTGTACATAGGCTTCGGACTCCGGACTCCAGGACTCCGCCCGGTTTATTTAATTTTTTGTGTACTGTGCTGTCCGCCTAAAGATATTTCTTTTAAAAATGGCCCACTGTCCTAAAATGGTTGCCGACCTCTGCACTAGAATACTGTTGAAGTTATTTTGTATCTTTGGTAAGGAAAACGGGCATTCTGGTGAATTAGTTGATGACATTTTGAGTGGTTTGTAAGAAAAAGGACGTTCTTGACAATGAAGTGATATAATGCAAGTTGGGTATCATCTGGGGGTTTTGGAGAGAATGCAGTAGACTACTGCTGCAGGTATTTTGGGTGCTTTGATTAGGAAAAACAGGCATGTATCTGTGTTTGAATAGATATTGTATCTGCTGCTCTGTTTCTTTGTTCGTTGTTCTGTTGATACTGTATCTGTTGCTCACTAGATGTTGTGTATGTTGGCCAATACCATACTGTATCTGTTCACTGTTGATTTTGTATCTGTTGCTCAATAGAAACTGTATACTTTGCTCAGCAGATACTGTATCTGTTGCTCAGTAAATTAATAGGGGCGATAAGGACAACATTGTAGTCCGGATGGCGCAACGGTTAGCACGTTCGCCTTCAACGCACTGGGCCCCGGTTCGATTCCGGGGATTTATGTGTCGGACTATGAGCCCACTCAGCTGTTAAATGAGTACCAATTATGGGGTAAATAACTCGGTTGAGCGTGTTGCTGATCACATACCTCTGCACAAAAACCGTCACGATCTAGAAAATGAGATGATGCTAACTTATCTCGAGGCCGTGGTTCAAATTGGACTGTTGCGCCAGTTATTTATTTTTATAAGGACAACATTATTCAAAGAAATCATTGACAACTTAAAAGCTAACCGATCAAAAGTAAAATGCATTTGCATGGGATAGGCCTAACGTGGCGATGAACTTCATCGCTCGTATTGTCTCATTTTTTTCCTATTTAATGGAAAATCGTTTCTTACAGCCATTCCCTTCAACCAAAATGAGCCAGTTGAGTTTCATTAATGACATTTTAACAATTTACTTATAACGTAGAAGAAAACTATTTGGCAATGCATTCTAGCGGATATTTGACTATCTGTAAGCCGCTTAAACACACTAATATGACAAAATATCTTTCAATCTGAAGGAAAAGTATACTCTCATGTTAAAATACCTTATGAAAAATAGACAAGCCACACGTGCATTTATGACAGCTTTCGTCAAAAATGAAATCCACTTGACACTAGGCCTCCACGAACGCTATTCCAAATTCATGTTAACCCCTCTACACTCAGCCCTATATCCATGTCCCCACAAAACAGAATCAATATACTGCCAATGTCACACTTCACACCATGGCGGCAGCGTAATAGCCGAACACCAATATTGAATCCTTACAGAACGGAAGTTGACGACTGGGAGAGAGCGCTTGCTGACAACATGTCAAATCCTCTACATATATGTATTTCGTTTCCGATAATGTGCTGTTGCATATATTTGCCATTTGAATAAATTGACAATTGGATCAATTTTTTGCTCGTCTCTACTTCGAGAGTCAGAAAGAAGACCATACAATGATTCGTTTTGGGGCGAATAGAAACCAGTGTATACATGCACCCATACAAATATAAGCGAACTAGGCTGAGAACTCAATAGAACTCATAAATTGAAAGTTTTCCCGAGACGGAAAGGACTCGACATAAGGAAACAGGGTAGAGTTGACGAAAAGGATATGATGAACTTTGGAACTTTTGCCTCAAAGCATATGAAACAACTTATTTACTATAATGCCTGGCGGCAGAATAAAAGGATAAGCACAATATTATGATAAGCCATAGGTCGGAAACTGAATTCAAACGTGAAAAGATACAAAGGGCTGCTATTGATTTTGAAACTGATACGTGCCAAAGATTCGCCAGCTTTTCGTTGGATTACAAGCATCTTGACTTGCGATTTTTCTCTTTAATCACTGAACTGGGGAGAAGGTTTGCTTTTTCTGTTGTGTCCGCGAAAATGAAAAACAAGTCGGTCTATGTGTTTACTGCTTGGCTTTTATAGCAAAATACCAATATAAAAGACTCTTATCTATGACTAGCTCATAACTTTTGTCTGGATAAAAATCTGACAGTTAAGCATCTATCGCCCTATGTAGCAGACTTAATTCCAAATCTGCCCGGGAATAGCTTACACTCTGTTTGTGGCATGAAAATATAAAAAAAAAAGTGAAAGGCGAATACTATTTAGTCCTTTCGAATATGTTAAGCAAGCATTACTGAGACTGAGACTATAATATTATTCAGACAGTCAACCCGAATAAACCGTAGGTGTCCTAAATAAAAGGACGAGAAGGAATAGCAGGAAAAGTTCGGATGTTCCTGAAATGACTTGAATGCACGTTATCCGTATTATCACTGCAGGAGTACTCGGGGTGCGTCCAAAAATTCAGATCAGACCTAAGGTGCCCAGAAAAAATGCGAATCAGCGGGAGTCATTTTCACGAAGGTACGGTTCTTTTTTTCTAGAAATGTTACGACGGATAGGTGGAAGTGACAGAGAGCATTATGTGAATGAATGATCCGAATGAAAATTAGAAGAATAAATTCGGGTCATGGTGAATATGGAAATATGCAATATGGTAAATTTTAACAACAAGTTAAAAATAAGGGAATTTGTTATTAGAAAGTGATTTAGGGGATTTTAAAGTTTGACATCCTTATTCCTGACGCGCTCGACGGCGGTTATCGTTTGGTCTCCGCTCAACCATCTACAGAATGGAGGTTCGATCCTCGGCGCGAACAAAAAACTGCCTGTGGGTACTAAAAGAACTGCCACCGCGGTTTGGAGCTCATGTTGAAAGCCGGTCGTCGAGATAATAATAAAAGACAAACAAAAACAAAACAAAAAACATAAAAGAACTACGATTGGGGTAAACCCCAATCATGCAATACTCTAGATGAATTTGAACCTGGTTAAAGCCAATAAATAATTTTGGTTGCAATCTCGGATGCATCGTTAAGACTTTGTTGATCCCATCACCTCTCAGATTTCATCTAGAGTATAAACACAAGAGATGAAATCTGACAGCATTATACGTTTCTCACAAAGTTTGCAACGCTAAAAAATAACTGATATTGTTAATTAAGTGGTAAGTACAAAATTTCAGCCCGATAAATTGTATACGTACTGAGTAAATAGGCTTAACGTATTTCATGAAATAGTGCAGTTTGTATGGGAGGGGGTAGAAGGAGGGCGAGGATTACAATAAATTTTATAATGTAGGTTACAATTATCATAAAAGTGATATATTCAAAATTTCAAAGCAACATGTTTTATAGTTTCTGAGAAAATCTGATTATTGTAAATTATCAAAAATGTGTCATTTTGTATGGGAGGGGGTAGACGGAGTAAGGGTAATCGATTACTTTTTTTGAATCTAACTGATATTGTTAATTAAGTGTTAAGTACAAAATTTCAGCCCGATAAATTGTATAGGTAATGAGTAAATTGGCTTAACGTATTTCATGAAATAGTGCAGTTTGTATGGGAGGGGGTAGAAAGAGGGTGAGGATTACAATAAATTTTATAATGTAGGTTACAATTATCATAAAAGTGATATATTAAAAATTTCAAAGCAATATGTTTTATAGTTTCTGAGAAAATCTGATTATTGTAAATTATCAAAAATGTGTCATTTTGTATGGGAGGGGGTAGAAGGGGTGGAGCGATTTAGCCCGTTCACGAACTTAGCCTTCATTTTTTGTCAAAAATAACGTGTGCAAAATTTGAACTTCATAGCTCAACGCGTTCTCGAACTAGAGAGGTCACGGACGGACGGACGGACAGACGGACAGACGGACATCCGGTTTTGAGATATTCGAGTGATAATATGAACTTCTGTATCATTCATTTTTTTCTGCGAGCCTTATTTCTTAGCGTTACAAACTTTGTGGCAAACTTATAATACTCTCAGATTTCATCTAGAGTATAAAAAAGAGTCCGAAGCATATATACCCTAGACTTGTACAGACCTAATGGTGATACTAAAAGTACCAATTGGCAGCGACTATAAGCACTAAAAGTGAGCTTCCTATATGACCAGTTTATAGGGGAGGTAAGCACTCATTCGAGGATCATGACCATTCTCAAAATCAATTAACTAACCCATTCTACAAATATTCGTCGAATTTTTCAAGTCGCTAGCTTCATTCTATCGAAAGTTATTGTTTATTTGATGTCTCACTTGTAGGGGAGGTAGAGGTTACTTTTGTCGAATCTTGCGGATTTTTAATAACAGTCAACTAGATTCCAGTACAAATACAATATTTAAACAAAATTTTAAGTCTCTAGCTTCATTATATCGAAAGTTATCGCTTATTTGAAGTTTCATCTATAGGGGAAGTAAAAAAATGATGGATGCAGATATGCTATTAGAACGAAAAGGATACTGTTACATACAGCGAGTGAAACGGGTTACCTAGGGCTACATGATGGAGGTCTCAATCCCTTAGGTACGGAGTGAGCGCATCTTGCACCAAAACGAAATTATCCATTAAAGAAAAACGAAACAATCCATTCAGACACACTTAGTGCGATACTGAGGGTTGAGAATCAAAAGTCCTTTGTCTCTTTTATCCACCGGATGTTGGCAGGTGTTACGACCACCTGTAAACTCCTTGATGATACTGTATACGGCGTTTAAGTCGTTACTTATTGCGGCTTCTTATTCTGAGGCTAGAAGAGAATTCGCATAAACTCTTTTATCGCGTCGCACACTAGGCTGAACTTCTCGAGCTTTCCGACGGTAAAGGATTTCGATGTTGGTTCGATTGTCATCTGATGCTGCAGCCTAACGAATTTTCAGTTCTTTTCTTTCAACAATCCGCTGCCATGAAGCGTCGAACTTCCAGGGCTTATTCCGGCAATCCGTGTTTGTGCCAAGGATGGTATCTGCCCTGTCAATGTGCGCATTTTTTAGGGTATCCCAGTTTTCATTTATGTCACTATCTGGGTGCCTAGTTATCTCAGCTGCTTTTTGCGCAAGATGGTCATTATACTATTGTAATTGTAATGATTTTTTTTAATTGAGCGGTGTTGAATTTGTAGCGCCTGGATCTTTCGTCGCTAGGGCAACAACAATGGTCTCTTCACATCGCAATATCGGCACCCTTCTTGTTTCACATGTCCAGGAGGCAACTCTTGAATCTTTTACTAATGGCAAAGTGGTCGATCTGATTTTGTGTTCTGCGCCCATCAACAGAGGACCAACTGATTTTGTGGTGGTCCTTATGCTCAAACATAGTACCAACGATGAAGAGAACAGTGTCCGGACGTATCAACCCGCGCTCGTGAAAATAATACAAAATTATTATATTTAACGAAATAATTTAAATTATTGTTTTAACAGTGGATTCCGATACGATATAAATTGTTATCTACATTTAATTTCAAGCACTGTTTAAGAGCCCTTATAGCGTAGTGTTTGGTGCGTCTGCCTTGCAATCTTCGGGCCCTGGTTCGAGGCTTACTTGCGACTTTAGCTTTTATTTTTTCGTTTTTTTTTATCGATTTTCTTTCTTCGTTCTTTTCGAAACATATTATTAAAAACCAGTATGAAAAATTGCATTTGCTCCGAAATTTATAAAATTCAATTAGATGGGCTTTCTCAAGTGGTTGCGTCATTGCAAAGCCAACTTAGTAAGATGAAATCCCTTATGAATTCGAGTAATTTCTGTAATAGCAATAGTAATTTGGACAATTTAACTAAATCGAAGAAAAATAAGAACAAATCAAAGGAAAAAGTAAAAAAATCAAAAGTGACATCACTCGACAAAATTCCATCTGTTAGTAGAGAAGTGGTAAGTGAATCAATTGTTGTTCCTTGCACAGCTTCTCAAAATCTTACACCTTCTAATGCTCATCAATCACCGATTGATAAGCATGTAACAATGCGTAAAAAGAAGAATGGTGTTAAAAAACCGGCCGCTGTTGGTGATGGCACTTCTGTCGCACTCAGGGTTGGTAAAAATCAAAGTGGGCGACACAAGAAAATTTATGGTATCGATGATACCAATAATTCTCTTAAAAGTGTGCCCAGTTTCAAAGTTTTCCATATTTCAAAACTCCATACTTCTATGAAGGCGGAAGATTTGAAGGATTATGTTGTAAAAAAACTAAATTTATCGGATTCAACTTTCATTTCAGTTTATCCCTTGGTTAAAAAAGATAGCGATATTTCGAAATTAACTTCGATTAGTTTTTCATTAAAAATTCCTCAGGAACATTCAAAGCAAGTGTTTTGCGCCAGTTTCTGGCCAAAAGGTATAAACATATCTGCTTTTAATTTTTCAAAAAACGCGAATCGCGAAAACAATGCTCAACCGAAAACTTAAATTTAACAAATTTATTTTCGGTTTACTATCAAAATGTATTTTAGGTGGTCTTCGTTCTAGAACGAATGACTTTTATCTTGCAATTTCACAAGAAAATTATCCTACGATATGTTTGACCGAAACTTGGCTTCATTCTGAGATTACAAATGAGGAGTTATTTGTAAGTAACTACCATGTTTTTCGTCGAGATCGTTATGAAAACTCAACTAGAAGAGGGGGTGGTGTTTTGATTGCTGTCAAGACAGTATTCCCATCTCATGAAGTTGATCTATTCCATAACGATGTGGAACAAATATGTGTGAGTATAAATATTTCTCGCAGTGAAACAGTTTATATTTTTTACAGCTATTTACCACCCCTGAGTTCGATTGATATTTTTCAAAAACATGTAGAGAATATTTCAAAAATTACTGCGTCTTTTAAAGAAACTGATAAATTGATTGTTGTTGGGGATTTCAATCTTGGTAATATAAGTTGGTATTGGAATGATGGAGAAAAAAGATTTTTGCCACGCAATCTACGTTTCGAGTGCGAATTTTTTCTAACAGATTGTCTTTCTGCCATGGATTTGATGCAAATTAATCATGTTGAAAACTCCATTGGTAGAATTTTAGATCTAATTTTTGTGAGTACTAACTTAAATGCTTCCGTAAATAGAGTAGATTACCCACTTTTGCCGAATTCAGTACATCATTATGCTCTTCTTTTAGATTTTATATTTTATGATTACATTCAGGAAGAGTTGGTTGTCACTCCTAGTAGAAATTTTGAAAAAGCCAGATATGCTGATTTGAATACTTACTTTTCTGATATTGACTGGACTTCTATTTTCTCAAATAAAAGTATTATTGAGTCTTATGATATTTTCAAATCAATATTATCTGAAGCTATTGATAAATATGTTCCTCTAAAATATTTTAACAAAAAACAGAGAAATCCTTGGGCTACCAAGGAGTTGGACCAACTTAAAAATTCAAAAAATAAAGCACATAAATTATTTAAAAATTCACAGTCTCTTGTTAACAAAGCTAACTTTTTTAGATTGAGGAAAGAGTATGAATTGTTAAATAAATATCTTTATAAACAATATATTGCTCGAGCGGAGCAAAATATAAAGAATGATAGTAAAGCTTTTTGGAAATTTATAAACAGTAAACGCAAGAATACGGGCATTCCGAAAAATTTAAAACTCAATGGTAATTTTTATAATGATGTTCAATCGGTATGTGATGGTTTTGCAAGTTTTTTCAATTCGGTTTATGATACGCCAGGTTCGGTTTCGTCGGAATTGAATGACAATATCAATGGGAGATTCCCGATTGCTCAAATGGCTCATGAACGTCTTAATAGTGCTCTTCAGATTTCTGAAGATGACCTGCTATGTGCTATGACTGAGCTTGATATTAGTATTCAAGCCGGACCTGATTGCATTCCTAACATTTTTCTAAAGAATTGCATGCAGTCATTATGTCGTCCTCTAACGAACATTTTTAATATGTCATTGTCTACAGGTGTTTTCCTTGATGAATGGAAGACATC
Source organism: Chloromyia formosa (assembly GCA_964017055.1). NCBI lineage: Eukaryota > Metazoa > Arthropoda > Insecta > Diptera > Stratiomyidae > Chloromyia > Chloromyia formosa. The sequence goes on along the minus strand of OZ024816.1, from coordinate 34,136,082 downwards.
TTTTATTACTCCTGTTCATAAGAAGGGTCCAAAACATCATATAGACAATTATAGGCCTATAGCTAAACTATCGGCTATCCCGAAGCTTTTTGAATTAATTGTTAAAAATAAAATAGATGTCTTGATCAGCGAGTTAATATCGCCATGTCAGCATGGCTTCCTTAAAGGTAGATCAACTACAACAAATTTAGTTTCCTTTACTAAATTTGTTGCTGATTCTATGGAAGAGAGCATGCAGGTTGATGTTGTGTATACCGACTTCTCGAAGGCTTTCGATAAAGTTGATCATAACATATTACTTCGCAAATTAGAAAATTTAGGTATACAGTCGACTTTTCTCAGCTGGGTGAGATCCTACTTAACTGATAGGACTCAATTGGTGAAGTTAAACGGCTGTACATCGCGCTCTATGATAAGATGTACATCGGGAGTACCACAAGGAAGTCATTTAGGGCCGATATTCTTTTTAGTTTTTGTAAATGATATCATCCAAAATTTTGAATACGTGCGGGTATGGCAGTTCGCGGATGATATGAAAATTGCTATGAAAATTGGCGACGTAAGCGACTGTCTCAAAATGCAATGCGATTTAGAGAAATTGGAAAATTGGTGCCGCGATAATAATTTAAATTTAAATGTTAGTAAATGTAAAGTTTTGAGCGCGTTTAGAATAAAAAATCCTCTCTTTTATGAGTACTCCATAGCAGGTAGTGTTCTTGAAAGAGTTTCTGAGATATCCGACTTAGGTGTGATTTTTGATCAAAAGCTTTCATTTCGACCACATACTGATTACATTTTGTCAAAAGCGAATAGCATGTTAGGGTTTGTTAAACGGAACGCGCGCGAATTTAATGATCCTTATACTTTGAAGATTCTATATTCTTCATTTGTTCGTTCGATTCTTGAATATTGTTCAATTGTGTGGAATCCTTTCTATAATGTTCATATCGAACGTATAGAGAGAATTCAACATAATTTTACTCGTTTTGCTATTTACCAAATTGGCTGGCGTTTTAAGCCTGATTATAGTACTCGTTGTGCCTTATTTGGTTTACAAACGTTAGCTTATAGAAGGACTTTCCTGAACGCGATGTTTATAAGAGACTTGCTATGCTCTCACATTTCGTGTGAAGATATTAAAAATTACTTTGTAGTTAGAGATGTCTCACACGATTTGCGGCGCAACAATCTTTTTATTCAGCCTTTTCATAGAGTGAATTATGGTCTTAATGAACCGATTACACGGTCTATTATCTTATATAACAGCTTGAAGGATATAATTGACTTTCACTCAATTAACAAACTTATTTTTAAAAGGGAATATTTTGATAAATTTCCATTCTAATTAAACAATCTGCTAGGGTTCGCACTCGATAGATTGATAAGTCACTTACGTTGAGTAAGTAAAGTAATGCAGAGAGGCCCAGTCCCGGGATGAAAGCTTCTGTGATGCACAATTAAAATTAAAATAAAATAAACTCTACAAATCTTTCACCGTTGTCGTTACGATCACCAAGACCGTGTCTCCCCATCACATGTCTGAGCCCATAGTTGTCAGCGCAAACTTTTCCATTTAAATCGCCCATAACCATTATATTGTCACCTTTAGGTGTTCTGCTCTGAACGGCGTTTAGTTCATTTAGTTTTTTTGTCAAGACACTGTCAGGTTCAGTTGGAGCATATCATTGTATTATTGAAATGTTTCTCATTTTGGTGCAGAACCTGGCGATCATGATTCGGGCGGAGACCAGATTCCAGGATTAGAAACATTTTCGCGCGGCTCTGGTTAAAATTATCCCCACACCTGACTCATGACCACTACTGATAGCTCTAACGAAGTACAACAATACAGTGTCACCCGTTGGAGAGATAAATTCTCCGCTGTTCCACCATCTTGTCTCACTAACTCCTAAGATGTTTAAGTTATACCTCAGAAATTCACTCTCTAGTTGAAGAAATCATGCGTTCTGGAGACCTTCTGATTGATTATCCAGGAGAGTACGCACATTCCATTCCAGAAACCAATCTTAGTCATTGTACGATAGCCAAGTCGCCTTTTACGACAAGCTAAGAACGCTGTGGCTTATTCTAACCCCACACCACAGGGGGTTTCTTACATTATATTATTTATTTGTTTTCATTTACAGTTCGGTTGAAATTCGGGAAACCTTAACACAATTTTCTGAAAATCGAGACATCTTAAATAACTTAAAACAGAAAAAGAAATATTATTTTAGGAATCACTCTTCCAAAGTTATATTGTTTTATCATTCGCTAATACAGCCGAAGCGGTGCCATTCTCTGTTGCATGAAACACTTTCTAAGAACTTTATCGACAAGTTCTTGAAGTCGTTTAACAACCTTTTTCTATAAAAAGTGAAATGTAGACCACGTTGTCTTCTATAGCCGATAAACTGTCAAAAGCAAAAAGAAAACATTTAAGACAATTCAATTCACTGTTTACGAAATGTCCACCACAAGCACCTTTCCTTCCATCTCGTGGCAGCTGAAAAGTTCGTATGTCCGGTGTACGTTTAGAGACATTTCCCTTTAGAAAAGTCCCATAATTTCATAATATTTTCCAGTGCTGAACTGAAGAACTCCACAAAACTGACAAGTGAATTGTCAATAAGAGTTTTCCACCTTTTTTTTTCAAAACACAATACTTAACCAATCGTTTAACAAATACCAACTAAAATATATTTTTTCTAAATTAATCGTTTTTATCCGCGAAATTTAAAAACACTCGAATTTTGCTGCTAACTTTGAAATAAATTGTCACTGATTAATATTGAAAGACATTTCAAACTAGCCCCGGATAAAAATTTAAAATTTAGCCTAGCAATTTTTAGCTACCCTAAAGCCAAAATAGGAATTTAGCGAAATTGCCAACATTTCGGATAATATTTTAGTTTTAGCGTTTTAGCATTTTTTTAGTGTTATAGCCATAGCGAGAGCTGGGCTGCTCATCTCAGTAGATTAGCATGGTAGAAATGTACACCCTCCAAAGGGATTCCTACAGGTCCACTTGAGTCACGTGGATTTGCTGACTACATTTTTTCCAGTCGGACGCGATTTCTTGACATTCGAATTCGGAGCGCAACAACCGCCTAGGGAAACTGGGATTCAAGTCAAGGTTTCTCCTTAGACCATTTAGCAATGGACCGTGCTTCGACCATTTAAAAGTTCTCCAACATTTGGGGAATAAGTCGACAGCCAGCCTACTCAGTTGGTTCGATTTTGACGTATATGTTGACTGTAATCTCTAATTGTTTTGTTTTGATAACAACATTATCAGACAAGTTCTCACAAAGCTTGTTTTGTACCGCAATCAATAGTTAATTTTAAATAAACTTATGCATATCATATCGTATCACTACCATTTTATTTCACATTAATTTAGAAAAAAATTACATTCTAAAACACTTTTCACTTAATTGACTGTTGCTGACCGCCAGATTTGCAAAAATCTAATGAAGCAAAATGTCGTCCAAAAATCGTTTATGATCGTCACTCATTGTCAGTTTAAATTAAAACAGTTAAGCCACACATTCAGCAAATTTCTTTCTTTTAGGTACCTTAAAAAATAAATGTTAATCAGCACATAAATTGTCGTTTCTGGATATAATTTGTTTGCCGGTTCCCATCTCACTGGTTTGTTTCATCTTTCTTCCTTTTGGCTGCGCCACAAACAAAACAAAAAGGGCCTTTTTGCCTCAAAATTTATACTTTTCACTCAGACGATTATGTCGTTTCAGCAATTATTAAGTTAATCTAATCAATACACCACATTTTTCCTGTTTATTTATGTACATGCCGTCCTGTCAAAATCTAAATGTCATTCATAAGTACTAAAATGGTCTACTGAGTCGACCATCTATCGACTTATTGTTAGTACTCAGATATTGGAGCCACTGTTTCCATGGAAACATACAGAACAAGCTCATTCCATGGCTGTATGTTCAAAGGGAATTAATTTTGTAGCAATCTATGCTACAAAATCAATAAGGTGTTTTAATTTTAAATTATAAAATTCATGCGGTTAAAATTTTTTATCGTTTTTTAACATAAAACTCGCTAGAAAATTACTTTACTGAGAATTAGAACCATTATAGAAACTTCTGGTTCCACGTTCGTGTTAGCAAATTTGGCAAGATTGGCTTAGGTTTAGGTATAGCCGAATTCAGTTTTGTTGTCTTATCACACCTAGAAAGCGAGGGCGATGCTGATAACACAAAATCCAAATTCTATAAGGGTTGCATAGCTTCAACATCACTTACATATAATGTCCGTAAGGCGGAAAACACAATTGGGGCAGTAATTAGTGTGTTAATTGCCTTGACCCTCCAGGGGCATAGGCGCGACAACATCTCTAGCACTTTTATGCCTTGTTGACGTTTCGCTAGCCTATATGCTTTCTCGGAAGTGCAGTTGCAAGCACATACCTCCGATCTGCGCCGTCTTTGTACTGGCAAGCTCGGAGCACTGTGAGAGTTCTATTAGTACTCACAGGTAGTTTTTGATCGCGCCGAGATTGAAACTCCGAGCTGTAGATTAGTATCGTAGAGCGGTGAATGAATGACCACGGCCACCGAGCGCAAAATAGATCGGCCAGTGAAGAATCAACTAACCACATGCAGTTTAAAGTTTGAATAAATATGCACCTGAGTGTTGTGTATAGCAGGTTTACAAGAACCTTGAACAGTAATTTTTCAATTGACAGACACGCCTGAACATTGCACGAAAAGTCGCTCTCGAAACCATTTTTAATCATCTCGATGACACTATGCCCCATCGACTAGGTGCCATTGGCAACTAAACGCCATCTGCCCACATACAAAGTGGCAATGGCTTCATTAATGAGCCATTCGCTATAGCAGGCGTAAGATTATACTACTAGGGGAAAATCTGAACCTGTCGATTTGGTAGTATCGCACAGAATGGCGCACATAAGCTCCAAACAAGTCATCCAAAAAAGCAAAAGAAATAACTTTGAACAGCTCTGCATGGATTTTGACATCAATTCTTGGGGGACTACTTCTCTACTAGTAATGTCAAAATTAAACAGCCAAAACTCACCCCAACTGACATGTCCAGAGCAGTTGAATAAAATTTGATTTCTATTCCGATAACATAAAATCGTGAACGATCAACACAACATGATATCGGACGGTGTTGACCCATCTAGCACCTATAATCGAGATTGAGCTTCATACAATTACCCCAAGAATTGGAGACAGCAAAGCACCAGGTGCCGAAGGTGTTTCAAACCACGCAATGAAAGTGACAGTATACGGACTATACTAGAAAAACTCAAAGCCTCCTTTGCAGACCGTGTCTTTCGCACGATTTGGAAAAGATAGGAACTGGTTTTACTATCTAAGCCAGGTAAGCATCTAGGTGAATATAAAAATATCTATCTTGTCTGTCTGCATCGCAGTCATAGAAGAAAAAGGTGGCTTGTCAGATAGACAGTTTGATTTGGTTTAGAACTCAAGGCTGCATTCCACAATCGATGCAATAACAACGGCGAAAAAATTGGCAGCGGGTGCATCAAGCCAAGGTAAGGAATGCCTTCAACTCGGTAGATTGGACGCAGATACAACTCCTCGCTGCAGAAAGTGGGTGTTATCGAATAATTGACCACCATTATGAAAAGTTATTTATCAAACAGGATGCTAATATATGAGATAGACAATGAACCGAAGAAGGACAATGTCTCAGCTGGTCTCCATCAAGGCTCGGTGCTTGTTCCTTTTCTGTGGAACATAATATTCAATGGTGTTCCAGAGCTTCGTCTACCCAAGGAAGTAACAATCATCGACAAAGCAGTTGTAGCAGCTTAAGACCGGGGGATATTGAAATGTATGCGAGGAAAGCAATCGCACCTATCGAATGGTGGCTGCAGAAAATGGAGTTGGATTTAGCTAAACAAAAAACCGAAGCCGTGGTCATCAGTTAACGTAGAAGGGGGAATTGTACAAACGGAAGAATCGGAGTCAATATCATTACATCAAAGGCGGCCGTACCTCGGTGTAATTATTGACGCGGGACTCACATTTAGAGAACACCTCAATCACAAATTTGGGAAAGCGGCGAAAGTAACCGGAACTTTGTCCAAGTTGATACCAAATATAGAAGGGCCGAGACCCAGCAAGAGATTCCTCGCATCTATGGTGACCACATCTATTTTGCTTTATGCGTTGCCCGTCTGGGTTGAAGCACTAAGCAAAAGATACAACCCGCGGATGATTACTTCAATTTACCGCAGAAGTGCACTAAGGGCATGATGCGCCCATTGCTCCACATCCGACGGGGCGGTCTATGTACTGTACTGTACTGGGATGATTTCTGTAGACATACCAGCGGATGAAATAGGAAGATTCTACAACAGGAGATACTTGGGTTCGGCTGCGGATCTCATGGAACGAAGGCAGAGTGAGAGGGGAGTCTAGGTTTAGGTGGCTGCGTCGGTGGACTGAATCAGCGAAGGGTCGGTGGACACCTCAGATATCGGGGCATGGATCAATCAAAAACACCATGTACCTTGCAAAGGTTCTCACCAGACGTGAACGGTATCGGAGATACTTGCACGGATTCCGACTGGATGACCCTCCCAAGCGTCCCTCTTGTGCGGGGATCGAAGAAGACGCGGAACATGAGGATTATTATTGCCAGAGATTAGTGAAAAAGCGTGAAGCAATAGAGGAATTGGTGGGCGTTGCCATCAGCCCGGAAAACCTGGCATCAGGCGGTTTGCAATACTATCTGCGGAATACGCCGAAAGCACTGCAAAGCAGAATCGCTGCACAATTCAGCCGCTAGGAAATAGCAGTAGTCACACAATTCCAGCATTAAGCATGTAGAATCACGTAAGCGATGGATAATTAGCTAATTAGTCATGTAGCGCTATAAGATAGTTTCATAGGGGGAATTGTGTGAAAAGAGCGTTTTCACTGGATACTCGACAAAAGCCCCGCACTATCGATAACGCTTGCAATGAGATTTTATCCCTTTTCTTAAAAATAAATTCACAAGCGTGACAAAACCTTGATCGCAGTTACGCAATCAAAGTCATGCTGTTTTCCTGATTACCCAATAAAACATATTCATCGTTCCTTAAAGTAAGTCAAAATATCAACTATTCACTTAACTTCACTGGATTTCATACAAAGCAATCAAAACCGTCAACGTATAGTATTATCTAACCTTCAATTGTCCTGCGTTTTCCCTGTTGGTATCTTGAATGCCATTGCAATGTATCTGCTCCACGACATGCAGACACAATCATAATTATGCAATCTCTGTTTGGCGAGACGATAGACTATAACAGAAACTAAGTTCCCATAAAGGGCAAACTGTTTTGCTGGAAATACAAAGTTGTATTGATTGGCCAATAGAGATAGACGATACTCTTTCCACGATAGAAACACTCATATGTGTTAGCAAATACAACAGATACTCGGGCAAGGACATAATATTGCAAAAAAAAAAAAAAAAAAACACTTAAAAAAAGGAAATCTTTCGAAGGGAAAAGCAATATTATTACATTACAAAATTCTGTAGTGATACAAATTTTTACCACCCCTAGGCATTTATCAACTCATCACCATTCCCGTGCGAATCAAAACAGTTAAGGAAACGTTTCGTAAAATTGGCGTGAAACAACATCATTGGTGAAAGAAAAAACTAGAATAAATGCACAACAAAATCTCAAATGCAATTTCAAGAAACCCTACGTTCCGGAAAGAAAAATATTTTGTGAAGGGAAATTCAGGGATTCAGGAACATTTGTTATGAAGGAGTCTGCTTGGCGCCACCCAACAAGACTGTAGACATCTCATAAATATTATCTCGCGACTATTTGTCGTCATTCACATCAAAATATGGACGTCATAAGGGTGTGAACGGTTGGAGGATCTTTTGATTCAATGGGCGCCCAGTGTGGGGCACGGAGTATTGAGATATTTGACTCATTTGAATATATGGTACTTATAAACTTTTCGTTTCAAGCAAAAGTCTGATGAGAATGATGATTATTTACCATTTAGATAGGTTAGGTAGGTAGGTAGGTTTAGGGGTTGCCGTGGATTAACCACAGCACACATAGACCACTCATGGTCCGTTGTGATGCCACCAAGAATTACCATTTAGTTTAATATCAAGTAGCTATGTAATTTGGGGAGAGGTGTAATCACCATGAAGTGTATCTAGTAGACGAAGAAGGCAAATACCTTCACGGATACCACTACGTCTTCACAAGCTGCGGAAATCATATAAGTAAGACGTATTGTCAACACTGTGTTGACCATATTCCAGAACAGGTGTCGGCAAACATAAGCTCGGTAGAAGCTGCCCTGTAATGAACCACCTGTAACGAACCATATTATAGTCTGGTAGTGCTGCTCCCACCAGCAGATCGAAGCAGCACCTGATGAGTAGTGATCTGTTGGTGGTACGAAACCAGAGGCCGAGGGTCCCATTACACCCGGACCCAGGTGCGGCCGTGTGGGCGTCTGATCCGTCCGTCAACCATTCCATCCTTATCGACTATTTTTTTCACCCCATTTTTACCTCCCTTATTTGTATTGTCTTCCCCAGGCCTATGAATTTTTGTTAATACGTAAAGGACAGGGGCAACGAGCGGCGAAAACCCCGCCCACATCTCCCGAACTGAGCTACAGCAAGCATAGGCCGTTGCTTAGCTCGTTGAGGGGCCTTTTTCTTCGATGGCACGGCCCGACCTTCACGGTAATATGCTACCTTAGGCTCCGTCCCCACGGGCATCTTCGGATGCCCACCAAACCGCCCGTTACAAAGTGCTGAAAACAACTATAGCATGTTCCACTTTCAGACTTACGCCGTTTCGGTTTTTAACCGTATAATGTGAAATATGCGCTTCTTCCGGATTTTCGCCGTTCCGGTTTTAGCCGTCAGGCCGAAACCAGATGATGTGAAAGCGCCCAATGTCTGATTGTGTTGAGTATAATATCTAAGGTATCGGCCGAGGTTCTGGCGGCCCCGCTGATTGCCACACTAGCGGATCTTTCCACTTTCCCCACAAAATTACGGATAGTCCTTGTGCTAAGTGCATTTCAGCAAACGACCATGCCATGCAAGAGTATAGGTCCAATAACCGCCACATAGAGTCAGTACTGTAATTTCGGTTGCAGTCCGATGAATGGAGCGCAATCAGTGCCCTGTTTACACATTCATGAATATTGGGCTTCCAACTGAGCTCTTGTTCAATATAACTACAAGGAATTTCGCCTTGTCCGCGAAACCCACTCGGCAAACAAGATTATGTTGTATTAAAATATAAATGTTTGCCATGCTCCCGGTGATACATCATACTCATCTACATCACGCTTACACGTGTCTTGCCTGTCCTTCCTACACTTGTGCGTCTCCCTTACAAAATCCATCCGATAAATATCAATTTATGGGCTATGGGCAACGATACGCCCATCAAACATGACCAATTTGTTCTGTTAAACAAGCAGTAACGCCAACTGTCGACTTATCCGACACTTACTCGAAACCGGAGAGGTATTCAAACAAAATTCATATTCTATTAGCCGTTATTTGTAAGAAAATGCTGTGAAGGATAACCAATTCATGTGTGAAAAATGTCCGAACAAATATTCCCATGCTGAGTATGTTTGATACATATCCGACTATGGTTAAAAAAGGCTCGTGTATACTTTGCATGTATCTAGACTTCTTATTCGTCAAAATGTAGATAAAACACTTCGAATATTAAACAATGGAACCAGTCAGGGATGATATTTTCTTTGAATATGAACGAAAGGGGATTTTGTCTGTTTAAGGACAACACATCAATCATGTCAGGTAATGGACTATTTTCATCAAATACTATATCAAACGTCGAACTCATTCAATTCAAACAAAATATTATTTTCGCACACTTATAAAAATGGGCCATCGATACCGAGCCCTATTACAAATTAAACGACTGATAGAAAGCAAAATCTACAACAGGGAAAATGCATCATGAAGTTCGTAATATTTCCATCCTGCATTTTTTTCCTATCCCCTTTTAAAAGAGCAGTCTCCAATGACGACGAAGTGCTGAAAACCACGAGCAATTAGACACGATCAAAACTTGATAATCGAATGTCTGATAACACGCAATGGTGCACCTTGTGCATGTGCATTGGGAAACAGTTCCACTCGAGCAACCCAGTGCAGCAACTTGTTGCTTCGTCTCCTAGCTCCTCACTTTTTTTTTCGTCATTGGCGTTCTTCGTCCTTTTAGCAATAGTGACGGGCGGACGACGACGGTACATCAGCGAGAAAGTAAAATACATGGAAATTGCATGAGCAGCACTATTAGTAAGGATGTCAACCGTTTTCACTTTTCTTCTTCATTCTTACCACTCCTGTCGCAGTCCTTTACCACACGACTTTGTACTTAGCGCGCGACCGAGAAGTTTTCAGAATATTATTAGCACATACTTCCTAAGGTTGAAATTATGATTTAATTTGATTAAAAAGTTGTTTTTCTGGTGTTGGCGTGATGGCGAGTATTCAATTAGAGCGTGTAACACCGATGAAAAAATGGTTTATTCCTGAAACAATAAAATATTTATTCGTATTCGAGTCATTAAGAATAAGAGGGAGGTGCTGTTTGCTATTTTAGAAGAAAATTCATTACGAAAAGCGTATAAGTTAGCTTAGGTAAGAGGGTTGCTATTAGCTTAGTTCGCATTAGGCCTCCGATTTGGGCCCATTGGCCCCCCTCCGCTGGCTTATTAGAGCAGCCAGGTGACTATTCCGCTAAATTGAATCAGCTGATTCAACGAGACGGGGACGGCACTGACTACTTCTGTTAACTCAGGAAAGCCGTAAACACTGAAGATGTTGAGGCTTTCCAATTTAGGGCTGATTACTCACCCAAGGAGTGTTCAATTGTGTCCTCTTCCATCTCACATTTTCTGCATAAGTTGCTGGAGGTCAATCCCAATCTACTCGCATGATATGTGGTAAGGTAGTGTCTTGTAAGTAGAATTGTCGTCGCTCTGAGCCTATTTCTTCTCGGTTTGCGCAGTACCCTGCTCTTTCTCAGATCGGGCGATGGCCACAAGGTTCTGACTAACCTAAAATCCGTTCTGTTTAGGTTAGGTTAGGTAGGGTGGCAGCCTAGACGACTCCGCATAGACCGCTGAGGTCCATAGCGATACCACATATAACAGGTACTCATCCCGTGTCGTTGCTGGCCCTTACCAGAAGATCGTCGTTGAGCTTGAAGGAACCTGACTCGCTGGCGAAGCTCAAGAGGCTTCTCCAGCTGAGTCCTGCGACTCCTTCAAGATCGTTGAAGAAGTGAGCTCCTAGGCACTTTAATCTCCTTCTAGCGAGTGCAGCACCTCCTATGCGATTGGAGGTGCTTTAGAGTTTCTTTCGTGTTTGGTATTTGGCAATTCCTGCAGCCATCGCTGGTTATTAGCTTTAATCTTTGGGCATGTTCCCCTATCAGGCAGTGGCCCGTTAGTATGCCCACTAATAGTGCACACTGACTGCTGGGTAGTCCCAAGAGGCTTTCAGTTTTCTTTTTGTCATAAGAATTCCAGAATATTTTCGTTACTCTGGAGTCGTTTGTGTTGAGCCAGTTAGATATGGCCTTTTGACGCATACTGTTGTCCATTATTTTCTTGCATGTTTGTATTGGCGTCGGCAGCTCTAGAGCTGCCTCTTGTTCGAGGATAGCCCCCTGTTTGGCTAGTCCATCCGCTATTTCGTTTCCTAGAACTCCGCTATGGCCCGGAACCCACCAGAGTTCCAGGGTCCTAGCTGATCCCAGAGCTTGTAGAGCTGTTAGACAGTTATGCACTGTCTTCGACTTGATTGTGGCGGACTGTAGCGCCTTTAGTGCTGCTTGACTGTCCGAGTGTATGACGATTCCTCCCTTTTTCCGGGATGAAATCATCACCTCAGCTGCCTTTTGGATCGCAAGCATATTCGCCTGGAAAATGCTGCACTCATTCGACAGTCTGTAAGAAAAGTTGCATGGAATTTCCGACGAGTAGACTGCTGCTCCGACTCCGGCTTCCATCTTGGAGCCATCCGTGTAGAAGTTCAGCGCCTTCCTGCGTCCATGATCAACTACCGGGATCTGCTCCCTATCGGGTATATTGACCACGAAGTTTGTGTTGAAACCTACTTGTGGTTTCATATAGTCAGTATTAATAGATGGCAGCCTAATACTGCGGCGGCTATATGGTCTCTCTTTGAAGTGCCCTGCCTCTCTAAGCCTTGGAGCACATTTAGCTGCCTCATTCATCAGATATAGGCCGATCGGAGACAGGTTTAGAAGGGTGTCCAGAGAGAGCGTAGATATTGTTCTTAAGGCACCAGTGATCCCTAAGCAACATAGTCCCTGAACCCTCTCCATTTTCTGTAGGATTCTTTTCGTGTTGAGTGCTGTCCACCAGACCACAGCTCCGTACGTTAGTATCTCTTATGGCAGCCGTGTATATCCAGTGAGTTATTCTTGGTTTGAAACCCCACTTTTTGCCAAGCATGCTTTTGCAGGTGTAAAAGGCGATGCTGGCCTTCCTGTTTCGTTCCTCGACACTACGACCCCAGTTATTATTATTATTATATTCTGGGGGATAGCCGAAGCAGACCAATAACGTTTGGGTCTCTTTTCGCCCCCTCCCGGTCATCAGTGGCTTCCAGATGTCGACTGATAGTTGTCGACCTCTTTCTTCATCACTGAGTCCCGTGTTATTGCTAGCATTTGTTTAAGGCTGAGTTCACTCATGGCTTCCACACTTATCGTGTGCTTGCCAGTGATCCTCAGACCCCAGTTAAGTTTACTATCCAGGATTATCCCTAAGTACTTTGCATGGGTTGACAAAGTTAACTCGTTGTCACCCATCTTTGTCAGGATAAATTCCTGAATTCTCTCTGGTTCTCCTTGTGAAGAGAACTAGTTCAGTTTTCCGAGGATTTAGACTTAGACCTTTTCTATCCGTCCACCTTAGTATCTTACTGAGAGCCATAGTTGTGAGTTCTGACAGTGTGTTCGGGTGCTTGACTGATACGAGTATCACAACATCGTCTGCATAGGCTACCGCACGTATTCCGGACGATTCGAGGGATGTTAGTAGATTGTTCAGTACGAGTATCCATAGGAGCGGCGATAGCACTCCTCCTTGCGGAGTGCCTCACATCGTACTCTTGGTGGCTTTAGCACCTCCCCATTCAGACGTTACTAGCCTGTTCGAGAGTAGGGCTTCGATCCATTTCCTTAGAGTAGCATTCACCTCGGCAAGTTCTAGGGCCTCCACTATAGCCTCCATAGTGACGTTGTTGAAAGCCCCTGCTATGTCCAGGAATGTACCGAGAGTGAATTCCTTATATTGAAGGGATGTTTCGATAGTTGAGCACGAGCTATAGGGGTATGTTTAGCCTTTCTCGCAAAGGGCACCTGTATGACGCTAGAGCCAGAATAGCCGTCCTTCTGTGGACGTAAATCGTCCCAAAAAGTACCTTGTACTCGTATGTATGCCATGCGCGTGACTGGTCGCGTGGATCGGCAATGCATACCACTGGCTTAAGCCCAAATCCCTCGAGTAGACGCCTGATCCTCTCCAGTGTCTGTCTATGAACCATCCGTATAGTTCAGGGTGGCGCTATTGATGTCTTTTCTGCTCTCCTAATCTCCACTGGTTGGGAACTTCCCTTCAAACTTCCTTTCGAGGTATGTTTGTTTGGTCATGTCAACTGTATCCTTAAGATCTAGGCCGTATTATGCCCGATTTGTTACCAGAATACAAGAGTGGCCTTCCTGATTTATTTTGTACCACATACCTGAAATTTTTAGCGCGTGTCAGTTCTGCAGATTAACTGATCCAGGGGCAAAAGCCCTTGCATTATCTCCAGACCAACCGTTGCGGTGGTTCTCAGGGCACCCGTGATGCTTGTGCAGACCAATCTCTGCAATCTCGTCAGTTCTTCCACATTGGTTTTGTTCTTGGTGGCTTTCCAGCATAAGACTTCTTCATACAAGAGTGTAGGCCTCACTACACGTATAAATATATAATAGGCCGTCTATGGTCTAAGTTCGCATGTACCGATCCACACGCAGAGAGAGCTGCACGGGCCTTACGAATTCTGTACTGAACGTGACCCAGAGCAGTTTCCCGTCCAGAATTAGGCCCAAATATTTAACACTGTTAACAGGATATACAGTTATTCCGTTAAGGTGTGCGTGGTAATTTCCAGGACATTATGTTTTCCCGTGAAAAGTATTATCTCCTTTTTGTCGGGTTTGCCTTAAGACCAGCCTCGCCGACCCAGCACCGATTGCATAAGATCCGACAAGGTTTGAGGGAACTTACCCCTCACAAGCACCACAACGTCATCGGCATGTGCCAACACCTCAAAGCCGCTGGCTCTTAACCTCTCCAATAGTTCGTTGATCGTCAAGATCCCTCCTTGCTGGAAGGGCTGGGCTGCAAAATAGTCGCTTATGCAGATGACATTGTCATTGCTGTATCAGGAAAATTTCCTAGTGTTCTTAGTGAGCTTTTGCAAAATGTCCTCTCGCGATTAACCACCCGGAATAATAATTTTGCGTTTAAAATTAATCCGCAAACAACGGATATTGTTCTTTTTTTAAGGAAGTATAGGAAACCTCCTATAGTGCATCATGTGCTGCAGGGTACAAACCTTGTTTTTGTTGAAACTTCTGAGCCTTATTCTGGATAAGAAATTATCATGGAAACTGAATTTGCAGGAGAGGGTTAATACGGCTATTTCCGCACTCTACACCTGTAAGAGAGAGATAGGTAAAAACTGGGGTCTGCAGCAAAAAGTACTGCAATGGCTCTATGTAGCTAATTTACATTTGGGTAGTCGTCTGGCGGACTGCTCTGAGTATAGAGGGTAACCGTATTCATATTTTAAGTACTTCGAGGAGGTGGGTTCAAAGACTGGCCAGCATTGCTATTTGTGGGGCTCCTAGAACGACTCCTTCCGCAGCAATGAACACGCTGCTTAATCTGCTGCCACTGGACATTTTTCTAAAGCAAATGGCCGCGATTACGGCTATTCGATTTCGTGACACCTGTCAAAGGCTTGTTTCAAGCGTAGGACATGCTATTCTGGGCAAGTTTGATGTTCGGGCAATGACTGACTACACCACTCCCGAGTACATGCTTAAGAAGAAATTTGTCAGCCTTATACCATCACGCAATCAATGGGAAGCGAACGCACTTCCACCGCCCAATTCAATTGGAATCTGGATGGTTCGAAGACGGAAGAGGGAGTGGGCGGTAGTATTGTCTGGTGTACTTGACATAAGCAGCTTTTGTAGTCTCACTATACACTGCAATGTCATCCAAGCCGAGCCTTCGGCTGTTTCCGAAGCCTTGGGTTAGCTTGGAAGTGATGTGGTGGCAGCCAGGGATATAACAATCTTCACCGATAACCAAGCGGTAATTAGATCCCTCGACCCAGGTCTGACTACAGCAAAAACCGTGGCGAAATATCGTACAGCGCTAACGATGATGAGTGACTTCTTTAATATGTCTTATGCTGGATTCCTAGTCATAGCGGTGTCGATGGTAACTGTAGGGCAGATGAGTTCGCTGGGCAGGGTGGAACCGGTGAGGCTGTACGGACTATCCATATACCCGCTGCTTGTAAACAAGCACTTCAGTCCGAAGCGATTATCAGGACTAACTCAAGATGGCTAAATGGTAACGCATGCCTTTCAACAAAGCCACTATGGCCCAGATTGGAACCTCCGCTAAACTTCTGTCGGTAAATAGGCAGCACATCAGAACTTTGGTGGGCATCATCACTGGGCATTGCATGCTAGCGGAGCATGCAACGAGATTCCTACTCCCCTTCAATGACTTTTGCAAGAGCTGCAATGGCGTAGACGAAGTGAAGTGTATTTTCCATCTCTTCTGCTCTTGTCCTGGTCTGGTAAGTTTCTTGGATCACACTTCTTCACCGAACTGAATGAACTGGCTAATGCTCCAGACGAGAGAACGCTTCCTAGAGCAACAAGGACGACACTTGCCCAACTTAGGTCGGGTTGGTGTTCACGTCTAAACTCTTACCTGTCTCGCATCGATCGGGATGTCACGAACACATGCCCCGCCTGCAATGGCACACCTCATGATGTAGACCACACTTTCAGATGCCCAGCTGCACCCACACACCTGACCCCCAGATCGCTGTGGGAGAACCCTGTAGAGGCAGCTACCTTCCTATCACTCAACACCGAGGAAGACGAAGAACAACACTACATGTAACACACTCACACAACGAACTTCTGACCTACAACAACAACAACAACTGGCTAATGCTGATGTTGATCAACTTCATCGATTCATTATCAGCTCTGACTGGTTCAATTAGTAGGATGGTATAGTGAGGAGTCAAACCTCTCTACAACGGAGAGTTACAAAAAAATAGTCACAACAAAATTGACCGTTGTAGAGAGGTGTGCGCAATGAAGAGTTGTGCGAAAATTTTGATTCTGAAATGTTAACACTATTCAACAAAAAAAAAGTGATGCACCACCTATTCTTCATACTGAAGAGAACAAAGAACCCAAAACTGCAGGTTTCGTAGCTAGTGTAGAGGAGTAAATTTGCAATGAAACGGCCAAAAATTATGTTTCGATTTATAAATATCATTATGCTATCGCAAAGGGGCAACCGGTAGCGCAATGTGTTGAGGCATCAGTCTCATGTTTGACTACCGGCATTTCGGGTTCGAATCCCGTCCGCGACGATGTTCGTGGCCAAGGATGAGAGGTGCATGCTGGCAACTGCAATCTCCGAAACAAGTTTATACTACTTTGCCTTAACCCCTAGCGGGGTATAGCGCGTCAACTACTCCTGCGCGCCATCGTACTCTGTTCTGGGCAATGGGACGCAACTCCCCAAAAGACTTACCCAGTGCCTGACACTCCTTTGCCACAGATCGACGCCATGTGATTCAAGGACCCCCTCTTGGTCGGCCTTGGTTGGAAATTGGGTTCCACTTCATGGCATGAAAAGCAATGCAGTTATCACTCTTCCGCAATGTGTGACCTATCCACTGCCATTTTCGCCTGCGTATCAATTCGTCGATTGGCAACTGACCCGTACGCCGACTTAGCTCTTCATTTGATATTGTTTCGGGCCAGAAGATTCTTAAAATTCGACGAAGACATGAGTTGACGAAAACTTGCAGTTTTCTGGTAACTCCTACAGAAACTTTCCATGTACTGCTCCCATACAAAAGCACTGATAGTACCAGGGAGCGAAAGAGGTCCAGCTTGGTCTTGATGCTGAGATAACTGCTCTGCCAGATTTTGGACAGCATGCCGTATGCGCGTTTAGCCTGGTTGATACGACGAACGATGTCCTGCTCCTACCACCATTTTCGGCAACAATGCTACCTAGGTAGACGAAGTTGTCCACCTTCTCCACAGGCTGCCCATTAATATTGATGGCAATAGGTGTCGGATTTCTTTTTCGCAACGGCGGGCTAAGAACCTTGGTCGTGTTGGTATTAATCTTTAGCCCAACCTTGCTTGCCTGCCTCTCGAGATCTAACACCATTGCAGACAGATCCATAATTTTGTGGGAGAGTAGGCATATGTCGTCAGCGTAGTCAAGATGTTGTAGATAAGATGTCAAAGTCCATTCAATTCCTCTGTCGAGTCCGGATAGGGCTGCATGCAACACATCGCCGATCACAATGAGGAATAGGATCGGTGAGAGGATGCACCCCTGCCGAACTCCACTGCGAATCTCAAAGTCCCCCGATACCTTACCTTTATGCAAAACGCGACATTTCGCGCCGTCATAGGTCGCCTTAATAATAGCCACATGCTTCTCAGGGATGCATCTCCTGCGCCAGGCCGCCCATATAGAATCCCGGTTCACACTATCGAAAGCCTTGTCGAAATCGATGAAAAGCAAATGAAGCGGAGAGTCGTATTCAGCGCATTGCTCGATGATGATTCGCAAGGTGTTAATGTGATCGACACAGGAGAATCCGGATCGAAAACCAGCCTGCTCATCATCAATTGTGCTTTCTAAGTGGGCCTTTAGTCTTTCCAGGACGATTTTAGCTATTATCTTGGCAACGGCAGGAAGCACACAAATGCCTCTCCAATTATTACAGTCTGTGAGGCTACCCTTCTTTGGAAGTTTGATGATCAAACCTTCCTTCCACTCATTGGGAAGGTCTCTGTATTCCACGCTTTACCAACAAGTGGGTGCAGCAAATCGGCAGTTACGCTTGGCGCTGCTTGATAAAGTTCGGCAGGGATGCCGTCAAGTCCGGCGGCCTTTCCTCGTTTTAGTGCAATAATTGCAGTGACTATTTCCTCTTTAGTCGGGGCAGTGGACCGTATACGCACATTTTGATGGTTAGCTAAATTATCTATATGAGGGGAAACTTCACCAGAGGTTACGCAGTTCAAGACAGCGGCGAAGTGTTCTTTCCACCGCCTCATTTGATCTTCTTCCAAGATAAGTAGCTTTCCATCACTATCTTTTACCGGATGTTGGCAGGAGCTACGACCACCTGTAAACTCCTTGATGAACTTCTCGAGCTTTCTGACGGTAAAGGAGTTCGATGCTACTTCGATTGTCGTCTGATGCTTCAGCCAGACGAACTTTCAAGTCCTTTCTTTCAACAATCCGTTGCCATGAAGCGTCGGACATCCAGGGCTTATTCCGGCAATCCGGGTTTGGGCCAAGGATGGTATTTGCGATATCAATGTACGCATTTTTTATGGCATCCCAGTTTTCGTTTATGTCACTATCTGGGTGACTAGTTATCTCAGCTGCTTTTTGCGCAAGATGGTCATTATATTGTTGTAAGACAGCTGGATTTTTTAGTCGAGCGGTGTTGAATTTGCGGGGCCTGGATCTTTCGTCTCTGGGGCGGCGCACGGCTGCAATACGCAATCGAACATTAGCGATCATAAGATAATGGTCTCTTCCCATCCCAATATCGGCACCCTTCTTGTTTCGCACGTCCAGGAGGCAACTCTTGAATCTTTTACTAATGGCAAAATGGTCGATCTGATTTTGTGTTCTGCGCCGATCAACAGAGGACCAACTGATTTTGTGGTGGTCCTTATGCGCAAACATAGTACCACCGATGAAGAGACTGTGAAAGTTGCAGAACTCTACAAATCTTTCACCGTTGTCATTACGATCACCAAGACCGTGTCTCCCCATCACATGTCTGAGCCCATAGTTATCAGCGCCAACTTTCGCATTCAAATCACCCATGACCATTATAATGTCACCTTTAGGTGTTCTGCTCTGAACGGCGTTTAGTTCTTCGTAGAAGGAGTCTTTTGCCAAATATTGTCGGGTTCAGTAGGGGCATAACATTGTATTATTGAGATGTTCCTCATTTTGGTCCGGAACCTGGCGGTCAAGACTCTGTCCGAGACCGGCTCCCAGGATAAGAGACAGTTTCGCGCGGCTCTGGTTAAAAGGAGCCCCACACCTGACTCACGACGACTACAGGTAGCTTTACCGGAGTACAACATTACAGTGCTGCCCGTTGGAGAGATAAATTCTCCGCTGTTCCACCATCTTATCTCACTAACTCCTCAGATATTTAATTTGTACCTCAGAAATTCACTCTCTAATTGAAGAAATCGTGCGTTCTGGGGACCTTCTGATCCATTGTCCAGGAGAGTACGCACATTCCAGAATCCAATCTTTGTCATTGTACGATAGCCAAAAGTCGTAACCGTTGAGTCAGTCCTTATCCGAGGCATAGTTGACGTTTCGTTAGCATATAAAGATTTCGGATAGTGCAAGTTGCTGGCATACACATCCTGTCTTTTGATTGTCGGTTTTAACGACAGGCCCTCAAAGGGAAAGGCCGTGGTATTTTTTTTTACACCCCACACCACAGGAGTACCTCAACTGGGCCAGTTGACGCGCTATGCCCCACAAGGGGTTAGGGTAATTGAGAATGTACGATATCCCTGCTACTGAAAATGTCTACGGTACCCCTGGAAAATTCATTTAACTATTTTAAATATATACATAGATACTTGTAACAAAGAATTTTCCATTCAACACACATTCCCACTGCCCTGAAATTCTGAATTTATGGATAAATTTTCCATGAACTTATTATAATCACATTTCCCGTTTCCATGTTTAGGAAAAATCTGTGGCGAATTCAAATAGACCTTTTAGAAAAGATGAAGTTTTCGTGAAAATTTACAATTCTATTGTTTTATCATCATTGAATCTAAAATTTGCTTTAGTATGATTTTCTTTCTTCACTTGACTGCCGTTTCTCTCAACATTTGCTATCGTCTTACCGAGGAACCTACCAGCGAAATCCAACGCCTTTCGTCTATCAATTGACGTGATGCTGACGATATCATGAAAATAGGAATAGGTTTAATTTTCCATTCAATTGAATTTTGATTAAGAAAAGCGAATATCATCGGATTTTGGGGTCTGCATAAGGTTGTCTGTCCAAATAATGGTTGTCAGTCATTCGTTCGCAGTCATCCACAATCAGATACTCGTAGCTGGAATCTAAGAACAGAACTTATATCTGCAGAATATTAGAATAGAATAAAGAATAGAATCCAATATAAGTGAGCAGATAGTGAATCTTTGAATGGTTGTAAGCGCAAGGAATTGTGAAATTGAATGTTTGGACTATTCGACTATACTCACTTGCAATTTGACGCTCATGGTACTTTTGATTCTCTCTTCAATCGATTTAGCAGTTGTAAAGATATAGTCAACATTTGTTACCATGTATATGTATAGAGAAGAGAAGATCGCAGAAATACAATTTTGGCTTAAGAATCGAAAAAAGGCATAGTTGGCTTCATTTCAATTTGTGTTAGAAATTCTGGTGGTATCATTTTATTGAACGTTGAATGTGGTTTAATTTTCACGCTGGCAACGAAGGTGAGCAATATCGTATATATTGCTCAATTGAGCGTGACGGGGACATTTTAAAGATCATAACAAGTTTTCTTACAATACACAATACACATTCATAATTTTCTGAAATCGAGTTCATAATTATTGGAAGTAAAACTTGTATTTTCTATTTCAGTCTATTTCATACATGCTCAAGTATTTTTTTTTTTGTCATTTTCATAATTTTTCATTTCAAAATCATAATTTTTCGAGTCAAATTCATATATTCTTGCACAATCAAATTAAATTTTTTTAAACAAATCGAAAAATCAGGGACACTGTACACATTTTTCACTTTTCAATTCTGTCATGATAAAAACTTAAACTGAATTAAGTGTACGTAATCAAGTTGTAAGCGATTTTGAAGAAACACAACTAATCTCAAATGGATTCAGTTTTTCGAGAAGTGGAAGGATACTATAAGTAAAAACTTTTCTCTCTCGTCCACACGCGAAGCACTGCAGTCAATAGCTGCGTTTTGCTGAACTTGGTTGGATCAGATTAAATGACATTTCGTAACAGTGGTGTAAAGTATTGTAATGGGTTTGCCAATAGGGACGGGTAGATTTTGACAGTTCATGGCGGCCATATTATTTTATCTGTTGTTAATTTTCCTGTGTTTTTATTTTTTAGACACTAAAGAAAAATCAGCATGGCAAGTTACAGCACCGAGCAACACGTACAAATGATAAAATTTTATTTGCAGGAGAACCGGAGGCAGTCAACTCCGTGCCGAGCACAAGAACTCGGTCATTCACAGATATCAACTAGGTGAATTTTGTGTTGGAAGTTGGGCCTACATACGTACAAAATCCAATTGACCCAGCAGCTGAAGGAAAATGACCATAGACAACACCGTATATTCGCTGACTAAATTTCGGAGCAGTTGGAAGCGAACCCCGATTTCAGCAAAAAAATTGGATGATATGGATGTGAACCCTGATTTGTATCATGGAAGATACAAGATATCGCCTTGCGCATGTCAGCTCTCTGAATACCTACGTCACAAGCTCATACAATTGTATTAATACTCAGTTTTTGGCTTTTATCTCTGTCATCCTATCCTAATCCTATCAAAATAGTTTCTGAAGCGAAATTGAGATCACGAAAATATACATCAAAAGTATGTGAACAACTTTTTTCTATCTTAAGTAGTTTTGAGATCATCTCATTCAATGAGAGCTTCCTGTTCGCATGATATTTAAAAAACAAATCACACAGATCCCACACAAGAGACCGCTGCACCGTGCGTGTGGTGCACTATCAACAAACGAAGTGATACTGTCGCAAGGGTTACAATGCTGAGAGTTATGAACCACCTCTCAAATATATATGTGCTTATGACGTGATGCACAAAACGATACGAAAATGAGACACAGGAAGGTGATATCTTGTCTTCTTGTATCATAGATGTGAACGGCATGTGGTTCCAGCAGGACGGCGTTACGTGCTACACAGCTGGTGCAACAATGGACACTCTGACGTGAACTGGCCATGGAGATCGTACGACTTGTCCCCATTAGACTTTTTCTTGTGAGGTTTCCTCAAGTCGCAGGTCTATGCCAATAAACCGCAACGACCGGTGCCCTCAAAATCAACATTACCCGCGCCAGAGTCATAAAAAAATTGGATTTATCGAATATGCGCCACCCAGTGAAACCGCGGTGGCCATTGAAACGATATTGTATTCCACACATAATTTTATTGGTAGGTCTTTCAAATAAAATAAAAAATTCGTTAACACACACAACTTATTTTATTCGAGGCTGAAACTCGTTAGTAAAAGAGGGTCGTACGTAATCATGGTCAACAACAAAATGAACAACGCGTTCGGTGGCCGGGTTTGTTCGGTCACCGCTGCACGCTCTAGGAATGTAGGTTCGATCCTCGGTGCTAAAAAAAACTGCCTGTGGTTGCTAATAGAACCCCCACTGCTATTCGAGTTTGTCAGTATAAAAACGGTGCGGATAGGAGGTGCATGCTAGCAACTAAACGTCCGAAAAGTATATACATATGTATCGAAACGCCAACAAGGAATAGAAATGCAGAAGATGTTGGCGCACCCGCGGCCCCCGGAAGCGTCAATGTAATAAATAAAAATTCAATAAAATGTAACGTGTATCTTTTGAAGACTTTTGGCAAACACTGTAGAATATTAATCACATCGACTCCTTAAAAATGTGGCTTCAGAGTCCATTCCACTTTAAATGGTAAAAACCTTTGTAGTTCCTAATAGTTGGAACGCTAAGCGATTTCACCTTGCAAAATATCATAGAGAAATGCCGTTTGACATTATTGTTGGTGGTCCCCATACATTCATTTTAAGAGATGGAGCCATCTTTGACCCCGCGGCAGAGCGGCTGTGTGGGCGAAAAACCGCGAAATTTGGGCCCTTTTTTTAATATTGTCCTAATAATTTGTAAACGGTGCCTCGGATCAAAAAATTGCATAGGATGTAAATTAAAGAACGTCAAATTCTACATCCAATGCATTGCTCAAAGTTGAAATTTGGTGTAGTAGTATAATCAAAATCGATAGTCGAAAAATGTCACTTTTTGAGGCTTTGGAGAAAAATCACACCATATCGCTTTTCAAGCTCACATATCTCTGTAACGGATACTCCAAATGAAAAACCGTTCAAGTAAAAGTTGGAGATATTTTAATTTCCGGCTCAACATGACCAATATTTTTCAAATCGGTCCATTTCTAGTGTAGTTGAGAGCGAAAATACATAAATGGTTTTTTAGCGATTTGAGCCTTAATAGCTCCATCTCGATAAATATAACAGCTCAAAATTTTAGTTTAGCCTCAATTCGTAGATACTTTAACCTTGTATATAAAAGTTTTGCTAAGTTTTTTGTCAGACTAATTTCATTAATTAAATAATTAGTTAATTAAATGATTAAATTTCGTCCATAATTTCAAAATTCAAGCAACTTATATGACATATGGTTATTCTGAGTCAAATGAAATCAACCGCTATTCCATACGGCTATTAGTTCAAAAGATATTCACTTTTTTCCAGATTTTGTTATTAATTAAATAAGCCTTTTTATTAAATACGTTGAAAAGAAAAAGCTTTTGTGCCAGTTTTAGGATAGTTTGTAATGTATTTGGTCATTTTGAGTCGAATCAAACCAACCGCAATTTCTTGCGACCATTAGTTCAAAAGATATTCACATTTTTCCAGATTGTTTTATTAGTTAACTGAGCTTTTTCGTTAAGTAAGTTGAAAATAAAAGGTTTTCATGCCAGTTTTAGGTTGGTTCTTAATGTGTTTAGTCACTCTGAGTAGAAGAAATTGAACCGTGGTTTCATACGACTATTAGTTCAAAAAATATTCACATTTTTCCACATTTTTGGATTAGTTAAGGAAGCTTTTTCATTAAATAAGTTAAAAATAAAAAGCTTTTCTGCCCATTTTAGGTTGATTGCTAATGTATTTGGTCATTCTGAGTCGAATGAAATCAACCGCAATTCCATACGAACATTAAATCAAAAGATATTCACATTTTTCCAGATTTTGTGATTAATTAAATAAGATTTCGTATTAAATAAGTTAAAAATAAAAAGCTTTTATGCCACTTTAAACTTAGCTCCTAATGTATTTGATCATTTTGAGTAGAATGAAACTAACCGAATTCCATACGACCATTAGTTCAAAAGATATGCACATTTTTTCCAGATTATTTTTTTTATTAATTAAGCTTTTTTATCAAATAATTTGAAAATAAAAAGTTTGTATGCCACTTTTAAGTTGATTCATAATGTATGTGGTCATTCTGAGTCGAATAAAGGCAACCGCGATTCCATGCGGTTATAACTTACAATAATATTCGCATTTTTTCCGGATTTTTTTAAAACTTAAACTTAAATGAAGAAAATATTTACTTCATTGAGAAAACATCAAAGATGAAGCATTGTAAATACGCAGTAAGTATGTTATGCTACCCTACAGCGGCTGACTCACGACTGCAGGTGCACCTCTTTGTGCAGCACACTTTTTTTCCTGCAGCCACAGTTACTCGTGCAGGGTGTCTTGCACCTGCAACGCTGAAGAGTGGCACATGTCTTTGCAGCAACCGGCGCTGTTATCCATAATGGCCAACGTTCTCCTTCTAGTTTCCACCCCCAATCTCCAGATGGAATATGTTGCTGCGTTTCCACAGCTTGCCAGAATTTCATGGCTTGAAGGGATGCCCTTTTCAGGTGTCCCTCAAACTCACCAAATAACAATCAGCATCTATCATACGCACTATCACTTTTGATAACTGTAACACATTGCCACTGGTCACGAAACACAAAACAAATCAGTTTCAAATCTATCCGCTTACTGACTCGACGGTGCACAATGTGGCAGTAGTGAACAAAAATAATTTTTATTGATTTTTATTCTTGACTAGTTGAAGAATTTTGACTACGTACATGCAAATTGTATCTATAACAAGATATATGCACCCTTTGCTAACGGATTGGCACTATTACTTTTCTCTTAAGGTCACTTTTACGGGATATGCAGAGAGTAGTAAATCAAATTATCGAAATATACTATTATTAAACTTTTTCCTAAAGATATCAACATTCTGGATATTTAACGTCGCTATCCTAATTATATGCCGCCATCCTGGAAATTTTCATTTATGTGCTTTAAGCGGCGAATAACTCTCTCCTCTATGGTTACCCCTCCCCCCCTTGCAATTCGGCCACTAATGAAAAGCCTAATGACACAAGTTGTAGTAATCCTTCATATTTCTACCAAATTCCATACCTGTAGCTTCAGCTGTTTTCGAGATATTCCTTGATTTGATTGGCTGACATCTGACTGATTTCATAAGGGTTTTGCTTTTTCTACAAAACCCTAAAAAGCGTAACTATGACCTAAGCTATCAAGCAAAGACTTTTTGAACAAGATTTAATTATCTGTAAATTGAGACTAAAACAAAACTTCAGCTACTATACTTATCGAAATAGAGCTATTAAAGCTGGAATCGCTAAGAAAGCATTCCAGCATTTTCACTCACAACTACACTAAAAATGAACCGATTTGAAAAGTATTTGACACGTTAAACCGGAAATCAAAATATCTCCAACTTTTAATTGAACGGTTTTTCATTTGGAGTATCCGTTACAGAGATATGTGGGCTTGAAAAGCGATATAGTGTGATTTTTCTCCAAAGCCTCAAAAAGTGACATTTTTCGACTATCGATTTTGATTATACTATTTTACTAAACCAAATTTCAACTTTGAGCAATGCATTGGATGTAGAATTTAACGCTCTTTATTAAGTTTTTCGGTACGAGGCTCCGTGAAGAAGTTACGATAAGAATATTAAAAAAAGGGCTCAAATTTCGCGGTTTTTCGCCCGCACAGCCGCTCTGCCGCGGGGTCCAAGGTGGCTCCATCTCTTAAATTGAAAGTATGGGCCCCACCAACATTCGTACCAAACGGCATTTCTCTATCGTATTTTGCAAGGTGGCGTCGATTTATGTCGCTTAGCGTCCCAACTATGAACCGCAAATTCAAATTTCATAGAATAAAGTATTTCGCTAAAAGCCTTCGACATATCTTCAAAGGGTAAAAATATTATAACAAATCATAGATCTCTGTTTTCTTAATTATTCGGGCACTAAGAGCGAATTTAAAAGTGCCGAATTCTCACTCAGAAAATAGTTCAAGGGAATAGAAACCGACAGAAAACCAGAAGAAAACCAGCCGGATAGGGAGAACGCTGGGCGAAGAAAGCAAGTCACTGATAGTTCAGTAGGACAGGATACATTCACACCGAAATGACTAGAGGTGACAAATATTAAAAACTTAATCCTGTGTATTCTCCCTGTGTGGTGTGGTAGGGCCTAAGAACACGCCAGAACGATTCTGGGTTTGTTGTAGAAGGCGACTAAATAGATAGGATGTTTATGCCAGCAACATGCATTATCCGAGACCAGTTATATGCTAACGAAACATCAACTTGAGGGTTATGGGGCAATCGCCCACAATGGGTTTAGGCAAATAGTAGATCCTGTTTAAAATACTTAATAGGTTTGTACGAAACTATTAGTTAAAAATACATGAAGTAGAACGGCAAAAAAGAGAATGCTGCACCTTGAACCAAACGTGGAACTTTTAATCCTCCTCCAAGGTGGGGGATGCCAATGACCAATCTGGGGCAGTTGTTCCAACCATCTTTTTGTGTATATTTCATTTAAAGCCATTACTCAACAATTGAAACAACCGATATTTCTACGTTTAAATAAAATATTGACAAAATAGAATCATTTCGCCACTGTACTGTACACCGGTCATTTTCTCTATAACCAATTTCTTAGAAAAAATTAAGTGAAATCGCTGGAATCCATTCCCAGTTGAGCGACAGGAAAAACGTCGAATGCATATATATGTACATAGGTCACCGTGGAAACGAAATTTATTTGAAAATGTTTTTCTCTAATGAAATATAAATCAATTTTACGAATGTGTTTTTGGCCCGGAGAAATGTTTTTGAGTATTTATCCATGTCTTGTTTAACACTTAGTGTGTGATGGGATTATGGATTATGGGGATTTGTTTCTGTTTTCTTTTTATTATTAGTCGAACAAAAAAAAGAATAAGAATCAGAATGAAATGCAATACAAAACAGATTATTTTTCAACATCTTGTGATGTTCAAGGTGGTCACCTGATGGTGTTGTTGGAGACGGAGCCGGAAGTTTGCCAAAGTGATCGTGGAGGTCCGGCAGCGCTAGAAACGAATGCTCGACAACGAGCTGAGCGGCGGCGCATGATTGTTCCAGCTCAGTTCGGCAGATGTGGGCGGCGTTTTGCCCGTTCGGTACCCCGCTAATTGGACAGATAACATATTCATTGTATCTGGCAAGTGAACAGACGTCAAAATCGACTCCTACTTATATTTTCGCAATTGTTAATTTACTTTGGAGTCTATATCGAAACAATTTACTTAATTATTCCTTTCATCACTGCAACATCCCCTGATTTCAATAATTTTCGGTTAACAACCCTGTGAAAGTGTTAAATATTGGAAAAAATCCATCGCAAATCTCCAATATGAGTGACCACTGTCAAAAGTGCACAAATCTTTTCACGGACCCGAAAAACTTAATCATGTGCACTAAATGTGAAAATTACTTTCATTCAGAGTGTTGTGGTTTTGGTTCGGCTGAAAAAATTCGAAAACTCGGTGCAAAAAAAGAACATTGGAAATGTGATCCCTGCAAATCGCTTTCTCAACAGAAATCTGGTAATGTACTTATAAACAGTGATGACTTGTTGCATAAAGTCCGCGAGATTGTCAAGCAAGAATTAAATAACCAAGAACTTGTCACATCGGTTCAATTTATGTCGGATAAGTTCGACGAGTTCTCTGGCAAATTTCATGAGGCTCTGGAGGAAATCAAAATGCTAAAATCCGAAAATATCAAACTGTCAAAACGAATTGATGATCTAGAGTCCCAAAATCAAAGCCTGCAATACCAACTAAGACGCGACAACGTTGTGATAAATGGTATCAAAGTAACACCGCATGAGAACATCACGGAAGTTGTAAAAAGCGTTCCACAATATATCGGCTCAGATATCAGCGAACACAACATTAGCAATGTCTATAGAATTTCCAGAACAAACACTTCAACTACACCAACTATAATAGTTAAGTTCAACAGAACAATTGATCGGAACAATTTCATGGCAGCGTATAAGCAAAAGTCAAGAGAAAACAGGAATGGTGCCGGTCTGCTGGCAACAGATGTATGCAAGCATCTGGGCGACGGACGAGTGTACATTAGCGATCACCTGACTCCTAAAACAGCTCTTCTCTTAAGAGAAGCAAAAAAAGTATGTAGAGAGAAAAATTTTAAATTTGTTTGGATACGAGATGGTAATGTGTTTGTTAGAAAGGAAGAAAACTCTTTAGCTATAAAAATAAATAACATCAATGAAATTTCTAAAATTAATTAAAGGATCATTACATTAATAATAATTAAAATTTATATTTCTAATGGACAAAAAAACTAAAGAATTAACTCAAATTAAAGACATTAAGTCTATATTTCTGAACGATAATGAATTCAAGATTCTCCACTTGAATATAAGAAGCATAAAGAGAAATTTTGTTGAATTGAATATATTTTTAACTGAATTAAACGTCTCTTTTGATATTATAGCGCTCTCTGAGACTCATCATAGTAGTTATGCATCGGAATTTGAATTCATCTCGAAATATTTTGATATAGTTGGCTATGATATGATTTATACAAAAAATAACAGAAACAAAAATGATGGGGTTATTGTTTATATTAAACATTCGCTTAAACGAATAACTTGTGAAATTTCAAATGACGAAGTTACAGGTCTTAATATTAAAATAACAACTCATAAGCATGAAATAATCAACTTATTAGCTCTATATATTTTAGATCTCCAGCAATAGACAGTAATCGTTTTGTAGAGGAATTAAACACATTGCTTCCTAAAAATAGGGACGGATTACTAGATATTGTTGTGGGAGATATAAACATAAATATTCTTGACAACTCTGCAATAGCAAATGAATATCAAAACATGCTTAGTGCCCATGGTTATGTCTCATACATCAACAAACCTACTAGAGTAGATGATAGATCAAAATCCTGTCTCGATCACATTTTCTTAAGACAAAACCAAAATCCAACCCTCACTGATAATGTCTCGCCAATAATTCTACAAAACTCGATCACTGATCATTATTCAATTCTCATATCAGTTAATCTAAATACACAAAAATTCGATCATAAAAACAGAAAACCGAACTATAAAAAAGCTAAATTATGAGCGGTTACTTGATCTGACCACTCAAACTAAATGGGGGAATATTATTGTCAGTACAGATAGTAGTGAAAAATCGGCAAGCAAGTTTATAAACACTCTTAAAGATATAGTAACGAAATCAACAACTACCTCATCAATACCCAAAAAATACACTTCCATCAAACCATGGATTACATTAGGGGTCATGCATTCAATTAGGCATAGGGACAAATTAAAGAAAAAAGTAAATGCACAACCGTTCAATTTAAATTTAAAACAATCATACAACAAATATAGAAACAAACTGACTAAAATTATTCTAGAGGCAAAAAGAAAATATATACAACAACAAATAAAGTCATCCAAAAACAACAAAAAACTTTGGGAAATTGTAAACAATTCCGTTAATAGGTCTAATACGAGTGTTAATATCCCTCTTAATATTTTGCAGCAAAATCAACTCTCGTCAATCCCACCTTGTCCAATCGCAAGGAATAAAATCATTGCTAACCATTTGAATGAGAACTTCATAAAAGTAGGTAAAACGATAGCGGAATCTATTCAGCAAATGACATCCAATGTAAATTTAGACTTTCCAACTTCCCAAAATTCCAACTCATGCTTCCACCTAATGAAAATTACTGAGCCAGAGATATTACTCCTCATAAAATAAAAAATAACACAGCAACAGGCCATGATAATATCTCTGTATCTATACTAAAATGCATCAACAACCATATTTCACTACCACTAACAACCTTATTCAATAAATGCCTCAATGAAGGATCGAATTACCGGCCGATATCTCTCCTTTCAACCGTAAGTAAAATATTTGAACGATGCATTAAAAAGCGACTGGTGAAATACCTCACTGAAAACAAACTATTTTATTATCAAATCAACAATTTGGGTTTCGCCAAGAAAAAAATACAGAAGATGCTGTGCTAGAGGTAACAAATTTTCTATATTCAGAATTAGACCAAGACAATAAACCTCTGGCTGTATTCATGGATCTATCAAAGGCATTCGATACAATCTCTCATAAAAAGATGGTAGAAAAAATGAATATCATAGGAATTACTCACACTCCGCTAAAGCTACTAACAAATTACTTAGAATATAGAACACAACAGGTGAAAATAGAAGACACTTTTAGTGATCTCAAAATTAATCCTAGCTATGGTCTACCCCAAGGAACAGTGCTGTCACCGATACTATATTTAATTTACGTTAATGACTTATGCAACTTAAACATAAATGAAACCGGAATATAGAGGGCTACGCCCGCAATCCGAGGGTTTTGTAGCAAGTACTTATTTTGGTATGTCAGTATCGGCTCCTTGCTCTTCTTGGTACCACTTAGATGGATAAAAAAAATAAAATGTCTGACCCATAATATAGTATCTTATATGCCCAATCATATTACGTGATTGTAACGAAACTTAGAACATACGGATATTATTGCCTATGGTGTTGGTTATCCTTGGCCATCGGTACTTTTGATCTCGGACGTGTTTAAGGGATGCAGGGATGCGCTAACTGTAACTATGGAAACAAACTATTATTAACCTATTTCGAGGAGATATACAAATTCCATTATTTCCTGTTTTATATACTGTTCGGAACCCACCTTCCTGGAAGTTTTCATTTTTCTAAGTGTAACGGTCTGGAAATGCAAGGGGTGGGGGGGGGGGCAAACTACGATCTAATAATTTATCCTCCCTCATTGTTCCCCTTTTTAGGGTTTTGTAGTAAAACAAAACCCTTATGAAATCGGTCAAATGTCTGTCTGTCCGTCTGTCCGTCTGTCCATGGAATATCTCACGAACGGCTGAAGCTACATACATGAAATTTTGTAGGAATGTGTAGAATTACTATAATTCGCCGGAGAAAGCGAATCGTCGTAATAGGTCAACTTTAAGGGGAGGTCCCCATAGAGGGGAAATGAAGGTCGAAATTTTTTTTTCGTTTGGTACAGGCAAGTGGGGTATCATAAGAAAGGTACCGTCGAGTACATTCCATTTTTGTAATTTTTTTCAAATTTGAAGAAACGGGAAAAGAGGGAGAGGGGAAAATATGTCATCCGAGTTTGTCCCCCCCCCTTGCATTTCGAGACCGTTATACTTAGAAATATGAAAATTTACAGAAAAGCGCCATTTTACTAGTGTAGAAAACCTAGATTTCTAGAATTTTGAAATTTCATCAGAAAAGGTTAATAATAGTACATTTCTATAGTTTCAGTTAGCACAACCCTGCACCCCTTACGCGTAGCCGAGGTCAAAAATATTGATGGCCAATGATAACCAACATCATAGGCAATAATATCTCTAAGTTTCATTATAATCACATAATATTTAATAATAGTACATTCATTTAAAGTTAGGCATTTTGACACTATTCACACAAAAAATACACCTACCGGCCTCATATGTGTGAGTACTATGTACTTTCATGTTGTTTTTCGTAGTGCGAATTGCAGTTATTTATTTTAATTAATCATTTTTGAAAGGGTAAAGATTGGCTGACTAATACAACTTAACCGGGTGGAGGGGGGGGGGGGGGGGGGGGAGGGCTGTGTCCAGAGGCGAAATTAAGTTTAATTTTTTTTTTTTGACTGGTATAGGCAAGTGAGGTGTCGTGAGAAAGGTAATGTTGAGTACATTCCATTTTTTTTTGCATTTTCTTGAAATTTGTAGAAAGGGGAACATTGGGGGAGGAGAAAATATTAGTTCGTAACTTGTTCCCTTCCCCTTGTAGTTCGAGACCGTTATACTTATTGTAGAATTATGAAAACTAACAGGAAGGTGGGTTCCGAAAAAAATGGAAAATAATGGAATCTGTATATCTTCTCAGAATAGGTCAATAATAGTTTATTTGTATAGTTACAGATAGCACACCCTTCCACGCCTTAAACACGTTCGAGGTCAAAAGTACTGATGGCCAACGATAACCAACACCTTAAGCAATAATATGTTCTAAGTTTCGTTACAATCACGTAATTTGAATTAGCATGTAAAATGTAAGTGGGTAAGACATTTTAATTACGTTTTTTCTATCCATCTGAGTGATATCAAGAAGAGCAAGGAGCCGATATTTATATACCGAAATAAGCGCTTGCTACAAAACCCTCGGATTGCGGGCGTAGCCCTCTATATTCCGGTTTCATTTCAAATATAAGTAAAGAAAACTCAACATTACCTTTTTCACAACACCCCACTTGCCTATACCAGTCGATAAACAAAATTTGACCTTAATTTTAACCCTCACCCTCCCCTCCACCGCCCGTTACAGTTGGCCAATTATCACACATCGCCCCCTACCAATCTTTACCCTTTCATAAATGTGATTAACCATAATATGTAACAATAACTGCAATTCGCACTACGAAAAACAACATGCAAGTAGTACTCGCACCTTTAAAGCCGGTAGGTGTATTTTTTGTTTGAATAGTGTAAAAATGCCTAACTTTAAGTGAATGTAATATTGTTAAATATTACATGGTTGTAATGAAACGTAGAGGCATTATTGCCTATGGTGTTGGTTATCATTGGCCATCAATATTTTTGACCTCGGGTGTACTTAAGGGGTGCAGGGGTGTGCTAACTGAAAAAATAGAAATGTACTATTATTAACCTTTTTTGATAAGATTTTGGAATTCTATTATTTATAGTTTTCTATGTTAGTAAAATGCCGCTTTTCTGTATATTTTCATATGTCTAGCTATAACGGTTTCGAAATGCAAGGGGGGGGGGACAAACTCGGATCACATATTTTCCCCTCTCCCTCTTTTCCCCTTTGTTCAAATTTGAAGAAAATTCCAGAAATGAAATGTACTCGACGGTACCTTTCTTACGATACCCCACTTGCCTATACCAAATGAAAAAAAAATTTCGTCCTTCATTTCCCCTCTATGGGGACCCCCCCTCAAAGTTGACCTATTACGATGCATCACTTTCTCCAGAGAATTATAGTACTTCTACATATTTTCACTAAATTTCATACATGTAGCCTCAGCGGTTCGTGAGATATTCCATGGACAGACAGACAGACAGACAGACAGACAGACAGACAGACAGACAGACAGACGGACGCATGACCGATTTCATAAGGGTTTTGTTTTACTACAAAACCCTAAAAATGGGAAAATAGTAGCATTTGCAGATGACACAGTATTGCTTGTAGCCACCGAATCTTGGAAGGAAACAGTAAAATCTTGTGAGAAGGCAATGACACTAAAGTTGGTTAGATTGCAATCTACTAAAATTAAATGCTAATAAAACAAAAGCGACACCCTTCTCAATTTTCACAAATGGTCTTCCAAATATAAACAGTATATTCATTCATTCCTTATATTGTCAAGAAAGAGATAGTAATCATAGAAATTGCACGTGTGATAAAATTAATATAGAATGCACAATTAAATATCTAGGAGTTGTAATGGATAGTCATTTGAAATGGAAGTCTCATATATCACATATTAACAATAAAATACGAAAATATATGTGCCTTTTTAGTTACCTGAAGCGAACCCTAACGTTTCAGCAACTAAAAGTTTTATATCACGCTCTAGTCGAATCTGTATTCTTGTATTGCAAATCAGCTTGGGGAGGTACCTATAATCAGCACTTAAAATGCATAAGAATTTCACAAAACACCATCATTAAACTCATTTGCAATCTACCTCGACTTTTTCCTACAAATAACCTATATAATTTCGCTAAAATACTTGAAATTAAACATATATACCTTAAAAAAGTTATAATAAGGACATTCAACATCGCGATTACAAGAGTAAACCCAGTAAGAAATACCCGCTTCAATCAGTCAAATATATCAATTCCATCTTGCCGAAAGACACAAAACCAAAGATACATAACTTATATTGGTCCTAGAGCATTCAACGCTATACCTGATTATATTAAATCATCCCAATCAACAACTGAATTCAAAATTAAATTAACAAAGTGGCTTCTTTCTTTAACTGTGGAAGATTTGAATTTATTCTTTCCATTTTATTAAATTCTTTTACCTCATTCTTTTTTTTAATTATATTTTTGAATTTATAAATTTTATGTACCTATGTTTAAAATTAATAGCATTTATTTATATTAGAAATTAGGATAAAAACATCTCGTTTCACATTGTCAATGATACTATGTATAAATAATTTGAAATACACGCTCCTTACACAAGCTTATCGCTTAAAAGGGGCTTCTGCTCACCATAAAATTATTATGATCATATTACACTATATAAATTTGTTATGTGATTAAAATAAATAAATAAATAAATAAATAAACATATCATGTGCTTTGTGGGTATAAAACCACAACAAAGGTTAAAACTGGGTCCCACGACCCAGGAAAACTAATCAAATAGAAAACAGGAAATGGCGGTCCACCGACTCAAACTATACGTTCTGGCCCCAGATGGTTTAACCTTTGGCCTCTTAACCCATAAAAACAATTAACCCTAAGCAAACATTCTAATTTTACGAATTTATTACAATTAAACCATTTGTCTGATTTCCACCAAATAAATTTTTTATTTTAGAACACCGCATTGGCTGTGATTGACGTTTTATTTGAGCGTTTGTTTCCCAAATATTGTGTTTTTAGTAATGCGAGGCAGACAATTTTCAAAAGAAAATGTAAACGCTTATAGCAAGTAGAAGGTTAAGAATTCGAGAAAATGTTCCAGAATATTTTTTGCTGGAAATTTCCTGCGAAATCACGCTACGAAAAATTATTTATAAATCCTGGTACACAGATTGCCGTGGCATGAAAAGTGCCCTAGAATCCATTCAAAAATTTCAAACCGGTTGACCAGTGTAAAATTTGGCATGCAGTTTGTTCCAGATTCATTCCACGGTGATCTGTGTAGCAAGCTTTAGAGTGTGCACCTATGATCGGTAGAGTATATGCAATATTTTACAGTGCGTGTCCGCCTTTTATGTACTGAGCCCTGGTTCGAAACTTACTGAAGGAAGTAGTTTTTTTTTTCGATAAAAGGGATATAAATGTCGGACTATGAGCCCACTCAGCTGTTAATTGAGTACTTATTTAAGGTAAGATAACTCGGTTGAGCGTGTTGCTGATCACAATTCTCTACATAAAGACAAAACACATTGTCACCATCTAGTAAATGAGATGGTGCTAACTCATTTCGAAGCCTTTTTTCAAAGTTGCTGCGTCAGTTATAATTTTTTAATAAGCTTTAAAATGTTTGTATGATTTTCCGTACATATAATTTTGAACAAATTTTTTTTTTTTATTATGAGGTCGTGAAAAGCTATGTTCACAAATTTGAACAAAATTATTGCAAATTCTTGCTCAGCTTCGCTGTTTGCTGCGGCCAGAATTTTTCATCTAAGAAGAAATTCTGGACCTTGATACCAGCGGCAGTTTGCGTCTAAATTTAATGTGTCCCACGACTTTGGAGGTATGTCGGCTACATTTCCAGCTGATGGTACCGATCTCCATTGATCAATTTTAGCCGTTTCACGCATTTATCCAATTTGGCTTGCTTCATTTTAGAACGCATAGTCGAGTCGCTCCAAAAGTGAATTGCTAGGTCGATAGCAGAGAAGAGTCTAGAACCAATAGTAGTTCCAGTCGTGGAAGGGGGGAGCAGCTTTAACTTTCGCGATCACTAATGATGTTTGAACGAGTCTTAAGGGGTGAAACCACATCAGGAAGTTAAAAAAAATACAATTTTTTTTATTGCATAAATTGTTAGCTTACCAATTCAAAAATACGCTGCCAAAGTTTCAAAGCGAAATTCGCATTCGTTTAGATTTTATGAGCATAGAACCGAGCGCAAATCGGGTATAGTCTACAGGCTCAAGCGCACTGCAGGTAGGGCGGAGCACTACCTCAAGTAGTCGCTTTATGTACTTACGTAGCCATGTAGCGGAACCCCACTTTTGCATTTCTTGTTTTCCAATGACGTTATACGAGTAGAAGGTACTAGAAGCATCAACAAGAGGGATTACTTTGGTTGTATTCTGTTTTTCAAACACGTTTTTCTCAAAATGACTTTTTTCACATTTTCTGAAAGTCTAACTCAAAAAGTAAGGAACCGATCATTATGAAAATTGAACGTATGATTCTTTATAGAATTACGAAGAATATGAACAAAAATTTGGGATGATAGCATATTTTGAAGGGTGTTTTTTTTTGCATAATTAGTGACAAAAAATGGTGGAAATTGAAATAATTTTTTCCAACACCTGCCAAATTTTTAATTTCCATTATTTTCACCAGCATTGAGGTTCATATTCTTGAAAAATAAGTTAGTAATGTAAAATTAAAACCTTTTTGATTTCGGATAAAAATTGGAATCGCTACACGTCCCGCAATTGGAGAACTCTAGTTACGGCCTTCAATGGACATCAGTGCATAATTTTGTTATTTTTGGCTTAAATCTTTCAAAAAAATTCACAAAAGTTTTTCAAAATATGAATAACATGATGTCGAAATTTTATTGAATTGAAGCTATCTCTTCCCACCTTCTTCCATCCTAAAAAAATCAGTGAAAATGAGGTTCTTAATGTGGTTCCCCCTTAAGTAAATAGCGGCGGCATAGTCTGCCTCTCCAGCACTGGTAAACATATGAAGGCTCACGTCTATGGATTCTCTCCAAAGGACTGCGATGTATTGTCGTGGAATTTTAAGCGTTTCGATTGACTTGAGCTGAGCCACGCTATCCACCGCTTATTTAAGTCGTCGGGGATGGGATCGTCCCAACTCAGTTTTAGTCTCCAAGTCTTTTGTTGAATCATTTTTAATCCAGCAACAGCTGTTTAGCAACTGGCTCTTGTTTTTTGCCTAAAACACCATAACTATTTGTTCTAGAAAGGAATACCAAATTCCAGTAAGAAGGGTCTTCTTCCATTTTGTCGTGGGATTTTCAATGTTACACGCGCTATGCGTACAATGTATTCAAGAGATGCAATTTGGTATCTTTAGCGAGGAAGTGTTTCAGGATGGAGAAGCACCGATAACTTTGCTTCTTTTCGGTACGGGTTGTTGCGGGGCTGCGGAATCTGAAGAAATTTAAAATGAAACCGGAATATAGAGGGCTACGCCCGCAATCCGAGGGTTTTGTAGCAAGCGCTTATTTTGGTTTATAAATATCGGCTCCTTGCTCTTCTTGATATGACTCAGATGGATAGAAAAAACGTAATTAAAATGTCTTACCCATTTACATTTTACATGCTAATTCATGTTACATGATTGTAACGAAACTTAGAACATATAATTGCTTAAGGTGTTGGTTATCGTTGGCCATCAGTACTTTTGACCTCGAACGTGTTTAAGGCGTCCAAGGGTGTGCTAACTGTAACTATACAAATAAACTATTATTGACCTATTCTGAGAAGATATACAAATTCCACTATTTTCCATTTTATATGTCTTTCGAAACCCACTTCCTGTAAGTTTTCATAATTCTAAGTATAACGGTCTCAAAATGCAGGTAAGGGGGGGTCAAATTACGAACGAATATTTTCTCCTCCCCCACTGTTCCCCTTTCTATATATTTCGAGAAAATGCGAAAAAATGGAATGTACTCATCATTACCTTTCTGACGACACCTCATTTGCTTATATCAGTCGATAAAAAAATTTGACCTTAATTTCGCCTCTATGTGGAACCCCCCCCCCCCCCCCCCCCTTTCTTTCACCCGGTAAAGTTGGCCAATTAAGACACAGCGCCCCCAACCAATCTTTACACTTTAAAAAATGATTAATTAAATAACTGCAATTCGCACTACGAAAAACAACATGAAAGTAGTACTCACACCTATGAGGCCGGTTGGTGTATTTTTTGTGTGGATAGTGTCAAAATGCCGAACTTTAAATGAATGTACTATTATTAAATATTATGTGATTATAATGAAACTTAGAGATATTATTGCCTATGACGTTGGTTATCATTGGTCATCAATATTTTTGACCTCGGCTACGCGTAAGGAGTGCAGGGTTGTGCTAACTGAAACTATAGAAATGTACTATTATTAACCTTTTCTGATGAAATTTCAAAATTCTAGAAATCTAGGTTTTCTACACTAGTAAAATGGCGCTTTTCTGTAAATTTTCATATTTCTAAGTATAACGGTCTCGAAATGGAAGGGGGGGGGGGGGGACAAACTCGGATGACATATTTTCCCCTCTCCCTCTTTTCCCGTTCCTTCAAATTTGAAAAAAATTTCAAAAATGGGAGTACATACATACGGTACCTTTCTTATGATACCCGACTTGCCTGTACCAAACGAAAAAAAAATTTCGTCCTTCATTTCCCCTCTATGGGGACCTCCCCTTAAAGTTGACCTATTACGACGATTCGCTTTCTCCGGCGAATTATAGTAATTCTACACATTCCTACAAAATTTCATGTATGTAGCTTCAGCCGTTCCTGAGATATTCCATGGACAGACGGACAGACGGACAGACGGACAGACAGACATTTGACCGATTTCATAAGGGTTTTGTTTTACTACAAAACCCTAAAAATGGCTATAGCTTGCCTCCAGTTCTAAATACAACAATGAATTTATACTCATTTTGTGGCAAACTATTATTTAATATCTACTACTTTTTTGGCAACTTTTTCGTCCAATAAATGATAAAAGAGACATTTCATTTCATTTTTTTAATTACCGACTTTTAAAAGCAAATATCTAAAAAACTAAATCATAAAAGATACAAAATAATGGTGTATTGATTCTTATAGGAAATTTAGTGCTCTTTAAATTTGCCATATGACTTCTTTTTCTAACGTGAACGACTTCCGAGATATATACGAAAATATGAAAAATGGCATCTTCTTCGTACCCCTTTCCACTTTTCCTAACCTCGTAGGTTCGGGGAATTTAGTATGTTTACCTCCTAACTCATCATCATCATCATCGTGGCGCGACAGCCCGACGTCGGGCCTTGGTCGCCTGGATCATTGTCCTCCAATTATCTCGGTCACGTGACCGCGTCCTCCAATTTTGGGAGCCCAGCTGCTGCGCGGCGTCCACATCTACTGAGCTCTCCCAACGAGATCTCGGTCGTCCTCGCAGTCTCGTTCCGTCGACTCGTTCTGCATTCATTACTCTCTTAGGCATGCGATCATCGTCCATTCTTTGTACATGCCCTGCCCATTGAAATCGTTGTAGTTTGACGATTTTCGAGACTTGCAGCTCATCGTACATTTCATACAACTCATGGTTGTACCGGATGCACCATCCATCTCGATCGCAAACAGCCCCAAAAATTCGCCGTAGAACCTTACGTTCAAAAGTGTCTAGCATGTTTTCGGAGGCTTGAGTTAGGGTCCATGCTTCGCAGCCATAGCATAGCACTGGTCGTATAATGGTTTTGTACACGCGGAGCTTCGTGTTTCTGTGCACATGCTTCGATTTCATTATGGGGAGAACCGGGAAGAAAGTCTTATTAGCTAACTGTATCCGTCGCTTGATTTCGTCAGTTTCGTTGGCGTCCCTTGACAGGTTGCAACCCAGGTAAATGAAGTTGTTCACGAACTCGATGTTGAGGTCCCCCACATTGATGCTCGGTTGTGCAGGTGTCCTTGTCACCGATTGCATCATTATTTTAGTTTTACCCTCGTTAATACGTAATCCAACTTCCTTTGCAGCGGTATCGAGCGTATGCAGAAGTTCTTCTGCGTCAGCCAATCTTCGGGACATGATGTTGATGTCATCGGCGTACGCTGCTAATTGTGTCGACTTGATGAGTAGCGTCTTGGTGTTGTCCATATTCATGGCCCGAACAACGTATTCCAATGCTAGGTTGAAGAGCGTCGGTGCCAGTCCATCGCCCTGTTTCAAACCAGTGCGTGTTTCAAATAGATCAGTAAGTCTATTCTGGATCCTGACTTGTGAGACGCAGTTGGTCATCGTCATCTTTGTCAGTCCCACTAATTTTACCGGTATACCAAATTGCAGCATGATGTTGTACAGTACTCCACGATCGATACTGTCGTATGCCTGCTTGAAGTCGACAAAGATTTGGTATACGTTTACGTTGTATTCCCAGCACCTCTGGAGTATCATTTTGACTGAGAAGAGCTGATCAGTTGTGGAGGGACCAGGTCTGAAACCGCTTTGATATTCGCCAATGACTCGTTCTGCGTACGGTTTTATTCTATTTTCCAGAATTTTCGTCAAAATTTTATAGGACGTACAAACTAGTGAGATGCCCCTGTAATTCTCACACCGCAGTTTATCTCCCTTTTTATGAATTGGACAGACGATGCTTCTGCGACAATCGTCTGGGATCTCCTCGTTCTCCCATACTCGCAGGAGTAATTGATGTATGGCATCAACTAGACTCGTTTCACCGAATTTTAGCAGTTCAGCTGGAATCTCGTCAGCGCCCGGCGCTTTATTTCGTTTTAGTGACCGCAACGCGAGATCAACTTCCTCTACTGTCGGGGGTTGAATGGGTGGGCCTAGATCAACAATATCATCGAGAGCTTCCTGTGTGGGGATGTTAGATGGTCGGTTTAGAAGCTCTTCAAAATAAGAGGCCCATCGTTTGTTAATACCATCGGTGTCGCTGAAGATGTTTCCATCCTTGTCCTTACAAAGGCTAGTCCTGGGTTGGTAGCCGTTCTTAATTGCATTTACTAGTTTGTACGCTTGTCTGGTGTTCCTATTAGCTAAGTTTTCGTTTATGTTCAGCAACTGCTCGTCAAAGTATTTACGTTTTTTACGTCTAATTATTCTATTCGATATTCGCCGTAGCTCATCATATTTTTCTCTTCTGGCTCTGGTTCCTCGTTGAATCCATTGTCTGTAGGCCTCGTTTTTCGCGTCAAGTGAATTTTTGCATTCTTCGTCGAACCAGTCATTTCCCGCTCGCCGGGCTTTATATCCCACGACCTTCTCTGCGACATCCTTGATGGTACCCTTTAGTTCCTCCCAGAACCCATGGACGCCTGTGTTGCTGATGTTGTGTAGCATAGGTGATAGTTTTTCCTCAAGGGCGGTAGTATACGCCACTGCTGTAGCATCACTCAAAAGCTTATCAACCGCAAAGATTTTGGGAGGGCTGATTCTTGATTGGTGCACTGAGGAAATTCTACATCTGTAGGTCGTCTTCACCAAGTGATGATCTGAGTCGCAGTTTGCTCCTCGATAGGAGCGGACATCCATGACACTAGACGCCCATCTCCTGCAAATGAGGACGTGGTCAATTTGGTTGACGGTATGTGCGTCTGGAGACTTCCAGGTCTGCTTGTGAATGCGTCGATGCGGGAAACACGTAGAGCTTACGACTAGATTCCTGCTGCAGGCGAAATCGATAAGTCGCCGGCCGTTATCGTTACATTCTTCATGGAGGCTGTGGCCTCCAGTGGTCCCCCGGTGCCAACTTTCATTTCCGACTTTCGCGTTAAAGTCTCCCAGCAGCAATTTGACGTCGTTTGTTGGAAGTGAGTCGAAGAGAGTTTCAAGGCGGGCGTAGAACTCGTTTTTTACTGCTTCTTCTTTAACTTCAGTGGGGGCATGCACATTGATGAGCCAGAGATTGAAGAATCGAGTCTTGATGCGAATCGCACACAGCCGTTCATTTATGGGTTTGAAGTCAGTAATATGCGGTTTGAGGTGATTGTTCACTATAAATGCTACTCCAAACTCCTTGCGGCCCGATGGTTTGCCACTTGTAAAAATTGTGTGCGATTTCTTGTAATTGATCTCGCTGCCAAGCCAATTTGTTTCCTGGACTGCAGTTATGCTCAGTTTGTACTTTTCGACCTGTTGAAGGAGGGCCTTTTCGGCCCCCGGTTTGTTTAGGGAGCGTACATTCCAGGATCCGAAAGAATAATCCTTTAGTCGTTTGCGTGGTCGTCGTTGTTGATCCGTCCAATCCGAGGCTTTTGTTCCAGGTTTCTTGACATGGAGTGGTTTTTGCAAGGACGAGTGTTCAGCATGTCGCTTAACCCCATTCAGGGGATGGCCGCGGAGATAGCTGCTTCAGATGGTTTAATAAACGTGCTGGAGCCCACACAACTATGTAGCAGGTCCAACTACGCAAGTCATTCCATCCTACTAGACCTGAGACGCTTAGGTGTTCGTTAGCCATTCAGGCTACAGCTATCTGCCTTTTCCAAACTGTCTTATCGCTAAGACATTGGCCGTTACCAGGGGGCGCCCACGCGGAGGACTATGGAAAAGGTCCCCCACCTCCTAACTAGTCTAAACAAAATCTGTTTTAAAATTTTGTTTGAACTAGAAAGGTTCAGAATTTAGAATCTTTCAGAAATAAAAATTATGTAGTTGCCAACACATTCCCTATGTTCGGCTTACGTCAAAACCATGTACATTATTCATTCATGTTTTTTTTCGTACAGCGCAGCGGAAAAACTTACGTTTCCTTTTCTCATACTTCATCAATTGAAAATTTAGATCAATATGTAATTTTAAGTGGCACCTAATATACTTATTCATGAGCATGATATCAGATCAGAATATCTATTTTTCGTTATTATTTTCGAGTGTTCTAAAAAACTCCATTTCTTGGAATAC
The DNA here is from genome assembly GCA_964017055.1 of Chloromyia formosa. NCBI lineage: Eukaryota > Metazoa > Arthropoda > Insecta > Diptera > Stratiomyidae > Chloromyia > Chloromyia formosa. The sequence continues at coordinate 34,092,784 of OZ024816.1, read as the reverse complement.
TCCACGTGCTGTTAAGCGATATATTATGTATGATTATTGCTACAGCGACCTTCAATACATCGGGCATCTCCAAGGCAATTTCGGAAAATTTAAATAAACTCTCCGCAAAAAGTAAGAAACTTTTCGAAACTTTTAAATCAAGCCAACATAAAAGAAAGAAAAAAGAAAATATCTGACGATAAACAATACACGCGCTGGAAGGACAAAGAGAAAATGTCCTGGAACGAAGTTTCTGATTCGTGACGCATTAACTACGAAGGTACGATAAAATAATCACGTAATTTCAAAAGTTGCGTTTTTTTCTCGTCCGGAGACTGATTCAATTAGAACAAAAGCGCGCAATTTGTAGTCCTTCTAATTGAACGGGGAGTTGCTGGAATTTCATTTGTTAAGTTATTAATTCATTTTCATCTTGCCGGAATATCTTCTCCCGCCTTACGTAACTTTCTTAGTTCCGTACGGCATGGCGTTCAATTTTGCGAACAGCACTAAAACGAAAGAAAATCCCACAGAGATGATTGTCTTTGCAAATTCAGAAATGTTCAAGGATATTTTGAATATTATTTTAAACACCTACAGGCAACCATTTGCATCAAGTTGTTTACGATTTACAGAACAACTGTCTAATTAATCCGTCATTGAATTAAAGGCTGTGTAAGAATGCGCATTCTCTTCATTCAGCATGATCGCATTTCCTGTAAGTAGTCTAAACAATGCAATTTATGTTGAATGGCAAAAATAAAAGAAAATGTAAACTTTAATTTTTCCCGCGAGCGAAATGTTTGTCTGATGTGTTCGCCTGTAATTAGCAAGTTTCCTTAGTAGAATATGCCTCCTTAAATTAAGAAGATACAGTAAGAGGAAAATCTTTCTTGGAAGTTTGTGCCACTTTTTCTACTGTGAAACTGAAGATGATTCAACTTTTTGGGGAAACAAATGTTGAACATGTTGGTATAACGAAAATAAGTATGTGGGATATGTAATACGCGTATTGGAAAAGTTTTAGTTTGTGGAAGTTTGCTAGACAACAGCCATTCGTGTTTTTATACGAAGGGCTTACCAAAGGAAGTACGAGTATACACAAATTTTGGATGTATGTCTATGTATTAAAGCGAGACGAGAGATGGTAGGAAGAATAACTACTACGGATATGTACATATTTATTCATGTTGGCGGATGCATATCCTCCCGATCTTAGCGAAGATGTATCATCACTAGTAGACGAAGAAGCTGATGGTCTTGATTAGTTATTTGTTAACGTCTGCCAACCTGCGGCAATAACAAGAGAACAGTGACATATTGACGCCATACTCATAGTCGTCGTCATAGAAATACATATATCTCGGGTAAGTTTGACGATATTTTAGTAGTCGACGTTTCGTACTGGACACACCTATCGCTATGATGCCTGCACATTGATTTACACTAGGTACCCAAAAGCAGAAATTCACTCTGCATCTAGCTGCACATGGATTTTCACTTTAGGCAGTACGAAGTTTATGATGCATGCTTATTATAGAGATGGGCACTATCGAATAACTATCGGAAAGTTATTCGATAGTTTTTACTATCGATACTATCGATAGACTATCGGTCGATTGTTATTCGAATAACTATCGGGACTATTGGTCGATTGTTATTCGAATAACTATCGGGACTATCGGTCGATAGTTATTGCAATAACTATCGGGACTATCGGTCGATAGCTATTCGAATAACTATCGGGACTATCGATCGATATCTATTCGAATAACTATTGGGACTATCGGCCGATTGTTATTCGAATAACTATCGGGACTATCGGTCGATAGCTATTCGAATAACTATCGGGACTACCGGTGGATATTTTCGATAGCCCGATAGTATACCTATACTTTGAATGAAAAGTTTATTTGACAGCCCGATAGTTTGCTATGTAGGAAAAGTTTAGTCGAATGAATGTGTACTTTGGCATGTTGGCTGGCTCAGTATCATGTGCATGTGTTTTGAGATTTATAAGTCAATACAATTATGTGTATGATTGGTTACAACCCCCTTTTTTTCAAAAACATGTCCTATATTGCTAGAAAAAGCTGGTAGGGTTCTTTTTGGGTCGCTAATTGCGAATCTGAAGTCCAAATTGCAAAAAACCAAATGAGGGATCCAGAATGGCGACACTTTTTTTTATAAACACGACCAATCTTGCTGGAAAAAACTAGTAGGGGATTGATCGGGCCGGTGATTGCGAATCTGAAGTCAGAATTTCCAAAATTCAAAAAATGAAGGAGTTTCTGAGCGGCAACCCTTTTTCCTCATAAAGCCAATCTTGCTGGAAAAAAAACTGGCAGGGGGTTGTTTGTGTCGGACTCACAATGCCATGAACAGTAGTCTAGTACCTATACATACGCCTCATTACTCCTACCAGTCCTTATGATACCCATCTGGCCTCACTTCATCGCCAAGAGTGTCATTATACCCTAGTTTTTTTCTTAACATCGCATCTACCTACACAATGTATATTCATTCATTCATGCAAGAAATGTATCCATCGTCAGCCGAAATTTCCTTGAATTCATTCGAAAAAGTTATTCGATAGCAAACTTTTGGGCTATCGAAACTATCGGCCTATCGGAATTTTTGTCAGATAGTTATTCGTTAGTTTTCCACTAGTTACTAGTTTTTAAAGCTATCGATAGTTTTTACTAGTTACTTTTTTCAGACTATCGATAGTTTTTACTACTTACTAGTTTTGAAAACTATCGATAGTTTTTTTACTAGTTACTAGTTTTTTAAACTATCGATAGTTTTTTACTAGTTACTAGTTTTTTTAAACTATCGAATAACTATCGATAGTAAAAACTATCGATAGTGCCCATCACTAGCTTAATATGTTTGTACTAAAGATAGGTTGGTATTCAGAGGTGGGACAAAATTATTCAAATCAGTAATTATTATATTATATTATTATTATTTGTTTTTCAATTTTCAAAATAATAATTTTCCCAGAGGAAAAATAATTATTACAATCGCAATTATTTGTTCAAATCTGTAATAAATATTTTTTTTATTATTTTTTTTCACGAAGTCAAGATTATTCATGCCGCGATTATACGACAAGACTACTCATCCTGCGACTACCGGACTGTGCTGAGGGTCACCCAAGGATACTACATACCAAATCTTTTTAAGATCGGACCCCTGGAAGTAGACAATTCATCGGAGTATATGCCCGTCTTTATATGAATATATGGGATGTTTATCGCAAGACAAACCCTACCAAGAATGACGAATCATATGTCAAAACATCATACTAGAACATGTTTTTAATAAAAGAAATGAGGCCGGATGAAAACCACGCCCATCACTCATGCTAGGGTTCGCCTTGCGATAAACATCCCATACATTCATTTAAAGATGGGCATATACTACGATGAATGCTGTTTGTCTACTTCTAGTGGTCTGATCTTAAGCAGGTTTCTCTATCAATTGCCCTAACCCCTTGTGGGACATAGCGCGTCAACTGTTCCATGTGGCCAGTTGACGTTTCGTCGGCATAAATTGGTTTCGGAGAATGCAGTTGCCAGAACGCACCTTCTGCACATCCATGGTCACGAACATCGTCGTGGACGGGGTTCGAACCCGAAACGCCGGTAGTCAAACATAAGACTGATGCCTCAACACACTGCGCTACCGGTCGCCGTAGTATTCCAGTCCAACCTTGTAGCATGAAAAATTTGGAATTTATCGCCATATTGACGCTGACGATATTATGCAAACCCTTTTATGGGAGTTAGACTTATTGTTAGTTTTCAACCGACTGAACTCCTTTTACTTCGATTATATCCAGGACTCATATGAAATCCGCACGCCAAAAATCAGCAGTCTACGCGAATTTGTTCAGGAGTTATGCTCAGAAACCTAAAATAAAAAATAGGGTAGTGGGAGCAGCTTCAATGAAAAGTAACCCTTGTTTTCAACCGATCGTATTTATTTTTACCGAAGGTGTTGGAAAGGTACTAAGCCCCCATCCACCCAATTTCAGCTTTTTACTTTCATCCAATCGGGGTTTATTGACATTTTTGCCAAAAAAGACATTTGTAAGGGAGGTAGGCCTTCCTATGGCCGAATGTCGCCCATTTACAATACCAACCAACTAGATCATATTGCTAGGTTAGATTAGGTTAAAGAGGCAGTTGCGCACAAACACAGCACACATAGACCACCACTGGGTCCGTTGTGATACCTCATAGGCGCAGAGACGCCATGTGAGCCTAGTCGTCAAACCACCCGGATCTATCAATGAAACGATGCAGATGACCAGCATCTACGTCCTTCAGGTCATCGAGCTCAATAAAGTAGAGGGATCCTAAAATATCCTCTCTTCTATCGGCCAGAGCAGGGCAGGTGCACAGGAAGTGATGTACTGTCTCCTCCTCTTCTTCGTCCCCACGCTTCAGCAAAACTCATTGTATGGAAGCCGGAGACGCCTAACATGCTCACCATCAGGCAATGCCCCGTGATGATCCCCACAACTGAGATGAGATGCCTTCTCTCCAGCATCATCAGCTCTGAGGAGCGGCGAGGATAGAAGTGCGGCCAAATCTGCCTCGTAGCGTTGCAGGTATTACCATTTAGCCAACCGATATTAGCACGGCTTATTGCGTTTGCCCCAATTAGCTTCTTGCATGCTGCTATAGGCATTTTGACATTGCGGAAACATCCCATGTCCATAATGGTCGTACCTGCCCGAGCCAGCTCGTCTGCCTTGCAGTTCCCGCTGAAACCACTGTGAGCCGGAATCCAGCACAAAGTGATGTTGAAAAAGTTGCCGGGCTCCTTAAGAGCGGTGCGACATACCACCACGGTTTCCGAAGTAGTAAGGTTTGCGTCCAAGGACTTAATCGCCACCTGACTATCTGTGTAGATAGTAATATTCCTTGCAGATATGATATTACGACCCAGCCAAGTCAGAACTTCGGCAATCGCAGTGATCTCCGCCTGCAGAACGCTACAAAAGGCTTCAAGGCGAAGTGACAAGCGAATGTCCAGTTTCTCTGAGAACACGCCTACCCCCACACCCGCTTCCATTTTCGAGCCGTCAGTAAAGAAGCTTATGGCTTCCGATTCAGGGGTACTATCTGTATCCCACTCCTGCTGCAAAGGTATTAGACTTGTGTACCCTTTGTCGAAAGAGTATACCGGAGAGGTATAGTCCGTGTCTTCTGGAATATCCAGATTTCCCAGTATCGCCGAGTGGCCATTAGTAGACTCTTTCCACTGCCCTATTTCCCTAAGACAGATGGCCGTAATTGTGGTCTTCAGAGCACCAGTGATAGCAATACAAGACAATCTCTGAACTTTATCCAAAAGATTCCTGTACGATCCTTTATTGAGCGCCGTCCACCATACAACTACCCCATACATTAATATGGGGCGTATGACTGATACGTACAACCAGAAAACCACCTTCGGTCGCCTGCTCCATTTCATATTGCTAATATTTGACCAAAATTTCAACTCAGTTTCATCGTATCGAGAGTCATCGTGCGAAAAGATGGATAGACAGACAGACGGGCATCGCTAAATTGACTCAGGAGATGACCGTGATCATTTCCATATATATATTTAATTGCTATACCCACGGAGTGTTCTTTAAGGTGTTACATTTTTTCTTGTGACAAAAACAATATACGAGTGAGTACCATATTCTATGGTGTCGGGTATAAAAATCGTGTCCAACTACGTTTCCAGCCAGGCCAGATGAAGAAATCGAAGCCGTTTTCTAGTAACTAAATCAATGCTTGGAAGCTCTTATTCCGTACGTCAACTCAAGAGGACAGTAGATACGTATTAATATAGTTGTGGTTATTTATGAGGCTATAGGTTCGAACTTTCTAAGCGGAAATTACTCTAATACACTAAAACTAATTCTTTCCTGGGTTTTAAACCGAAGGTCTTTTTGAGTCGGGTTTCCAAGCATTTTTTTAGTCACTAGAAAATCCTCTCGATTTCTTATCTGACTGGGACGTAATTGATACGGTTATACAGATACTTTATTTCCAAAATGCAACAGAAAAGCGCATTTAGTCACCGTATCGAGTTCGACACTGCAGAAACTTCTGCAAATATTGAACCATGGACCGAGACAGTAATAAAGACAAGAAGGCTCGACGTTGGGCTGCAATTATGACATTAGTATTTACCTCTTTAGATTCATGCAGAAAACATCCTTTTGAAGTGCGGTTTTTATAAGCGACCGACATGACAAATTTGCTTGCACGTTTCGCATTGAGCATGGAAATGTGATCTCTTACACCCCACATATACGGAGCGACCCGTCGCCCGATCGGCCGATGGATCGCCACAAAATGCCAGCTGATCAAAATTATATGGAACTGTCAAAAAAAATCGTCAACGATAAGCGCACACACAGGCCGCTCCATCGGCCGATATCGATATCGGGCGACGAATCGGCTGATCGATCCCTGCGTGTATGGCACGTTTTATATCCGTCGCCCGATCAATCGAACGATGTATCGCCACAAAATATCAGCTGATGAAAATTATATGGAACTATCAAAAAAATCGTCAACGATAAGCGCATACACAGGCCGATCCAGGCGAATCGGCCGATCGATCGCTGCGTGTATGGTGGGTTTTAGAAATTCTATAGGCTGAGTGAAAATTGTGGGTACGCCCGGATAGCTATTTAGAATAGCTATTTTGGGAAGTACGCGTTACCGCGGGGTTTGGATTTTAGCTGGGTAGCCAAAACACATGCCCACGCGCACGCGCAGTGTCGATGAAATGAATCGCCATATAATCTGGGCAATACACGTTACGTCTGTGCACAGGAAGAAATAATTATTATTTCCGAAGAAATGATAATTATGAGATGAAAATAATTAGAAATATTCACCGAAATTTTCGTAATAAATATTTATTATTTAGTTGAAAAATTGTTATTTTCATTCTCTGTTGGTATTAGCGTCCCAACTAGCAAACTCTTGAGATTTAAGTTCTTGTAGACTGAAAAAACTCTTATAAGACTCTAGTAAAACTCTCCGCCACTCTTATAACGCAACTCTTGAAATAAAATTTAAATGAGCTCTCATAACAGCATTATTATGAGAGTATCACTCTAGTAGAGTTTTACTGTTGTTATAAGATCTTCTCCTTTTATTATGTACTCTCTTTTTTTTTGTAGACGAGTTACAATCTTGAAAATGCTCGTTCAAGAGATTAGGAGATCCTTTATTTATTGAAGGTGTTACTGAACAGGAAACAAACTAAAAAATACAGTAATGTTATGTGAACAAAGAAAAATTACCAAAGTGAAAAAAAATATAATACATAAGAATGCAAAATTAAAATAATATTTAAAAAAAATTGTGTAACGCAAGAGAAGAGTTTGACTTTAATAAGCAGCGTGAAATCATCTTGCGGAGAGTTTAGTTATTATAAAAAGAATAAAGCTCTCATTATGAGAGTTTTAGCTTCACAACTAATCAAAACGGCAAGGTTCCCTTCATTGGAGTGAAGAAGAATGTCGGACTTTTCACACTGCACTGTCGCGGCTAAAACCGAAAGCTATACAGCATCATTCAAACGAGTTATTTATCAGTGACAGCTACAAGTGCAACTCTATCCAAATGGGTCACGGGTTCGATCCCCAGCAAATTTTTATCATTTTTTCCTTTTTATTTTGCTCTAATGATATTTTTAGTAATCCTATTGAAAATATATTATTTAATAATAGGGCCTATCAGAACAAGACGTAATTTTAGTTTACCAACGAACTTGACTGATTGGAAAAAACACAAGCGTACAAACATCAACGTATTAAACTCTACACTAAGGCCATCTATGCGTCATGCATGTGGAAGTTATTGACTAGTTATCGAGTGCAGCGTAGCCACCCTAGTAAGCTATCCAGGTTAATGTTGTTGGTGTAACGCGTGTGTTATTTTGACCCTACACCCGATAAATTCCCAAAAAAAAACACGACTAATAATACAGGTGCCACAAATAACTACATTCACATTACATTTAAACCCTAAAAATATTAATGTTTGCATCAATATTCTAGTAGTATTACAATTGAATAAAAAAAGTTTAAAATGAGGTGTAATACAATGCTTCGATTGAAAAGTAGTACCGATTTTTTCTCTGTGTGAAGCTAGAATAATTCTTTTAATTGAGCATGAAAATGTCAATATTATAATTAATTTTATATAACAGTTTTCAATTTCCTTCTTTCCGTGTTAAATTTTCGATTTCCCTCGGTGCAGGTTCCGTCGCTACTCAGTCCGCACTCGACTTTGTCCGATTACGAAGATAGTAACACCAGTGATCTGGGTCGGTGCAGATACGAGAGCCAAGTCTCGGAGTGGCGTTGAGTGGACCGGTACAAAGTTATATTATATTATTTTATTAAAATTACTCATTTTTGACAGATGAAAAAAAAACATATTGCTCGTGGCAGAACTTGAACCCGCCACCGCTAGAATTAGAGATCAACTCTCTACTCATCGAGCTACCACAACCCTCGTTTATTATTTCGGTGAAAATGTAAAAAAAAAGTCATCAGCTACTTAACATAGCTGATGACGTCGCGATAAATTTATCAATTACTTTCATTAAATATTTCATCAACTGATGAGCGACTGTATGGCATTGGTAATGGTATTAGCAGGGTATCTTCTACTACTTTGCCTTAACCCCTAGCGGGGCATAGCGCGTCAACTACTCCTGCGCGCCATCGTACTCTGTTCTGGGCAATGGGGCGCAACTCCCCAAAAGACTTACCCAATACCTGACACTCCTTTGCCACAGATCGACGCCATGTGATTCGAGGACCCCCTCTTGGTCGGCCTTGGTTGGAAATGGGGTTCCATTTCATGGCATGCAAAGCAATGCAGTTATCACTCTTCCGCAATGTGTGACCTATCCACTGCCATTTTCGCCTGCGTATCAATTCGTCGATTGGCATCTGACCCGTACGCCGACTTAGCACTTCATTTGATATTGTTTCGGGCCAGAAAATTCTTAAAATTCGACGAAGACATGAGTTGACGAAAACTTGCAGCTTTCTGGTAACTCCTACGGAAACTTTCCATGTACTGCTCCCATACAAAAGCACTGACAGTACCAGGGAGCGAAACAGGCCCAGCTTGGTTTTAATGCTGAGATAACTGCCCTGCCAGATTTTGGACAGCATGCCGTATGCGCGTTTAGCCTGGTTGATACGACGAGCGATGTTCTGCTCCGTACCACCATTTTCGGCAACAATGCTACCCAGGTAGACGAAGTTGTCCACCTTCTCCACAGGCTGCCCATTAATATAGATGGCAACAGGTGTCGGATTTCTTTTTCGCAACGGCGGGCTAAGAACCTTGGTCTTGTTGGTATTAATCTTTAGCCCAACCTTGCTTGCCTCCCTCTCGAGATCTAACGCCATTGCGGACAGATCCATGATTTTGTGGGAGAGTAGGCATATGTCGTCAGCGTAGTCAAGATGTTGTAGATAAGATGTCAAAGTCCATTGAATTCCTCTGTCGAGTCCGGATAGGGCTGCATGCAACACATCGCCGATCACAATGAGGAATAGGATCGGTGAGAGGATGCACCCCTGCCGAACTCCACTGCGAATCTCAAAGTCCCCCGACACCTTACCTTTATGCAGAACGCGACATTTCGCGCCGTCATAGGTTGCCTTAATAATAGCCACAAGCTTCTCAGGGATGCCTCTCCTGCGCAAGGCCGCCCATATAGAATCCCGGTTCACACTATCGAAAGCCTTTTCGAAATCGATGAAAAGCAAGTGAAGCGGAGAATCGTATTCAGCGCATTGCTCGATGATGATTCGCAAGGTGTTAATGTGATCGACACAGGAGAATCCGGATCGAAAGCCAGCCTGCTCTTCATCAATTGTGCTTTCTAAGTGGGCCTTTAGTCTTTCCAGGACGATTTTAGCTATTATCTTGGCAACGGCAGGAAGCACACAAATGCCTCTCCAATTATTACAGTCTGTGAGGCTACCCTTCTTTGGAAGTTTGATGATCAAACCTTCCTTCCACTCAGTGGGAAAGGTCTCTGTATTCCACGCTTTATCAACAAGTGGGTGCAGCAAATCGGCAGTTACGCTTGGCGCTGCTTGATAAAGTTCGGCAGGGATACCGTCAAGTCCGGCGGCCTTTCCTCGTTTCAGTGCAATAATTGCAGTGACTATTTCCTCTTTAGTCGGCGCAGTGGACCGTATACGCACATTTTGATGGTTAGCTAAATTATCTATATGAGGGGGAACTTCACCAGAGGTTACACGGTTCAAGACCGCGGCGAAGTGTTCTTTCCACCGCCTCATTTGATATTCTTCCAAGATAAGTAGCTTTCCATCACTATCTTTCACCGGATGTTGGCAGGAGTTACGACCACCTGTAAACTCCTTGATGACACCGTATACGGCGTTTAAGTTGTTACTTCTAGCGGCTTCTTCTGCTGACGCTAAAAGAGAATTGGCATAAACTCTTTTATCGCGTCGCACACTACGCTGAACTTCTCGAGCTTTCTGACGGTAAAGGAGTTCGATGCTGCCTCGATTGTCGTCTGATGCTGCAGCCAAACGAACTTTCAGCTCCTTTCTTTCAACAATCCGCTGCCATGAAGCGTCGGACATCCAGGGCTTATTCCGGCAATCCGGGTTTGGGCCAAGGATGGTATTTGCGCTATCAATGTACGCATTTTTTATGGCATTCCAGTTTTCGTTTATGTCATTATTTGGGTGACTAGTTATCTCAGCCGCTTTTTGCGCAAGATGGTCATTATATTGTTGTAAAACAGCTGGATTTAGTCGAGCGGTGTTGAATTCGCGGGGCCTGGATCTTTCGTCGCTGGGGCGGCGCACGGCTGCAATACGCAATCGAACATTAGCGATCATTAGATAATGGTCTCTTCCCATCCCAATATCGGCACCCTTCTTGTTTCGCACGTCCAGGAGGCAACTCTTGAATCTTTTACTAATGGCAAAATGGTCGATCTGATTTTGTGTTCTGCGCCGATCAACAGAGGACCAACTGATTTTGTGGTGGTCCTTATGCTCAAACATAGTACCACCGATGAAGAGACTGTGAAAGTTGCAGAACTCTACAAATCTTTCACCGTTGTCATTACGATCACCAAGACCGTGTCTCCCCATCACATGTCTGAGCCCATAGTTATCAGCGCCAACTTTCGCATTCAAATCACCCATAACCATTATAATGTCACCTTTAGGTGTTCTGGTCTGAACGGCGTTTAGTTCTTCGTAGAAGGAGTCTTTTGCCAAGACATTGTCGGGTTCAGTAGGGGCATAACATTGTATTATTGAGATGTTCCTCATTTTGGTCCGGAACCTGGCGGTTAAGACCCTGTCAGAGACCGGTTCCCAGGATAAGAGACAGTTTCGCGCGGCTAAAAGGAGCCCCACACCTGACTTACGGCGACTACCGGTAGCTTTACCGGAGTACAACATTACAGTGCTGCCCGTTGGAGAGATGAATTCTCCGCTGTTCCACCATCTTATCTCACTAACTCCTAAGATATTTAATTTGTACCTCAGAAATTCACTCTCTAATTGAAGAAATCGTGCGTTCTGGGGACCTTCTGATCCATTGTCCAGGAGAGTACGCACATTCCAGAATCCAATCTTTGTCATTGTACGATAGCCAAAAGTCGTAACCGTTGAGTCAGTCCTTATCCGAGGCATAGTTGACGTTTCGTTAGCAAATAAAGATTTCGGATAGTGCAAGTTGCTGGCATACACATCCTGTCCTTTGATTGTCGGTTTTAACGACAGGCCCTCAAAGGGAAAGGCCGTGGTATTTTTTTTCACACCCCACACCACAGGGGTACCTCAACCAAATTATCGCACCGCCATCACTGGCGGCTTGACGTTGGTTAGCAATGGTCAGTGACCACTGCCGTTCCAGGGGGCGCCCACGCGGAGGACTATGGAAGAGGAGTTTTTGCCCCCCCCCCCCTTCTACAGAATATTGATATGATTTGATGGAAGCTTACTTATTTATTTAGGATTATTTGACAGGCAAAATGTACAGAAATAAGCGCAAAATAATCCAGAGCTGAAAGGTTTCAGAGCAATAGAGTCAGTAAATGGAAATTTTCTCCAATCGCTCTTTTTTGTTCAAATTGAGACAGTGATTATTTAAGGAAGGAGTATTATTTTTAATTAAACATTAAAAATAAAATATAAAAGAAAAAAACTAAAAAGAAAACGGTTAAATGTATTTGAAATCGTCGGCAAATATGGGGTATCACTATATGGGCCAATATTTGTTCAGCCCCTGGCCCGGATTTTCTCTCGACGGCTCTGAATAAACGACTCGCTTATGATCGATTTCTGCATTTCCAACACACAGTTAGATTTTCAACGGTCAACCCTACAATACATTACCAATCTTCAACCACTCCCTTTCAACCTTGGAACGAAAGGAAAAACAATCCTTTTCATTTATCTCCGGCACTTTGACCTTCTTATCACGTATCATCATTTATTCCATCTGCAGATATTTTCCATGATTGTTATACATATAAAGCTATACATACCAACCAACTATTGTACTTTCATACAAACAAACAGACATACATACGTGTGAACGCCAGTTAAGATAAATGACTTGGAATCAAATAGTCTAGGTCAGCACTGAATGACCAATTGGTGATGGGGAGCGAGAGGTTTGGATTTGCTGCTTCCTATTTATTAACTCGAAGCTTCATTGCGTTTTATGATACATACGTTCGTACATACTCGTATACATGTCCGTTAGATTAATTACGTGTCTGGCAATTTTTCGTTTTCCTTGTTTTCGGAAACCTATGATAGGCTATAGACACGACTATATGGCTTCAATATACATATATACGTATGTACTCGTATGTATACAAGTACAGCTGAGATACTTAGTTGGTATCAGTTTTCCCTATTCAAGGGTAAGGATCTACCCTAGACCATTCATTCGGAAGAATGGCATAAGAATGTTTACAAGTTTGTTGGGAGTATGAAGTTGCCATTATTAGCTTTTTAATAGGCCTAGGAGCGTCTGAAAGATGACATAAGAGAGAAAATGCCCTTGAATGTCCATTTTGGTTTTTCGTATGAGTGCTTTATGTGGGAATTGCAACCACAATATGCTTAGAGTGACCATTCAGTTCTTTTTATAAAAATATCTCACAAACATTTTTGGAAGGGTAAGGATTGTTTGGCGAGAGGATTCGTACTATCTTATTATATAAACGAAAGTCGTCTACGTATGTACAGGGTTGGCGTCGTTATCCTTTATCCGATTTGCTTCAATTTTTTGCAATCGGTTTCTTTACGCTCCATTTGAAACCTTACTTCATTAAAAATTGGAAATTTTCCCGGTAAATTTGGGAATTCGGGAAATTCCATTTTCCCATACATTTTCTATGGAGACATGTTTTTCCTTCTATCTCCCAAAACCTATATACGATTTGCTTCAATTTTTTTCCTTTTTGATCCTTCACGCTCAATTTACATGTTTACCGAGCCCAAAGTCCAAAAAAAGGACGACCTGCTGACAATAAAGGACATTATGTTGTCCTTCGAGGAAATATATCCAGTTCGTTGCATGTAAAATAGTTTACACATGTTCTCAATGCAATTAATTATACCCTAGACTTATGGTAAGGGTATATTGTTTTTGTCACGACGAAAATATGTAACACCTTAAAGGAAGGTCCGAAGGTGTAGCAATGTACCTATATATATATAAATGATCAGGATCACCTCCTGATTCGATTTAGCCATGTCTGTCTGTCTGTCTATCTGTCCGTCTGTCCGTCTGTCCGTCTGTCCGTCTGTCCGTCTGTCCGTCTGTCCGTCTGTCCGTCTGTCCGTCTGTCCGTCTGTCCGTCTGTCCGTCTGTCCGTCTGTCCGTCTGTCCGTCTGTCCGTCTGTCCGTCTGTCCGTCTGTCCGTCTGTCCGTCTGTCCGTCTGTCCGTCTGTCCGTCTGTCCGTCTGTCCGTCTGTCCGTCTGTCCGTCTGTCCGTCTGTCCGTCTGTCCGTCTGTCCGTCTGTCCGTCTGTCCGTCTGTCCATCTGTCCGTCTGTCCGACTGTCCGACTGTCCGTCTGTCTGTCCGTCTGTCTGTCTGTCTGTCTATCTGTCTGTCTCTCTGTCTGTCCGCCTGTCTGTCTGTCTCTCTGCCTGTCTCTCTGTTTGTCTCTCTGTCTGTCTGTCTGTCTGTCTGTCTGTCTGTCTGTCCATTCGCACGATAACTTTCGATAGAATAAAGCTAGAGCCTTGAAATTTTGGTCACATATTGGCAGTGTGATCTAGTTGGATAGTATTGAAAATGGGCATGATCAGGCCAAGAGAACAATTAAATGTATCCATAACTCCCGATTGAATTAACATGAACAGCTCTAGCTTTGGTAGATTGCGTAATCTTATACTCTCCTGGAAAAATAAAATCGATCAGTTGAAAACTAACGGTAATTTTCTTGCAAAGAGCCCCGTACTACCCTACTTTTCAGGTTTTTTGTATTTAACTCTTGAACCAGCTGCTTGAGTTTTAGTAAGTTGGGCATAATCAGATCAAAGGAACGCCTACCTCCCCTACAAATTTCAAAAAATTAAATATTCCTTTAATTACGATAACTTTCGACAGAATGACACTAGCAAATTCGTTAGAATGTTGTTAGTAAGGTCTATTTGGTTAGTATTGAAAATTAACAAGATCTGACCCAAGGAACCCGTACTTCCCCTACAAATGAGCTTTCAAATAAACGATAACTTCTGATAGAATGAAGCCAGAAACTTGAAATTTTGGTCAAATACTTAAAGTAAGATTGAGTTAGTTGGTATTAAAGAAGGGCCACATCCGACCCAGGGAACCCCTACCTCCCCTACAAATGGAACTAAAAATAAGCGATAACTTACGATAGAATGAAGCTAGGGATTTGAAATTTTGCTTAAATGTTCATAGCATGATCTAATTGGTTGGTGGCAATGAAGGGCAAGATCTGACCCAAGGGACTCTACCTCCCCTACAAACGAAACTTCAAATAAGCAATAAATTTCGATAAAATGAAGCTAATGACTTGAAATTTTGGTCAAATGTTTGTACGGGGATCTAGTTGGTTGGCAATAACTTTAGATAGAATGGAGCTAGCGACTTGAAAAATTCGACAAATACTTGTAGAATGGGTTAGATAATTGATTTTTAGAATGGTCAACATCCTCCTGAATGAGTGCCAGCCTCCGCTATAAACTGGTCATATAGGAGACTCACTTTTAATGGAAATGGTCGTTGCCAAGTGGCAGTTTTGGTATCACGACTAGGTCTGTACAAGTCTAGGGTATATACGCTTCGGACTGGTCTGGTTTTTGTTTTCTCGTGGTCTCTCCTAAAAAGGACGACCTCTTGCCTGAAATGAAAATTGAGGTGTGTCCGATTTGCTTGAAATTTTTTTTGTTCTGTCTCTTTACGCTCAACTTGGATCCATACCCAGCTCAAACTCCAAAAAAAAGGACGACCTGGTCAAAAAAGGACGACTTTGTACGAAGAAATATTTTTCCTTCAACTTCTATTATCCTACATCCGATTTGCTTCAAATCTGTTCAGCTGTGCTCCTTTCCGCTCAACGTGCATTCTTACCGAGCCCAAGTTCCCAAAAATGGATGACCTGTTGCGAAAAAGGACGATCTGGTGTCCTTCGTGCAAATACATCCAATAGTTTCATGTGTACTTTATGCATTTCCTCAATGCAATTTGTTTTTTGTTGTTTCCACTGGTCTCTCATAAAAAGGAAGATCTCTTGCCTGAAATGAAAACGGTCGTTCCCTCGATTTGTCTTACATTTTTCTTTTTCGGTTTCCTTCCGCTTCTTCACGCTGAATGTGCATCCTTACCCACCTTAAATTTCCTAAAAGGGACAACATGCTTTAAAAAAGGGAGGACCTGTTGCCTGCTGTCCACCAGGTCCACCATATTTTCTTCTTGTTCTTCTTAAAATATAAAATGCTTCATATGAAATCTCCATATGACTTACAATTTCTATACATTTCACTCGCCGCCAATATTTGCTTGCTCTAAATGGGCTCTTCATTTAAAACGCCAAATTGCTCCCTCTCGCACTTGCGCAATATTGCAATCTTCCGTCCCATCCATCTGGATGTGCAAGGCATCGTCTGGAAAATGTTTCGTGTGATTACGCAGGTTGAGCTGGTAAGGCCGGACGAGAACCAGAGGCGGGCCGGAGTTTGCCGACCCCTGGTCTAGGGTATAATATACTATTTTCTACGAAATTTTATTTGCTTTGATTCGCCCGTTTGACATTTTTTCGTAGAATCCTTATTTTTTAAAATAATCAGGAAAAGCTGTAAAAAAAGGATTTTTGGCACCTCTCCCCTACACTTCCAGACACTCTACTATAAGGGCTTTGGATCACATATTCAGGAGACTGTCCCGAATAATAGAGCAAAATCTCAAAGCTATACGATTTTCTTCTTAATCAAGCTTTTTTGGACTTCCTAGCTTGAATTATTAGACTTAGGCTGCAGAAGAGCGTTTCCTTTGCACGACTGCGTGATGGTATCAGCCAAAATTATTGTCAAGCGCATATTTAAGAGACGTATAGTCGTTGTAGTCTAAAGGGCAGCTGCAAGAAAGCCTTCGTCATCTGTAACCGACTAAAATTTACACGACTTGTTGAACATGGTACGAAGACTACTAAAACATATGTCAGCCCAGCCCTGCCTGGGTTTTTGATCATGGGTCACGGACCTGGGCTGGACTGGGCTGACGTACGTTTTCGTAGTCTTCGTACTCTGCTTTACAGCTGGTGTAAATTTCAGCCGGTTACAGATAACAAAGGGTTTCTTGCAGCGGGATCCAGTAGTATTGCCAGAATATTAGGGTTGTTCAAGTTAAATAGCATGCTCAAAGCCGCAGATGAAGTAGTCCTAAGAGCTACACAAATAGTGATGCTGGTCAAGCTGTGCACCTTCGGCAGCAGGCTACGGTTAGGCATTATACTCAGAGCAGTCCACCAGATAGCTACCTAACGTAAGTATGGGACGTAAAACAGCTGCCTAGAGCCAGTTTTACCTTTTTGACAGGTCGTGATTCCCGCGGTCAACTTTATTTACTTTGACTTCTTCATGTGGGCACCTTCAGATATTATCGGACTTTTAAGTCCTAAAACAACAAGCAAGACCTTTTTAAATATGAGTATTGCATTGTATTGTGTTCAAATGGAGCAACGGTTAGCATGTTCGCTTTCTATGCACTGGGCCACGGTTCGATTCCTACTGAATGCGGAAGTTTTCCATAAAAAATAGAGTACTTACGTGTCGGGCTATTAGCCCACTCAGCTATTAAATGCCTACCCATTTGGGGTAAATAACTCGGTTGAGCATGTTGGTGATCGAACACCACTACACAAAACACACCATCACGATCTAGTAAATGAGATGATGCTAACTCATCGCTGAAAACAAGATCCATCTCCATTCCTGCCTTTCAAGACAAAACACCCGAGTACACACACGATTTTCATAAATTTTCCTGACTTCCATCCCGATTGCAGGTGACATTCAATAAATTACTGACTTCGGTAATTTCCGGGAAAATGGCATTCCTTTTTTCCAGAACGGTCCTTACGTGCATTGCACAATTACGGTTATGGTGTACTACATCCTGTATCAGTCAATAGATACTCTCCTTCTCTCCGATGTCATTAGAGATTGTGGTTTTGAAAAATTATTGGAAATACGACAACTTTGTGGCCAAGGTAGAAACTAACTTGACTTCCTTTACACTTGAATTCACTTCATTTCATATTATTGGATTTTCCATGGCGTCGTGAAAAGTGTTGACACAATTTTCAGTCAATAAAGTAAATTTTTCAACGCTTTTCAGCACACCTCAATGCGTTGGACCTTATTCTTGTCTGGGATATACTCGTATTTCTTGAAGATGGGAAACTTTTCATTCCTTGTTGTTGTAGTGCCGTTGAGTTTGGGGAGTTCGCAAGCAAGTCGATTAGGTGCGAAGGTACGAAATGAATCAATTTTCTATTTCTTTTTGTGGAGTTTTCACAACTTTTCAAACTATACTGTAGAATATATTATGCTCATATCGATAGGGAGAATTTTTAGAAGTGAAAATGATTTCATTTCTTTGTTCGGATTAAGTTGTTCCTGAATTTTAAAATTTAGGGACGGTTCTAAGTGCTTATAACTTAATTAAGAAGGATTCCGTAGAATTGACTTGTTTTTTTTTATATGTTATGTACCAGTGCATGGACACACGTCCTCCGCATTGTTGGTAAAGTCAAACTCTTACCGGCTTAACTCAAAAATACCATCTCCCTACCATGACATCTACCATCTAGCGAACGTGATGATTATATCGTTCTGCCTGAAAGGCCAACAACTGAGTAGGATTTGCCAAATTCGCTTCATAGCGCTAAATATTCTCAGCCAAAAGAAAATATTTCTCGTAGCAACACAACTGTCAGTAAAGAAACGTTGATAACGCTGACAACAATTAATAATAATGTAACAAGCTACGTTATTTGTGACTTAGGGTGGCATTTGCCACTTTGAAATTATGTAGTAGTAAAACTTGTCCCGATTTCACTGTTCCTATGAGATTCTCCTGTCTTCATTTTCTTTATGTATTTATGTCCTTAAGCGGCCCATTCACGATCAATATAATTGCGCCATATAACTGCGTGAAAGTAGACTTGAGTCAAATATTGAAAATATTGCGCAATACGCACATGCATTTTTGGAGATTGAAGAATGATGAAATAGTTTCATCATCTTGCAATTTTATTGCAACATATAATTGAGTAAATGAAAAAACTGCACAAAAGTGTTACAACATATTTCATTCGAAGTATTGCCCATCGCTAGCTATACATTTTGCCCATCTCTCTGGCAAGTTATGTATGCCTCGCCAAAAAAACAGTTGTTCTTTTGAGGCAAACCAGTCATCGAGCCATATTCCTACATTTTCGTACGACGTGAAGCGCTGCTCACTAAGTGCGTGTCCCATCGATGCAAACAAGTGAAAATCAGAAGGAACCAAGTCTGGTGAGTAAGCCGCATGCGGAAGTATTTCCCACTGACAAGCCTTAATCGTTTCCTTCACCGGTCTTGCCGTGTGTGATGGTGCATTATCATGCAGCAAAATCACTTTGTGTTGCCTCTTTCCATATTCTGGCCGTTTCTCAAGCAAAGCTTGCTGCAGATCGATCATTTGTTGTTGGTAGTGTTCTGTATTAACGGTTTCGCCAGGTTTCAGCAGCTCGTAATAGATCACGCCCTTCTGATCCCACCAAACACAGAGCATTGTCTTCCGTCCATAGCGATTTGGTTTTGCAGTCGATGTCGATGGTTCGCCTGGAGATACCCACGATTTTTTCCGCTTCGGATTCTCGAAATAAATCCACTTTTCATCGCCAGTAACAATTTGATGGAGAAATGACTTTCTTTCGAATCTGGTGAGCAAAATTTCGCAAGTGGTTTTTCGGTTTTCCTGCTGTCTTGCATTGAGTTCATGTGGAACCCATTTCCCCATCTTCTGGACCTTTCCCATGGCTCTCAAACGTATGGACACGGCTTGTTGGGTCACATTTAACTCATCTGCGAGTTGTTGTTGCGTTTGGGTGTCATCCGCATCCAACAATGCCTGCAATTCGCTGTCTTCAAACTTGTTCGGTGGTTTTCCACGTTTCTTGTTTCCGATGTCGAAATCACCACTTTTAAATTTTTTGAACCACTCAAAGCTCTGTGATTTCCCAAGTGCATGATCCCCGTAAGCTTCAACAAGCATTCGATGCGATTCTACAGCCGTTTTTTAGGGTTTTGTATTAAAAACAAAACCCTTATGAAATCGGTCAAATGTCTGTCCGTCTGTCCGTCTGTCCGTCTGTCCGTCTGTCAGTCTGTCCGTCTGTCCGCCTGTCCATGGAATATCTCACGAACGGCTGAAGCTACATACATGAAATTTTGTAGGAATGTGTAGAATTACTATAATTCGCCGGAGAAAGCGATGCGTCGTAATGGGTTAACTTTAAGGGGAGGTCCCCATAGAGGGGAAATGAAGGTCGAAATTTTTTTTTCGTTTGGTATAGGCAAGTGGGATATCGTAAGAAAGGTTCCGTCGAGTACATTCCATTTTTGAATTTTTTTTCAAATTTGAAGAAAGGGGAAAAGAGGGAGAGGGGAAGATATGAGTCTCGAGTTTGTCCCCCCCCCTTGCATTTCGACACCGTTATACTTAGAAATATGAAAATTTGCAGAAGAGCGCCATTTTACTAGCGTAGAAAACCTAGATTAATAGAATTTTGAAATCTCATCAGAAAAGGTTAATAATAGTACATTTCTATAGTTGCAGTTAACACACCCCTGCACCCCTTAAGCGCACCCGAGGTCAAAAATATTGATGGCCAATAATAGCCAACATCATAGGCAATAATACCTTCAAGTTTCATTACAATCACATAATATTTAATAATAGTACATTCATTTAAATTTTGACATTTTGACACCATCCATGCAAAAAATGCACATAACCGGCCTCTGCTACGTACTAGTATGTACTACGAGCACTGCATACTTGAATATTGTTTATTGTTTTTCGTAAAGTGACCATTTCTGAAAGGTTAGAGATTGGTGGTATAGGAGTGGGATGGGAGAGAAGTTTAAGGAGGGAGGTAGTTGGGTTGCTGCTTTAAGGGGAGGTCCCCATAGAGGGGAAATGAAGGTCAACATTTTTTTCATCTGATATGGGCAAGTGGGGTATCATGAGAAAGGTACTACCGAGTACATTCCATTTTTGGCGTCTTCATCAAATTTGAAGAAAGGGGAAAAGAGGCAGAGGGGAAAATATGAAATCATAATTTGTCCCACCCCCCTTACCATTTCGAGACCGTTACACTTAGAAATATGGAAACATACAGGAAGATGGCTTTCAACTAGCGCAGAAAACAAAAAAAATTATGGAATTTTGATATCTTTCTTCTCAAGAGGTATGCTGGTCGTTGACTCTACTTTCTATAATTATTCAAACAATTTATTTTCAATATTTTTTACGCAAAATTGCAATTTGCAATATCGTCTTAACATCTCCAAGAGTAGAATAGTTCATCTCCTATTGGCATGGGACACTACAAAACCCTCGGATTGCGGGCGTAGCCCTCTATTTTCCGGTTTCATTTTAAATGGTAACAGAAAATCAATGCTGTCCGCATATCGTCGTTTCCAGGCACAAAAGTTGACATGTTCAACGCTCGTCAAAACTACACTGTGTATGAAACCGGTATTGCTGGCTATTTTATATCTTTATCAGATATCCAAACAACAAACAGTTGGTCCTCTGTTGATCGGCGCAGAACACAAAATCAAATCGACCATTTTGCCATTAGTAAAAGATTCAAGAGTTGCCTCCTGGACGTGCGAAACAAGAAGGGTGCCGATATTGGGATGGGATGAGACCATTATCTTATGATCGCTAATGTTCGATTGCGTATTGCAGCCGTGCGCCGCCCCAGCGACGAAAGATCCAGGCCCCGCAAATTCAACACCGCTCGACTAAAAAATCCAGCTGTCTTACAACAATATAATGACCATCTTGCGCAAAAAGCGGCTGAGATAACTAGTCACCCAGATAGTGACATAAACGAAAACTGGGATGCCATAAAAAATGCGTACATTGATAGCGCAAATACCATCCTTGGCCCAAACCCGGATTGCCGGAATAAGCCCTGGATGTCCGACGCTTCATGGCAGCGGATTGTTGAAAGAAAGGAGCTGAAAGTTCGTTTGGCTGCAGCCTCAGACGACAATCGAAGCAGCATCGAACTCCTTTACCGTCAGAAAGCTCGAGAAGTTCAGCGTAGTGTGCGACGCGATAAAAGAGTTTATGCCAATTCTCTTTTAGCGTCAGCAGAAGAAGCCGCTAGAAGTAACAACTTAAACGCCGTATACGGTGTCATCAAGGAGTTTACAGGTGGTCGTAACTCCTGCCAACATCCGGTGAAAGATAGTGATGGAAAGCTACTTATCTTGGAAGAAGATCAAATGAGGCGGTGGAAAGAACACTTCGCCGCGGTCTTGAACCGTGTAACCTCTGGTGAAGTTCCCCCTCATATAGATAATTTAGCTAACCATCAAAATGTGCGTATACGGTCCACTGCCCCGACTAAAGAGGAAATAGTCACTGCAATTATTGCACTAAAACGAGGAAAGGCCGCCGGACTTGACGGCATCCCTGCCGAACTTTATCAAGCAGCCCCAAGCGTAACTGCCGATTTGCTGCACCCACTTGTTGATAAAGCGTGGAATACAGAGACCTTTCCCACTGAGTGGAAGGAAGGTTTGATCATCAAACTTCCAAAGAAGGGTAGCCTCACAGACTGTAATAATTGGAGAGGCATTTGTGTGCTTCCTGCCGTTGCCAAGATAATAGCTAAAATCGTCCTGGAAAGACTAAAGGCCCACTTAGAAAGCACAATTGATGAAGAGCAGGCTGGCTTTCGATCCGGATTCTCCTGTGTCGATCACATTAACACCTTGCGAATCATCATCGAGCAATGCGCTGAATACGATTCTCCGCTTCACTTGCTTTTCATCGATTTCGAAAAGGCTTTCGATAGTGTGAACCGAGATTCTATATGGGCGGCCTTGCGCAGGAGAGGCATCCCTGAGAAGCTTGTGGCTATTATTAAGGCAACCTATGACGGCGCGAAATGTCGCGTTCTGCATAAAGGTAAGGTGTCGGGGGACTTTGAGATTCGCAGTGGAGTTCGGCAGGGGTGCATCCTCTCACCGATCCTATTCCTCATTGTGATCGGCGATGTGTTGCATGCAGCCCTATCCGGACTCGACAGAGGAATTCAATGGACTTTGACATCTTATCTACAACATCTTGACTACGCTGACGACATATGCCTACTCTCCCACAAAATCATGGATCTGTCCGCAATGGCGTTAGATCTCGAGAGGGAGGCAAGCAAGGTTGGGCTAAAGATTAATACCAACAAGACCAAGGTTCTTAGCCCGCCGTTGCGAAAAAGAAATCCGACACCTATTGCCATCAATATTAATGGGCAGCCTGTGGAGAAGGTGGACAACTTCGTCTACCTGGGTAGCATTGTTGCCGAAAATGGTGGTACGGAGCAGGACATCGCTCGTCGTATCAACCAGGCTAAACGTGCATACGGCATGCTGTCCAAAATCTGGCAGGGCAGTTATCTCAGCATCAAGACCAAGCTGGGCCTGTTTCGCTCCCTGGTACTATCAGTACTTTTGTATGGGAGCAGTACATGGAAAGTTTCCGTAGGAGTTACCAGAAAGCTGCAAGTTTTCGTCAACTCATGTCTTCGTCGAATTTTAAGAATTTTCTGGCCCGAAACAATATCAAATGAAGAGCTAAGTCGGCGTACGGGTCAGATGCCAATCGACGAATTGATACGCAGGCGAAAATGGCAGTGGATAGGTCACACATTGCGGAAGAGTGATAACTGCATTGCTTTGCATGCCATGAAATGGAACCCCATTTCCAACCAAGGCCGACCAAGAGGGGGTCCTCGAATCACATGGCGTCGATCTGTGGCAAAGGAGTGTCAGGTACTGGGTAAGTCTTTTGGGGAGTTGCGCCCCATTGCCCAGAACAGAGTACGATGGCGCGCAGGAGTAGTTGACGCGCTATGCCCCGCTAGGGGTTAAGGCAAAGTAGTAAACAACAAAATGGCGTCCATGGTTCGGTTTGATAGTTACTACTTTGACAGCTAGAGCCATGTATGAGTGAATTCCGGTTTCATACTTGTTTACCTGGTATTGTTAGAATTTATTCACCTATACAGGGATTTACCTATATTATGGGACACAAACCATAACTTCTAAAATATAATAATCGCGAAAAAAGGGCTTCTGCATATAGCGAATTAATAGAAAAATACAAGTGTTTGGAACCAAGCGCAAATCGTGATTGTGTTGTGAAAAAAATAAAGTCACTGCGCACGAACTTCCGAAAAGAAATAAAAAAAGTCAAAGAATCAAAACGGGCTGGATCAGCGGCTGAAGAAACATACGAACCATCATTGTGGTACTTTAATGAATTATTGTTTCTTTTGGACCAGGAGACTCCGGAGAGCAGCCGGTCAACTTTCGATGGAGCTGAAAGTGGAAACGATGAAAATGTGGTAATTCGATGATTCAATTTGTCAGTTGTGAATAATTAAATGACGCTTCAGTTGCAGGAGGATCCCAGTGCAAGTATTCAACATCAGTTCGACAATATTCCGATTCCCAAAAAGAGGAAGTCAGATGGCAATAAAACGGCGAAAAATATGTTTAATTTAGTCTTAAAGCACTTGGAGCAAGAAGAAGACGAATACTTAATAACAGCCAAGGGATATGCCAACAAGTTAAAAAAAAATGGAGCCAGTACAGCGTTTATATGCAGATCGGCTTATAAATGAAGTATTACTCAAAGCACAGCTGGGTAAATTGGATGAATTGTCGAATATTATATGCAGTGTCTATTCGCGTTCGACATCTGTCCTGGATGATTCAAGCTCGACTTCTATACACAATCACTATGGCAGTCAGCCACATCTAATTGATTTAAGAAATACAGATGACACGGACAATTTGGGAAGAATTTCCACTGTTTCTTTGGAAAATTCTGGTGAAAATAAAGAAAACCAACTGCAAACTTTCGTTTCAACTTTTGCTGACGAATAAATTTCGTATTTTGGTAAATGGAATATATTTTGTTATTTTTTATTGTTTTTGTATGAACGTAGATTAAGTTAAATGGAAAATATATATTTTGTTTTTTTTTATTGTTTTTGTAAGAACGTACATTAAGTTAAATGGAAAATATATGTTTCTTTTTTTTGTATTTTTTTGCGTTGGAATTTCTCATAATAAAGATCTGAAGATTTATATTTATTATTGAGCCCATCAGCAGCACTTATATTGCCATTCAACTTTCCCTTCGTCGCTGAAATATTTGGTAAATATTTCCCTCACTTCTTTTGCATTTGTCGCGGAAGGACGTTGCATTCTCTGTAGCGGCATAAGTTGCATTCCTTCTTTTTGCCACGAACCCGATACGATTTCTCCAGTAGATGTAGCCTCAAAATCGACGTTGTTTGATATGGGATATGATGGCTTAGTTTTAATCAAGAAGTTATGCAAATAACAACACGCTAAAACTATACTTTCCACCTTTTCCGGAGCTAAATTTATTGCCTTTTGAAATACGCCAAACCGTGTTGCCATGATACCGAAAACGTTTTCAACTATTCTTCTAGCACGTGATAACCTGTAGCTAAATACTTGGCGTTCGTTAGTCAAAGTGCACTGGGCGTATGGTTTCATAAAATTCTCCTGCAACTGGAATGCTTCATCACCAACGAAAACAAATGGGACACTTTTTTCACTGTTTGGGAGTTTTGAAATACCCGGAATATTTAATTTTCCCTCTTAAAGCAACTTGTAGAAACGGGTGTTGTTAATTACTCCTCCATCAGAAATTCTTCCATTGGTTCCTATGTCCGCTAGGATGAACTCGTATTGAGCATTAACTACTGCCATTAACACTATGCTATGTGTGCCCTTGTAATTAAAATAACGGGAGCAGGTGCCCACTGGCTTTCGTATTTCGATGTGTTTTCCGTCCACCGCTCCTATGCAATTTGGGAAATTCCACCTGGAGTTACAATGCTGTTCTATTGCTTTCCATTCAGTTTCATTTTCTGGAAACTGTAAAACCCGTTTAAAAATTAAATCAATGGCAGTTAATTTAGTAATCTTCAGTAGTTTAGCACTTACTTTTATATATTCTTTAAGACATTTTATAATAGCTTCACATGTCTCCAAAATAATTCTGCTCAAAGTTTGTGGTGCTATTCGCATGGAAAATTTCAAATCTTCGAAGCTTCTGCCAGTTGCAAGAAACCGAAGCGTTGCTACCAATCGCTGTTTTGGAGATATTGCCTGCCTCATGTTTGTGTCCTTCTTCGTAATTAAGGGTAAGACTTTCCGTAAGAGTAAATTAAACGTTTTTTCATCCATTCTCAAATAGTTCATATAATCGTCCGGCGATGACTCCTTTAGCTCACGAAGAAGATTTATATCAGAGTAGTTACTCCTGTTCAAAAACCATTGCTTGGTCCAGAACCGTTTTTTTCATTTTCCTCCTCATAAGTAGAGCAGAACCAATCAACAAATATGATATCCCTTTAACACGTCCCATTTTATCAATATCAATACAACTTAATTTCACTAAAACTTTACTCACAACGAAGGACTTATCCCTCTGTGTGATACTAAACCAGAACTAACGTTTAAAGAAAATTGCACAGTTAAATTTGACCGTGAATGGATATTTATTGTGCAATACTTTCATTAATTTTATTGTCCAATATTTCATTCAATTATATTGCACAATTATATTGATCGTGAATGGGCCGCTTTACATATATCCTTTAATTCTTTTATCATCTACACTTCCTTCATCTCTTATACATATGTATCTTATTTGGCTCCGTTATGTACTTTAGTAAGTCTGGCGATCTTAAGGTGACGTGACGCAAAATTTATGGTTTTAGACTAGACCTCCAGTCAGATATACTCGTATCCATGTCAAAATATACAGCTCAAGGGATACGCATTTGAAAAATAAAGTACTTTTCTGCCTTAAATATTCTATTTTTTTTTTTTTTTTGACGAAAAACGTGCTGACTTATAAAATTTAATTAGCGCTTTGCTCTTGGACCTAAACCACGCCTGTACAGCAAACAATTCACTGAAGCATGCTCCCACCCTACATGTTCCTTGGCAACAAAAGGATTCCCACGAATTATTCGAATTCCAAAGAACTTACCGCTCTCCTTATATTTAGTTGAACTTTCACTTTCTCCAATAAATCTATTCAAATTCAGGCACATACAACAAAGTGAAGTTAACACCCACCCAACAAGACTGGATAGAGGTCATGAGTTTACACACTAGCCCACGCTTTCTGTTCGTTACTGTACCTCAACTAATTTGTATAATGGTTTTGTTATGTTGTATGTAACCCTCGGGCATTGCATACTTTGTACGTATGGAGTTGCTATATGAGTATAAGCCGGTCCCAAGAATTAATGAAGTCCTTATTTATATACAGTTTGTTTGGATTTCGCCTTAACACTAAACTACTTCTTACGCCACCGCCTTCCATTTTCAACAACATCGTTTATGCATCCCGACCAATTCTGTCTTATTTTTGGTCCCTTATCCTAATTGAATGATATTTTGCGTTGATACGAACGCCAACACAACCCACAACGATGAGGACGATAATTTTGTTGGAATTGGTATACTGTGATGTTTATGTTCCAGAAAACGGAAAGCTATGTTGATGAGAACCCGCTGTACTCTACAACATATAATGTACATATGTACATGTGGACGCAAATACTATACTCGTACAAAGTATCTTTCGGATACAAACCCAGAGTGTATAGAGTTAAAGGACCAAACGATGGAGTCGCCAAGCACGTAACGAAGGAATGTTTTGCTTATAATTGAAGAAGGAATCATTATGCCTTAATTTCCAATTTGTCGATTTCTGTTAATAAACTGGGATTCTGCTTAGAATTTTGTCTACTTGGAAGTAGCAAAGAATGTGTTGTCCCAATGTAATTAGATTTCGGTCCTTAATTCGGACATGGGCTTTAGCTGGATAAGAGACGGTTGGCTGATTCTAATTTGGCAGGCGTGTTCAAATTCACGTATTGCATGCGTCAGTTATTTGTGGAGTATAGGCAAAGTTCGTCGAGTTAATTAATTACAATTTTTCTAATTAATTTCAGCTAATGATGCCTATCTCATGATTAAATTTATGCTGTGTAATTGATTTATTGAAATACGAATAATGTTGGAGTCTAGCTCAATATGTCATTGTTGGGTTGGATTCATTAACAGTGCCCACTACTGCTTGTAGTAGGACCAATGACCGATAGGAAAGAATATTGAACCAGGAGAATTGTTTCCTACCTTTTTCTCCACATGGCTGATTGGAAAATCGCGAGTCAGTCGAAGAAAAGTAAAGGTACGTTTCCACTGCAGCTCTTTAGCAGGCACGCGAGCATTTTGTGAATGTGCTGGTAAGAATTTTTCAATATTCGGTGCTTGGCTCTAGTGATGGGCATAATGACTCTTTTCACTGTGCCAGCACATAAGCTCTGTCCCTTTCCAATGAGTCGTTCAAAAAGAGTCGTTCAAAAAGGGTCATGCAAAGAATTTAAAACTTGGTTAATAACATATTCAATAAAAGTGATACTTTTTAAAAATTCAGTTTTTATCCTTTATTTTTACCCCCGATTCGAAGTCGGTGACCCCCAATGCCATTTATTTCCCATGAAAACGGGATTGCCAATCTGTAATAGACGACCCCAATTTTTATTTTGCCTCTTTTGACCCCAGATTCAGAGTCAGCGACCCCCCAATGCCCTTTAGATCGAGCCAGCCATATCGGACCACTATTTCCCATGAAAAGGGGCCTGCCAATCTGGAATGGGTTACCCCAATTTTTTATACCCTAGACTTATAGTATAGGGTATATTGTTTTTGTCACGACGGAAATATGTAACACCTTAAAGGAGGCTCCGGAGGTATAGCAATGTATATATATAAATGATCGGGGTCACCTCCTGATTCGATTTAGCCATGTCTGTCTGTCTGTCTGTCTGTCTGTCTGTCTGTCTGTCCGTCTGTCTGTCTGTCTGTCTGTCTGTCTGTCTGTCTGTCTGTCCGTCTGTCTGTCCGTTCGCACGATAACTTTCGATAAAATGAAGCTAGAGCCTTGAAATTTTGGTCAAATGTTGGAAGTGTGATCTAGTTGGATGGTATTGAAAATGGGCATGATCAGGCTAAGAGAACGCCTACCTCCCCTACATATGTAAAATACATAAATGTATCTATAACTCCCGATTAAAGAAACATGCAAAGCTCTAGCTTTGGAAGATTACTCATGAGGGTGATCTCATACTCTCCTGGGAAAATTAAACTGATAAGTTGAAAACTAACGGTAATTTTCTTACAAAGAACCCCGTACTACCCTACTTTTCAGGTTTTTTGTCTATAACTCCTGAACCAATAGACGTAGACACCTGATTTTTGGTGTGTAGCCTTGAAGTGAGAAGCTGCTTAAGTTCTAGTAAGTTGGGCATAATCGGATAAAAGGAACGCCTACCTCCCCTCCAAATTTCAAAAAATTAAATATTCCTTTAATTACGATAACTTTCGAAAAAATGATACTAGCAAGTTGAAAATTTGAAAGGATGTTACTAATAAGACCTACTTCGTGGGTATTGAAAATGGGCAAGATCCGACACAAGGAACCCCCACCTCCCCTACAAATGAAACTTCAAATAAGCGATAACTTTTGATAGAATGAAGCCAGCAACTTGAAATTTTGGTCAAATGTTGAAAGTGAGATTGAGTTAGTTGGCATTAAGGATGGGTAAGATCCGACCTAAGGAACCCCTACCTCCCCTAGAAATGAAACTTAAAATAAGCGATAACTTACGACAAAATAAAGCTAGCGACTTGAAATTTTGGTCAAATGTTTGTAGTATGATCCAGTCGGCTAATATTGAAAATACGTTAAATCCGACCAACGAAACCCCTACTTCCCCTACAAAAGCAACTTCAAATAAGGGATAACTTTCGAAAGAATGAAGTTAGAGACATGAAATTTTGTTTAAATGTTTGTAGGGGGAAAATCGTATCTAATTGGTTGATGGAAATGCTGGGCGAGATCCGACTCAAGGAACCCCTACCTCCCCTACAAGTGAAACTTCAAATAAGCGTTAATTTTCGATAGAATGAAGCTAGCGACTTGAAAAATTGTACAAATACTTGTAGAATGGGTTAGTTATTTGATTTTGAGAATGGTCAAGATCCCACTGAATGAGTGCCAACCTCCCCTATGAACTGGCCATATAAGAGACCCACTTTTAATGCATATGGTCGTTGCCAATTGGGACTTTTGGTATCACCACTAGGTCTGTACAAGTCTAGGGTATATACGCTTCGCTGGTTTTATCTCTATTTGGACCCTATATTCGGAGTCAGTCAAATCATTCCACTCTGTTCTAAAAGCTCCATGCTTTGAATTTCCTCATTTGGCAGAGAATTTGAGTAATTGGAGTATGCGCTTCGTGAGTGAAACATTTGAATTTGAGTATATACTGAATTACACAAATAATCAATGTTTGTGTTATACGGATATGTTATCACCACAGCCCAGTATGTCTCACAGCGCTGAGTGAGTGAAATATAGAAAGGATGTTGGGCTTGTTTTACGTATTTGGGGAAACTTGAATATGCGGTGCGACGTAAGCAAATGATTTTTGATTTGCTTGCAGTCAGCATAAGCATTGATTGTTGTGTGTATAGTATTTGAGAATACTCAATGCGTGCTTTGTATACTGCATAGAGATGATTATGAATGGATTTAGATGGGATTGGTTTGGTAGATAGATAATGGTGGTTTTAGTTTCAGATAGATATTGTATTAGGATGGGGTATGAATGAATATGAATATAATACATATATGAATGTAATCAGCAATTTCGAATGAACGTGGATTTTCTATGCGTTGCGTAGTATTTATGCAGGATCTAGTTTAGGTATTCATTTTACAGTGTGTCATTCTTAAATTGAACGACTCGGAAGCTACGATATGTTGCTGTGCCGAATCTTTCGCTCATTCTGTTGATTCGTTCAAAAAGAACGAACGTTTAAAAAGAACGTCGTCTTCAGAATTGTATATGGACTAAAAAAAAAAGAAAATACCCACATTATTGGGTTAGGCCTTATTCAACGCGTATCGCATCTGAAGATTTCGAATTTTTGGCCAGAAGTGTTGCATCGCATATACAAAAAAAGGACACTAATTACAGGAAATGCATCAGTGTAAACGAGAGACTTCCGATTACTCTACGGTATCTTGCCACCGGCGATAGTTTCGGTAGCCTTTCATATCTTTTTAAAGTACAGTCACTCCCCGACATATGTATGACCGACTTACGTAAATCCGCACTTACGTAAAAGCCAAAATTAATCGAAAAAGTTCTAACTGCCTTGCTAAGCAGAAAGAAAACAACGTTTTTTGTGAGGAAGAACCGGAAAAATGTATTTTGACTATTTTGATGTGGTATGGTATGGTATGGTATGGTATGGTATGGTATGGTATGGTATGGTATGGTATGGTATGGTATGGTATGGTATGGTATGGTATGGTATGGTATGGTATGGTATGGTATGGTATGGTATGGTATGGTATGGTATGGTATGGTATGGTATGGTATGGTATGGTATGGTATGGTATGGTATGGTATGGTATGGTATGGTATGGTATGGTATGGTATGGTATGGTATGGTATGGTATGGTATGGTATGGTATGGTATGGTATGGTATGGTATGGTATGGTATGGTATGGTATGGTATGGTATGGTATGGTATGGTATGGTATGGTATGGTATGGTATGGTATGGTATGGTATGGTATGGAAGGCTGCCGCATAGCACGTACAATACACGTAGGCCATGTACATTAGTACAGGTCCCTTGTGACACCCTAGTAATACACACCTCCAGCCATTATATAGTGACTGAACCAACCAGAGCTAATAGCTATACGAAGGAATTCGCCCACATACGTAAGTCACCCAAATGATCATCGAAATAGGACCCCAAATTAGATCTTCTACGATGTGCCAATGCCACACAAGTACAGAGCAAATGAAAAGTGCTCTACTCCTCCTCATTCTCACAGCTTCTTCAGAAGTCGTGGTATGGAAGTCGGAGCCTTCTGGCATATTCACCGATAACACAGTGACCCGTAATCATTCAGGCAACTAGGCTGATACGGGATTTCTTCATCGGAAGCCGTTTAGCGGATCGTTTAACATCCAGCTTTGGCCATACAAGTTTCGCTTTATGGCAAGTAAACACCACCTCGAATTGACTTTGTCAATAGAGGCTATCTTTCATCCATACTTACAAGTTTGAAGGGGTATAGCTAAGCTGACCACCTTTTGATAAGCGAATTTCGGTACATGTCCATATTTTTACAACTAAATTTCGGTACATGACCACTTGTTCCGGTACACGATCAGAAATCATAGCACACATAGATTTATAATGAAAGACAAAAATATTTCTTTTACTTTTATAGTTTATGCATACACATTAATTGCATTTTATGTTTTATATACTTTTAGTTTGGTTTTTTCTTATTTTTTAAATCCACATTTCTCATCAGAGCCAATTTCTTCCTGCATTTTGTTGGGTCTTTATAAATTCAAAGAATTGCTCGCAAAATTGCTCCCAAGTCATTTTAATATTGCATCTTACGTACAAAATACTTCTTAAACGTGCCGTACACACACCGATCGATCGGCCGATATCGATATTGGCCGATGGATTGGCCTGTGTATGCGCTCATCGTTGACGGTTTTTTTGACAGTTCCAAATAATTTTGATCAGCTGATATTTTGTGGCGATCCATCGGCCGATCGATCGGACGTCGGGGCACTAGATTTCCGCAGACCGCAAAAATTTCAAACGCGAACAAATGCAATTGTGGCGCTGTAGATACTGGAAGATATTTTGTAGTCTTCGCCACTGAGAAGCTCTCATTTCGCTCAACTTGAAACTCTCGCTGCACAAAGTGTTGTCATAGAGTATTAAACAATGGCATATCACTTTTGAAGTAATTCTATTTTCAAATTAGGGTATATTTTGGAACATAGCTCAAATTTCGGTATATTTTTGGTGCGAAATTAAATTTCGGTATATTTTGGTGTACCCAAGCTTCCCTTGGGTACACGGTATACAACATCGAAATTTCGGTACTGTACCGGTCATTTCGGTACAGGTGGTCACCTTAGGTATAGCAATATCTCGACATATACGTAAATTAACATCGGTAGTACCTCTTCTAGCAAGGTCCTGCGCTTCGCAGTTATCAGTGAAATTGCTATGGCCTGGTAGTATTGTGGCAATTTCCCATTTCCATAAGGCGTTTTCCCGGTGGCCGGTAGCTCAGTCCGTTGAGGGCGTCAGTCTGATGTCTCATGTAACCGGTCAGTTACGGGTTCGAGTCCCGTGCACATTGTGGCCATGGATGTTTATGTTGTCTTCCCTCTGTAGTGTGGTACGTAACAATAAGCCACAGCCTTTCCCGCCTTGTGTGTGTGATCGCGCTCGGTGGCCGTAGTCGTTCGGTCACCGCTCTACGATACTAATCTAGAGCTCGAAGCTCAAATTTCGGCACGATCAAAAACTGCTTGTGGGTACTAATAGAACTCTCATAGTGCTCCGAGCTTGTCAGTTTAAAGACGCTGCGGATAGGAGGTGTAGCTAGCAACTGCATTTCTGAAAAGTAAATATGCTACCGAAACGTCAACAAGGCATAGAAATGGTAGAGATGCTGACATGCCCATGCCCCTGGATTGGTCAAGGCAATTAACAACAGATTTCCCGTCCATTTACCTGAATCCCTTGCTCGGTTTTATTTAGATTAACACTGGGACGGCGGTTTTTGGCCCAGATTGCCAAGATGGTGACGGCGTACTGAGGATATTAGAGAATTTTCTTAAGATGGCAACAGAGATGTCATTCGCGTATACTGTTACCTCGCAACTCGCCTGCTCTAGACCAAACTACAACCTGTTGACCGCTATGTTTAAAAGCGGAGGAGAAAGCCCACAACCTTGGTCGTTAACACTACATTAATTAGTCCAACCAACCCAGGATCTACGTCATAAGGACCACGTTTACCTCGGTCCATATTTGGGGAATTTAAGTTGGGTCTAGACAACCTTTGGAAATAGTTTCGATCCAGGGAATAACAAGGTCCCAAATATTTTGCGTATCTGCCCGAATGATGCCTCCAAAGGCTCAGCCGACTTAAAAGGTTCGAAGCTGTAAATAGGCCAGATAATTTTTTCTATCGAAATTAGAGAATGGGAGTCCCACGAGGCTTTTCCGTTTTCCCTGCGTGGGTGACTGAGTGATAACGGATGAAATATTCGTGTCTAGTAAGATTCCCAGCGTCTCTTTACTATAGCTATAGATGGAATTGTTGATAGGATTTCCCGCAGTCTAGAGGTCTGGTTCAATTTATCAATGCGTTCACAAAAGATCCTGCATGAGCTTCTTTTTCTTGTACTTATTAAGATGTTTTTTTTTATACGAGCGCCAATCCGACTCCATTCTGGAGGTTTTGGCTACATTAATTTTTTTTAATTTCAACTTACGTAAATTCTCTTGGACCGAAATGTTATACTTACGTAAGTCGGGGAATGACTGTACCCAAATCAGTAATAAGTGGTATTATACCAGAAGTTTGTTCTGCAATGCCTCGCGAAACAGCGTTGAATGAAATTGACTAATTTAATCAGGTTTTATTAAAAATACCCGAAATGCGAAACTGCGAATGCTTTGACGGGATTGTGTTCATATCAATCCTTTTAGCGGCTAATTTATTTTTCTCAAAATGTCTTCAACATGAGTCTAGTGTACATACTCGTACACTCCCATTAATTTGATACCCATTTTGCCTAGGCATCACCTCCTTGCCAGGATTAAGATTAAAATTATGTTTTTGTCATTCGATTTCGAAGTTAGAACATCAGATATTCATAGAACAATATAAATATTCCATTTCAATATAATCACTTCAATCTGTCCACTCTCTATCACAACAAGGAACGAACAGGACTATCAATAAAGACAAACATCTGAACTTACCTCACTATCGTTGCTATGCAATATGAGTTTGAATCCTGGCAACAAATTCTCCTCCATATTCACATCATCCAATGCCAACTTTGCAGCTGGCATGCATGCCTGTCCACCTTGCCATCCTCCTTTGCCGGCTAATGGAAATATTCCACCAATGTGCAATTCATCCGGTCGACCGGTTATTAAGTCAGTTTCCAAACTAAAAACTAAAATTAATAATATCCAGAATGTCACAACACCACCACATGTCATATCCTGAAAAAATACGAAAGGGGGGAATTTAGTGAGTACTTTTTTGATAGTTTTCTTTTTTAAAGAGGATAATTTGGAAATAAAATATATTGATACTAGCATTCGCTTCGCATCTAGTGTTCGCTTCGCTCACATTTTGATACTAATTTCAGTCATTTTAATCATTTGTACCTTCAATTGAAAAAAAGCGACGATATTCATCGGCGCTTTCTCCCGTCGCATTCAAATTCATTTTAATTTTGATACATCAGCTTTTCAGTCATCTATGATTTCCGTTGAAAAATGTGGTCCTTATCGCCTCAATTATTTTACAGAGCAACATATATAGTATCTATTGACCAACAGATACTGCATCTATTGAGCAACAGATACCGTTTCTGTTCATTAACAGATACAGTATCTATTGATCAATAGATACAGTATCTATTGATCAACGGATACATGTCCATTTTTCATCACCAAAGGACTCACAACACCTTCAGCAAAAGTCTAGTGCATCTATCTCAACACCCCCAGTCATACGATGCCCATCTCATCTATATATTACTTCAATTACTTCAACTTCAATCATTAACTTAGCTTCAACTATCGTTAATTTTAATTGAAAAAGCTTTACATTATGTTGGAAAATAGTTAATTTGTTTTTAAATCAAGTTAAAATCTTCTAAAAATAAGCTAATTTGATTTGAAAAAGTGATAATTTAATTTGAAAATGCTGTATATAAATTGAATACTAGTTCGATAATTTTTTATTTTAATTTCAAAATCTAGAAAAGACAATGCACGAAAAGATCATCGAATTCAAAAGCCTCCTAAAAGGTCGGAAGGCGTAAAAAACTACTTTTGTACCTATTCTCGAACTCTACGGCACTATTCACACGGGGATACTCAAATCGCCGAGCTACTGGGCTAACCGGCGACTAAGAGATCTGGCATGTGTAATCAGACGGTTGCACTCATACGGAGATATTCCACTCGTGGATACTCGGCAACTGCGCGACCGGAGGCTAGAAGATTCGACATGCTAGTTTCCGAGCCGCGTAGTCACCCAGTCACCTGGTTGTGCATGTCGGCTGACTGAAATGGTCATTGTGCACGGCTATTGCTTGTGGATCTTGCAGGGATATTGTGTGTATATACTCGCATCGAGATGTTGATAGCGATAAAGGTTGACGTTGTGGACGGCAAGAAAAATATTGTTTTCGGATTTCATATGGACGTGCTGGGTCGACTTTTTTGGGGTGTTATCGTTGTACATGTCGCTGTCCTATATTAGTCCAGGCTATGAACGAAAAATATGAAAAATAAATAAAGAACTACCAATTCAGCGCTCACCTCACAATAAAGAAGTTCGCTTCGCAGTTAATTTCACACCCGTTTACTTTCGACTCCAAAACTATGAGTGATTAGGAGTTTAATATAAAATTAGTGGCGGAAGTAGAAAAATTTCCCAAATTATATAAATTTAAGTTAAGAGGTTATTCCAGGAAAGCTGTGATCTCCGTCAGGGTTGAAATGAAGTAGCAAACTTTAGTTCAGCTTTCAGGTGAGTAAAAAATGGCACCATCAATTGCATCAATGCAGTATTTAAAAACAGGAACATTCCTACCTAACCGGGCAAAGCATAGTGGTACATATGGGTCCTTTTGAATCGAATGAGACTAAGCTCAACTCGTTACGATCATTGGCTCATAAGATATTGATTTTAACATGGATATGTCTTCTGGCTGGGGGTCATCCTAAAAATTTGTCCATAACGGCAGATGTCATCTTCTCATTGTTCTCTTTTTGCGGCGGTAATAATAATATTCGATTATAGTATCCTAACCTAACCGGATCAAGCAAACAGTTGACCGCACACTGAACGATGAACAGGCCGGTTTTCGTGAGGGCTTTTCATGTAGCGACCACATCAACACCCTCCGAATTATTATTGAACAATCCACAGAGTGGAGATCCCCATTACATCTCATGTTCATCGATTTCGAGAAGGCGTTTGACAGCGTTGACCGGGAATACATCTGGAAGGCTTTACATAGGAGAGGTATACCAGATAAAATTATATCCATCATCAAGGAGTCCTATAGCGGAGCCCAATGTCACGTCTTACACAAGGGCAAGCTTTCAGATCCCTTCGAGGTACATAGCGGAGTGAGACAAGGCTGCATTTTGTCACCTATATTGTTTTTGATTGCCATTAACGACGTACTCTGCAGTGCGCTTCGTGAACACCAGAGCAAAGGTATCAGATGGAACCTGGTTGAATACCTTCAACACCTGGATTACGCTGAAGATATGTCTTCTCTCAAATATATCGGATCATCTAGTTCAAATGACCTGCACGGCGAAAGTGGCAATGCGGGGCTCAAAATCAATGCTACCAAAACTAAGTACTTGAGCTTGGATCCAGGAAGACAGAGTGAAATTTGTGTTTCGGGGCAGACGGTGGAAAAAGTGGGCAATTTTTGCTACCTCGGAAGCGTAGTTACAGCAGATGGTGGAGCGGATGCTGATGTACAGTCTCGCATCAATTAGGCTCGAGCAGCTTTTTTCAGTTTAACTCCTTTCTGGCAAAACGACAACATCAGCAGACGTACCAAACTCAGGATCTTCGAAACCAATATAAATTTTTGCTTCTTTATGGCTGTTCAACTTGAAAGGTGACCAGGGCGATAACAACTAGATTGCAAACTTTCGTGAACCAGTGTCTACGGCGCACCCTGCACATACGCTGGCCGGAGGTCATTTCTAACGAAGATCTCCTGTACATTACTGGCCAGGACAGGATAGACATCTCTATAAAAAGGCGAAAGTGGCAATGGATAGGCCACACACTCCGAAAGGGGCCGGAAAACATTGCTAAACAGGCCATCGATTGGAACCCACAGGGAACCGATGCAAGTCGCCGGGTTGGACGACCTAGAAACACCTAGAGAAGATCAGTTGAGATCGAAGGTAAGTCCTTAAGCAAATCGTGGAGACAACTGAAGGCGATGGCGGCGAACAGGACGAGGTGGAAAGTCGGCGTGGTTAATGCCCCATGCCCCACAAGGGGTTGACAGGATCCAGAGAGAGAGAGATAGTATCCTCATCACTACTACTGTCACTAGACATAATACAAAGAGCACTAGATGAACACACACCCGGTTTCGTTCATAGCCTGGACTAATATACAACAGCAACATGTTCAACGGTAGTACCCCAAGTAAGTCGACCCCGCACGTAAGTAAGCAATCCGAAACCCATATTTTTCTTGGCATCCACAACGTCAACCTTAATTACTATCATCATCTCGATATGTTCACACAAGCAAGCAAGCCGACGCCGCGGACCCACAAGCAATAGCCGTGTACAATGACCACTTCAGTCAGCCGACATGCACAAATCGCGACTTTAGTAGCGGCCGTGTGGAGATGACGAGCGAATACAGTCCCGAGACTCCAAGTCTCCGTCTCTCAGTCGCCGAGTATAGGGGACTTGAGTATCTCCGTGTGGGCAGTGCCTACGTATACAAAGCATTAATTGATAGTCGTACTCATTTCATCCATTAATTTCTTCATGTACAACGAAACAAACAAGAACCAAGCGAATAAAAATGATAATCGGTAATTTTCACCCATCGTCCAATGCAAATGCACAAGATCGATATACAAAAAGCCGTCACCTAGTGGGGCTCACCTTCACCGAAAGAAGATACGAACAAAATTGTCGTTGCATTCTGTACAGAGCATTGGTCGTATCACACAGATTCTGTTTCACTTCATGCCCAGCACTGTCCTGCTGGCAAAATGAATCCAAATTTTCCGCAAGAGGGCTACTATTTGCTATGTGGCATTTACAATATAGGTAGAAGGTCAGTGCTACCACTTCTGATGAAATGACTTCAAAATTGCAAATAATTGTACCAAGCAATCTCATTGCTTATGACAGTATCAAAACTTAAGTATGAGTAGCATAGAAACAGAGCTGACGAAATAGGATCAAAAAGCTACTATTGTAGCAACTTCGACAGCATTGATAGCCGGTGAATTCAGGATCACCCAAACTATTCAAAATGTCCGAATATACAGTGGTAGACGGGGTCTATTGACCCGTTTCATAAAGACGAATAGCCACATTGGCAGCAAGCTGCTCGGCAAGGATGTCCAGATGAGTCAGGCCCCGCATGGCTTCAAAAACTGTAGTAGGCACCGAGCTTAGAGCTCCCGTAATGGCAACATATGCCAGCCTTTGAACTTTCTCCAACAGGCTTCTGTAGGATACGATTCTAAGTGCCCTACACCACGCCAGTATCCCATACATAAGAATGTGGCGGAAACCCGACACTTACAGCCACCCTCGGTTACAGGCCCCATTTCCTACTTATAGCTCTTCTACACAGCTATAATGCAACAGTGGTCATTTTAAGGCGAAATTCACAGACACGACACCGCGCTGCACGACTGCTGGAAGAACAATAGCCAAGCATATTCGATCGTATCGCATGCTGAGCGATAAGTGTGAATCCGCCCATTTGATGCTATGTATCTCGACTGAAATTTCAAGCAGTCGTGCAGCGCGGTGTCGTGTGTGTGAATTTCGCCTAACTCGTTCCTGAATATAAGCTTCCAGCACAATTTTACATCCAGGATGAGCCTAAGGAATTTAGCTTTATCAGCGAGAACAAAGATAATGCCCTCCAACAACGGCGGCTTGAACGAAGGGACGATCCCACTCCTGGTGAATAGAACAACCTCAGTTTTGATCGGATTTACTTTAACCTCAACTTCACTCGCCCATCTCACCAGAACACTCGGAGCCCTCTGCGTTAACTCACTATGGACATCTGAAAATTTACCCGAGATGACAATTGCGATGTCATCCACCTGGGGTAACTTCTGGAAAATGTTAAATAGTCCTCCTATACTCACAATTATCCTATTTTTTATCTCCTCATTTACACCCCGGTTAAAACAGAATCACAAGCACTTGTCCTCTTATTACCCAATTCGACTTTCATAACTAACTTTAAACATTTCAAATTTTACTCCTCCCCCTAGATGTTCTATCTTGAAAACAATTTTCTCTTCCAACTTTCTAATAAATTCAATTTGCTTTTCCTGCTCTAGAGTTTGCTCGCTACGAAGAAACTGCGAGGTTTCGTCTTCGTGTGACAGTGATCCGAAAGCATAAAAGCGTTGTAAAGAGAAATTGCTCCCCGGGGACTTCTATACTCTTTTAAGTTCATTTCATTTTTATTACCATGTTTTTTCGGCTCACGCTGTCACTAAAGCCGGGTTTTGTTCTGGGCTTTTTTTTCTATAACCTTACTTTCGCCCATCTCAACCTTTGGAATCCTATTCAAAAAATTTCCTTTTGAAATTTTCAAGGACTTCTTCGCTGTTCTTCTTTTTAATGATATCAATTTGTTATTGGCTCATAATTTTGACTGTTAAAAATTTATGTATCAGCACATACCGAATGAGCCGCGTAGGTACTAGCCTCGCCCGTAATTTACTGCCGGTGACATTTCGTCCAAAGAATGAGAAAGTCCTTAGT
The DNA here is from genome assembly GCA_964017055.1 of Chloromyia formosa. NCBI lineage: Eukaryota > Metazoa > Arthropoda > Insecta > Diptera > Stratiomyidae > Chloromyia > Chloromyia formosa. Next base: position 34,052,170 of record OZ024816.1, on the reverse strand, counting down.
TTGCATGTACTACATATGTACCTATCTACATGTAATATAGAAACTTTTCAATATTCCTACTGGGTCCCTTCTGAAACGACCAGCGGCCATTTCGATCGATATTCGAATAATTTTTTTATGAATGTTTAGCCTGAAATAAAATAAGCAAGAAAAATGTTATTCACCCTCCTCTGACCAGGAATGGTAGGAAAAGAACGATTCGCTTTCGTAGAAAAAATTGCCGACTCCCTTCTCGTTACGTTGATGAATGTACTCGTATTTCCCGGTCATTTTGGTCACAACGACTTTTCAGGATGATGTAAAGACGTTGAGAAAAGATTGCTTGCTGCCAAATTGCCTGACCTAGAAATCTTAATTCAGAAAGATGACGAGGATTGCGACAGGTGAGCGAGGTTTCAATTCCAGACATGATAATAAATTTGCTATTTCAGAACAGAAAAATTAGATTCTAATGTTGCGCCATTTACATCTAATTCGTTCAACATATTAATCTAGATCTAGATAAATAAGCTGATTTTACTAAGACTGATTGTTTCTCTTGAACTCCATTTCTTTTTTTTTTTTTTGGTCTGATTATCTCAAAGGAGAGAAGCTTATTCTTACTACTTTATAGGGCTGGGCAAGTTTTCTTAAAACGGAGCCGACAATTAAAATCATGCTGGTGGTTCATTCGCATTCGCAGTTGGACATACTAAGGGTTGGCTCTCAATGTCCCATTAAAGTAACCATAAATGCTAACCGCCACCTATACTGCGGCTAAAAATTTAATGACACGATAAACGCAAACAGCTGATACCGGCTGCTGAGATTTGACAGCGAGAACTGTTTACGTTTGTATATTGAAAATTGGGCAATTAAACTGGCTAAGGACAGTATTATTCAGCATGGAATAGGATTCCGAACCAAAAAACCCGCAAATGAGTCCTGAGAGACGGTACAAACGGCAAAATTCCGTCAAGAAAACAGCTGATTTTGCTACAGCGTTGTCACATTTTGAGTTTTGCGATACTTTGCATTCCCCTACGCTTAGGCGCTAATAGAGTAATGTCCAGCTTAGTTAATCAGTAGTTTGACCGGACATTTGAAACCGGCTCTAAGAAAAGTAAAAACTCGCCCTAATTCGATCGAATCCACAAAAAAAAAATCATATCTACTTTACATCCTCATCATCATCAGCACTCTAGCTCGCGTTAGTCTTTGGCCTCCTGGATACACCTCCTCCAACTACCTCGATCAAGCGATCGCGTCCTCCAGTTCGAAAATCGTAGAACCTTCATACAATCTGTGTCAATTAGTCCTCCCGTCGAACTCGAGGTCTTCCTTGCGGTCGGTTTCCTTCGGGTTAACACTTCAGCATACGTTTCGGGATTCTGTCATCGTGCATTCGTTCAAGATGGCCAACCCATTTCAGTTGCCAGAATTTGATAAATTTCGAGCGCATAGACCATCAAACAGTTAGTACAACTTATGGTTGCATAGGATCAGGGCCGGTCAATGGCTAAGGCGAAACAGACGGTCGCCTGGGGCTCCGGCTCTGAAAGGGTGCCGAAAAGGGCGCAAAGAGGAAAACCACGCTTGAGAGTTAATTTTGTCAATTTATAGCTAGTTTAGGTTAGGTTAAGGGGCTGCCATGATACAACACAACACACTTAGACCTCTCATGGGTCCATTGTGATACTACCAGTAACAAAACACCTCTCTAAGAAACCTAGGTTCCGAACCAGCCTGTGCTGACAATGTAGCGATTGAGCTGTATCACACTCATATCCTTGAGGTCCACCATGTCAAAGTAGAACAAGGAGCCCAGGAATTTCTTCCTCCTGATGGCCAGTGACGGACAGCGGCATAGAAGGTGCAAGACACTCTCTTCCTCATCCTCATCCTCACAACTAGTTTAGTAGTCATGATGAGGAAGACGGAGCCTCCATGCGAGCTCACCAATGGAGCAGTGCCCTGTGATAGTCCCCACCACTCTACTAATGTGCTTTCTATTCAGTGCGAGCAAAGAGGCAGAGCGGCTAGAGTCGAGTTTCTGCCAAATCATTCTCGTCGTTTAGCAAGTGCAACTATTGAGCCATCTGGTATTGGTCCTATCCACTACTACAGACTTAATTGCCACTTTGCATGATGCAATTGGCATTCTACTGTCATTGCGGTGCCCATCGACGACACCGGTTGTCCCCTCGTGCGCAAGATCGTCCGCGCTGCAGTTGCCCGAAAAGCCACTGTGACTCGGTATCCAGCAAAGGGTAATGTTGAAAAGGTAACTCATCTCCATTAGGGCCGAGCGGCACTTCAGAATAATTTTCGATGTAGTGAGAACAGAGTCAAGCGAGCGAATCGCAGCCTGACTGTCCGTATAGATAGTAATGTCTCTTGCAGTCACGACATGATTCCTTAACCAGGTCAGTGCTTCCGAGATCGCCGAAACCTCGGCCTGCAGGACACTACAAAAGTTGGAAAGACGGTAGGATAAGTTAATTCCCAGTTCCTCCGAGTGTATACCAATCCCAACTCCATTCTCGGTCTTAGAGCCATCCGTGTAGATAGTCAAGGAGTTGGAGGTAAGGGGTACATTGTCAGCCCATAGGCTTCTCGACGGAATCAGGCTGGTATAATTCCCCCCGAAAACGTGTTTAGGAGACGTGTAATCAGTCTCTGGAGGGAGATCCAGGTTGCACAGGATAGCCGCGTGGCCAGTACTCGAAGCCCACCATTGGCCTTTTTCTCGAAGACGCAGGGCCGTATTCCCCGCCAGCTGTTCGCCAAATATGTCAAGCGGGAGCAAGTGTAGCAGCGTGTTCAAGCTAGCTGACGGAGTTGTTCTAAAGGCCCCCGTCGTGGCAATCGCTGCTAGTCTTTGCACTTTACTTAACAGGCGACAATAGGACGCCACTCTTAGTGCCGCCCACCAAACACAAATGCCGTGAAGTAGAATTGGCCGCACAACCGCTGTACGTAGCCAGAATACCACGTTTGGTTGCAGGCCCCAGTTCTTACCAACCGCCCTCCTGCACGAATAGAGTGCAGTAGTGGCTTTCTTCACCCGCTCAAGGATGTTGGGCTTCCACGTCAATTTCCTACCAAAAATAAGACCCAGGAACTTAGCTCTATCACTGAAGGCCAGTTTCTTGCCATCCAATGATGGAGGCTCAACTGGAGGCAGCTCCTGTCTTGTGGTAAAGAGCACAAGTTCGGTCTTGTCAGGGTTGACACCAAGGCCACAGTGGCCTGCCCATTCGGTGAGTATGCATTGAGCATTCTGCATTAAATCACTAAGGACTCCCGGGAATCTTCCGGAAACATCAATGGCAACATCGTCAGCGTAAGCCGTCACACTGAAACCAAGCTCTTCCAATCTAAAAAGCAGTCCATTGACCGCCAGGTTCCAAAGAAGAGGGGACGAAATGCCCCCTTGTGGGGTACTCCTGCATAATTTATATATATTATTTATAGCTGAATGTAATATAATTCCATTTCGCGATTTATCCGATCAAAATCGAATATGAACTATGGAAATCACTCAGAGTTTAATACCCTATATCGATCCAATTTCGAATCTTAACTCCCTCTAAAGTTCGCTCACGGAAGAGAGCATATCACACACATCACACTCTTGAGCCTACACGTCGGTGATCCGCTTTGTAAACTTATAAGTAAGTTGCTACTATCGAGGCTTATTCGCGCCACTCTGGGCACATAATCTGTAAGTAGCCGTTTTTTAGGGGGACTTCCCAAGGCGATGTATTGTCTTCAATTCTTTGGAATCTGGTCGTCAATAAGTTACCTCTGGACTTGAAAAAGATAGGGTAAAATGTCACTATCTATGCGAATTATGTTGCAATAGCCGTTTCTGGTAGTGAGGCACTGAATGCCCTGTCCATTCTAACCGATTAGGCAAACCATTGTGGTGTCGGAGCTCACCCGGACAAGACGGGGCTTGTGATTTTCACCAGACTGACTGACTGACTTACTGACAAGGCTAAAGTCCTTGGTCTCATTCTAGATGGAAAAGTAAGCTTAAGTCCCAATATTCAGGAGCGGGTGAAAGGCCACAGGTGTAAAAACGCCATTGTTAAAAACTGAAGGTTCCGAAGTTGGTAGATTTGGTATATACTTCTGTGATGCCTCCTTACTCTATGGTATAAGTGTATGGTGGACGGCACTCAAAGTAACTGCCTACTGCAACCTGATGGGGAAGGTGCAAAGAAAGGCTCTGACCTGGCTGGGAAGTTACGTGATGACTGCCAGAGACGTGACTTTTTTCACGAACAGTCAAGCTGCAATACGTTCACTTGAATCGGTTCTTACTGTCATACATCCAAAACAACTTCGGATTGTCGCTCAGCCCTCGCGGTAATGGGCGGACTTTTCAATATTACTCTTTATTGGATACCGGGTCACAGTGGTTTTGCAGGCAACTGCAGGGTGGATGAAATTAGGCGTGAGGGAATATTCGTCATTGTGGTAAGGAATCGTGAAAGCATCAAAATGCCTTTTGCATGTATGTAAAATGGTAATTAGGTCCGCTGCGGTCGACAGAGTCAGCACAAATGCGGCTCAGTGACAGTTCATACCAAACGACGAGGGCGATCAGGCCTGGACTCAATCCTAGCCCCTCGGCTGTACTGGTGTCATTAAGTAGATCACGCATCGCCAGGGTGGTGGGGTACTGCCCCATTGGGGAGATCACCAGAAGGCTCTGCCTTCATCACCATGTCTATTGTAGAAGCTGTGGGGATGTGGATGAGACGGAAAGCGTTATTCTCCTTTCGTGTCACTGCAGAGCTTTGGCGATCCGGAGGAGGAGATTTCTTGATTCTTCGTTCGCCAAAATATGCTTGCCTGTGCCGTAAGTTAGTCTTTGACCGGCCCTGTATAGGATTCGCCATACGTCTCGTTCCTCGACTGGACCAAATATCTTCCACAGGACTTTTCTTTCGAACGTATCGATAGACTTTACTGGCGCTTGTGTTTAGGTCCACGTATCGCAGCACATGTCATATTATTGTTTTAGGTTTTTATTTTTGCGGACTAGTTTTGACTTAATTATGGGCAGGACTACGTAAAATGTTTTGTTAGCTGCTGTGATTCGTCGCTGGATGTCATGTTTTTTGTTACCGTTCTTTGATAGTAGGAGGGCCCAAAGTAAACAAATTCCTTCACTTGCTTGAAGTTGTACTTGCCCATTGTAATATTTTGCCTGTTAGGCGCCGTTCTTCGGGATTGCATCAAACATTTTGTTTTCGGTTCGTTGACTTTTAATCAGACTTCTAAAACTGCTGACTCCTGCTCTTGACATACCTCCTTAGCACTCAGTAGTGATTTGCGTATGCTAATAGCTGTGCTGGTTTTGTCAGTAGCAAGCTTCTCGTTCACTTTTCTGGCGACATACTCTAGAGCCTGGTTGAATAGCATGGGTGCGAGCCCATCTCCCTGTTTCAGGCCTAACTCCGTTCGGAAGCTGTGTGTTAAAACGGTTTATATCCGTACCTGACATTCGGTATTCTCCATAATGGCTCTTATTAAGTTTCGGCGGTAATTCGAATAGTATCTTCTACAAGACGTTGCGGTCAGTACTATCGTAGGCTTGAAGAAAGTCCACAAACAGTTGAAGAACGTCGATGTCGTATTCCCAGCATTTCTGGAGTACTTGTATTACTGAGAAAATTTGATCCATGGTAGACCGACCGATTCTGAAGCCACATTGGTACTCGTCGATAATGTTGCTGCATAAGCTTTTAGTCGTTGTTCGATCAATTTTGACAATATTTTGAAGCATTTATTTCTTCTGTAATTCTGCATTTCAGACGGTCGCCTTTTTTTGGATTGGATATAACATGCTCTTCCGCCAGTTGTCAGGTACTTTTTAGTTGTCCAGATCTTAACTATTTATTTATTGATTCGACTGATCCGTGCGACCCCACCCTCTTTCAGGAGCTCTGCGGGAATTTCGTCGATTCCAGACGCTTTATTTGGTTTTAATTTATCTAAGGCTCCAGTTCGTCAAATATTAGTAAAGTGGGTATTTTCACCACTTTGCCTTAACCCATAGTGGGCCATAGCGCGACAACTGCTCCAGCACGCCATCATACTCTGTTCTGAGCAATAGGGCGCATCTCCCCAAAAGACTTACCCAGTGTCTTACACTACTTTGCCACAGATCGACGCCATGTTATTTTAGACCCCCTATTGGTCGGCCTTGTAGTCTGGATGGTGCAACGGTTAGCACGTGTGCCTTCTACGTACTGGGCCCCGGTTCGATTCCTACTGAATGCGAATTTTCGCTAAAAAAGGGGATTTACATGTCGGACTATGAGCCCACTTAGCTCTTAAATGAATACCCATTTATGGGGTAAACAACTCGGTTGAGCGTGTTACTGATCACACACCGCTGCACAGGAGATACCGCCACGATCTAGAAAATGAAATGATGCTAACTCATCTCGAGGCCATGTTGCGCCAGTTATTTATTTATTTATTTATTTATTGGTCGGCCTTGGTTGGAAATGGGGTTCCATTTCATGGAATGCAAAGGCAGTGCAATTTGTGTCCTATCCACTGCCATTTTCGCCTGCGTATCAATCTGACCCGTAAGCCGACTTAGCTCTTCATTTGACAGTTTCGGGCCAAAAACTTTGTCCTCCATCAGAATCGTCTGGGATTTATAAGTCTTCCGATTGTGATGCTGTCAGGTTCAGAAAATTTTGGAAGTATTGAACCCCTCTTCTTTTTATCTCAGACGCGTCACCAATAATGTTGCCATTTTGGTCCTTACAGAGGGTTGTTTGTGGTTTGTTTTCTTATTTCATCTGATAGACGGTACTTAATGCTCCTCGAATGTCATTTCTCCTCAGGTTTTCGTCTAGTTGTGGGATTTTCTCGTTGAAATATTTACGTTGTTTTTGTCGACATAGTTTTTTCGCATATCGTTTAAGCTAGCGATAACTGTCTCCTCTGGCTCGTGTTGATCTTTCCACAGATAGTCTATAAGCTTCGTTTTTCTTGTAATCGACTCATGACATTCCTCATCGAACCAGTCGTTTCTATGCCTCCGCTCTTGGTGTCCCAAAACACGAATGGCTATTTTGTGTATGCCCTGTATGTTTGACCGTTTGTTCTGGATCAGGACAGGCCCTTTCATCGAGATGCTTTTTATCTTAAACCGAGCAGATTGTCAAATAGATTTGATCATATAGAATTTCTGTCGATTATGCTCAATTTCTGTCTATTAGACGGCTGTCTATTAGGCTGCTATCAACGTCAATGTCCTCTGTAAGCTTTAGGCTTGTCGATTATATCGGTCGGTTTGAAAACAGCTGAGAGACTTACTCCTTGGATAGGAATGAAAGACAAGGGAAGCTAACATATTCCCTAAGCTTTTTCAACCTCGTTTTTCGTTTATTGCAGACGCTATAGGGACGACAAGGAACAGGAGGCAATAAATCACTTCCTCTGCAGCTACCATGCTCTGGCCCGTAGAAGAAAGGCTACTGTATGACTGTAAAGACGTAGGAGCTGATCATCTATATCGCTTTATTGACATTGACAGCTCTGGTTGGTTTGAAGACTACGTTCTCATAGCATTTTAGTTTTTGAGGTTTCACAACTGACTAACTGGTCTGCGTGCTGTGCTCTGCAGAGCAGCCTCTTTAACCGAACCTAACTTGTTACCTGGTCAAGGTAATACCCCTTCCGTCCAGTAGGCCCATTGAAACTGATTTTTTTTTTTTCGAACTCCAAAATAGGACTTAAGATTGTCTCCACATAAAGCCGTAATGGTTTGTATGAAACAGCAACGGTTGAAAAACAGTTGATGACGACAATCAAATGAAAACGGTCTCTATCCGAGCAGTGTCCAGGCACTGTGGTAACTGTAGCAGTCCACTATCAGTGAGTTTTCGGTTTTTAGCCATGACCGTGTAAAAGGGCTCTGCTCTTCTTCTTCGGCTAGTCTCGCATCAGGTGTCGTGGCTGATTAGTCTTCTGTCTAAAACTATTTAAGCGAAACAAACTTTGGCTTATTTTTTATTAGTTTCTTCTTGGATTTATTTTTCGTAAATCTGTTTTTTTTTTTTTAACTATGTCCTTTTCGGTTGCGATTTGCGATGGTTGTTGGTTGATCCTATATTCCTTTCAATTCCTCCTACTAGTACAATGCTAGTATCGATGTTATCACCGCATGTACATGTATCTTTGATTGAATACCTGTTAGGGTTGAACTTAGGATACCCGTACCTTTATTCTCTTCTGTTTTCGGATTTTAGAAATCTTGTCTTGATTCGCAATTTCCCCGAAAAAGTATGGATACGGAATGAAAGAAAATTATTAACCCAAAGACACTTAATTTATAATAAAATTCATAATTTGTATGTTCTCTTATTAAAATAAAAAACAAAATACCATCTGACCAACAAGACAACAAAAGCAAATTTTATTAAAAAAAAACACAATACGAAACAGGATATCCAATATCGAAAACTTTCAAGCGATTTCCTCTGAACTTGAAGGAAAAAAATGGAAAATCACGCAGTAACAACTTTTTGATTTATGTTGGCACTTTCATTCTGTAAATAAGTTTTAACGACTGTTCGGAGGACATCTTTGTGGCTATTTCGAGACGTGCTTGGGTTCAAATGTAGCGGAAATGTTCTGTTGAAAATGACGCAGGGGACACCATTAACCGACATTCCAGAGTGTCTGTTTTGGCGACTTTCTATGAGAAAATCTAATGTTGTGAACATCAGAGGGACACAGGATATACTTATATATGGTATAAATGTTCTATATAAATATATGCATTCGGGTATGAAAGATAAAGGATATTCTCATTTATATACATAGCTCAACTTCATTGTCTTATTGTAATAAATTTTTATTTTGTTTTAGATCGGAGCATCTAAATGGGACTCAGTGAGCACTTCGTATTGTGCTTGCGGAATGTGTTGAGATCTTGAAGATGCGAAGAACATTGGGAACGACACTATAACAGAGATTTGACCAAAAGTTACTTCATGCTGAGAATAGGATAAGTAGTATGAGAGTAATAGACCCACTTGTATCAGAAAGGAGTAGTTAAGTGATATAGTAGACAGGCTTTTGTTGTATTAAATAATCCATTAGTAGCGATGTGTTGGCATTTTCAATATTAATGTCGGCTTTTGTATGTCAATGAGAAGCAGTTTAACTTTTCAATTGCTCGCCTGTTTCTTCCTTTTCCCGCAAAATGGATGACTTTGTTTGGAATTTAACCAAGATGTGAGACATTATCGTTCTCGTTAGTTTTGAGATGTTTCGTAAATTTCAGAAGTTTAATCTGACATTAAATTAAACTTCCAAAAATGAAAAACAATGCCGGTTTGTTTACTGACACAAGGTCAGTCACCGCAGAGAGAGAGAGAAAAAAATGACGACCTACGGCGAATATCGAATAGAATAATTAGACGTAAGAAACGTAAATACCAGTGACGTGCACTCGTAGTAAGCAATTCCAAACTGCTTGACTTACCGAAATAAGCAATTCAATAATAAACTTTGCTTACACCAATACACATATCATCATTTCAGTCAATGTTTTTCTTTAAGCTGAAGAATACATATTATCATTCAAATATTCCTTTACACATTCAAATTCTGATCCGCGCCTTCTTTTGGTTGAAAAACATTCGTTCAATTACTTTAGATAATATTCAAACCTCCCACATTTTGCACACCATAGACACCAAACTTAGAATAGGAAAATGTGCCTAGATCTTTAGATGCATGTACCATGTGTGCATCCAAATACTAGAGACATGTTGATTCCAGAAAATGGGAATCTTGGATTTCGGTAGTACATTGGGCAACGATTTTTTTTTTGTTTTGTTCGCAAATTTATATGAGACAAGTCAAGCACTGGCGCGACTGCTTTTGTGTGTGGGATAAAGCCCAATGATGCTTGTTAATGAAATGTTGCCAATGCAGGGAATGTTTATGGGAATTTGATTTTTCCAGTAGAGCTTTTGTTTTTGTTATGTAATGGATTTTCCGTTGCAATTTAAAAGAGGAAATCAGTGCAATCGGGTGATTTTGATTAAATTGTGATTTGAAGTTTTTTTGACCGTTTGTAGTGATTTAATTGATTTGATTTGTGATAAAAGTGGTAAGTTTTCTTTTCGCATTATGTCGGAGTATTGCTGCGCGACGGATTTCGTACTAAAAGCGGGATTTTCAACTCTTTCCTTTGCCAAGAAAAGAGAAATTATAGAATCGGATAGACCGAAGCCAGATCTTAGTTTAGAGTTTAAATTAAAAAATATTACGCGAAAATTCCATATCGAAACGTATGAAAAGTACATTTGGTTAACGGGAAGCTGTAAATTAAATAAGTTATTTTGCTGGCCGTGTCTTTTGTTCACGAATGAAAAATCTGTTTGGAATAAAGCTGGATTTAGTGATTTGAATAATTTTACGGGCTCAGCAGCAAAGCATTCAAGTTCCGAAAAACATCTTCAGTCGTTAATTAAATTAGATAATTTTGGTTCTCAGCGTATAGAGTTTATGCTTAGTAACCAGGTGGCAATATCTGTTAGTTTGCATAATGAAAAAGTTGAGCGTAATCGTAATATTTTGAAACGTTTAATCGATACTGTAATTTTTTTGGCAAAACAGGAGCTTCCTTTTCGCGGAACTAATGAAGACTCTTCTTCAAATAATCGTGGTAATTTTATCGAAACCGTAAATTTCTTGAGTTTGTACGATCCGTTAATTGAGTCCCACATAGATTCTATAAAAGCAAATGCAGCGTTTTCGGGTTTGTCTAATAGAATCCAAAACGATCTTGTTTCCGCTATAGCTAATGTGGTTCAAAATAAAATCAATTTGGAAATAAAGGAGGCTCCATTTGTAGCTGTAATGGTCGACGAAACGCCAGATGTTAGCGGTCGGGAACAATTAACGATGATTTTTAGATATACAATATCAAATGAGATTGAAGAAAGATTTATCGGATTTTTGGATGTAAGCGCTAATCGTACAGCTACAGCAATAAGCTCTCACATTTTAAAACAATTGCAAAATTTTAATATCGATAAGAAATTAATTGCACAATGTTACGATGGCGCAGCAGTAATGAGTTCTCAAGTTCGTGGAGTTCAGACTTTAATTCGGGAAAAACTTAAATCGGCAATTTTCGTTCCATGTTACGCTCATTCACTAAATCTAGTATTGTCTAAAGCAGTTGAGTTTATTCCGGAAATTAAATTATTTTTCGCGCACATCAATAAAATCGCATCATTTTTTAATACATCCACTAAAAGGTCGGACCTTTTTGCAAATATAGTAAATCGTCGTTTACCATCGGTTTCCAAAACGCGTTGGCATTATCATTCGCGTATTATTAACGTTATATTTGAACATAAGCATGAAATTTGTACAGTTTTTGAGACAATTTCGAATGATTCTCAACACTGGGATGGCGATTCCTTGACTTTTTCCGATATATACTTACAAAAATTCGCAGAGTCTGATTTTCAATTATATCTGTTAATTTTTTTCTGAAATTTTTTCGAAAACTGATATATTATTTAATATTATTCAGAGCAAAGTGGTAAACATTTCATATGCAAGCCAAAAAATTATTGAATTTGAAAATTGGCTTGAAAATGACTTTTCTAAAAAGTTTGATAATTTCTATTCGACAGTTACAGCAGAATATCAGCCACCACGTAAGAAATGTAGAAATGCGATAGATCCTTCACAAAATTTACGGCGGATATTTCGGGAGATTATAGATGTTATTCTCGGGCAAATTCGAGATCGATTCCATTCGTTTAAAGATCTTTCATTTTTAGAGTTGCTTGAACCGAATTATTTTTCTAAATTCAAGTCAAATTTTCCCGATAAAAATTTTGACTCACTTATTGAATAGCACGGTCAATTTTTCGACAGAATAAAGTTGAAAAATGAGCTAAAAGTTATTTATTCTTCAGATGAGTTTAAAAACGCGAATCCTAGTAAAATTCTCGATTATTTTCAAAAACGGCCTTATGTCGCAAACGGTTTTAAGCAAGTTCATATTTTAGCAAAATTATTAACGTCAATTCCAGTCACAGTGGCAACTGCGGAAAGGTCATTTTCAACACTAAAGCGCGTTCACACATTTTTGAGAAATCGCCAATCCCAAGAACGACTTTCGGATCTTGCTTTAATTGCGGTTGAAAAGGATCTTCTTATACAAATGCGAAGAGAAAACGATTTTTTTGATAATGTGATTAAAGAGTTTTTACTTAAAGAACGGCGCATAGATTTGGAATACAAATAAATGGTAATGGCGAAAGAATATTTATTTATTTCAAATACCCCTGAATTTTTCTTAGTCTTAATTAACATAATATTTATTTATCATTTTTTTATTAGTAATATTTTATTTATTTTTTTTTTTTTGTATTCCGAATATATGTGCCAATATTTTATTTATATCTTTCCTGATTTCTTCTTTAAGGCTTAAAGCCGCTTGGTATAAATGTTTTTGTGACTGTCCATATTCTATTATACAGTCCATTTTTGTTTATGCTAAATTGGCTTTAGGGCGCCCAACTGCTTGACTATGAAAAATTTCCACTGCACGTCACTGGTAAATACAATACTTTGACGAGCAGTTGGTGAATATTAAAGAAAACTTAGCTAATAGGAACACCGTCGGTTTACCAAGCAACAAGTCTCGCAGGTTCGATTCCTGGCACGAGCATATTTGAACAGTTGCTTTTCTCGTCAACCTCCATTAGATAGTCCCTATGTACGTGAAATCGCATCATACAGGAAAGTGAACCACCAAACGAAATTCCTTTTGGTGTAAGGAGGGTCTAGAAAATATAAACTTTTCGATCTCTGATGTGGCTTTCTTGCTAAAATAAAAAACGGTAAAAACAAGAGTCGACTCGGGGCTCATTTTAAAGGTTTTTCTGCACTCTACAAGTTACTTTTACGACTTTTTTAAGTTTGATCGATTGTTTTCGAGACATCGAACGGCAAAGCAAAATAAAGAAGCAATAATTTTAGTCTTTGTTTTTCTCACTATTGTCAAAGAGAAGTTCTGAAAAACCCCAAGTAATATTTATAGAGGGAAGGCAAAAGACCTTTTCCATAGTCCTCCACGTGGACGCCCTCCTGGTAACCGCAGTGTGTCAAATCGCCGACGGCCAAGTCTTAGCGATAAGACAGTTTGGAAAAAGGCAGATAGCTGTAGCCTGAATGGCTGATCAACACGTAAGAGTCTCAGGTTTAGTAGGCTGGAATGACTTGCGAAATTGCACCTGCAACATAGTTGTGTGAACTCCAGCACGTTTATTAAACCATCTGAAGCAGCTAACTTCCGAGGCCATACCCTGTGAATACCACTCCACATCAAGAAACCTGGAACAAAAGCCTCGGATTGGACGGACGAACAATAACGACCACTCAAACGACCAAAGGATTATTCTTTCGGTTCCTGGAATGTACGCTCCCTGAACAAACCGGGGGCCGAGTAGGCCCTCCTTCAACAGTTCGAAAAGTATAAACTGAGCATTAATGCAGTCTAGGAAACAAATCGGCTTGGCAGCGAGATCAATGACAAGAAATCGCACACAATTTTTACAAGTGGCAAACCATCGGGCTGCCAGCAGTTTGGAGCAGCATTTATAGTGATCAATCACCTCAAACCGCACAATACACACTTCAAACCTATAAATGAACGGCTGTGTGCGAGTCGCATTAAGATTCGATTCTTCAACCTCTGTCTCATCAATGTGCACGCCCCCACTGAAGTTAAAGAAGACGCAATAAAAGATTGGTTTTACGCACGCCTTGAGACTCTCTTCGATTCACTTCCATCAAACGACGTCAAACTGCTGCTAGGAGACTTTAACGCGAAAGTCGGAAATGAAAGTTGGCACCGGGAGACCACTGAAGGCCACAGTCTCCATGAAGAATCCAACGACAACGGCCAGCGACTTATCGACTTCGCCTGCAGCAGGAATCTAGTTGTAAGCTCTACGTGTTTCCCGCATCGACGCATTCACAAGCAGACCTGGAAATCTCCAGACGCACATACCGTCAACCAAATTGATCACGTCCTCATTTGCAGGAGATGGGCGTCTAATCTGATGAATGTCTGCGCCTATCGAGGAGCAAACAGCGACTTAGATCATCACTTGGTAAAGACGACCTACAGATGTAGAATTTTCTCAGTGCACTAATCGAGAATCAGCCCTCCCAAAATCTTTGCGGTTGATAGGCTTCTGAGCGCTGCTACAGCGGTGGCGTATACTACCGCCCTTGAGGAAAGACTATCGCTTATGCTACACAACATCAGAAACACAGGCGTCCATGCGTTCGGAGAAGGACTCAAGGTACCATCAAAAATGTCGCGGAGAAGGTCGTGGGATACAAAGCACGGCGAGCACAAAATGACTGGTTCGACGAAGTATGCAAAAACTCACTTGACGCGAAAAATGAGGCCTACAGACAATGGATTCAACGAGAAACCAGAGCCTGAATTGAAAACTATGACAAGCTACGACGACTATCGAATAGAATAATTAGACATAAGAAACGTAAATACTTTGACGAGCAATTGCTGAATATCAAAGAAAACTTGCCTAATAGGAACACCAGACAAGCGTAAAAACTAGTAAATACAATTAAGAACGGCTACCAGCCCAGGACTAGCCTTTGTACGGACAAGGATGGAAACATCATCAGCGACACCGATGGCATTAACAAACGATGGGCCTCTTAATTTGGAGACCTTCTGAACCTACCATCTAACATCCCCACACAAGAAGCTCTCGACGATATTGTTGATCTAGGCCCACTAATACAACCGCCGACATTAGAGGAAGTTGATCTCGCGTTGTGGTCACTAAAATAAAATAAAACGCCGTTCGCTGACGAGATTCCAGTTGAACTGCTAAAATTCGATGGAACGGGTCTATCTAATGCCATACATCAATTGCTCCTGCGAGTATGGGAGGACGAGAAGATCCCAGACGATTGGCGCAGAAGCATCATCTGTCTAATCCACAAAAAGGGAGATAAACTGCCATGTGGGAATTACAAGGGCATCTCACTAGTTTGTACGTCCGATAAAATTTTTACGAAAATTCTGGAAAATAGAATAAAACCGTACGCAGAACGAGTCATTGGCGAATATCAAAACGGTTTCAGACCTGGTCGCTTCACAGCCGACCAGCTCTTTAAGGTCAAACTGATACTCCAAAGGTGCTGGGAATACAACGTAGACATATACCAAATCTTTGTCGACTTCAAGCAGGCATACGACAGTATCGATCGTGGAGTACTGTACAACATCATGCTGCAATTTGGTATACCGGCAAAACTAGTGCGACTAACAAAGATGACGATGACCAACTCCGTCTCACAGGTCAGGATCAATAATAGACTTACTGATCTATTTGAAACACGCAATGGTCTGAAACAGGACGATGGACTGGCACCGACGCTCTTCAACCTAGCACTGGAATACGTTATTCGGGCTATGAATATGGACAAAAGCAATACACTACTCATCAAGTCGACACAATTAGCAACGTACGCCAACGACATCAACATCATGCCCCGAAGATTGGCCGACGCAGACGAACTTCTGCATACGCTCGATATCGCTGCAAAAGAAGTTGGACTACGTATCAACCAAAAACTAAAATAATGATACAATCGACGACAAGGACACCTGCACAACCGAGCATGAATGTGGGGACCTCAACATCGAATTCGTGAACGACTTCATACACCTGGGTTGCAACTTGTCAAGGGACGTCAACGAAACTGACGAAATCAAGTGACGGATACAGTTAGCTAACAAGACTTTTTTCTCGGTTCTCCCCATAATGATAACGAAGCATGTGCACAGAAACACAAGGCTCCGCGTGTACAAAACCATTATACGACCAGTGCTATGTTATCCCTGCGAAGCATTGACCCTAACTCAAGCCTCCAGAAACATGTTAGACACATTTGAACGATAGGTTCTGCGGCGAATTTTCGAGGCTGTTTGCGATCAAGACGGATGGCGCATCCGGTACAACCATGAGTTTTATGAACTGTACGATTAGCTGGAAGTTTCGAAAATCGTCAAATTACAACGACTTCAATGGGCAGGGCATGTCCAACGAATGTACGATGATCACATGCCAAACAAAGTGATGAATGCAAAACGAGTCGACAGAGCGAGATTGCCTAGACGACCGAGGTCTCGTTGGGAGAGCTCAGTATATGTGGATGACGCGCAGCTACTGGGCTTTCAAGATTGGAGGACATCAATCCAGGCGGCCAAGGCCCGACTTCGGGCTGTCGCGCCACGATGATGATGATGTTTTAAAAGGAATTTTAAACACCGTCTAGACAGTTTAAAACTTAAAATCAATTTGCTAAATTCTATTCTGAAGGTTACTACACAGGAGAGACACGATTATAAAATAAACATCTCGTTCCTTTACGAGGACGAGACAAAGATATTGGCTAAATGCCCGCAATTCAGTTGACTTAGTTTTGGACCGGTTGTTCCTATGGCAGCTATACGACGTAGTGGTCCAATTTCGTTGATTCCGACATATGTATATAAAGCGTGCAACGAAAAGAAGTCTTTGTGCAAAGTTTCAGCTCGATAGCTTCAAAATTGAGGGGTTAGTTTGCATAGAACCAGACAGATAGACGGACAAACGGCCAAAGCTTAATCGACTCTCCTCATCATACTGAAAATTTATATATAGTTTATATGGTCGGAAATGAATCCTTCTATGCGTTGCAAACTTCATGACAAACTTAATATACCCTATCACATTCGTGAAGTTTCATTACAATTGGTCGCAGTCCTGAAAGCGGATCTGAAACAGACTTTTTCGATTTCTCCGTCAACTGTCAATTTCTGGATCAGAATACTTTTCAGATCGAAAGGGGAATATTTTCAGATTCAAAAATTTACAGTTTTCGTTGCATTATTCTCAGGAGGGGAAAGCATATGGAGGAAAAATCGTAAAAGCCTTTTCTAGATCCAAACCTGGATCTACTTCTACATAAGACCGCGACCCATGACAGCGGTATTTAGTTCAAACTAAATAGATCTAGAGACCTGTTATCGGGTCCAAATTGAATCCTCACACCCAGTGACTGCTTCATCTACACTTAACTAAATTTTACAGAAGCTTTGGACACTCGAATATGACGAGGAAAATATTTTTTCTCTATCCTGCCCTTGCCTCGCATTAGCAAGGAATAGAAGGTCAATTTTCGAATCCTATTTCTTGATAATGCCTACGTGAGCGTTTACCTGAATTATACACAAATTGGTGACATTATCCAAAATAAAAAACATTTTATAATTTACTGCATTATCAGACAAAAATATTTCTATGATAAATTATTAATCTTTGTTCCGTAAGTAACCAAAACCTTGCATGTGATATATATATATCATAATTTTAGGGTCACGTATATACAAGTACAGACGTGATTACCAGATTTCGTGAAAACCGAATTAGGCGTTTCTATATTTATTCATTCATGTTGAGGCGATTTGTAGTTCCTTACCTGGATAAATAGACTTATTTATATAAAATATAATGTTCCTTCGAAAAGACCGTCGTTAATGTGTGACTAACAATAATTTGTAGATTTAAGGGAACATAGATTGCATTCGAAAAATGTTGATAATTTACCTTTGTAATGATGGTGGTTGGATTATGAGGGATAGGCATTGATCCTATAATGGCTGAACACCGAAGTACAATGTTGGAAATAGTCATCAATTACTTCTGCTATACAATTACTAACAGGCTCAGATTTTGATTAATAAATCAAAAATTAAATGAGTCGTAGATGCAACCAATATGGGGAATCAGACTCCTTATGACTATCAACAAAACGAGAAAACAGGCAAAAAAGTGATTTAATCTATCTCTCTCTATCTATCTCAAAGGAAAAATAAGCACGCGAATTAGGAAACAATCTCGAAAGAAAAAGGATATACGAGTATGCATCCTGAAATGATAAAAAGACACAAAGTATCTACACTGCATGCAGATACATCGGAACATGGATATGTCTATGACTACCGACTGCGTGGAACCTGTTGTGTTGAAGATATCGACGTAAGTTTTGTAAAGATCCCAGTATAGTTATACTGGATGAAATCATTCGAGAAAACACGTCCCACGCTTTCGGTAGGCATAAGACATATCCATGTACCCATGTATCTGGTGGCAGTGTAGATACTCGTCATAAATTCTGCTTTGCTTTGTCCTGTCCGCTTGGGCTCCTTTCTCTCGCGGGATCGTTTCGTTTTCGTTTGCATCGCGTGTGTGCAATATTCACCTCCTCTCGTGCACCCTGTTCCATCTACCCGTTCAGTACAGTTTGCAGACTGCAGCCTATCAACATTTCGCTGAGTACGTTTCTGCTAATCGCAATCACGCTTCCCACCATCTTTTCCCAATTGGACGTGTATTGTGTTTGTGTATCTATTGCAAAATCGCTCCCACACTATCCGTCTCATCCCGCCCTTTAATCAACAGTCCGGGTCCGGCACACACAATCCGTTTCTCAAGTAACGCGTGCGACTCTATGCGATTGTGTCCAGCAAACAGAAACGGAAACTAACAAAAGTAAACAAAACATTCCAACACACGCACAAAGAGGATGCACAAGAAAAATTTTGTAATTTTTGCAGAAGGGGGGGGGGGGGAATTTGATCTTCTGCAGACCTCTGAATGTACATCATGTCACGATGAGCTGCTTGGAACTATAACATCCTGCGACGAATATTTCTCTATTTCGGGGCTTGGGAGATTTTAACTCGCGCAGTACGAATCCGCCATTTTGTTTTATGATACGTTTATTGCATGTGTGGTGGAGGCCACATTGTGGGCCAGTCAGACCTCAAATCGCCGCCATTGCAAATGCACAACCATTTGGATAGAATGAACTTCATCCGCGATGGCTCTCGCTCTATCTCTATCTTCGGGGGGCGGGAGCTATGTAATGTACACACTCTCAAATTGCGTCTGCGCATGTCCAAATGTTAGTCGAACTGGCTACTTGCTACCTTTACTGGGACCCTATTGATTCAGATATGTAGTACAACGTGCGCTATTTTATTTGTTTGGATTCCAGCCATTTTGAACATTTTGGAATTTTTGCGGAAGGGGGGCATTTGATCTTCTGCAGACCTCTGAATGTACATCATAACATATAACATCCTGCGACGAATATTTCTTTATTTCGGGACTTGAGAGATTCTAACTCGCCTAGTATAAATCCGCCATTTTGTTCTATATGTTTATTGCACGTGGGGTGGGGGCCCACATTGTGGACCAGTCAGACCTCAAATCGCCGCCATTGCAAATGCACAAACACAGTCGCTGGATCACCCGATTTGGCTCGAATGAACTTCATCCGCTCATTTTCGGGGGGTGGGGGGGGAACTATGTACACTCTCTCAAATTGCGTCTGCGCATGTCCAAATGTTAGTCGAACTGACTACTTACTTGCTACCTTTTCTGGGACCCTAGTGATTCAGATAGTACAACACGGGCTATTTTATTAAATGATGAATGGGAATTGGCGGAAATTGAAGGTCATTGAAAGTCCGCCCGTACACTATGTTATTTCTTGCCGTCCACAACGTCAACCTTTATCGCTATCAAATCAACATCCCAACATGTACACACAGGATCCCCGCAAGTGCACCGCCCGCGCGGATCTACAAGCAACAGCCATGCACAATGACCACTTCACTCAAACGACATGCACAACCAGAAAAGAAAATTTTTCGATGGGCTTGTTTCCTCTTCTGACCCCCGAGTGGAAAAACAGACATTTCGTGTGACGGACTGATTTTTAGGATGACCCCCAGCTATAAGACATATCCATGTCAAAACGGACTCAAAAACAAATCTGTATGACTAAATCAAAATTTCTCGACTAACTTGGACCAAAAGGTAACACTGGGTCTTCCTCTGTGACATGTTTAGTTGATACTGGGATCCTCAGACCCAAATCGCAACACTCAGAAAGAGAGAAACCCATACGTCATGTGGAATCGAAATAGGCTGATCTGCTCCTGTTAATGTAAGAATTTGACTCTGCATCAAATAGATAGATGGATAGGATAGATGCTATGCAACGCGGGAGAGAGATCTACTCAACGCTTGGCAGCACCACGATAAGCGTCGGAGCTTTTAAAGGATGTCCACAAGGAGGGGTCCTCTCACCGCTATTGTGGCCACTGGTTGTAGACGAACTGCTGTCCAGGCTAGATTTGCGTGGATACTATGCTATCGGATACCCAGATGACATAACCATTGTGGTCAGGGGCAAGTTTGAATGCATCGTCTCTGAAGTGATGGGAGCCGCCCTTGATGTGGTCTTGAATTGGTGCGATGAAGTGGGGTTAAATGTTAACCCACAAAAAACAGTCATCGTACCTTTTACTCGTAAACGTAACCTAACTTCCGGTTCGGTATCATTAAGAAGGACGGTTTTAGACTATTCCAAGGAAGTTAAATGGCTTGGCGTCACGCTAGACTGGCGACTTAATTGGAATTCTCACATTAATAATGTAATCACTAAAGCCTCACGTTCAATGTGGGCTTGTAAAAATGTCTTTGGACGGACATGGGGGCTAACACCAAAGATGGTGAAGTGGCTGTACTGTACGTTGGTGCGGCCTGTAGTCACATATGCTGCGTTAGTATGGTGGCCTAAGGCTCAACAGAGCTCAGCCATACTGAAACTTAACAAGCTTCAACGCCTGGCTTGTCTTGGGATAACTGGGGCTATGAGTACATGCCCTACGCCTGCTTTGGAGGCGATTATTGGATTTACCCCGCTGCACATCTTCATCTGCTCTAAATGCTCTTAGGATACAACTATCTTCTGAAGCTTGTATTAGTGGCAATGGTCACATGAGCATTCTGAGTCAAATTCCTGGCATGCAGATCTGCCTAAGATCAGATTACATGACCACGGAGTTATGTTTTGGCAATAAATTCTTAGCCCTCATCCCAGACCGCACAGTATGGAATAATGGCAATCCCTTCGCAGACTCTGAATTTATCATGTGGTACACTGATGGGTCTAAGACTGTACAAGGAGTTGGTGCTGGCGTCAGTGCACCCAATACCAGGATTTCAATCGCTATGGGTGCGTGGACAAGCGTTTTTCAAGCCGAGATCCATGCCATAGAGGTCTGCGTCAGGATTATTCTGGAAAAAAAAACTAAGAGGCGCTCACATTGCTATCTGCACAGATAGTCAGGCAGCCATAAAGGCTTTTTCTTCACACAAGCTCTATTCAAGGCTGCTGAAAGATTGTCGTGAGCTTCTTCAATGTCTGGCGACTGACAACCAAGTCTTTTTACGTTGGGTGCCAGGTCATCAAGGCATTGAAGGCAATGAATTGGCGGATGAACTCGCCAGGCAAGGCTCAACGTCTAATTTCAACGGACCGGAACCTTATTGTGGCCTTGGCCTGGCTTCGGCCAGGACTATCATAAAGGAATGGTCTGACAGGCTACGACAGCGCTATTGGGATGACCTAGCAAGGCTGTGGCAATCAAAGGCGTTAATGAGACCCTTTGACTATGGGGATACTACCCACATGAGTAGAGCTGATCTGAGGTTAATTGTTGGCTACTTATCAGGCCATCACTGGGTTAGATCTTATTTAAATAAGATGGGCTTTTCCAGAGAGACGGAGTGTCGTCTTTGTTTGGAGGACATTGAGACCACATATCACCTTTTATGTGAATGCCCAGCGATTGCGCGGGCTAGGTTAGCGTTACTAGGGCGGATCGTCACAAACTCTGCTGATATCCGGAAATCTCCTCTCCTGCATAAGGCTTACTAACCTTCGTAAGAGTGGTGGAAGGTCTCTTGGGATAATATTAAAGGCTATGGCAGAATAGACCTCCTATGGTCGCAGTGCCCACCATGAGGGTCAGTAGCCGCACCTCTTTTTCTATTCTATTCTATTCTATTCTGCATCAAAAGGATGTAAATGGAGAAGGGCAATTACGGGAATTCGGGAAAGGAAATACTAGCTAGCTGATCCTGCCCCGAGACTCCCAGAAACTGAGTTGGTCTACAAGCGCTCATCGCTAGCAGATCATCGGAAACGGGTTTAACTAAAAGCCAATTCATTCGATTTAATTGAACGAGATATTATACCTGGACCTGAATTGACGCCTGATAAAACTTTTACTCGTAAATTTGTGAAATAGCTACGCCATGAATCATTAACACAATTATCCACTATACCCCGAAAAGGGATGTTAGTCAATAAATGGATTTCTGCCAAATCTAAATAGCTCTTACATTCCCCATTTAAATGAATATTGTAAATATGGTTCAGCATAACTTTTTAAACCTTATTGCACCAGCGACCTAAAACCGACCCTTGATCTGGCATCAAATCAATCGAAGCTGATGGAGATTGGTTCTTGGTTCGATTCCAGCTGTGATAGTTATGACTTAAAAAAAACCTATTTCAATAAATGTCACCGCATGATGACAATCCACCAGTGTAACCTACCGAGGACTGCTGAAATGTAAATGGCCATCGGATTCAGATTGTGTATGTACAGTCACAGTCGTCAGCCACATCAATAAAAAGGATGGTGACTGCCGCCACTGGCCATATCCAATGATAATCAATTGGGTACGACATCAATTTCAATTTCAGGGCATCAAATTCAAACCTTTTCACTTTGCCAATTTTAAAAGTTTGCTCTGCCGCTAGTGATTTTGAAAATGGACTACCGAACGACTCGTAAAAGCTACACCGTACATATAACGAAAGGACAACGTACGAGTACAAGCGCAAAATGGATATTTTGGCTGGAACGAAACGTGAGTACGTATTTCAATTAGACAGAAAACCAACAAACTATTGTGAAATTTAAAGGATTGATTTTATTAACGAAGCGGGTTGTCAGATAGTTATTGTCAATCAGTTGGTTTCATATGTAATATGGGCGTTTACTAAAATTGATTCGAAATACATACTTAATGTATTTCGAATCAATGTTCGTGAACGTGGAAAACATTTTTTTTTTTCGATATATATACAGGGTGTCCCAAACCCCAACGTCAACCCGGAAACCGGTGATAGGCCAAGTAGTGGCAGTTATCAGAAAAGTATTAAAAAAAAGTCTCCGTCAATTATTTTTTGACTTATAGACATTCAAAAAAGAATTGGAAAAATTCATTCCCTCTGATGAGTTTTTAAGCACTGTTATTACAAATTTTCATTTTTTTTTTATTTTTTTTTTTTTTATGAAGCAACCCTGACTAACTGTTCTATAAATCACAATCTAAAAGTAAAAAATTACTGTATTGGTTTTAAATAAAATATGACTTATTTCCCCAATTTTTTACTCAAAATTATCACTTATCCCAACTTCAACTGACTGCACTGTAAAAAAAATAGATCTCGCGGTTTTGGCAAGTAACTGTAAAAGATGGCTATGAAGGCCACCCATCCGAAAAAGATTTAAGAACCACCGATGGGTGCATAAGTTGCATGTCCTTACCACCGAATGTAACCCCCCTGATTCAGTCGATAGACCAGAATGCTATCCGCATTACGAAATTATATTACAGAACGAGCCTTTTGACATCAGTTGTGGCGGAAGGAGCGGACATCTCCGTAATCTGAAAAAAAATTGACTCTTAAGGACGCTGTCATTTTCTTAGAGTCGGCCTGGAGCCGACTGGACTCAAATACTATTTCAAAATGCTGGAACAACATTTTGAAAGATAATAATGAGGATCCAGAGGATGAAATTCCGCTAAGTCTCCTAAGAGACAGACTGATTTCCGAAATAAAATCTCAAACAAACACCGCAGGTGAACTCCTTAAAGCCATCAGTCCTGAAGTTTCAATTCAGTCATTCATTTTATTTCATTTAAAAATTCCATACATAATATTGTTCGCAGGGTAATTATACTACTCGTATTAATGAAATCAGAGAATGGAACGAAGATAAAATCACAGATGAATTGCCAGAAGCAGGACCAATATCTAGTGATGAAGAATCGGATATTGTTGGTGACACTGAGGTCAAAATTCAACCAAAGGAAGCCGTAGAGAGCCTCAATAAAGTTTTACAATGGGTGGAAAGTGAAATGGTCTGTTACAACGATGTTGCTGTACTTAAGCGACTCAAGGAAAAAGTAGTACTACAAATAATTGAAAAAAAAAATAAGAAACAGAAATAAATCACACAATATTTCACATGAATTTTCTAATTTATATATTATATCACATAATAACATTGAATAAATGGCTCGAAAAATGTAAGTTTGATTAATATTTTAATATGTTCGTATAACATGAACCCCCGTAAAGGCGAACAGTCGTGGTTTTTAATAGTTCACGTTTTCGTGAGTCTACTGTATATATATTGTTTGTAAAATACATAGACTCGAAAAGTTTTGGTCCACATAGTAGGACCAAAATTTCATTAATGAAATTTAAGGCATATCATAAAGACAGGTGCAACGGTATCAAAAGTTCCAGCCACACAGCTATCGCACGTGTCCCTGCTTAGTAAGTTGATTAATTATTTGACGAACTCTCAAAGGAAGTTACAGTACGTGTTGCTGCTTCGCAGTCCTCGAATATTAATTACATTATTAATATTCGGATATACCCAAAATGTTGGATCAAAACCGCGTTAAATTGGTACATTTTATAAAACAGCAATATCCGTATACGTAAGAAGGACAAGCGTTCAACTTCACGCACATTCGGATGAAAAAAACATCGTCAGAAAAATTTAAACTCCTGAAATGGGATGTTTTCTTCGTTCTCTCAAGCGACCATACTTCACTAACACTCGGTTAATCATATCGTTTGACCTCAATTACCTCTCCATGTGGGTTCTCCGACTTAAATTTGCTCAAATTTTTGTTTAAAAATTACAGTGTTTCACAAATTTACAGGTTGTTTAAAAATTCGGTTGACCATGAACCCCTCAAAACTGCATACAGAGAGAATGGATGATTGCGATTTCCCTCAGAAACTTGATTCGCAAGAATATGAAATAGTCAGCATAAATTTGAAGTAAGTTGGAAATTTTTGCATTTGCAAAGTTAGCGGTTTAGATATTTGTTTCTGCAAATTTTTGTGTAAGAACAAAGCTCTTATATTTTTGTACAAAAATTTGTCTAAGGGTAAGGAGCAGCCCCACATTTCCCGTCACTGAGCTACAGCAAGCCGCCGCCTTCAAGCTGAGGAGTTTCCGTCATATGGCGTTGCCGTGTGTGCTGCTGTATACGTTAAGGCACGAGAGTATTTTCGGAATGCTAATGGTAAGGGGCAGCCACACATTTCCCGTCACTGAGCTTCTGCGCCGCCGCCTTCAAGCTGAGGAGTTTTCGCCAGATGGCGCTTCCGGGTTTTCACGGTCACTTTAGCAAACATTCACTTCGCCCCCATGGACTCCTCAGGTGTCCTCAGCATCTGTCCATTACATTTGTCTTTTAATTCGGGTGTTTTCGACTTACTTGTGCACGCATTCTACATAATATGCAATTTGTGTGACATTTTAGAAGAGCCAACGGGAATCGGCTTGTATGGACGCCCCATCATTGGTTCCTCACAAGGCAAGGCAATAATAGCTGGGTGATGATGATTTTTGTGATCCTGGCTCGGTGTGTATGTAATATTTGTATTTATGTAGGGGGCCCCTAAACCAAAAACGATATCCAGTCACGGTCGCACCGATTCCAAGCCGAACATTGTGCGGGGAAACAAATATCATGTCGACTACGAGTCACAGTTGTGCAGAGTCTAAGTCGAGGCAACTGATGAGTGGAGCGCCTAATACAGTCAGTACCCCCTTTTAATGTTATTCGTTTTGCTGACCAGGTCGTATTTCAATTAATGGCAACCCCTTCATGCTCGTTATGACAGATTTGTCAGTGGTCTCACTTTCACATCGTGTTCTGCAGTTTGATACTGATGCGGAAACTAAGGAGTACACGGTAACAGCGGGAGTTCCACAGGGATCCGTTCTTGGTCCTCTGCTGTGAATTATCATGTACAATAACATCTTGAACCTCCCGATGCCTAAAGAGGTCACGATAGTCGGGTTTGCAGATGATACCGCTAGGTAGTCGTCGTCACAAAAGACCTGGGCTATGTCGAAATGTACGCCAGCGAGGCGATCACAACTATTAATTTGTGGTTGGAAACAGTGGGATTGGAGCTCGTCGAGCAAAAAAAAACGGAAGTTGTTTTAATCAGTAAGCGCAGAAAAAAGACCTCTTTGAAGATGAGAGTCGGAAGCAGTATCATAACCTCTAAGCCGGCCATTAGGCACCTGAGGGTTATGATCGACGTGAGGCTAAGCTTTGGAGAGCGTTTGAAGTATGTTTGGGAGAACACAACGTCCGCCTTGACTAAAATTATGCAAAATATAGGTGGTCCAACACCAAGCAGGAGGCTTCTGTTATCTAGGGTGATAACCTCTATTTTACTGTATGCCTCACCAATTTGGGCCAGTGCTCTGCAATATGCTTGCAATACCAGACAAATTAGCCCGGTTTATCGAAGGTGCACATTGAGATTATGTTGTGCATACAGAACCACTTCACACAAAGCCGTCTATGTTGTCGCCGGAATGATCCAAATAGAGATTCTGGTTGACGAAACAAGCAGACTGTACCGTGGTCGACGCCTGGGAACATCAGAGGCGTCAGCGGATCGGAAAGGAATGGAATGTATCTCTGAGAGAATGGCAGGAGCGATGGGAGGAGGCTTCAAAAGGTCGCTGGACGCATACTCTCATCCCGGATATCGGGATGTGGGTGAACCGGAAACACGCAGGGGGAACGGCGGAGGAGGTGTTTTTGGGTTTAGTCGGTAAAAATCCGGCATACTCGCTCAAGTACAGCAGTATCTTTTGAAGATTCCTACATCACCTCGTTAAAAAAAAAAGATAGCAGTCCTCTAGCTGTGATGTAAAGTGATACTGGCCGGGTTATTGTCCTAATTGCGACCGGTTCAAAACAGCTCAGTCTCCACTATCAAAAAATTTTCGGAGTTACCACAAGGAGGTGATGTGAGCAGTAACGTTTAACATACAACTTTAACAAAGCGACCGCTATTGTACCTAAAATGTCTTCGACTTTGAAAGGCAATTGAAACATCGTTGTCTACAACCTTTACATTTTGTCTCATCTTAAATCAATCGACATTTTTAATGCACATTACAGGAGTAACCATTCGAGGACTTAAATCCAATGGACCTAAATGAATAGCATCCAGTTCAATAAGAAAACTTTCGACCGCCGAATGTCCTTTGAGTTTCACTTGCAGCATCCAACAAAATTTATTCAAAGTGTTAATGTATTAAGTTGGTGCAGATGAAATGTCGGATTTTGCAATGACATGAAGTTGGCTACGATTTTTATGTATCAAACTGCCACCAGGCGGCTCTAGTGATATGACATATTGAAGTAAGTACTACTACCTTGGATTATGGAGTCATTTCGGTTTTGCACTTCATGGTGATCGGTGAAAAAAAGGAATAAAAGAACATGGAAGCGAGTCAAAAACGACTATTTTTCCTTTACGAATTTAATCAAGAGCACAACGCAACGGAAGCAACGAGGAATATCAACAGCCCATTTGGACCTGATACGGTTAATGAACGAACCACTCAGCGGTGGTTCGAAAAATTTCGATCCGGAAATATGAACCTTCGAAATGAGCCACGTGGAAACCCAGGACCATCGATCGATAACGACGAGCTGTGTGCATTAGTGGACTCTTGCCCCCGCCAAACCATAAGGGATCTTGCGGAGAAATTGGGCGTGCACTATTCGTCAGTTTGCAACAACTGGTAAAAGTGAAAATGCTTGACAAGTGGGTTCCGCATGATCTTTCCCAGCAAAACATGGCGTGTCGAATGGAGATTTCAAGTTCTCTTCTCTCCCGAAACAGAAATGAACCGTTCTTGAACCCAATTGTGACCTGCGATAAAAAGTGGATACTATGTACAAGTAATAATCGTCGCCGATCGGCCCAATGGCTAAATGCCGATAAGGCTCGAAAACACATGCCGAAATCAAGCCTTCATCCAAAGAAAATAATGGTGACTATTTGGTGGTCTGTAGCTGGATTTATCCAATATTCGTTCCTGCAACCTGGCGAAACCATCAATGCTGAGAAATACTGCGCTCAACTGGATGAAATGCATCAGAAATTGACAGTTCAATGACCTAGGCTAGTCTGCAGGGATGGAGCTATTCTGCTTCATGACAACGCACGACCTCATGTATCGAGAATAACGATCTAAAAATTGAACGAGTTGCGCTCTGAGACTCTCCCTCACCCGCCATATTCACCAGACCTCTCGCCAACAGATTACCATTTCTTTAAACATTTGGATAACTTTTTATCAGAAGAACAGTTTAAAAATGAAGCAGCTGTCAAAAATGGCTTCCAGAAGTTTCTTCGAATCGGAAACTCGGACTTCTACGAAACAGGCATAAATGCGCTTGTGTCTTGTTGGGAAAAGTGTTTCGCATCCGCCGGTACCTATTTCGATCAATAAAATTATCTTTATAAAAAGTTATAGCTGGTCAAAAATTTACTACAGAATCCGATATTTTATCTGCACTAACCTAATAAAATGACCGAATTCATCTTATTTTCATTATTAAATTTTAGGAAAGGATCTTGAAACAACAAACAAACTATTTCCCTTATATTCAAGAAGAAGCGGAAGTTATCGTTTCATTTCTTGACGTAGTCCTTTCATTCCATTTGCATTTATTGCCAACCATATATCCACACTTCGTTAACCAGATACATATGTAGGGAGCAAAAACACACAGTATTTTCCCAGAATTCTTTACAGTCAGCTTTTTTTTTTGTCTTCCATTTTGATGAAAATGCAAAATCCTTACACTCCTCTCTTCTTGCTGAATTAGGAACGAGGAAAGATAGTAGCAATAGTCATTCGGCCTGGACCTCAAACAGCAATACTCAATTGATCCAATCAGGCTTTCTTCGAAATGAACAGAAGCGTTTTGGTTCATCGATTGACGACGGGACTGCCTCAAAAACGCAGGAATTGATGGGATTATGGAGGAGACAGGAGCGGGATTGAACTCGATGGGACTCTCCATTGTGTGAAAGTCAGTCGGTTTAGTGAAAGGACTCGCCCAGACTCTACTACTCGACGAGTAAGTTTCAAGTATCTTTCTTTCTTCATCTTACGAGTATGCATGCTTACTAAGCGCTCGACATATTTTTTTTTCTACAAGGATCAGGGGATGAGAAGAGGCAACCGAGGTGGAACAGGAAGATACATACGTACGTTACTATACGTACCTCTAACAATCGAATCGGATTCTTTAATGAAAGACGAACAAAAAAGGTTGGAAAAGGTTACATTTGGGGATAATAGAAAGGAATCGATGCAATCGTACGAACTCGTTTGTGAGTTGTATTTCATTCGCTTGATGATTCCTTGATTGAATATGTGTCGGTTGTGACTTATTTGTACGTTTTGAGTAGGTGGATCAAGAGGGAATCAGACGTTAAGACGGTTTGAATGGATGATGAGATACGAGATGGTGATGTTGATTAGATTTTTTGGGTAAGCTTTTATGGGACACGTACTAAGTGTTTCTGTGTGAAATTTGCTTCGAAAGTGATGCTTATCAATTGATTGAGACAGAAGGGCGAGTGCTTAAATAAGAAAGGCTGTTTGTATGAGAAATGATACCATTTTAAACGATTAACGATGTCTCATATTCCATTACCTATATAGGGTAAATTTGTTTTAGGATCGGCCCACTTGATGCACATTGGGCACGTTTTTACCATGGAACTAAAACGAGTATTAACTAGATCATTTTAGACTTAGTTCTAAGTAGTGGAGTGTTTATACCGACCGGTACTAAATATGGCAAATGTCAGATGTTGACTTATCACTTGTGTTTAAAGAGAGTTGTAGATATGTAAAGTGCCGGTAGCTTCTTGTGAAAAGTGCTTTTATAACGCCGGCCAGTGGCGGATTCAGAGGGGGCCATATGGGGGCTGGGCCCTCTCCAAAATATTTGGTAGATAGAGCTTGGTCCTCCAATTATTCCAAGAAATACTCGAAAATGATTTATAAAAATGACAGCGAATACAAAACATATCAGACAATGGTGGATTTCTTTGCGCTATGCCTTATCTTATGCTACCCAATATCGAAGGGTGTACTCCCAAGATTTTACAATAAAAAGTACTCCTAATTTCATTTTCCATTAGTCCATGGCGTCCTGTATTCTGCCAATGTGGCTCCAAATATCACTATCGGGTGCATTTATATTCCAACAACAGAAAAAAAAACAGTTTCTTGATTTGTTTATTTTAATGGGTTATTATCATTGAGGTCCGCAAGCGCTTAGCCTAAATGGTTTATTGTGCCTTAGGTTTGCTAACAGGACTAAAACTGTCTACCTTGATCCAATTGATGAAGTTATGGAATGTTGAATAAGGTCGAAACGATATCTTGCGGGTAGGAGAAGCCCACACCAATGCGTACCCTACTACTTTGCCTTAACCCCTAGTGGGGCATAGCGCGTCAACTACTCCTGCGCGCCATCGTACTCTGTTCTGGGCAATGGCGCACAACTCCCCAAAAAAATGCACTGGACTACTGCTGATTGCATTTTGAGTCCTTTTTGGTGAGGAAAAAAGACATTCCTGGCAATTAAGTGAAACCTATGCAAGATGTTTATCATATGACTGGGGGTGTTGACGAGAGTCCACGAGACTGCTGTTGAATTCCTTTTGAGTCCTTTAGTAAGGACTGATGGCATTTTGAGTCATTTTGTGAGGGGAAAAGACACTCTTGGCCATGAAGTTAGGCCTAGGTAAGATGTGTATCATTATTATTATATATTCTGGGGGATAGCCGAAGCATACCACTAACGTTTGGGTCCCTTTTCGCCCCCTTCCGGTCATCAGTGGCTTCCAGATGTCGACTGATAATTGTCGACCTCTTTCTTCATCACTGAGTCCCGTGTTATTGCTAGCATTTGTTTGAAGCTGAGTTCACTCATGGCTTCTACACTTATCGTGTGCCTGCCTGTGATCCTCAACCTCGTGCTAGCCAGTGCTGGACATTCGCACACAATGTGTGCGGCCGTCTCGGCCTCCTCCAGGCATAACCTGCAAACGTCATCTTCCCCGATTTTCATCTTGGCCAGATGAGCCTTAAAATTACCATGCCCTGTGACCAAGGCAGTTATCCAGCTTAGGGTACTCCGTTTATAACTAAGTACCTTTCTCGCTTCCCTTCCTAAAGGGCTGGTCATTGCGTTCCGAGCTTGTTTGCAAGCGACTAGCTCCTGCCATCTTTGTTGATGCATGGAGTCCATCCACTTCCCAACCTTCGCTCCAATCATGCCGTTCCCCAGAGCAACTCTGGGTTCTGGGCCAATGAAAGTTGCCGCAGATCCCTGTTTTGCTAGGGCATCCGCCGCCTCATTTCCTGTTGTACCTATGTGTCCTTTTACCCACATCAGCGTAACCTCATTTCCTGAGGCACACGTGTTGAGCTTCCGGACACACTCTAGTACCAGTTTAGAGTTTATGTTCGTCTGCTGCATGCGTCTGATCACCGATTGGTTGTCCAGTGCAATAAGGATCTTCTTCCCCCGCACCTGACCTTCAAGCAGGTGGTCCAACGCATGCAACAAGCCAAGCATCTCTGCCTGGTATACGGACACATACACTCCTAGACTAAGCGCACATGCTAGGTTTAGCTCTTCAGAGTAAACCCCCGCCCCCGCTTTACCGTCCATTAAAGAGCCATCAGTAAAAATGCTGATGGCATTGTACATACTCGTACACTCATTGTGTATGTTTCCATCTGCAATGTGAGTCTTGTGTAGTCTTTCAACTACCCTACGTCTACTCATGCCTTCTACCGGCATTAGAGTCTCCCTGACCTCATCATGAATAATGTCTAGGATGCTCTTATCACCGCTGCTAGTTCCAAAGCGATGCCACATGGCATCCCTTTCCATGAGTATTGCCGAAAGCGCCGCCGTTTTTTTTTATAAATAAGTCCAACGGCGGCAGTCCCAGCAATGCCTCCTTTGCTCGCGTTGGTGTGGTGCGCATTGCACCACATATGCTTACGCAAGCTATCCTTTGTACCCCATCTAGCTTCTGCTTTGTGGTATTCTGCATGGCTTTTGGCCACCATACCACTGATGCGTAGGCTAGAATAGGTCTTACCATCATTGTGTAAATCCAGTGTGTCGCTTTAGGTGAAATTCCCCACCTACGAGCACACACTCTCTTACATTGATGCAAAATCCTTTTCGCTTTTTGGATCTTTTCATCAACGTGAACATTCCAAGTTAAAATAGTTTCGCATCTAAGGTAACTCCTAGATGCTTCACTTCCTTGGACACCTTGATTTCCGAACCAAAAAGCCGTAAGGGAGTTATCTCTATGTCTTTCCACTTGCGAGTAAAAATCATAGTGTTTGATTTACTAGCGTTTATGGTTAGCTCTTGCTCATTACACCATTCTTCGGTTACTATGAGAGCTTGTCCCATGCAACCTAGAATTGTGTCCATGAACTTTCCACTGACCGTGAGTGCCAAGTCATCGGCGTATCCTACAGTGTGTACGCCCATCGAGTCCAGCTTCCAGAGAAGACTGTCCACGGTGATGTTCCACAGTAGAGGCGAAAGAACACCTCCTTGTGGGCATCCTCGGACTACCTTACCCCGTATTCTGTCACATCCACTGCTAAGATTTACCGCCCTCTGCTTAAGCATAGAGTCGATCCACTTAATTATAATGTAATCAACCCCCCGCTCAGTCAGGGCGTTCCTTAGTTTGGTAAAGGAGATTTTATCAAAAGCACCCTCTATATCCATAAAAGTAGACATAGCGATCTCGCCATTGTTAATCTCTCTCTCTCTCTGCAACTCTAACAAGTTCGTGTAGAGCGGTTTCCGTAGATTTGCCTGCTTTATAAGCATGTTGGCACCTACTCAGAGGACTATACATTAGCGTGGTGTTCTCCAGGTAGTCCGCCAACACCTTTTCCATTGTTTTCAACAGGAATGATGTAAGGCTAACCGGCCTGAAGGACTTTGCCTCTGTATAGTCTTTCTTTCCCGGTTTAGGCAGGAAGACCACCTTAGCTTCCCTCCATGCCTTCGGGATATAGCCTGTT
The DNA here is from genome assembly GCA_964017055.1 of Chloromyia formosa. Taxonomy (NCBI): domain Eukaryota; kingdom Metazoa; phylum Arthropoda; class Insecta; order Diptera; family Stratiomyidae; genus Chloromyia; species Chloromyia formosa. The sequence continues at coordinate 34,018,923 of OZ024816.1, read as the reverse complement.
GAAAGACAGGCGACGTATATATTCCGGATCCTATCTAGTAGAGCGCTCATGCCCCACCGTAATAGTGCCGGGAATATTCCGTCCATTCCAGCCGTTTTAAATGGAGCAAAAGAGTTTATAGCACTTTTGACTCCATTTGGAGTTATTATCCTCTCAGCTTCTTGTTGACTTCCCCCACCAGCTCCCATGTTAGTTAGGTAGGTAGATGTGCATCATATTACTGGGGGTGTTGGTGCGAATGCAATAGACTACTATTGTTGCTATTCGGAGTCTTTAGGTCAGAAAATGAGGACATTCTTGCATTTGCAAGATAGTTATGGGTGTCTCCTGAATCGGGGCGATAAGGACAATATTTTTTAAAGCGAGTCATAGACAACTTAAAAGCAAATGAATCAAAATTAAAATGTACTTGCATGGGACAGGCTTAAAGTGGCGATGAACCTTGCTAACCAAGTTATGATGAAGACATCCATGATTAAATGAAAGGCATAATGACCATTATTCTAGCCGCGGGACTAAAGTCACTTATATATTTTTGAAGCATATGATGAAACCATACATGTCCACCTACGAGTCCTTACATGAGTCTTACTGACGAGTTCTTTCAAGCCGGCTTGATGAATTCGTCAGTGATACTCATGTAGGGACTCGTAGATGGTCATGTATGATTTCACCGAGGGCTATCAAGATGAGAAAAAAATATTTACTCGTGGAAAAGCTTGAACCCAGACGTCTAGCCCAGGGGTCGGCAAACTTTTCCTGGAAGGGGCCTGATCGTTGGAATTTTAAGTTCAGCGGGCCAGATAAGAGACCCAAAATATAACTGCTTACCAATTAGGTCAACCCACTGCTAATCGAAAGTTTGACGGAAGCACCTCAATTATGCAGTCAAACAAACTTTACTAGTTTTCCTTAAATATAAAGATCGGAAAAATATTTTTACTTTCGCAACAGTATTTTGAGTTCAGAAAATGTATCCGCCACGACGCCGTGACATTAACGTAATGGTGTTTTCGTTAATACTGGAAATTTTTTGCAGCATGAAAAATAGTCAAGGCGATTAGTGGAATTGACGCCTTTGAACAGAGCCGTGTCGTTGGACATCTAGCTGGGGTGACATCTCACTCAGTGGTGTCCAGATAAATATCCCTCTGGCAGTTTCCAATCAGCTTTATTCATATGGATAGTGTCGTTAAAATACAGAACAATAACTAATTAATTCGATTTTTCTAGTCGTGCGTCCTGGCGCAGAACCAGCGAAGGCCACGAATAAGTTCTGGCCACTAAAAGTCCACAGAATGACTTGCTTGGAGGTCGCCACGCATTGAAGGCTTCAAAGTACTCTTTCATCAGCCTTGATGAGAACTTGTGAGACGAGAGTGACCAATTTATCTGCGCAGATGAAAATGCCAACTTTACAAAGCCTCTGGCACAGGACTCAATGGCATGGATCTCGGATTGGAATACGCTGGACCCGGGGGTTAAGATCCTGGTTATCAGTCCAGAGACTCCAGCGCCAACTGCCTCCTTTTTCATTGGTATAACATGTGGTACACCTATGTTTGATGCTTTTGAAAACGTGGCGTTTGTAACTTGTTGCATATCGTAGGGTAGGCCTGTGAATTTTTTGGAGCCTCTATACAAGTCAGTATATTTCAACACTGGTAGTACCATCAGTTACGACGTGGTCGTAACTTTCAATTCCTACAGGTCCACGTGATCCGTGTCGCTTTGGCTGATTACTTACTCATTATTACTCCCAGTAGATCGCCAGTCCGGCCTGATGGGATCGCATTTGTTCACCGATCATCGGATAAAAGATCTCGTTGGGAGGTAAAATCACATATTCCTATTCATGTGGCAAGAGCAATGCAATTTTCACCACATATGAGGCGCACCACTTGACGTCAGTGTAGACAACTTCACGATTCGGAATTTAACCTGGATGCTACCCTAGAGGGTTTTTTTGCGCAACCAGGGCAGGGACCCTACACAGTTACGCAAAAAAACATGCCTATTCGTATTTTTCTTGAGAGATAATAAATTGATATTTGTACCCTAGACTTTTAGCATAGGGTATATTGTTTTTGTCACGACTGAAATATGTAACACCTTAAAGGAGGCTCCGGAGGTATATATATATATATATATATAAATGATCAGGGTCACCTCCTGATTCGATTTAGCCTTGTCTGTCTGTCTGTCTGTCTGTCTGTCCGTCTGTCTGTCTGTCTGTCTGTCTGCCCGTTCGCACGATAACTTTCGATAAAATGAAGCTAGACTCTTGAAATTTTGGTCAAATGTTGCAAGTATAATCTAGTTGGTTGGTATTGAAAATGGGCATGATCAGGCCAAAAGAACGCCTGCCTCCCCTACATACGTAAAATAATTAAATATATTTATAACTCCCGATTAAATAAACTTGAAAAGCTCTAGTTTTGGTAGATTGCTCGTGAGGGTAATCTTATACTCTCCTGGGAAAATAAAATCGATCAGTTGAAAATTAACGGTAATTTTCTTACAAAGAGCCCCGTACTACCCTACTTTTCAGGTTTTTTGTCTATAACTCTTGAACCAATTGACGTAGTCATCTGATTTTTGGCATGTAATCCTGAGGTGAGAAGCTACTTGAGGTTTAGTAAGTTGGGCATAATCAGATCAAAGGAACCCCTACCTCCCCTACAAAATTCAAAAAATTAAATATTATTTTAATTACGATAACTTTCCACAGAATGACACTAGCGAGTTGAAAATTTGGTGGAGTGTTGGTAATAAAATCTAGTTAGTTGTTATTGAAAATCGGTAAGATCCGACCCAAGGAACCCCCACCTCCCCTACAAATGAAACCCCAAATAAGCGATAACGTTTTATTAAATGAAGCCAGCGACTTGAAATTTTGGTCAAATGTTTGAAGTGAGATTGAGTTAGTTGGCATTAAAGATGGGTTATATCCGACCTAAGGAACCCCTACCTCCCCTAGAAATAAAACTTAAAATAAGCGATAACTAACGACAAAATAAAGCTAGCAACTTGTAATTTTGGCCAAATGTTTGCAGCAGGATCCAGTTGGCTAATATTAAAAATACGTAAAATCCGACCAACGAAACCCCTATTTCCCCTACAAATGAAACTTCAAATAAGGGATAACTTTCGATAGAGTGAAGCTAGGCACTTGAAATTTAATGTTTGTAGGGTGATCTAACTGGTTATGGGTGATAATGATTGGCAAGATCCGACCCAAGGAACCTCTACCTCCCCTACAAGGGAAACTTCAAATAGGCAATAACTTTCGATAGAATGAAGCTAGCGGCTTGAAAAATTCGACAAATATTTGTAGAATGGGTTAGTTTATTGAGTTTGAGAGTGGTCAAGGTCCTCCTGAATGAGTGCCAACGTCCCCTATAAACTGGCCGTATAGGAAACTCACTTTTAACCAATTGGTACTTTCGGTATCACCACTAGGTCAATACAAGTCTAGGGTATATACGCTTGGTTTTTTTTACATTCAGCGAATCAGCTGCTTCCAGACAATTCTGAATTCCTAGTAATCGCACACAATTTTACTCCGGCTGCGAATGCTGTCCTAGAAGTCAGGTTTCTATGCCATTAAAATCACCTGAAACTTTGGCATATTTTTTCAAATATCTCCAATTCACCAAATTCCATGACTGGATGGATCTTTAAAACAAATTACCCATCTTATGGTATTAAACAAGACTACGAAACAGCAGACAAACCAAAGAAAATCCTCAATTCAGAAGACAAATTTTCAGAATTATTTCTACAATGAGATATTCAAGTCCTACAATTAGAATGGAATTAATTTGAAGATGAGAATGAGGCGAACGTGGAAACCTGCTTTGAAATATGAGAAGGTATGCATGGAAGTATTGTCGGAAGGACATTTTGAGCATGTAATTAAATAGACAAGGGACGTGCTTTTGTATGGTGTTGATTTTATTTTCCATCCAACTGTATATGCATAGGGGAAGGTAAGGGCCCTTTGGGCCATCGGCAAACATCTAGGGAATTATTTGATGTTTCATCTTCGATAATGTTGAAGATTAATATATAGTAAAATCCTCTAAGATCATGCTCATGCTATCAAAATTCTGATTCAATGTGCACCGTCTGCCTATTTTTACCCGTTCTCAGGCTCTGGTACATCTATCATGCTATTTGTCTCCGACATAATGTCCTTTAACAAGGTGTCCCAATGTAACAGCCATTCAAGGAGACATCACACTCCACTACAGGACACATTACCATAGTCGACATTCGTATTTACGTGTGTCATCCTGAATGGTATCTGTCCGTGCTGTGTAATCATACTATGCGTCTCCTGACGTTTCTCTGGCTGCATGACGACTTGGAAGTTATACGAGTAAACCACTCAGTCACTCAGTAATAGATTGGGAAGGGAATCGTCGTCGTCATGATAGATAGTAGCACGCGACACATTCAAAACAGTCGGCAGGCTACTTTGGGGAGAGGGGGAGTTCGTTACCCATATTGAATGAAACGAACAGTGAGGCACGTGTGAGAAGGCATACGCTAAGGAATTTACCGAGTCTCAAATATTACCGAGTGGGATGGCTACGATGTGAATGGATGGAATGGATGGATGGGTGAGTGGGTCAAAACGATGTCAAGTACTTTGACAAGGACACAAACGACAACGCAGGGACTACTTTTCATTTCCAATTTCAACGGTTACAGGCACGACACAACCGACGACGCTGCGCTGCAAAGCTATTTAAGGAATTAAATATAAAAATATTATGGCATGGCATGAACTATTTTCTCGGTACTTGTGGTCATACAGAATTCATTGATTTTCAAATTACATACAATGGGCATTCAATCAGAGCATGAAACTACACTTTAATGGCAGAAGAAGACAGCAGCAGCAGATGGAAACAGATTGGAAGGCCAGCGACACAGCGACAATGGACGGCAGGAGACAATGGCTAACCGGAGCTGTCTTTTTTGATTGGTTCACGCTCTGCTGTCGAGCTGCGCTACGAATGCATTGCAGTAAGGGCAGTCAGCACTGCAAGGACATATAACATACTACTAGTATATAACCAGGAGGGTATCATGAATATTTCACGAGATGTCAGTAAACGTAACGTAAATTCAACTTCACTCGTATAAAATACTCTGAATTGGAAATGAACGCACACAGAGCAAATAGCTGAATAGGGTTTGAAATTGGCACGAAAACCGACGAAGGCAACACATATTAACTTGGACAGATTTCAAAGTAAAGACTTTCACGAAATTGAAGAGGATACATACAATGAAATTCACTTTATGGCTGCAAACGTATAGAGAAATTGAATGAAAATTCCCTTTGGTCGCAATATGTTCAAATTTCACAAATGGAATATATATGAGCTGTGTGTAGTGTAGGGATTTTAAAAGGAGACTTCACCTGACTTGATTTTTCAAATTTCAATTCAAAATTTTACGCGTTACGAAATTGTTAAGAATTTTCATAAGTCAACCGCAAAGATGTATCATTTTAATATCAAATTAACACTCGTTATATTGGCTCTCCCTGCGTTCAGCAGATCGCACGACATACCACAGGATTAAACCACGGAATTCTGTCAAATTTCATACAAAAAAAAAAACACTTAAACCGTATCAAGTCGAGCGGTCTAAATGCGGTATCTATCAAACGATTTTGAAGAGCAATTGAAATTTTAGAAAAATATTCGTTTGCCCAATTACTTCCTGTAGTCCGATCTCAGCCGTATTTGGTAGGTTTCATTGGCGACACTCACCGAGTACAACAAGCTCATCCAAACGAGATTGCTGGAGAAGGCATTCATTCCGTCGCTTCCGGAATCAGCGTGCCTTTCCAAAGCTCTATCCAAGGACTCAGCTAACGGGGTCGGCCTTCTATTGAGACCAGACGCTTCGTACATTGAAGGTCCAAAAGAAACTCTGAAATTGTTGCTACAGAACCATTTTCCAGGATCCGTCCTACTTGAATTGAATTGAAGAATTTGACCCCTCTCCAACTGCGGAATAAGTAATGAACCATATTCTGCCACAGTCTCCATGAAAAATAACAACGACAACGGCCAGCGACTTATCAACTTCGCCTGCAGTAGGAATCAAGTCGTAGGCTCGACATGTTTCCCGCATCGACGCATTCACAAGCAGACCTGGAAATCTCCAGACGCACATACCGTCAACCAAATTGACCATGTCCTCATTTGCAGGAGATGGGCGTTTAGTGTCATGGATGTCCGCTCCTATCGAGGAGCAAACTGCGACTCAGATCATCACTTGGTGAAGACGTCTTACAGATGTAGAATTTCCTCGGTGCACCAATCGAGAATCGGCCCTCCCAAAATCTTTGCGGTTGATAAGTTTCTGAGCGATGCTACAGCGGTGGCGTATACTACCGTCCTTGAGGAAATACTATCACCTATGATAACACAACATTAGCAGCACAGGCGTCCGTGGGTTCTGGGAAGAACTCAAGGGTACCATCAGGGATGGCGCAGAGAAGGTCGTGGGATATTTAGCCCGGCGAGCGCGAAATGACTGGTTCGACTAAGAATACAAAAACTCACTTGATGCGAAAAACGATGCCTACAGACAATGGATTCAACGAGGAACCAGAGCCAGAAGAGAAAAATATGACGAGCTGCCGCGAATATTGTATAGAATAATTAGACGTAAGAAACGTAAATTCTTTGACGAGCAGTTGCTGAACATAAACGAAAACTTAGCTAATAGGAACACCAGACAAGCGTACAAACTAGTAAATACAATTAAGAACGGCTACCAACCCAGGACTAGCCTTTGTAAGGACAAGGATGGAAACATCATCAGTGACACCGATGGTATTAACAAGCGATGGGCCTCTTATTTTGAAAAGCTTCTGAGCCTACCATCTAACATCCCCACACAAGAGGCTCTCGACGATATTTTTGATCTAGGCCCACCCATTCAACCCCCGACAGTCGAGGAAGTTTATCTCGCGTTGCGATCACTAAAACGATATAAAGCGCCGGGCGCTGACGAGATTCCAGCTGAACTGCTAAAATTCAGTGAAATACCGTACACCAACTACTTCTGCAAATTTGGGAGGACGAGGTTATCCCAGACGATTGGCGCAAGGGCATCATCTATCCCATCCACAAAAAAGAAGATAAATTGCGGTGTGAGAATTATAGACGCATTTCACTAGTCTGTACGTCCTACAAAATATTGACAAAAATTCTGGAGAATAGAATAAAACCGTACGCAGAACGAATTATTGGCGGGTATCAAGGTGCGGTTTCAAACCTTGTCGCTCCATAGCCGATTAGCTTTTCACGGTTAAACTAACCCTGCAAAAGTGCTGGGAATACAACTTGACATGTACGAAACCTTTGCCGGCTTTAGAGAAGAATACGACACTATCGATCGTGGTGTACTGTACAACATCATGCTGCAATTTAGTATACCAGCAGAACTAGTACGACTAACAAAGATGACGACGACCAGCTTCGTTTCACAGGTCCGGATCCACAACAGGTTGACTGATCCTTTTGAAACACGTACTGGTTTGAAGCAGGGCGGTCTGGCGGCAACGCTCTTTAACCATGCACTTGAACACACCATTCGGGTAATGAATACGGACACCAGCGGAATGCGACTCATGAAGTCGACATAATTGATAGCGGACGCAGAAACGTCAACATCATGCCCCGAAAACTGGCTGACGCAGAAGGACTTCTGCATACTCTTGGACTACGCATTAACCAGGACAAAACAAAAATAATGATGCAATCAAGAACCAGGACGCCAGAACAACGCCAACGTCAGGGACCTCAACAGCGAATTCGTAGACGACTACATATACCTGGGTAGCAACCTGTCAAAGGACGCCAATGAAACTGACAAAATCAAGCGACTGATACAGCTGCCAAATAAGACTTTATTTTCGGTCCTCCCAATAATGAAATCGAAGCAAGTTGTAATGAACCATATTCTGGCCTGGTTGCGCTGCTTCCACGGACAGATCTATGCCAGCACCTGATGAGTAAGGATCTGTCGGTGGTACGAAACCAGAGGCCGAGGCTTCGATTACACCTGGGCCCCAATGCGAGCGCGAGAGCAAGCGAGCCATCTGCCAACCATTCTATCCTCGCCTCATTTTTTGATTCCCCATTTTTACCTCCCTTGTTTGTGTTGTCTTCCCCAGGCATATGAATTTTTATTAATACGTATAGGACAGGGGCAAGGAGCGGCGAAAACCCCGCCCACGTTTCTCGGACTGAGCTACAGCAAGCATAGGCCTTTTTCTACGCTAAATCACACCTTCACGGTCATTATGCTACCTATGCATCTTCGGATGCCCACCAAACCGTCCATTTCAATGTGCACAGAAATACTAAGCTCCGCATTTACAAAACCATCATATAACCTGTGCTATGTTATGGCTGCGAAACGTGAACTCAAGCCTCCGAAAACATGATAAACGCATTTGAACGTAAGGTCCTTCGACGAATTTTCGGAGCAGTTTGCGACCGAAATGAATGCCGCATCCGGTACAACCATGAGCTGTACGAACTGTGCGGTGAGCTGGAAGTTTCGAGAATTGTCAAACTGCAACGTCTACAATGAACAGAACATATACAACGAATGGACGATGGACGCATACCCAAGAAAATATTCAATGGACGACGCGTCGACGCGACGGCGCAAAGCTGCGAGGAAGACTGAGAGCTCATTGAAAAGACTCAGTAGTTGTGGACGCTGAAAAACTGCTGTGAGTCCAAAATTGGAGGACGCACTCACTAGACCAAGAAAATTAGAGGGAGATAATCCAGGCGGCCAGGGTCCGACATCCCACTGTTGCGTTACGATGATGATGATTGCTGACGCTCTCAGACGCATTTAATGTGTACGGAAACTAGGTCCTTCTTTATCTCTAAATTTTCTCAATACTTCTCACCCGATATTTACAGAATAAGCACCCAAGCCGTTTGCTTACACAAACATGTTGCCAATTCGAATGTTGAGTTGTTGATAAAAGCAACTAAAAGCACTTTTATGTGTATGCGAAACACACAACGTTTCTCTGTACACTCACAAAACTTCAACAACCCATATAATCACTCGTAAAAAAACCAAATTCATTTTTGAAAACAAAAGCCACCACCAAAATGCTGGCTGATATGACAAAGGTCAACGAGCACAAACACATTTACATTTGTAATTGCGTCTCAAAGCCTCTTATCGCATTATATGAGTATATTATCCGGACGACCTGGATTACGCTCAATAAAGGACATCCACGAGTTTTTGTCCCATGGTAACCACCAGTATCAACGAAAAAAATTGTTCAAAATTTAGCGAAGTCCTTTCATGTCGACCGCAAAACACATTAAGGCCATGTGAGTCGCCCCATCACCCTCTCTTCCTCCTCCTCTCCACAAATGTCGAACACTTAACCAGCCCAGTTAAATCTAAATGATTTTCCAGAAAAAGGGACATTCAACATAATCCTAACTGGATTACACAATACATCCTTGACCACACTGACCGTCTGACTAGCAACAGCAGTGTCAGCAATTCAACCGTGCATCACTTCCTTATCTGGCATTTCAGTAGTCCACGTAAAGCTGTCATCGTCCATCACTCAAGCACTAGTGGGCAAAACTCAGTGCAGGATGACAGAGAAATAAAAAAGAGGAAACCAACCTTCTGTATCGGTTGGGCTGATGGTCAAACTTCGCCTCTCTATCTCATCATCAGTTGAAATAAAGGTCGGTCGCGTTGATAAAAAATTTGTTAGGTTCGCGCGACGAACAAACGACCGAAGCGTGAAAACTTTAGCGCCCAAGAGTCCATCATCCTTTAGATAATTTTTCCCACGGTCTATCAAGCTGCCACTGACCACTCTGTTGCCCACACCCTTCTTAGTATTTTTTTTTCCTCCAAAGGACTGGTTCAACTGATGGCGCGCCTCTCAGTCACCCTATAAGATGCGAGGGAGAGTGGGAGACCGTGGCAGGACAAGACAAAAATGCCGTACTACAACTTTCAACTGGCCACGCTCCTCTCATAATTAAACGTTACATTTCTACCGTGATTGAGACAGATAAGAGAGCAGACTGACTGTCAGCAATGTGTGCGAGGGGAGGTGGTGGGTTGGTGGTGAGTACGGGCGAATACAAGTCGGAGACAATGTTTCGAATATCCTAGATCGCATCTTTGGGCGATTTCAGAATGCAACAACACGGCCGTTTCATTTCAGCGTAACCAAATAAATATATTAAAGTTACATATATCCTTACATCATTGTAGGATTGCTTGGATATTAATCCGTTAAACATTTTTCTGATTTCTGTGAACATGTGTATAAATATTCCAGGCTCGAAGATAAATCTTCACCTTATCTTCGTTTCCCGACACAAACAAACATATCCCATGGAAAATGAGGATGCAAGAGCGGATGAAAAATATGAGAATCACCGGCAACTCTGCGCATCGCGCAACTCTTCCCAATTTCTGACGCGATTCATGTCCTGGAAATATCTGGAATGACTTTTCGCGTTACATAGATATCGTTCGTTGCCCCGCTGATTTACGCTCGCCTCGCTGTACGCTTATCATCTTGAGTCGTTTGCGGGGTGTACAAAGATGAATTCTTCTTTTTTTTCTGGGACTTTTATGTCAGATGTTTCTGCGGCCTGACGAAAAACCGACAATCTTTGTTCTCGTTTTTGCGGAAACCCACGAAGAGAACGTCCATATTCTTTCAATTTCATCTCAGAATAGTCTTCGTGCCTCTTTCTCTCTCCGACCGAAACGACGACGGGTTTTCTTTAACATCGGACTCTATTCAGTGGAAGGATGTACGGAGCCAAAAAAAACATGTTTGCCAAAAACTGATCCCGTTTTTCTGTATTCCGACAGACATGAGGCGTGCTGCTGTGCCAAGTGAGAAGCGGGATGCCAGCTTATGGGTGAGAGGCTAGAGAGGCGATGTCTATACGCTTTTCATTTCATCAAAATCTGCGTACGATTTCTGCTATTCTGTACGTCGTATGCCGAAGGATATCCTCCTCATCCTACGCAGACTGGTAGATTAACCAAACCTTGCACGCTTCAAGAGATTGAATTCACCAACTTCAAAAGTATACCTAAAAGCCCCCGGGAGGAAGGTAACATTTAAACAAAATCAAACAACATCATTTATGCACTGAAAACAAATTAAAACAGAAGTACGTATGAAGGAAATTACTTTTTTAGAATGTTTTCCACGTATCCGACCTATAGCTGCTAAAATTTTCGGAATTTTCCTTTTCGGAGTGCGCTTCTCTCAGCCGGCGAAAGTTCGTGCAAACGCCAATGGGAAAAGTAAGACGACGAGCACTGATGCAACTTCACTTCATTTCACACATCACACTCCAGGGCACACACTTGCAAATGACAACGCGCCAAAAGTGGCGAAAACTTCTTTCGCCCCTCAACTGCGACTCGGGCGTTTAACACGGATTATTGTTGACCTCCTGGACACTCAATCCGAATTCAACACGTAACAAGGAGAAAAACGAGCAAACACAATAAGGGACCACGAAAAAAAAAACTCGTTATGCAAAATATTATCCCGAAATGGATCGAAATTCAGGTACAAAAAAAAAACAAGAACGTCATTTAAACTGAGATTCCTACAGGTCGACACAGTTGATATCCTGCTGGGTAAACTTGTTCAACACACTTCGTTCGTTATCGCACCATCAAACCGAGTGGACCATCGAAGGAACAAAAAAAAAAGTCCTCTCTACCGTTCGAGAGGCAAGGACATCGCCGCTTATCTTTTGACGTTGAGATCGCGACCTGCCCACACAACTAGGCTTTTTCCCGACCTACCGGATTTATTGAAATTGACACCATCACCAGGCTGTTTGCGATATCCTTCTTTTAATTGCAAGTCCTTTCAAAAGTGGACTCTTTTCCTTTCGACGATTTTTACAATTTTCCAATATTTCTTTTCTTTACATCACTTGTAACAGGATCCCCGAACCGGACCGCCCACGAATAGAAAAGAATCTCGCAATATCGCACCGAACGACTGGAACTCCATGACTGAAGGAGAGTTCCTTGTCGTCCAGCCTCCAAGTCCTGTGAACTTTCCAAAATGCTCGGTGCTCCACCAGGCACCAAAATTAACTTCCAACGGGCGGCATACTGGATGAGGGTGAAGTATGTGCTTGGCCACCCACAGCCCAATAAACTTTCCAGTTTCTCCCATCATCAGAAGGATACTTCCACTCAGCGTCTACGCTCTCGCGAACTTAGTTTTCCATTTTGAACACACTCTCTCTCCCTCGCTGTCTTTCGCTCTTTGCTGGGCTCGCCGTTTGGTAATGTCCAAGGGATGTGTGCTCGGAGCACATGTTGTTTGTATGGCCCTTTGAAAGCTGTTTCGTAGTGAATGGAAACCAGTTGGTGAAATTTGAAGGGTGAGCTCCACGAGCCATGGGAATATTAAATGGCATACATTTTGATTCCAGGTTTACAGGACACCTCCCTGCTACAAGATGGCAAGGACATTCATTCCCAGTGTCTGGAAAGATTTCGTGAGAAATAGCTAAACAGGGATTGGAATTTAACCTACGCGGTTTGATACACATTTGTGGAAGTATCGGAATGGGAAAGGATGTAAATGGAATCAGCTGTTGTTGAAGCTGCATTTGAGAGCTTTGTAGACAACAACCCAAGCTTTTCGACGAAACAATGTGGCCATTTTGAATATACCTTTTATCGGAGCTGGGTGATTTGCTTAGACTAGGAGTTGCTTGGAATTGGGGTTGCAATGCTAATTTTTCTGCGAATATTTCAGACCAAAAAGTGGTGTATAGTATGATGTTTTGGTCACAAGGAAAAATTTAACATTTTAAAGGACTTTATAATATGTTAAGTAACGTAACCGGGTTGCTGAAACAGCACACATAGATCATAAACATAGGTCCATTGTGATACCCTAGGAGAACCAAAACAACATATTAGAACCAGCCGGAGCCACTGACAAATCGAAGGAGTTGACTCACCCCCACCTCTGCCCAATGGCGTAGATAGCTTTTTGTGCAGAGAGAGGGGATATAACCGATGGATATCCCCTCCCCTATATTTCTTTCAATATCCGCTCGGGTCTAGATTTGAACCCTTCATCTCTTGAGTGAACCTTCTACTGTAAGCAAATATCAAACCATATACCAATGAGTTACTATATTTTCGAAGCACTCATCGAAAACGAATAGCTGATGACATCCTCGATTAGCACCATCAACTAGTTCATCAGGAAGCTAAAAAATGTTGATGAAGAGAACAATCTCACGTCAGATAAAACAGAAATTGAGCAATTTTCGTCGTGGAGGAGAAGCGGGGACAGCAAAATTTATTGTCATTTTGTAATACGAAAGTACATAAGTGTCACCCACACTGTCGAACTCGAACGTGGTACAAGTGAAGCGGTTTTCTTCACGTTTATATGAAGTGTGTGTGTGTGTGTCTTGAGCTATTGAGAGGACATTTGTACCAGGTTCGTGTTCGAGTTCGACAGTCTATGGTGACACTAAGTGAGATTCAGTCTGGCACTTATCATGAGATCATTGTTAATATTTCTCACCATCACATGGTCAACACTTAGAAGAATGACCCGGCTCTGCCATATACGCAGATTGTGGAGAGAATGTCATTATGTAGGGACGCGAAATCTCCTACCTAATTAAATAATGCGTTACATTTTTTAAATTAAAAAGTATCCCTAAGGTAAGGCCAAAAAAGGTTTCGGTTTTTTTGTCTTGTGACTAATTGTACCACGCGCCTTTTCGATAGCCCACTTCGGCTTCGGTAAGTCAGAGAAAACTCACAGTAGAAAATAAAAGCAGTCGAAAAATCTTGAAAATATACGGCGTCCAATGTAGGATCAGTATGATTTTATCAGTCAATGACCTAGTCGAAAAATTCGGCGCCCAATGTGGATCAATGTGATTTTATTTAGTGAATTAACAAGTACTACATAAAATCACACTGACCCCATATTAAGCGCCGAAGATTTTCAGGCTTCTTTGATAATTTTCGGCTATTTTTATTTCGTAATGTAAATTATCACTGACTTATGATTGAAAAAAGCCTCGATAAAGTCTAAAAAAAATTTGGTTTCTACGTCCTTGGCTATGGGTACCGCGTGGCGCGCGCACATTCAATTACACATTTAGTTTTCATTGTTACGCTTCAACATTTGGCATTTCTACAGTAAATTTACACTGACGTAGGAAACAAAAAAAAAACTTAAGTATCCATACACCAGTCATTTGGTTGACGTCACCATGGATAAATGACAGCAAACAAGAAACAACGCCACAAATAAAATGGTATTAAATGAGTTTGACTTTTAAGTTCAAATTCAGTATTTAGGATTATGGAAAGTCATGTCGAGGGGGAAGGGGGGATTTATCCCCTGATCACCCCCCTATCTACGCCACTGCCTCTGCAAGCTCCCCAAGATGGTTATAAAAGCATTTATCAAGAGTTGACCTCCTCAAGTATGCAATAGCAGGGCATCTACAGAGCCGATGAGTAATACTTCCCTCCTCCCCACAGCCTCTACAGTAATCAAAGAAAGGAAGCCGAAGCCTCTTAGCATGTTCGCAAATAAGGCAGTGTCCAGTAACGGAGCCGACCACCAACCTCATCTGGTACTTGGTCAGCGACACTAGTTTAGCAGTTCGGTTGATAAATCTGCTATGGCCAAATTCATCATCATCATCGTGGCGCGACAGCCCGACGTCGGACCTTGGCCGCCTGGCTCGTTGTCCTCCAATTATCTCGGTCACATGACCGCGTCCTCCAATTTTGGAAGCCCAGTAGCTGCTCGACGCCCGCATATACTGAGCTCTCTCAACGAGATCGCGGTCGTCCAGCGGTCTTGCTCCGTCGAATCGTTCTGCATTCATTACTCTCTTTGGCATGCGATCATCGTCCATTCGTTGTGCATGCCCTATCCATTGAAGTTTTTTTAGTTTGACGATTTTCGAAACTTCTAGCTCATCGTACAGTTCTTACAACTCATGGTTCTACCGGATGCGCCACCCATCTCGATCGGAAAAAGCCCCGAAAATTCACCGCAGAACCTTACGTTCAAATGTGTCTACCATGTTTCCGCAAGCTTGAGTTAGAGTTCATGCTTCGCAGCCGTAGCATAGCACTGGTCATATAATGGTTTTCTACACGCGGAGCTTCGTGTTTCTGTGCACATGCTTCGATTTCATTATATAAAAAAAAGTCTTATTAGCTAACTATAGGTATATCCGTCGCTTGATTTCGTCAGTTTCGATGGCGTCCCTTGACAAGTTGCAGCCCAGGTATATGAAGTTCTTCACGAACTCGATGTTGAGGCCCCCCACATTGATGCTCGTTTGAGCAGGAGTCCTTGTCGTCGATTGCATCATTATTTTAGTTTTACGCTCGTTGATACGTAGTCCAACTT
The DNA here is from genome assembly GCA_964017055.1 of Chloromyia formosa. Lineage (NCBI taxonomy): Eukaryota > Metazoa > Arthropoda > Insecta > Diptera > Stratiomyidae > Chloromyia > Chloromyia formosa. The sequence continues at coordinate 34,003,412 of OZ024816.1, read as the reverse complement.
CTTTTCCAGCGGTATCGAGCGTATGCAGAAGTTCTTCTGCGTCGGCCAATCTTCGGGACATGATGTTGATGTCATCGGCATACGGTGCTAATTGTGTCAGCCTGATGAGTAGCGTCTTGCTGTTGTTCATATTCATAGTCTGAATAGAGTATTCTAGTGCTAGGTCGAAGAGTGTCGGTGCCAGTCCATTGCCATGTTTCAGACCAGTGCGTGTTTCAAATGATCAGTAAGTCTATTATGCATCCTGACTTGTAAGACGGAGTTGGTCATCGTCATCTTAGTCAGTCGCACTAATTTGGCCGGTATACCAAACTGCAGCATGATGTTGTACAGTACTCCACGATCGATACTGTCGTATGCCTGCTTGAAGTCGACAAAGATTTGGTATATGTTTACGTTGTATTCCCAGCACTTCTGGAGTATCAGTTTGACCGTAAAGAGCTGATCGGTTGTGGAGCGATCAGGTCTGAAACCGCTTTGATTTTCGCCAATGATTCGTTCTGCGTACGCTTTTATTCTATTTTCCAGAAATTTCGCAGCAGTTCAGCTGGAATCTCGTCAGCGCCCGGCGCTTTATTTCGTTTTAGTGACCGCAAGGCGAGATCAACTTCCTCTGCTGTCGAGGGTTAAATGGGTGGGCCTAGATCAACAATATCGTCGAGAGCTTCTTGTGTGGGGATGTTAGATGGTCGGTTTAGAAGCTCTTCAAAATAAGAGGCCCATCGCTTGTTAATACCATCGGTGTCACTGATGATCTTTCCATCCTTGTCCTTACAAAGGCTAGTCCTGGGTTGGTAGCCGTTCTTAATTGTATTTACTAGTTTGTACGCTTGTCTGGTGTTCCTATTAGCTAAGTTTTCGTTTATGTTCAGCAACTGCTCGTCAAAGTATTTACGTTTCTTACGTCTAATTATTCTATTCGATATTCGCCGTAGCTCGTCATATTTTTCTCTTCTGGCTCTGGTTCCTCGTTGAATCCATTGTCTGTTGCCTCGTTTTTCGCGTCAAGTGAATTTTTGCATTCTTCGTCGAACCAGTCATTTCGCGCTCGCCGGGCTTTATATCCCACGACCTTCTCTGCGACATCCTTGATGGTACCCTTGAGTTCTTCCCAGAACCCATGTACGCCTGTGTTGCTGATGTTGTGTAGCATAGGTGATAGTTTTTCCTCAAGGGCGGTAGTATACGCCACCGCTGTAGCATCACTCAAGAGCTTATCAACCGCAAAGATTTTGGGAGGGCTGATTCTTGACTGGTGCACTGAGGAAATTCTACATCTGTAGGTCGTCTTCACCAAGTGATGATCTGAGTCGCAGTTTGCTCCTCGATAGGAGCGGACATCCATGACACTAGACGCCCATCTCCTGCAAATGAGGACGTGGTCAATTTGGTTGACGGTATGTGCGTCTGGAGACTTCCAGGTCTGCTTGTGAATGCGTCGATGCGGGAAACACGTAGAGCTTACGACTAGATTCCTGCTGCAGGCGAAGTCGATAAGTCACTGGCCGTTATCGTTACATTCTTCATGGAGGCTGTGGCCTCCAACTTTCATTTCCGACTTTCGCGTTAAAGTCTCCCAGCAGCAATTTGACGTCGTTTGTTGGAAGTGAGTCGAAGAGAGTCTCAAGGCGGGCGTAGAATTCGTCTTTTACTGCGTCTTCTTTAACTTCAGTGGGGGCGTGCACATTGATGAGCCAGAGATTGAAGAATCGAGTCTTAATGCGAATCGCACATAACCGTTCATTTATGGGTTTGAAGTCAGTAATAGGCGGCTTGAGGTGATTGTTTACTATAAATGCTACTCCAAACTCCTTGCGGCCCCATGGTTTGCCACTTGTAAAATTTGTGTGCGATTTCTTGTCATTGATCTCGCTGCCAAGCCAATTTGTTTCGTGGACTGTAGTAATGCTCAGTTTGTACTTTTCGACCTGTTGAAGGAGGGCCTTTTCGGCCCCCGGTTTGTTCAGGGAGCATACATTCCAGGATCCGAAAGAATAATCCTTTAGTCGTTTGCGTGGTCGTCGTTGTTGATCCGTCCAATCCGGGGCTTTTGTTCCAGGTTTCTTGACATGGAGTGGTTTTTGCAAGGACGAGTTGTCAGCACGTCGCTTAACCCCATTCAGGGGATGGCTTCGGGAGATAGCTGCTTCAGATGGTTTAATAAACGTGCTGGAGTTAACACAACTATGCTGCAGGTCCAACTACCCAAGTCATCGGCCTACTAAACCTGAGACGCTTGGTTGTTGGTCAGCCATTTCCAAACTGTCCCCCCCCCCCCCCCCCCCGAACGAACGACCCCGAACTGGCGATAAAATCGACCCCCAGGATGGTATCTTGTGGTAGCGATTTTACCAATAACACTTTCAACCACTGGACATGGTCTTTTAGGCGAATGGCCACCCAAGCCATACCGTCTACTGGACAAGTCCCACCGTTTGCCAGCTGGATCGCAACGCACCCGTCTCGCAGTAGCTCTACACCTAAACTTTCCAGTTTGACACAACCTCTCCCTCCAATTATAGTCCTAGAAGCACCCGAATCAACCAGACCAAGCAGCTCTTTCCCGAACATGTCGATACTATGATGTGGCCGACAATCACTCCCCTTCCCCTCTAGCAGATAATCGAGTGCAGGTTGGTTTTTTTTGTTGTTAATATTTTGCTTTTCTTACCCCCTTTCATTTTTTTCCTTTTTTTTTAGAATATGGACCGGTATACGGACCATCAGCGGCTACTCCATCTTCACCACCACTCACTTCACCGCCTAATAAGCTGGCTCTCCGTTTCCCGTCTCCATCACATTGGGACAAGTCTCAGAGCTACTTCCTCCACAACAATTTGGACAACTCGCCCGGAAGGCGCCCTGACGACCACAACCAAAACAGCTCCTTTTCTCTTTACACTCCCTAGAGAAATGTCCAGGCTGCTTACAATTCCAACAGATCACCTCAGATGACATTGCGCTAACTTTCGCTGCCGACCTCGACTCTGAGCTTCCGGCAAAGGCCAAATCTGGCTCCAGGATTCCCCGAGAAGTTCGAGACGGAGGTGGGGTGAACGCCTCTACTGAGACTCTTGTGGCACCGAGCGTCCTACCCAGCTTTACTAACTCGGCTTTGGAGGCGACCACCGTCAGACTTAATTGTGTCTGGTAAAATTGGGCCAGGTTTTTCTTGACTATAACTAGGTTTTCTTGCGTCGGATGGTGCTTTTGACATCCTCCGGAAGAGCCCCTCCAACACCGATACATATATGCCTATTGACTCACCTTGGCCTTGAGTCCTATGTCGGATCTCCTCCCTCAGCCGATCGTCATAATTTTGAGGCAGGAACCCTGCCCGTAACTCTTGGACGAGCTCGTTCCAGTCCGTCACCAAACCCCTATTCGCCCGAAACCAAATTAAAGCTTTTCCCTCGAAGAGTTCGACAGCGGACCTAAACAGTTGCTGCTTGGATAAACCCCTCGCCCTCCGCAACTCCTCAACGCGTTCTAAGAATGCGCTTATTGAACAAGGGGCTTCGCCTCCAAATTTTAAACTCCACTTTGAAATATCATCCTTTGTTGGAAGAGGTGCGATAAAGGTTTGTGAAGTGGCCGGTTGTTGGTGTATGTCCACCGCCTCTTCTACCATCGATACTGGAGTAGACGGTATCTCCGCCCTTGGTCTCGCAATTGGTGTCATTACCACCTGCGCTACTCCTCCCCGACTACCACTTCCTCCACCGGTTTTTGTAGGTGCCGGCTCTGTCCCTTCCTCCTCCTCCATCGGACCCTCCGCCTTCTCTAAAAGCTCCCCGTACATCCGAATCAAGGTGTTTCGGACTCGCTTCTGTTCGGTGCCCTGTGAACCCTCTAAGAATGAGTCGAGCTGATAATTATGAACCCGCCGAATAGCCCATTCAATTTTCGCCTTAATTTTAAGGAACTCGCTGCACTGCGTATCCCCAACGAAATTGGCCAATAAGATTCGCACCTCCTTAATCTTTTTTTCGACCGCCTCCATATCCTCATCAAATGTAAAAGGATAATTCTTAACGAATGACTCTTGCCTGTGGGATTCTAACCTTAACGCAACTCTCAAGGCCTTCCTCATCTCTTCGACAGTGTCTTCCGACTCGAGCTCTCTAACCGCAATCTCATACGACAACTCTTCATTGTTTAGGCGGTTCAACAAAATATTTGCAGTTTTCGACATATTGACGACACAACTACTACTACTACTAACCGAAATGTACCGATGCAACAAATTCGACAATAATAACTTCCCGACAAATTAAAATTTAATTAAAAGCTCGAAACCCGTTGGGCGCCAAATGTAACACCCGTTTGCCGATAGTGCGTACGGCCGTCCGACCAGCCATAGTGAAAAGGGGTCGTAGACGCCACGTACTTTAAATTTCTTTGGCCGTAGTGAAAAGCTGTCGCCCCTGATAAGCACGAACCCAGGGGGTATATTTCACAAACACTGGCGGCAAAAAACAACGCGTTAAAAATGTTATAATTCTATTTAAACTTTTCTTTTACACTATTTAGATTACTTAAATTAATATAAACACTTGCGACCGGTCGAATTTTACGTTACTTATAAAGCCGCTTCTAAACGGTGCTACGAACACCTTCCAACGTTGGACGCTTGATGGTTCGTAGCCTCGTGTGGCCGAATATCGAGCTACGAGCTTCCAATGTCAAGCGTCGAACGTTCGCGTTGGAAGACGTTCGCTCTGTTGGCGAATTTCGTACCCGAATCATAGGAATTCGAACGTTCTAACGTTTGAACGAAACAATTGCCGAACCGTTGAGCAGAAACATTTGAAGCAAGCTCGGTTGCAAGGAACGGCGAATTTGGCAAACCGGATTCTTTTTTTTAATTAAAAAGTAGCAACACGACAATACCTACCATGGCGGCAGCAACAGATGCTATCTGTTCTTCCTTCCGCCATCACCGTGATAAGTAATTTCAATTTAATTTATTAATTGACAACTCAGCCAAACCGCAAACATTTGAATCGAACGATCGAATTGCCGTTGCCGTTGAGAAGATACATTTGTCGCTTCAATTGTCAAATCGTTTGATTCAAACGTTGGATCCAACGTTGGATCAAACGTTGGACGCATCGTTTAGAAGCGGCTTAACTATCTTATATTAACTTAAAATTAACTTGCTCACAATCTTCCTACTCGTTGGCGGTAACGGCATCCCCGTTCTCAGAGCCGTTGCCGCCATGGTAAATCACCACAGTCAGATACATGAAGTTTACGGATACCATGCACTATCACCCCCAGATAACTGCTCGAATGTCCACCGTTGATCCGTAAACTTCATGTATCTGACTGATTTACCATGGCGGCAACGGCTCTGAGAACGGGGATGCCGTTACCAACAAAATTATAAAAACCCTGGGAAGAGAACGGGAACCCTCTGTAAAGGACGTTGGAAACACCCGAAGGTGTCAACGGGGACGGAGCCATTTTGACCGTTAAGGTCCGGTAGTGACAGCTGCCAAAATTGACAGCTGCCATAATTGGCTCCTCAACGAGCTAAGCGGCGGCCTGTGCTTGCTGTAGCTCAGTTCGGGAGATATGGGCTGGGTTTTTGCCGCTCGCTGCCCCTGTCCACACATATTAAAAGGGAATTCACAGGCCTGGGATAGACAACACAAACGATGGGGGGTGAAATTTGGGAATAGAAAGGTAAGGGTGGAGCCAGCCGGCTCAAATGCCATCATTTGGTGCTCCAAGGTCCAGATGGCGGTGGACCTCGGCCTTCTGTACCCGCTAGAAAAAAAAGACAATAACCCGACCTGAGGCCCCCGTGGCCGAAAAAAAGAAAAATTTTGTGGGGGCCTCCCTTTGCGAAACCGGAGATGAGGCCTTTCACCTCATCTCATCACCAACCTGAAAGGGGGTGGTGGGGAAGTTTCAAAAGGAAAAGCCTATGTTCCTTTTAATTAGCGATATGTAACATTTTTTTATTCAATAAAGAAGATGAAACGAGATAATCTAGCCAAAATACCAAAAAAACTAGTTACTAAAATTTAAATACAATATAGGTACAACAAAAGAAAACATCAAAACTTACCCTAGCATCCTCGATGGCCACCGGAGAAACTGGAGCAGCTACAATTACTGTTATATTACACTACTTTACAAAAAAAACTGATCAATTGATTAAGCCGAGGAAGAAAAAACAAAAGAAAATATGTATGGAGAGTAATGATAGGTCATCCTATGAAGCTGCTGTTGTTGTTGCGTTGGTCGCTGTTCCGGGCGGTAAACCAGTGCCCCAGGTTCTATGTCGTTTTGCTCGACCTTACTCGAATTTCTATACTGATATCCCTTCGGACCTTGCTAAATACTCTTTCCCTTTTTTTTTCACTGCCTTTGAAAACACAGCCTGCTTTTTTTTTTTTTTCAATTTGCACGGAAAATGAATCATCACTAGGGCGAAAGGAAGAGATATCGATATCCGCAGCAGAGCCACTTCTTGTCATCCAAACGAGCCAAAAAGCAAATTCGGAGCACAGACCGTCATAAATCAAAAATCGAACATTTTTTTTTCAGAGTGGCACTTTTTTTTCGCACACACTGTGCATTGGCTTCCCACGGCGCTATCAAACGACTTTGACAGTACTATGGACAACACGGACGCTAAGGAATTAACAAGATCCAACACGAACTAAGGCTTCAGTGTTGTCTGCTGCTGTTGATGGATTTCGTCCGGGGTTTTTAGCACACGATAGAGATGTGGGGTCTCAGAATCACTCACATGCACCTTCACAGGTTTCCGAAACGTTTCGGCACTAATCACGCAAGCAGTGGTGACGGGGCTCCTCTGTCCAAACTTTTTCACATACATTAAGAAATGCACCTGCCGAAATGAAAAATCGGCCAGCAAATGGGGAAATGGAGACCGCCACTGGGTGTGCGCATTTGATTATGCGGGGAACGATTCCTTTTTTTTATTTAAATAAACGACAAAAGAGAAAAAAAACGCTGAGGTTTCTTTCATTTTGCTTTCGAGCACGACTGCCGCAATATATCCGATAACGACACCATTTTCTTACAACGAAAAAACCCCTTCGAGGTCGGAATTGTTCACTTTAAATTTTACATTTTTCGTCGTGGTCGCACAATTTGCGGGTGTACACATTCACACTTTGGTTTTACGACCGAAAAACAAGTGAGTTCAACGCGTTTTAGATTTGCGGGGTGCAAGTTTTCAGCGAGAGCAATTCCGCACGAAATGTACAAAAGGCCAGGACACTCGCCCCTTTGAAATTCGACCCGAAATTACAATTATTTTTCTTCAATTAATTTCGTTATTTTCTTTTTTTTTTAACGAGGTCCAACCGTGCTCGGCAGCGCTTCCAATCCGACCCCCCCGTTCCACCTCTTCCACCCGTTCCATTCTTTCGCCGTCCCCCCACCATCCCTACACACTTTTCCCGCCAAAAAGATGCTTCACCAATCAGGTGATTTACTCACCCCTGAAGTTTGGTTGCAGCGGTTTATTCTGACACATAAATGCCTACTTTTGAATTTGTAGCGACCTTTCACAAATGTAAATGATTTGAATTAAATCCAAATTAAGTACATTTGTGAAAAATACACAAATTCAAAAATAGACACTTATGTGTCCGACTTGGTCCGCTACACCTCTTTGTTGATTTTTCCGTACAATTGGAAGGTGTGCATCGACATCGATTTTGGAGAAGGACTGCGAGATCGGAATTGGAGAAAATTTGTTGTGGAGGACGACAATAAAAAAAAACAAAATTTAAAAAAAAGTCCCAGTATTTCAAAAGTGCCCAACTGCCACTACACCACTTCCGGTTTATGCTTGTCATTTAGCAAATATCACCACTTGACCTGCATTACCGATCTGTCAATAATGCAGTTCGCCACATATGTCATATTACTCACTCTCGCCTAACTTCGCACATTTCTCAAATCATACGTCTTGCTCCATGGGCATGCGTCGCTCTGCGTTTTTCTTGTATTTACATAGTGAACAACAACAAAGCCGTCATTCGAACACGTCAAAGAACGTCAGCGTACACTTGGAGACCAGCCACCAGAGTTCAGTTGTCGTCAGCCATTCGTCCGTTTCTTCGTCTGGTTGGTCGCGGTGTTCGTGTTGTGGATCGATTCTGGCACTTTGATTTGGACTATTGCACAGAACTGGCTGTCCGAGGCGTTCAACTTGCTTCGAGTGTGTGTTTTCCTGCCGTGGGCAAAACATTTCGCGACTTTCGCGGAACGTTGAAAATTCGCAACTGTGCAAACGTCAAATGGCGGATCGATTTGTCCTGAATGCGAAAATCGTGGCCGCCGTCGTTCGTGTTCTGTTCAAGTGAATTTTAATGATGACTGTGGCCGCACCATACGTCTGACCCGTGCTATTAGTTAGGATCGCTGCGAACAAGTGATTTGATCGTAATTTGGGTCGCGGGGGGAAGTGGCTCTGTCGCCGATCTTTTTTCTAGTGTCAACCGTCAACCTTAGGTGCGTTCTTCCCGGGAGTCGCGTCCTTGGTCGAATTGAGTTCCTTGAAAATTGAAATTTCCTTGCCGTCCCGCACAGTCCTTGATCTTGATTCTTGACTCGGGCCGTTCGTCCGTCACCGAGAAATCACAACGTCCCGCTGACGACAACAATTCTTCAGTCGTCATCAGCAGCAGAAGCTTCGCCATTGTGTGTCAAGTGTGGACAGCAGTCGGGAAAAACGATGTGAAAATCTCATCATCTCGTCGTTGTCGTCTTGATCTGCTGCGGAAAAGTCACGCACACGAGAGAAAGAAAAGTGTCTCGCGCTGAAGTGTGTCTGGTGTTCCGCGACAACGTGAAAAGTGAAAATTCCATTCAACCCAACGGCCAGAGAAAAGCCAACAAGAAAAGTGTGTTGTTTGCATGTGCATCGTCGTCTGCTGACAGGAAAAGTGAGTTGCTGGTGTGTCTTGCCGCGGCCTTGATTGGCATCCAGTCGCGGAAAACAGCGAGAGAAATTGTGGTCGCGTCACGATTTCCACGACTATTGCGAACGCCGCACAACGCGACAGCTGACTGTTGCGTCGGCCGGGGGTAATCACCACCTGCCCAGCCACGTCTTGCGGTTCAGTATCCATGTCCTCGGTCGTCTGTCTAACAGGTGAGTCCCCATTCAAACGTGCAGTGTTGCATCACTCTAATAGGCAAGCCGAGTTAATTGGCATCCTTCGCACAACTATTCAAATCCACACCCACTGTCGCAAATCCTTTCACCCTCAGGCGGTTTCCTGGTTTCGTGCAGGATTCAACCGTCAACCAAGACTTTTGCATTGTTGTAGACCTCCACCCACCGGGTCGGGTGCCTGCAGCAGAACGAGGATGATCGATTCCAGCCACCCGCCCAGCGCCCACCAATTCGTCCTTGTGTGGCCTTAGATCTCGCCTGTTTGCTTGTCACACGGAAGTTGCGCCAGCCAGCCGAAGCTTCCTCTTCTCATGGTCGTTGCACCCACGCACGCATTCGGCCAAGGGGTGGATTCCGGTCGTATATATTCGACGTTTTTTCTTGAACCACATCCACAATTGCTTCTTCAGCCATTCTCGACTCTTGACACTCTCTGACTCATCCTCCGGCCGCTTTTTATTGTGCCAAAGCACCCACTACTTGAAAATGTATTTTGGCCGGTGACGGCAACTTTTTTTTTTTTTGTTTTGTTTTGCATCGTTTTTTTCGGCAACCGATAACAACAAATTGCCAGGGAAAAGTTTAATTAAGTATTTCGTGCAGAGTCTTGATAAGAACACGTAGCGGGTATTGTGCACTGCACACTCGAACTGTTATTGGGTCGATGAATGCGTTCTCTGATAAGAAGGGTTGTGTTGACTATTTCGCGGGGACGTCCGCTTGTCGAGGAAACGTTTGCCAAGAGTTTCCTGTTTTTGTGTGTGGAACGGAACGTGTCGTCCAACTCGATTCGAAACCCACAGAGCGTCTGACACCATTTCGATTGCATACTCGCAGATTTTAAACGGTGGAAACTCATTGAGACGATAAAAGATGCCGAGTACACGTTCTGATTGCTTGTCGGGGGCAGTTTGCTGGATGTGTGATGTAATGAGTGCTTTAATTCTGACCGCAGTCCTGTGGAAAATTGAATGAGAACAAGGCCGAGGGCTTCTCGTTTTTTATATTTAACGAAGTTGTGTGAACAAAAGTTAGTGGACATATATCGTTAATGTCCACTTCGTTTTTTTTTTCTGTACCAGAAAATTACAGAACAGAATAAGCTGAAAAGAAACGACGCAGAATAGAATAGCGATAGGGAATTTAGGGAGGGGGGAAGGAAATGAACTACACGCTGTAGAACAATTAAAGGGCCACTTAAAAAACGCCCAATTCTTCCGGGTAATACGAATAAGGAAGCCGAGTTTGTACTTGTTGGTATTCGTCCTGAAAGAGCGGAAAGTAGCACACATTTCAAAATGTTAGCTTTCAACCTAGCGCTAAATTTTGGCTACATACGAGGGCGGTCCGATAAATATTTAGCCTACAAAAGAAAAACGAAAATTTTGGAAAGTGGCGATTTTTTTCTGAACATAGTCTCCTTTTAACTCGATACACTTGACTCAGCGATGCTCCAACTTCTTCTTGACTTCCGTGGCCGCGATGACCTCCTCATTCGACTCAAATTTCTGCCCGGCGCACGGTGCCAAATCTGGAGAGTACGGTGGATGGGGCAGCAGTTCGTAGCCCAATTCGACCAATTTGGCCGTGGCGACGGCGGAGGTGTTTTTTCTGTAATTCGGCGTCGAATCGGCCCAATAATTCGGCATAGTAGAGCCCTGTGACCGTTTCGCCCTTCTCCAAGTAGTCAATGTAGATCACACCTTGTGAATCCCAGAAAACGGTGACCATCACCTTTTCGGCCGATAGGACAGTCTTCGCCTTCTTCGGAGCACGTTCGCTGGGTGAAGTCCACTGTTTCGACTGTTCCTTGTGTACCAGGGGATCCATGTTTCGTCGACGGTCACGAAACGACGCAGAAACTCCTTCGGATTGCGCTTAAACAGCGTCGAACACTGCTCTGAAGTGGTCCACGGTTGCGCTTGTTGCCCAAAGTGAACAAACGCGGCACCCATCGCGCCGACAGCTTTCTCATGCCCAACATTTCATGCAGGATATGACCTACGCGGTCTTTTGAGATGCCTACTATCTCAGCTATCTCGCGCACCTTCAATCGGCGGTCTGCCAATACGAGATCGTGGATTTTTGTCACGTTATCCTCCGTGGTAGCCATTTTCGGGGCACCTGGGCGTGGCTCATCAAAAACCGACGTGCGACCACGTTGAAACTTGTTAAACCAATTTTTGACGGTCGCCATCGAAGGAGAAGAGTCACCGTACACAGCATCTAAGCGCTCTTTGATTTCGCTGCGCGATTTCCCTTCCAAAAACAAGAATCGAATCACCGGCCGATATTGCCCTTTTTTTCATTTTTCTAAAATCCGCGGACACGCCCGCTTCCACACGCGGTCAAAACAAAACTACGAGTTCGATTCGGCTGAAATTTTGACAGTAGCCGTCTACGAGAATGTACTACGCGATAGTAAATTTCTCTTGCGATAGTGGCGTCATCCACAGTGAGGCTAAGTACTTATCGGACCGCCCTCGTATAGTATAAGTTAACTTGAAGGAGTTATTAATGTTGAAGTAGCAACGTCTTCGAGTTCGATATGTTCTACTTTGCCTTAACCTCTAGTGAGGCATACTGCTTTGCCTTAACCCCTAGCGGGGCATAGCGCGTCAACTACTCCTGCGCGCCATCGTACTCTGTTCTGGGCAATGGGACGCAACTCCCCAAAAGACTTACCCAGTACCTGACACTCCTTGGCCACAGATCGACGCCATGTGATTCTAGGAGCCCCTCTTGGTCGGCCTTGGTTGGAAATGGGGTTCCACTTCATGGCATGCAAAGCAATGCAGTTATCACTCGTCCGCAATGTGTGACCTATCCACTACCATTTTCGCCTGCTTATCAATTCGTCGATTGGCATCTGACCCGTACGCCGACTTAGCTCTTCATTTGATATTGTTTCGGGCCAGAAAATTCTTAAAATTCGACGAAGACATGAGTTGACGAAAACTTGCAGTTTTCTGGTAACTCCTGCGGAAAATTTCCATGTACTGCTCCCATACAAAAGCACTGATAGTACCAGGGAGCGAAACAGGCCCAGCTTGGTCTTGATACAGAGATAACTGCTCTGCCAGATTTTGGACAGCATGCCGTATGCGCGTTTAGCCTGATACGACGAGCGATGTCCTACTCCGTACCACCATTTTCGGCAACAATGCTACCCAGGTAGACGAAGTTGTCCACCTTCTCCACAGGCTGCCCATTAATATTGATGGCAACAGGTGTCGGATTTATTTTTCGCAACGGCGGGCTAAGAACCTTGGGCTTGTTGGTATTAATCTTTAGCCCAACCTTGCTTGCCTGCCTCTCGAGATCTAACGCCATTGCGGACAGATCCATGATTTTGTGAGAGAGTATGTCGTCAGCGTAGTCAAGATGTTGTAGATAAGATGTCAAAGTCCATTGAATTCCTCTGTCGAGTCCGGATAGGGCTGCATGCAACACGTCGCCGATCACTATGAGGAATAGGATCGGTGAGAGGATGCACCCCTGCCGAACTCCACTGCGAATCTCAAAGTCCCCCGACACCTTACCTTTATGCAAAATGCGACATTTTGCGCCGTCATAGGTTGCCTTAATAATAGCCACAAGCTTCTGAGGGATGCCTCTCCTGCGCAAGGCCGCCCATATAGAATCCCGGTTCACACTATCGAAAGCCTTTTCGAAATCGATGAAAAGCAAGTGAAGCGGAGAATCGTATTCAGCGCATTGCTCGATGATGATTCGCAAGGTGTTAATGTGATCGACACAGGAGAATCCGGATCGAAAGCCAGCCTGCTCTTCATCAATTGTGCTTTCTAAGTGGGCCTTTAGTCTTTCCAGGACGATTTTAGCTATTATCTTGGCAACGGCAGGAAGCACACAAATGCCTCTCCAATTATTACAGTCTGTGAGGCTACCCTTCTTTGGAAGTTTGATGATCAAACCTTCCTTCCACTCAGTGGGAAAGGTCTCTGTATTCCACGCTTTATCAACAAGTGGGTGCAGCAAATCGGCAGTTACGCTTGGCGCTGCTTGATAAAGTTCGGCAGGGATACCGTCAAGTCCGGCGGCCTTTCCTCGTTTTAGTGCAATAATTGCAGTGACTATTTCCTCTTTAGTCGGGGCAGTGGACCGTATACGCACATTTTGATGGTTAGCTAAATTATCTATATGAGGGGGAACTTCGCCAGAGGTTACACGGTTCAAGACCGCGGCGAGGTGTTCTTTCCACCGCCTCATTTGATCTTCTTCCAAGATAAGTAGCTTTCCATCACTATCCTTCAGCGGATGCTGGCAGGAGTTACGACCACCTGTAAACTCCTTGATGACACCGTATACGGCATTTAAGTTGTTACTTCTTGCGGCTTCTTCTGCTGAGGGTAAAAGAGAATTGGCATAAACTCTTTTATCGCGTCGCACACTACGCTGAACTTCTCGAGCTTTCTGACGGTAAAGGAGTTCGATGCTGCTTCGATTGTCGTCTGATGCTGCAGCCAAACGAACTTTCAAGTCCTTTCTTTCAACAATCCGCTGCCATGAAGCATCGGACATGCAGGGCTTATTCCGACAATCCGGGTTTGGGCCAAGGATGGTATTTGCGATGTCAATGTACGCATTTTTTATGGCATCCCAGTTTTCGTTTATGTCACTGTCTGGGTGACTAGTTATCTCAGCTGCTTTTTGCGCAAGATGGTCATTGTATTGTTGTAAGACAGCTGGATTTTTCAGTCGAGCGGTGTTGAATTTGCGGGGCCTGGATCTTTCGTCGCTGGGGCGGCGCACGGCTGCAATACGCAATCGAACATTAGCGATCATAAGATAATGGTCTCTTCCCATCCCAATATCGGCACCCTTCTTGTTTCGCACGTCCAGGAGGCAACTCTTGAATCTTTTACTAATGGCAAAATGGTCGATCTGATTTTGTGTTCTGCGCCGATCAACAGAGGACCAACTGATTTTGTGGTGGTCCTTATGCTCAAACATAGTACCACCGATGAAGAGACTGTGAAAGTTGCAGAACTCTACAAATCTTTCACCGTTGTCATTACGATCACCAAGACCGTGTCTCCCCATCACATGTCTGAGCCCATAGTTATCAGCGCCAACTTTCGCATTCAAATCACCTATAACCATTATAATGTCACCTTTAGGTGTTCTGCTCTGGACGGCGTTTAGTTCTTCGTAGAAGGAGTCTTTTGCCAAGACATTGTCGGGCTCAATAGGGGCATAACATTGTATAATTGAGATGTTCCTCATTTTGGTCCGGAACCTGGCTATCAAGACTCTGTCAGAGACCGGCTCCCAGGATAAGAGACATTTTCGCGCGGCTCTGGTTAAAAGGAGGCCCACACCTGACTCACGACGACTACCGGTAGCTTTACCGGAGTACAACATTACAGTGCTGCCCGTTGGAGAGATAAAGATTTGAAAGGGCGGATCAAGTCAGCAATGATATTTGTTTCAATGAAGCACTGCGATTTATCGAGGACAAAATTATTACAATTTCTGGAAAAAAGTTGTCCGACTTTGGTATGCCCACACCACAGCGTAGAGGAGAGTTGTCAAACGATTTGATCAGCGAGCTAAGCTACGATACCATCATACATATTAGACTCTCATGTCAGCGAAACTAAGCCACGTCTGCTACCCGAGCAGAAAGACATTTACTACAAAATAATACAACGAGTTCAGAGTCCTGGAGGTGGCCTTTTTTTCCTTGATTCCCCAGGAGGTACAGGCAAAATTTTTTTGCTTAATTTGCTTCTAGCAAAAATTCGCAAGTACCGTAATGTTGCATTAGCTGTGGCTTCCTCTGGAATCGCTGCAACATTGCTAAGCGGTGGGCGGACGCCACAAGCGGTTTTTAAATTACCTTTCAATCTGGCGAGCGAGGAAACTCCAACGTGCAACATCAGTAAGAGCAGTAACCGCGGCGCCCTATTACAACAGTGTAAGCTGAACGTGTGGAACGAGTGCACTATGTGGTTTTAGGCAGACTTTGCCTGTTATCGAGCGAAGCACTGCAGCAGACGAAATTAACGTATGTCTGAAAATGTATGGACCAAAGTTGATAAGCTGCATCTCACCACTAACATGCGAGTCCAGTTATTCAGCGGTGTAGAGTCGGGTGCGTATGCTGAGAAACTGCTCGAGATAGGTGAATGTCGATTCGAAACTGACGAAAAAGGTATGGTTCTCTTCACAAACCAATTTTGCCATGTTGTGGATTCGGAAGACGAGCTCATTGCACAAGTTTTCCCAAATTTGCAACAAAACATTCAGGATGAGAATTGGTTGTGTGAAAGAACCATACTGGCACCAAAATATGAGAAAGTTACGAAAATCTATAAAAAAAATCTTCAACAAAATAACTACCGAAACAGCTAGTAAAATGATATGGCACATTTAGCTCAGTCGACAAGTAAGAAAAACGGGGGACATCTTGCAAAAATTGCGAATTTAATGAAACTTGGGGATGTTGTTGGTGGGTGTCCAGAGGTGTTACATCCAATTTATCGAACAAAATTTCCTTGTGCTAACTTGGTGGCGGCCAAAAAACCGCAAAATGTTGGCACTTTTTTCAGTTTTTGCTCGATAATCTTTTTACCTTGCATCCTATGACAAAAAGTTGTGAAGATACTTTGTAGAGCGTTAAATTGGCTATAATTTAGACTTCTCAAACTATTTTCTTCGCTAACTACACACAATGATACAGCCCTTTGAAAAGTGCTCAAAATTCAGAAATTATTAAAAAGACTGCAAAAACGCAGATTTTGTATGTTTTTTTTTAATTTTACATTATATATTTGATGGAGTTGAAGTACTTATCTGCATTTGGTTTCATTTAAAGGCTAACCTACTAGCTTCGTCATAACTAGCTGAAAATCCTAAAGAGGAGAGGAGATTAAGAAGATGTTTAGACCCAAACTTTTTATAAATGTAGGCGGCTACTCCGATCAAAATAGAAGATAAAAATGACTTCGGGCGAACTGCTATCATTATGGCATGAGCCAAAGCAAGACATTTATTCTTCCATGAATCTAATGAACTCCGTTTGTTCGTCAGAATGATGGTGTGAAGTAAAAGAAGCAATGTTTCAGGGACGACAAGATTTGAATCTCCCAAAAAGTTATCGATCGGAGGGTAAGCAGTAGTGCTGAAAACTTTCGAGCGAATATCCTCTAAAATAATCTTTTCAGCAGTTTCAACAACTCGTAGCCTTTCTTCTTGTGGATGTCCTTTTTTTCGTTGTGGTACCAGTTGTCATACAGAATTTTCTGACCAGTGTTCTTAAAACAGATTATACATCCTTTAGGAGAATCAGTAATGACAATGTCCCGTCCATATTTGTCCTTCCTGACGGTTTCTCGCAGTTCTCAGATCTGGGCGACTGTCTTCATCGACCATATCAAGTAACTGCGCGAGGTTGAACTGGCATTCATCGCTATTGTTTTCCAGTGTGTTGAATATAATCTCAATTGCATCATCAATATGAGTAGCTGGAGGGCGTCCCCTTTTTTGGTCATATTTTGGATATTGGTAAAATGTTCTAAGACACTTCTGGTGGTATTCTGCGTTAACGCCAATTAAATCAGCATTCACACTTTCCAACTGGTTGATACGGTCTTCTATCCTTTGTCCCCATGCATCTCCTCGATTTCTAGCCATTTTCAAAATCGTTTGGGCCATCTCACGCAGAGTAACTTTCACCATCTCATTGCGCCTGGCGATTGGCAATTTTGCCTGTTTTTCTCTAAATACTTGAGTGACTACTTCGTCACATAAAAAGCACTCATTGTTGAAATCAAATTGTGGCAGCTGAGATCGAGTACGTTTAGGGGCAGTGCTAGGGCCGGGACATGCAGGGCGCTCAGCAGCCTCAATCATTCTCTTATTGTTGTATGATTTTTGACAAGTTAAATGCACTGAAATTTGACTGAGCCCACCTAATACTTCCCTCAAAAATTGTTCATCAGTAGAATTCCTGCGTTTGATACTGGACTCCAGGAGTGTTGAAACTCCTCTTGACTTTACAAGAGTTACATCGTCTCCGGAAAAACTTTTTTGGCAGATAAAACAGTGCCCTGTCTCTGTGGGAGATGCCATTTCAGCTGTACACACACACACACGAACGCGTCTGTATTCAATCACAAAATTACTGCAGTTTATTATTACGGCTACGGCGCGGTACTGCGAAATATTACAAATTACTATAATGTTGCAAGAACTCAATATCTGATTGATTACGACACAATAATCACATGATCACTATTCAACATGAGAGTGATATACCTTCAGCGGCTGGGGCACATCTCACAAATATTTTGAACTACTAACTCTTCACTTCACACATATTACACTGCTTCCTACTTAAGCCACCACTGAAGGTTTCAAGGAATCCCGTTAGAGATAACGAGAAGTAGATAAAGAGGGTAGAAGAGTCAGTATTTGCAGTAGATATTTGCAAGTAGGATTTGAAGATCGTATTCAAATAGAAAAACAAATCAAAGTTGTTGTCGTCACAATGAGTTTTAGGGGTTCGGAAAAGGGGGATGTGTGAGATATTTAAACGTATCCAAAACGGATTAGTTATCATAACTCCACTAAATATAATGTAAAGTGAAAAATATGTATAAAAACCAACATATTTGTTGTATTTTTTGACATTATCTAAATTTTGGGTGTTAAGTTTGACATGTCCAAATTATAGCAAATTTTACACTCTACAAAGTATCTTCACAACTTTTTGTCATAGGATGCAATGTAAAAAGATTATCGAGCAAAAACTGAAAAAAGTGCCAAAATTCTGCGGTTTTTTGGCCGCCACCAAGTTAGCACAAGGAAATTTTGTTCGATAAATTGGATGTAACACCTCTGGACACCCACCAACAACATACCCAAGTTTCATTAAATTCGCAATTTTTGCAAGGCTAATATACTTGTCGACTGGGCTAATTGGTGCCAGATATCTGGCAAGAGTTGTTCACACTGTATGGCAACATCCATATGACGCGATATGGCATGAAGCTGCCAGCTAAATTTTTATACCCTTCACGGAAGTGACAGAGTATATTAACTTTGTCATGAAGTTTGCAACGCACAGAAGGAAGCATCTTCGACCATACGAACTATATATATTCTTGGTCAGTATGACGAGACGAGTCGATTAAGCTTTGTTCGTCTGTCTGTCTTTCTGTTTCTATGCAAACTAGTCCCTCAGTTTTAAAGCTATCGAGCTGGAATTTTGTACAAAGCCTTATTTCTATTGCACGCAGCATACATGAGCCAATGGAATCGGACCACTACGTCATATAGCTGCCATAGGAACGACCGGTTCAAAAGCAAGTTTTTGTTAGAAAAACTTTTTTATTTCTGAAGATATCTTTACCAAATTTCATATTATTCAATCATATTGAGTGCCAAACCACATTCCCAATTTGGTTGAAATCGGCCTACTATTTCATATACCTCTCATAGGAACAGTGAAATCGAAACAAGTGTTACTACTAATTTCAGAGTAGCAAATGCACCATAAAAATAGTTTTAAACCGGATCAAGCAAACAGTTGACCGCACACTGAACGAATAACAGGCCGGTTTTCGTGAGGGCTTTTCATGTAGCGACCACATCAACACCCCCGAATTATTATTGAACAATCCGCAGAGTGGAGATCCCCATTACATCTCATGTTCATCGATTTCGTGAAGGCGTTTGACAGCGTTCACCGGGAATACATCTGGAAGGCCTTACATAGGAGAGGTATACCAGATAAAATCATATCCATAATCAAGGAGTCCTATAGCGGAGCTCAATGTCACGTCTTACACAAGGTTAAGTTTTCAGATCCCTTCGAGGTACATAGCGGAGTGAGGCAAGACTGCATTTTGTCACCTATATTGTTTTTGATTGCCATTAACGACGTACTCTGCAGTGCGCTTCGTGAACACCAGAGCAAAGGTATTAGATGGAACCTGTTTGAATACCTTCAACACCTGGATTACGCTGACGATATGTCTTCTCTCAAATAGATCGGATCATCTAGTTCAAATGACGGATGCCCTGCACCGCGAAAGTGGCAATGCGGGGCTTAAAATCAATGCTGCCAAAACTAAGTACTTCAGCTTGGATCCAGGAAGACAAAGCGAAATTTGTGTTTCGGGGCAGACGGTGGAAAAAGTGGACAATTTTTGCTACCTCGGAAGCGTAGTTACAGCAGATGGTGGAGCGGATGCTGATGTACAGTCTCGCATCAATTAAGTGCATGTCCACACTGCGTGCGATGCCGAGCCGAGCCGGGTCGAGCGATGCAATGCGATTACAAGCTTTTAAAGCAAGAAAATGGAAAGTCTCCAATTTTAAATGGAATCACACTTTGAGTGTTCACATTGCGCGTGATGCGATGACGAGCTGAGCGATGGCCCGATGTTTTCACAAACAATTTTGCTTTTTCGTGCGAGTACCGGCTGCTGATTTGGTGCGATGGAATTCAATGGGCTTTGCGATGGAGTTTGTGGGCTTTGCGATGTGAAGCTCCATGGAGCCAGTATGGTGCAAGTACGAGCTGTAAAGTAATATTTGATGTATCATACACTGAAAAAAAATGCATGTATGCTTTTATACCCTAGACTTTTAGTATAGGGTACATTGTTTTTGTCACGCAGAAAATATGTAACGCCTTAAAGGGGGCTTCGGCGCGGCGGTGTGGCAGTGTGTACATGGAAATTATGAGGGTCACCTCCTGATTCGATTTAGACATGCCTGTCTGTCCGTTTGCACGATAACTTTCGATAGAATGAAGGTAGAAACTTTGGTCAAATGTTTGTAGCATGATCTAGTTGGTTGGTATTAAAAATTGCAAGATCCGACCGAAGGAACCCCTACCTCCCCTATAGATGAAATTTCAAATGAGCGATAACTTTCGATAGAATGAAGCTAGCGACTTGAAATTTGGTTCAAATGTTTGGATTTAGATTTAGTTGGTTGGTAGTGGAAATGGCCAAGCTCCGTCCCAAGCAACCCCTACGTCCCCTACAAATGAAACTTCAAATGAGCGATAACTTTCGATACAATGATGCTAGCGACTTGCAAAATGCGACAAATATTTATCGTGTGGGTTGGTTAGTTGATTTTGAGAATAGGCAAGATCCTATTGAATGAACGGCAACCTTCCCTATAAATAAAATAAATAAATAACTGGCGCAACAGTCCAATTTGAACCACGGCCTCAAGATGAGTTAGCATCATCTCATTTTCTAGATCGTGACGGTTTTTGTGCAGAGGTATGTGATCAGCAACACGCTCAACCGAGTTATTTACCCCATAATGAGCACTCATTTAACAGCTGAGTGGGCTCATAGTCCGACACGTAAATCCCCGGAATCGAACCGGGGCCCAGTGCGTTGAAGGCGAACGTGCTAACCGTTGCGCCGTCCGGACTACAACCTTCCCTATAAACGTTAGTTCAAATGTAAATATCCAAAATTCGAATGGATGAACGATGAAACTTTTCATTGGATCCACGCCCACAGCTCAAACTGACCATATGGGAAATTCACTTTTAATGCATATGGCCGTTGCCAGTTGGAAGTTTTGGTATCACAACTAGGTCTGTACAAGTCTAGGGTATATACGCTTTGGACTCCGGTTTTGATTCAGTATGGCTCAAATGAAAGGTTATTACCACCGTAATAAGGTCGCGTTTAGAAGGCGTGGTTTCATAAGCGGTTTGAGCAGCGGTCACCGCTGCGTATAAAGGCATAGAGCAGAAGCGGCAGTTTACATATTTAGTGCCGGTGCACATGGACGTCCAAATGACGCCTGACGCTGCGTCACTTTCAATCGGATAGGAAGAAATACATTACGGGTAATGAAGCGATGCACATGGCCGCAGATAGCTTTCCGATAGCTATCGGCGGCATTTTGCCGCCGCGATAGCTATCTGGGATGACGCTGGTTTCTGCTCCTATCTGCGTCACTTCACGCGTCCGCATATCAATTTTTAATAAGCCGGCCCACATACATTCGAACCCGGAACACGGACACGGTCACAATGTCTGATTTGTATGATGTTTCTTAAACCATTCGCTTGAGGATCACTTTTAAGTGCCAATTAATTAATTGTTAATCGTGACTACTACTATTGACAATTAATTTTGAAAAAAAAATAATAGTGGGGTTGGATGCTCCTCAGCCCGGATGGGGTTTTGTAAGGGGGGGGGGGGTTGAAAATGGTGTCAATAATGCGAGATTCCTTATATTTTAGAAGTTATGGTCAAAAACAGTTTATTTAAAACTAAAAATAGCATAAATTGTAAATTCAGGTTCGCTATTATGTGGCCCGGCTTATATAATACAGAGTGACGCTGTGTCCTATCGCATCATGTGAAGTGAAATGCAGATAGGTATCAAAGAGGGAGGAGCTTAAGTGACGAGGCGTCATTTGGACGTCCATGTGTACCGGCTCTTACACTGAATTCAAATGCAATCTCGCCGCTCCACAAACTGCTGCGGTGGCCGCAACGGCGAGTCGAGCGGTTTATACATTCATCGTCCTAAAGCCGCCGCGGCTGCCGCTTTTTGCGTTTATACACAGCGGTGCGCCGCTGCTCGATCCGCTTGTGAAACCTCTCGTTTGAGGTCGCGGAAGAGATGATGAAATTCACCAACACTGGGCCTTTCTTCATTAATGGGATGCACCCAATGGCGACGTCCTTCCATTTTTAGAGCACTGTTTTCAAACAGAAATAAATTTACTGGGTCAAGCACAAACGATATGATGTCGAACAGATTCTATTCCTTGAACTAAATTGGTCTCTTCTCTCCATCATTGCGTGCAGTGAACATCCCGGATCATGTTTGCATCGCAAGCCATCGTTCGGCTTGGCATCGCACGGCGTGCAATGTGAACACCCACCACATCGCATCGCATCGCTCGACCCGGCTCGGCTCGGCATCGCACGCAGT
Source organism: Chloromyia formosa (assembly GCA_964017055.1). Taxonomy (NCBI): domain Eukaryota; kingdom Metazoa; phylum Arthropoda; class Insecta; order Diptera; family Stratiomyidae; genus Chloromyia; species Chloromyia formosa. Next base: position 33,981,286 of record OZ024816.1, on the reverse strand, counting down.
GTGAACATCCACTAAGGCTCGAGCAGCTTTTTTCAGTTTAACTCCTTTCTGGCAAAACAACATCTCCAGACGTACCAAACTGAGGATCTTCGAAACCAATATAAAATCTGTGCTTCTTTATGGCTATTCAACTTGGAAGGTGACCAGGGCGATAACAACTAGATTGCAAACTTTCGTGAACCAGTGTCTACGGCGCATCCTGCACATACGCTGGCCGAAGGTCATTTCTAATGACGACCTCCTGTTCATTACTGGCCAGGACAGGATAGGCAACATTTTAAAAAGGCGAAAGTGGCAATGGATAGGTCACACACTCCGAAAGGGGCCGGAAAACATTGCTAAACAGGCCCTCGATTGGAACCCACCACAGGGAACCGATGCAAGTCGCCGCGTTGGACGACCTAGAAACACCTGGAGAAGATCAGTTGAAGTCGAGGGTAAGTCATTAGGCAAATCGTGGAGACAGTCGAAGTCGATGGCGGCGAACAGGACGAGGTGGAAAGTCGGCGTGGTTAATGCCCTATGCCCCACAAGGGGTTGACAGGATCCAGAGAGAGGGAGAGAAATGCACCATAAAACACAACGAAGGTATGATACCCTTCACGCGAAAGCTTGTTTTTTCGTATGGCAGTGCAAATGGAAGGTGGCGAATTGCCATATAGTGTGCACCGCGCTTTAGGCGTTAAAGCAAATTAGTAGTAGAACTTATTATTTGCCCTAATCCATAGTGGGGCATTGCGCTTCAACTATGTACTCCTTATCGGCTTAGTTGACGTTTCTTTAGCATTTACATTTTACATACTTAACTGATTTCGGACGATGTGCATATTGCTAACGTACACTTCCCGCCCATTTAGCCGGGCTCCCTACTTTTTTTTCCAATTTTATCTTATTACCATCAGTTAGAGTAAAATTCTTAAGTAGAGTCGTGCCGCATCAACCTGACAAAAACATTGGACATAGGTGCGATGACCTTCCTTCTTCAGTTTTTTGCTATACATCGAAAAACCATTACTACACTATTCAAATAGTAGAAGGAAACAAAATATTTCTACCCGAACAGAGGTGGAATCTTGAATTCCGACATCTCTTTCTTCTATTCAACTCGTGAAGATGATAATATTTGATAAAATACCATAACTTCCTCGTTGACTGCGAGACGACCTCTTTGGTGCTGTTTGCACGACAATAAGTTTTCAAGTTCGTTTGCGAAAGATAAAATACCTTTAGTCGAATTGAGCAAGCAAAACACCTAAATTTGATCGAATGAATTTTTACGAACAGTCCATCTGCACTCATTTTTTAGTGTTTCCAGATAAGCGACGGGAAAGTTTTACGTACTTGAAAATGATTAGATAGGAAAGCACATAAAAAGGCGATTATTGTACTACTATAAAATGTTACTACGATATTGATCATACATCTTGAGCAATTTGCTCTTGGCCATTGAAAGCGCTAGTTCGTTGAAAGGTTCGATTAAGAATTACACAACTGCCTGGAAAAATATGCGAATGATTGGTAGTAGATGTCCGATCATAACCAACTAAACCCAAATAGGCGTTACAACGACCTTTACCTCTACCACCATGTTGGGTGAGTCGCGCCGTGCATACATTTTTTCAAAGAGGGGACCTACGGGGCCAAGTCATTCATAGTCAATTTGGGTGAAGTTTGTTGGCTATTGTTGGTGCGGTTGTTTTTATTAATGCATTGCAATCTGAAACCTGAATACGAAATATGAGTCTGTTTTATGCTTGGCTACACTATGTCAGTTTCTTCTGTTATTAACCGTTTCGTTTTAATAATAAGACAAGCGACTCGTTGTCTGTTATATATAGTAGACTGTTAAAGCGGCTTGAACCTTGACCTCAAGACTCGCGCATTTACTGGCAGCAGGTTTAAAAGACGTCCGAGTAAACAAAGAATGAATGTTTTCAAAGGCCTCTTTTTTACTTAGCCTGTATATACATACATACGGTGAATGCAGATTAGTTACAGTTTATGAAATTCGTAGCGGATTTAGAGACGATTGTACTCAAGTTCCAATAACTTGTTTCGTTTCTCACGAGACGCTCTTCTGTTGAAAAGAAGTTTGTTTCAATCAAAGTCGATTTACATTTGAATGAAATATGCAACCGTTTCGATGAAGTTTGCCCTGGAGAAACGCATTTATGCATACTAATAAAATATTACAGTGAAATGTGTGACCAAGCCTAATTTAAAGTTAACAAAGAAAAGAACAGAGTGCAATGAATCCTAGCAATAAATGCCTAGGGCTACCGGTAGCTCAGTGCGTAGAGCCGTCAGTCTTATGTGTGACTACGATCGTTACGGGTTCAAGTCCCGTCCACGGCGTTCGTGGCCATGGATGTTTGTGTTTTCTTCCCTGTGATGCGATAAGTCTGGAACTCGTCGCAGGTAGACGGCTAAATGGGAGCAGGAGATGCATGCTCGCGACGTGCATCGGCTGAAACTTTTTATGCCAACGAAACATCAGCTAAGCCACATGGAGTAGTTGACGCACTATGCCTCACTAGAAGTTAGGGCAAATGAGTACTGTCTATCTTTTTCAGAAATCCTAAAGCAAGAATTCTGGATGACCCGTCAAAAGGAAGAATTGGTGGATAAACTCATGTCAAGTATCAGCTAAGATAATGTCCGTACGATATTATGCGGGACTCGCCGAGCCACGAGCCAAGTGGATAACACATTGTGCACACCCAAGCACCGTGCGTCTCTTCCGTCCAGCGATTCATCGGGTGAACAAAATGCTCCACGAGTGTTTGCTCGGCATTCGTTGCATTGGATGAAACTCGTTCACTCGTAGCTGCTTGGATGTGCACAACATGTTTTCCACTTGGCTCGTGATTCGGCGAGTCCCGCATAATGTGGTACGCGCATAAGATAATAAATGGGTCGTGAGCCGCAAAAGAGCAACAAGCACTACGACAATAAATCTATTGTGCTATACCCAGATCCTGGAGAGCAGGACTTGATCTGTGTATCCAATCTGCTCATCTCGATAAATCGACTGAGATGGCTGCGTTTGATCGAGGCTACGTTCTCGGCCATGGGGTAGGCAATGCCGAAACAATATGTTCGACGGCGAGCTAGAGCTTCAAATTCACAGAGGATGTGTTCTGGGGTTTCGTCGTCGGCCTCACAAAAATGACAGCTTGCATCTTAAATGATGCGCATTGTTTTGAGGTGACCTCAAAAACGGAAGTGACCTGTGAGAAGTCCACTGATAATTCTGACCCTATTTCTGCTCAGGCTGAGCAGATCAAGGGACCGGTTATAGGAGTAGCACACAAGAGCTTACCACATCGAGACAGCTCTCGCTCCCCTAATCCGCTGCCTGACGTGGCAGGTAGGTATCGGAGAAAGGGTAAAGTGGGGGGACTCAGATGCCCGTTTGGCAAGCTCGTCTGCTTGTTCATTACCTACAATGTTGGAGTGCCCAAGGACCCAGTAGATGTTGAGGCTATTGGAAGCCCAACGATATTAAGGATTTCTTGACAAGACATACTCCTGAGCGAACCGATGTTCTAGTCAGTGCCATGATGGCCGTCTGACTGTCGGTAAAGGTTCCTATGTTTCTGTTAATGTAGCCTGTGGCTTGACACAGTTGCGCACAGACCTCAATGGCATGCACTTCCGCTTGGAAGAACGTGGAGAAATTTCTCGTGAGTATGAAAATTCTGTGGCCTTGGTCAACGATGCCGGCACCTGATCCTTCATCCGTTTTGGACCTATCCGTTTTTATTGTGCTGTGATGAAGAGAGTTGAAGGACCGGATGGAATGCTCCAAGCACAGCTCCCTAGTCAGGTGGTCAGATGGCATGCTGAGCGTATTCTGATTTAGCAGCCAGTTAGTTTGTTCTGGATTCAGTCTGATTTGTGCATTATAGGCTTTAAGCCTTACTATTGCAATTTTCACTTATGCCTTAATATGAATGTGCAGTATCAGAAGATCCAGCAAGGCCTCAAAGGTCGCAGTAGGAATGGAGCGTATGGCATCCGTTATTGTGTGGCATGCAAACATTTGTATTTTGGTGAGAATGTCTCTACCAACTGAGGTGGGCGCTCTTCTACACCAAACAACTGATCCATAATCAATTGGCCGAACAATCGCTTTGTGTCAATGGCAGCTACTTCTTTCGAAGAATGGAAGGAACAAGACACCCCCGGGACATCTTCTGAGCGTTGATGTGCATATCGAAACACTTCTCTCGTAAAATCCCTGCTGCACCATAAACAGTTCGCATCATCATCATCGTGGCGCGACAGCCCGACGTCGGGCCTTGGCCGCCTGGATCATTGTCCTCCAATTATCTCGGCCACGTGACCGCGTCCTCCAATTTTGGAAGCCCAGTAGCTGCGCGACGTCCACACCTACTGAGCTCTTCCAACGGGATCTCGGTCGTCTAGGCAGTCTCGCTCCGTCGACTCGTTCTGCATTCATTATTCTCTTTGGCATGCGATCATCGTCCATTCTTTGTACATGGCCTGCAGTTCGCATACCAGACTGAAACTGCTCTCCACTCTTTGGTAGAAGAAATTAAGTCAGCTCTGACAGCTAAGGAAATAGCGGAGGAGTTTTTGACAGCACATCCGATTCTGCACTTAGAGCAAAAGAAGCTTATGGCACAACCACAATCAAAAAGATGTTATCATCCAGACGGGTCACTTTAAATGGAAGCGTCATTCAAGACGCGTACTGACACCTATCCTGGGGTATATTGAAGTGGACAGCTGGACGTGGAAACTTACTGCTGCGGGATATTCATCACAAAGATACGCTGGTGATAACTGGCGAAGTTATAGTGTAATGATAACGGCCTACAAACAAACTCGGTCAAAAGGCAGGTGTCCTTCCCTTCACAAGAAAAAGAAGTATCAAATTGATGTGATTATTCGAGCCTAGAATAAATTTATATTTGGTTGTCAGCTTTTTTTGTCAAAATTTCCAAGAATTTCTTCAAATCTTAATCACAAATTAACCATTGACAAACACGGCCACCGAGCGTATCACACACATACCTGGGTAGCAATCTGTCAACGAAACAGACGAAGTCATGCAACGGATACAGCTAGCCAGTAAGACTTTTTTTTTCGCGGTCCTTCCAATAATTAAATCGATGCATGTGCACAGAAGTACGAAGCTCCGCATAATACACAACCATTATACAACCTGTGCTATGCTTGCGAAACCTGAATCCTAGCCCCGAAAGCACATTTAAAAAAAAGGTCCTTCGACGAATTTTCGGAGCAATTTGTAACCGAAATGGATGACGCGTCTGGTACAACCATGAGCTGTAGGTGTGAGCTGTACGATAAGCTGGAAGTTTCACACGACTTCAATGGACGAGGCACATGTACAACGAATTGACGATAACCGCATGCCTAAAATGCCTAATGCGAAACAAGGCTGCGAGCAAGACTGAGAGCTCCTTGGGGAGGACTCAGCACATGCTGACGCCGAACATTCACAAATTTGCACTTGCAAGTGTCCGTGATTCATTCAATTAAAAATTGCGCTATAGACATTTTTAGAAACGGACTCTATTGCTGTAAAAAAGTGGTCGGAAAATCTTTTACTAGAATCTGGGCCACTGCCTCATCGTAGACAGTATGCCCATTCTCGCATTTACCCAGATCGGAACCTGATTTTAGTTTGGAATGAGCTACATCAAAAAGGGGATTCCTACGAGCCAGTTGAAATTAAAAATACTACTACTTTGCCTTAACCCCTAGTGGGGTATAGCGCATCAACCAGTCCTGCGCGCCATCGTACTCGGTTCTGGGCAAAGGGATGCAACCGCCCCTACGACTTACCGAGCAACTCACACTCGCCGCAATCACATTCTAGGACGAATTCAAACAGCCACCATACTGATGATTCGCCGCGTGGTGGGGGCGAATTGCAGACTTCGTATGCAAATGTACAGAGCCAATTGCTGAGCAACAAGTTGACATTCGAAAATTCACTTTCAACTCTGATCCAGATGTGATAAAATAAATAAAATAAATAACTGGCGCAACAGTCCAATTTGAACCATGGCCTCGAGATGAGTTAGCATCATCTCATTTTCTAGATCTTGACGGTCTTGTGCAGAGGTGTGTGATCAGCAACACGCTCAACCGAGTTATTTACCCCATAAATATGTACTCATTTAACAGCTGAGTGGGCTCATAGTCCGACACGTAAATCCCCTTTTTATTGAAAACTACCGCATTCAGTATAGGAATCGAACCGGGGCCCAGTGCGTAGAAGGTGAACGTGCTAACCGTTGCGCCATCCGGACTACTATCCAGATGTGATGCCATACGAGATCTGGATCATCGACGAATACTCGACTATCCAGTAAAAAGAACGCGGTTATTGTTTCGGGCCAGAAAATTTTTAAAATCCGACGAAGAGACGAGTTAACGAAAACTTGCCGCTTCCTGGTAACCCTTAGACAGTTTTTACACGCAACGCACGATACACGAGATTCTAGCAGAAGCACCGAGCACCGAGCTTTGTATGTGCGACGATTAATTTAACATTTCACTCGTATAGAAAGCTCTCTCGGCAGTGGTGCTTTCTGCTAGAATCTCGTGTATCGTGCGTACCGTGTGAAAGCCGCCTTACAGAAGCTTTACATGTGCTGCTCCCATGATACAAGGAAGACAAGATATCGCGTTCCCGCGTCTCATTTTCGTATCGTTCTGCTCATCACGTCATAAGCGCATATATATTTGAGAGACTCTCTCAATTGCCCTAACCCCTTGTGGGGCATAGCGCGTCAACTGTTCCATGTGGCCCAGTTGACGGTTCGACGGTAAAAACTGGTTTCGGAAAATGCAGTTGCCAGCATGCGCCTCCTGCACATCCATGGCCACGAACGTCGTTGTGGACGGGATTCGAATCCGAAACGCCGGTAGTCAAACATGAGACTGATGACTCCACACACTGCACTACCAGTCGCCCCAGTGGAGAGACTAGTGGCTCATAACTCTCAGCATTTCAGCCCTCACGACAGTATCTCTTCGCTTGCTGAGGGTGCAGCACGCGCACGGTGCATCGGTCTCTTGTTTGGGCTCTGCTTGATATAGTTTTTACAACTTCGTGCGAACGGAGAGTCATTTAATGAGATTATCTCGAAAACTATTTAGGATAGAAAAAAGTTGTTCAAACATTTTTTATGTATATTTTCGTGATCTTCAATTTCATCTCAGAACGTTTTCTGCTAGGATTAATAGTTACTGAGATAAAAGCCAAAACCAAGTATTCATACAATTGTATGAGCCTGTGACGTAGGTATTCAGAGAGCCGACATGCGCAAGGCGATATCTAGTCTTGTCCTTGTATCATGTGGTGCTGCCATACAATGGCAGTACCAGGAGAGAGCGAAAGAAGCCCTTAATAAATACCTGCAGTAGTACATGGTCAAGTTTTTAAGAGCATAACTTCATCCGGCGATCATTATCCGACACTAAAAACCGGAATTAATTGTCTGACATTATTTTCCAGACCGTAAAGCTCAAATGTTTCAAGAAGTGCTATATGCAAATAAATGTAAGATAGCACAGTACATTTATCAATAGTTTACTGACGTAAAACCCACTCTCTGTATTGTATGATTGAACGATAATAAGATACGTTCTTTCCTTGTTTCTGCGTCTATGAACATCCTTGTTCAGTATGACGTCGTTTCGTTTCAGAAATCCCTTGCAAAGCTAATCAAGCTGAGAGGTATAATTTAGCGTAGGTTAGTAATTACACTGTAAAACTAAATTGTCGACATGCTACTTTAAAGGATACTCCATCACACTAAATACTTGAGAATGTAATCCACAATAGCTGACAAAGCATGGGTGTATCCTTTTGCGTTGTAATTCGGCATTATGTTGTGGGCTGACCTTATCAAATATCAAGTCTTCAAGCTGCCGTCATTTGGATCGTTGCGTTGGCTTGTTCTTGGAAACAAAAGAGCGTCTTATAACTACTCGTATACCCACAAGGGAGAAATTCATAAATTCTTACATCGTCGGTTGAAACAATGACGAAAATGTGCCGAGGATTTGTGGGTTATACATGGACATAGTGTGCATATTTCCTTGGGACCTTTTCTTAATTTCTATGGCAAATGATTTCAAAAATGTCGTCGTTTCTGTGAAATGGTTATGAATACAAATAAGCAAGAATTAGGTGTATGAAATAATTTCTTGTGGGGAGATTGTGTTGAGAGAGTGGTTTTAGACTTTAATACATGGAAGGCTATACAGTCCGACTACAAAACTTTATAAGCCGTAACTTTTACACTTCAGTTACTAAAAATATGCTTGAATGGTAGAAACAATAAAATTTTCGACGATTTTATAACCGCAAATAATTGCAAATGAATTTCAGCGTGAAGTTAATACACATGCTTGGAATAGTGATGATGGAGACTGTTGTTCACATTCGAAATATTGAAAATGTCGGAAGAGATTGCTTATTAATGATGTTAAATGGTATTTGCTGAATTCACGAACAAAAACAGGTTTTCCCTATATGCGTGGCAGAGTTCCCCAGGACAGGTTGATCAGCTCTATCACACGCTCTTAGTGCCACCATACACTGTCAAGCTCAGACTCGAACTCGATCTCGAACATGGTACAAGTGGACTGGTTTTCTTCACGTTTATGTGCAGTGTGTGTGTTTGTCTTGAGCTATTCAGAGGACATTTGTACCAGGTTCGAAATCGAGTTCGAGTTTGACAGTGTATGGTGGCACTTAGATTCCATACGAACAAAACAAAAACAAAGTATCTTTTATTCACTGTATTCTCTAGGCACAAATTACATATTGCAATACTAAATATTATATATTACATATTGCAATACTAAAATATTACTATAATACATCTTACGGAACCTTACTCTTCAATTGAGGTAACCTCATCCGATGTTTTTTGGTATGCGCAATAAATCCTCACCTCAAAACGTTCTGTCGGTAAACATACTTCGGGTATTATGAGGCATGTCCAGAAAATAAGAGTATGTACTGTTGAGCTCTCCGCCGTGGGGATTTTTTTTCAAAGTGTTGCCAACTCACTTAGTTGTAGTGGGGATTTTCCTGAACCCAACGAGCACCGGCGACCCTCGTTAGTACCAAAACTCGCCTCGTAGTCTCAGTTTCTTTGAAATATGTCAATAAAAAATCCCGCTAAATTTGAGGTGCACGCTGTCATGAGGTTCCTTCTCGCGAAAGGAAAAACTCCGACTGAAATTTTCGCACGGATCAAAAGTGTTTATGGCGAGGGTGCTATGAACCGAACGAACGTGTTCAAGTGATGTCATGAGTTTAATGAAGGAAGAAGGAATATTCATGACGAGCAAAGAAGTGGAAGACCTTCAATTGTGACCGATGAGTTGGTGCAAAAAAATCGAGGAAACTGTTCGTGAAGACTACCGATTGACTGTGGATGAAATGTCTGTGATGTTTTCACAAATCTCCAGTTCTCTCGTACACGAGACAATTACGGAAACGCTGGGATTCGGAAAATTATGCGCAAGATGGGTTCCAAAACAACTGACAGAGCAACACAAATTGAATTGGGTCGCTAGCGCTCGCGAGTTCCTTGAGCGAATTTAATTGGAGGTGAGGATTTTTTGAGCTCCATTGTCACTGGTGATGAAACATGGGTGGCTCATTACACCCCTGAGACAAATAAACAGTCCTCATAGTGACGGCACACTGGTTCCCCATCTGCCAAAAGATTCAAAACCTCAATTTCGGGCTAAAAAATTACAGCATCCAAGGAACCGAAAAGGGATAATTTTGATACCTAAAAACCTCAAGAGAGCAATTCAAAACAAGGTTAGGTTAGGTAAAGGGGCTGCCATGCTACCACACAGCACACTTAGACCACCTCTGAGTCCGTTGTGATACCGCCAAAGTCAATAAACCTAGGCAACAAACCAGCAGCAGCAGCTAGCAATATAGCAATTGAGCTGCATTACACTCGTATCTTTTAGGTCCTCCAGTTCCCGGAAAAACCAGGAACCCAGAAATTTCCTCCCAGCTCCCGGAAAAACCAGGAACCCAGCATTTCCTCCGCCTCGCGGCCAGGGCCGGACAGTGACAAAGAAGATGGAGAACGCTCTCCTCCTCATCCACGTTATCACAGCTCCTGCAAAAGTCATTGTGAGGAATGCGAAGCCTCCAAGCAAGCTCTCCTATAGGACAGTGCCCCGTAATAATCCCCATGACTCTGCCAATGTGTTTCCTGTTCAGTGAAAGCAGTGTGGCGGAGCGACTAGAATCAAGTTTCGGCCAAATCGACTTCGTTGTTTGGCAAGTATCGCCGTTTAACCATCTCATGTTCGCCCTGTCAACCGCGGTGGCCTTGATGACAAGTTTGCACGATGAGGCAGGCATTTTGATGTTTACACGGTCCCCCTCAATAGATTAGATTAGATTGTGAGAGGGACTGCGGGCGCCAAAAGGCCCACTAGCACCGAGGCCAAATGGTCTTTTGTGCTATAGCCCCAGGTCTGGCAACAGGCTTAGGCCTGTCGATCAAGTTTGATCGCGCTAATGAATTTGCTAAGAAGGGTGAGCGGCATCGAAGCAATGTCGTCTGCTTCAGCGAAGTCGATGCCGAAGTGTACTAGGCGACGTTGGGCCAGTGCCTCACATTCATCATCGGCCTCGCAGAAACGGCAGCTAGCGTCCGATACTATGCCCATGATCTTTAAGTGGCCCCTTAGGCAAGAATGTCCAGTCAGAAGGCCACAAATACAATACTTCTAACCCTGCTGCGCTTCATTTTTAAAAGTTCAAATGTCCTGCTGCGCGAGTAACCAGATATGAACATCTTGGCTTGCCTCAGGCCTGGATAGTCCCATTGGACGGTGGCCTCAGTACGCTCCCAGTCTCTGATGCAATTACTAACGGAACTTAGAGGAATCCCGCAGAAGGGCTCAGGTCCACAAAAGGGTGTGTCCGAGGCCATCCTGGCTAACTCATCAGCCTGTTCATTCCCAGAAATCCCGACTTGGCCAGGAACCCAGTATACCGTTACCATGTTCGAGGAGCCAACTTTTTGTAATGTAATCTGGCAGCTGCGCACTAACTTGGACGAGACAGACCAGTTGCTTAGCGCCTGTATGGCTGCCTGGCTGTCAGTAAATATAGCTATATTTTTGCTACGGAATTCGGCTTTCAGGCAGAGCTCCGCACATGACTCGATGGCATGTACTTCTGCCGGGAATACTGTTGCGAACTTACCCATTGGTATAGAAATACCCTGGTTAGGGTCCACTATTCCGGCACCTGTACCATTAACCGTCTTCGATCCATCCGTGAACCACTTGATGGTATCTGGTAGAAGAGTGGAATGATCCTCCAACCATTTTTCTCTGCTCCAGATTATAGTGTTGAAGAGCTTGTTGCTGGATGGTTCTTTCACCAGATGGTCTGATGGCATACAGGTTATGCAGCTCTCACTGAGCCAACTTTCCTGTTCCGGATTCAGCTTAGTGACGGCATCGCAAGCCTTCAATCTGAGGATCGTCAGCTTTGCTTGTCCTATTACATGAACGTGCAATGGTGGAAGGGCTAGCAGTACCTCAAGCGCCGCAGAAGGGCAGTAGTGAATGACTCCGGTAGACATGAATGAATCTTACCTAGGGTAGATCTGCCAGTTACTGTATTGGCTCTCTTCCACCATACAACTGCACCATATTCTAGCATGGGTCTAACAATCGCCTTGTAAATCCAAAGGATGATAGAGGGTTTCATTCGCCACGTCTTGCCTACATATTGTCTGCATATCCACAGAACTTTAGTGGCTTTGTCTGATACTACTTTCAGATGCTCTGACCAGAGAAGTTTTTTGTCAAGAGTGACCCCCAAGTACTTGGTTTTGTCTGCCAAGGGTATGGGTAGATTGTACATTAGGGGGCGTCTGATTTGTCTGAGGCATCTTTTCTTAGTAAAGGGAACCACAACTGCCTTAGAGTCCCCCTCAATAACTCCGGTTGTCCCTCTCGAGCCAGCTCATCCGCCTCGCTGTGGCCTGCAAAGCTACAATGGCTCGGTATCCAGAATTCAAAACAAACGGAGGGGAATGTTGACGAAGGCAGTGTGTTTGTTGTACGACAACGCCAACTCCACTAAGGCGCGTTTCAGTTCGTTTAGTTGGGACATTTTGAACCATCCTGCATACTCCTCTGACTTGGCGCTTTCAAATTTTCACCTTTTCAACTTCCTGAAGACTCACATGGGTGGATTTTCAACCGATGAGAAGGTGAAACAAGAGGTTTTGAAGTGGACGAAGCAGATGGCGAGAAAGTCCTATGAGGAAGAAATCGTAAAACTTGTGCCGCGGCTTAAAACCTGCATAGAACGGGAAGGAGACTACGTGAAAAATAAGTAACGTATATTTCAATATCAAGTAATTTTTTTTAAATAAATGTTTTTTTTTTTATAAAATTGAAAAATTGTGTGGTCTTACTTTCTGGACTTGCCTCGTGCAACATAATGAAGCGCATACATAACCACTCTAAACGACACAAGCCCCCTTTGTCAGTTTTGGGCCTTCGACATCTGTCATCATCTTTGTCAAATTCCCAGTGGCATCCGTCTGATTCTGGAATGTGCGTACTCTCTTGGACAATGGATCAGAAGGTACCCGGAACGCACGATTTCTTCAATTAGAGAGTGAATTCCTGAGGTATAACTTAAACTTCTTAGGAGCTAGTGAGATAAGATGGTGGAACCGTGGTGAATTTATCTCTCCAACGGGTAGCACTGGACGTGCGAAACAAGAAGCGGCACCCTTCTGGGATGAAAAGAGACCATTATCTTATGATCGCTAATGTTCGATTGCGTATTGCAGCCGTGCGCCGTCCTGCTGACGAAGGACCCAGGCGCCGCAAATTCAACACCGATCGACACAAAAATCCGACTAACTTGCGCAAAAAGCAGCTAAGATAACTAGTCACCCATATAGTGACACAAATGAAAACTGGGATGCCGTAAAAAATGCGTACATTAATAGCGCAAATACCATCCTTGGCACAAACACGGATTGCCAGAATAAGCCCTGGATGTTCGAAGCTTCATGACAGCGGATTGTTGAAAGAAAAAAACTGAAGGTTCGTTTGGCTGCAGCATCAGACGAAAATCGAAGCAATCGAATTCTCTTTTAGCCTCAGCAGAAGAAGCCGCAAGAAGTAACAACTTAAACGCTGTATACGGTGTCATCGAGGAGTTTACAGGTGGTCGTAACTCCTGCCAACATTCGATGAAGGATAGTGGTCGCTACTTATCTTGGAAGAAGATCAAATGAGGCGGTGGAAAGAACACTTCACCGCGGTCTTGAACCGTGTAACCTCTAGTGAAGTTCCCCCTCATATAGATAATTCAGCTAACCATCAAAATGTGCGTATGCGGTCCACTGCTCCAACTAAAGAGGAAATAGTCACTGCAATCATATTGGACTAAAACGAGGAAAGGCCGCCGGACTCCACGGTATCCCTGTCGAACTTTATCAAACAGCGCCAATCGTAACTGCCGATTTACTGCACCCACTTGTTGATAAAGTGTGGAATACAGAGACCTTTCCCACTGAGTGGAAGGAAGGTTTGATCATCAAACTTCCAAAGAAGGGTAGACTCACGGACTGTAATAATAGGAGAGGCATTTGTGTGCTTCCTGCTGTTGCTAAGATAATAGCTAAAATCGTCCTGGAAAGACTAAAGGCCCACTTAGAAAGCACAATTGATGAAGAGCAGGCTGGTTTTCGATCCAGATTCTCTTGTGTCGATCAGATTAACACCTTGCGAATCATCATCGAGCAATGCGCTGAGTACAATTCTACGCTTCATTTGCTTTTCATCGATTTCGAAAAGGCTTTCGATAGTGTGAACCGGGATTCTATATGGGCGGTCTTGCGCAGGAGAGGCATCCCTGAGAAGCTTGTGGCTATTATTAAGGCAACCTATGACGGCGCGAAATGTCGCGTTCTGCATAAAGGTAAGGTGTCGGGGGACTTTGAGATTCGCAGTGGAGTTCGGCAGGGGTGCATCCTCTCACCGATCCTATTCCTCATTGTGATCGGCGATGTGTTGCATGCAGCCCTATCCGGACTCGACAGAGGAATTCCATGGACTTTGACATCTTATCTACAACATCTTGACTACGCTGACGACATGCCTATGCCAGGACATCGCTCGACATATCAACCATTTAGCTTGGTTGATACGACGAGCGATGCCTACGGCATGCTGTCTAAAATCTGACAAAGTAGTTATCTCAGCATCAAAACCAAGCTGGGCTTGTTTCGTTCCCTGCTACTATCCGTGCTTTTGTATGGGAGCAGTACGAGTACATGGAAAGTTTCCGTGAGTGTTACCAGAAAGCTGCAAATTTTCGTCAACTCTTGTCTTCGTCGAATTTTAAGAATTTTCTGGCCCGAAACCCTATCAAATGAAGAGCTAAGTCGGCGTACGGGTCAGATGACATGTGATGAATTGATACGCAGGCGAAAATGGATAGATTACACATTGCGGAAGAGTGATAAATGCATTGCTTTGCACGCCATGAAAAGGAACCCCATTTCCAACCAAGGACGACCAAGAGGGGGTCCTAGAATCACTTGGCGTCGATCTGTGGCAAAGGAGTGTCAGGTGCTGGATAAGTCTTTTGGGGAGTTGCGCCCCATTGCCCAGAACAGAGTACGATGGCGCGCAGGAGTAGTTGACGCGCTACGCCCCACTAGGGGTTAAGGCAAAGTAGTACAATAGTATCCGTCTAGTGACATAACAACATAACTACTCCGCTTGGCATGTTCACTGCATTCGTTGCAAATTTCTGAAGCGAATATCCGAATGATGTAACAATTGGTTAAACTTTGATTCATTCGTACAGATGTATCGCTTTAACTCTTCCTACTGCAACTAAAAGCAATGTGCCTTTTTACCTAGTCCGCCTACATTACCTAGACTTTTTACAGCCCCGCTAGCTAATTGTTCGTAAGATGAAAAATACTGTAGGGAAAAACAGAAACAAAGTCGATTAGCTAATATGTTTACACCTACTCAAACAAAGCATTGTGGCAAAAGATAGAAATTGCTCATTTTCGATCGTCTGACGGAGCAACTGACTGACTGATTTTTTTACACATGCGCTTGTATCTTGCGAAAATTGCATGAAAACCGATTTAAAATTATAATTTGCCTTGTTGTTGTAATGTTTCGCTTATCAATTATTCACTATTTCAAAGTCAACTCAATGCCAACAACTGTTGAATACGAAGTTCATATTCTTCGGTTCAATTGGCAGGTACAAATATGGCTGTCAAGACGGTGTTTAATAAATGAACTCTTTCCGGTCGTTTTGGCTACGGCCGTTGTATCTAATAGGTTAAAAATAGATATTGCCCAGTGCATATTGTTTCACTTTATTTATATCCGCGGAAAATGATCCCCAGAAGTTTAGAAATCAAGTGATTTGGGTATCCAAAAATCGATTTGACAACTTGACGGTCAGCTGATCGTTAGACGCCATTTTGTCCACGAATAGATTAACATAAGTCGCCATTTTTTAGTTGTATGCAGCGGATTCACTGGTAACTAATACGTATTAGCCATAGAAGGGCAGAAAATTATATAATATAGTATATGATTGTAAATAGTTTAGCAACTATCATTTTAAATGGATTTTAACAACTAAATTACCAACATCCAAGATACGACCACATACTATACATGCTAATTTCAGATGACAATGTCGCTTGATGCAAAGTCTCTTTCGACTTTTGACGCTCTGTTATGTTATGTGCTAACCATATATTGCAGTATCATGCTAATTGGCAGTATTAGCGTTCTTCAATCATAAACATAGATTTGTTGTCGGCACTGCTGCTACCATCATCAGACGTATCCATTCGAGACACAATCCAAACGTTGTTACTTTTTATCATTGACTTTAATTGGAGCTATTTCAACTCCCTCGCTCGCTTGACGCTTGGTTTGGTTCAATCGCCACCATGTTTGAGTAAAAAACCCTTTCCGTGCAAATGTGATGATCCGATGATTGCTCTCACATTATTATTATTTGTTTTCAATGGAATCCAATCCAGGTATTTTATCTTTCCATTCGTTGCTTATTTACCTTTTCAATCATTTTCGTTACGAATGTTACACACGTACAGTACGTACACAATTCAAGGTCGTCTAGCAGTCGTCAACGTAGAGGTTTTTTTTCATCAACATTTTATGCGTTTCAATGTTGGAATTGGTATTTGCATACACGATTATTACCTAATCGGATCAAGTATTTGGTCTACAACTTAATAATGAGACTTTTTTTGGAATTTTGGGCATTTATTCATAGATTTATTCATATAACTAAATTATTCAAAATATTGGCCATCAGCAGCGATAACTTTCTCCCATCTTTCGGGAAGTCTACGAATTCCGTCGCGAAAAAAATCTTGGGGTTTCGAGGCTATCCATGAATCGAGCCAGTTCTTAGTATCCTCATATGAAGTGAAGTGCTGATCAGCCAACGCATGAGTCATCGAAGCGAACAAATAGTGATCGGATGGAGCAATGTCAGGGCTATACGGCGGGTGGGGTAGCACTTCCCATTTGGTTGTTTCCAGGTACGTTTTCACGACTTGCGCAACATGAGGGCGAGCATTGTCATGCTGAAGAATTATTTTGTCGTGCCTTTCAGCAAATTGTTGCCGTTTTTCACGCAATGCTCGACTCAAACGCATCAATTGCAGTCGATAGCGCTGCCCGTCAATGGTTTCATTCGGTTTTAGCAGCTCATAATAAAGAACACCGATCTGGTCCCACCAAATGCAGAGCATAAGCTTGGAACCATGAATATTTGGCTTCGCGGTCGATGTTGATTGGTGCCCGGGCGGTCCCCATGATTTCTTTCGCTTTGGGTTATCATAATGAATCCACTTTTCATCGCCGGTCACAATACGATGCAAAAAACCCTTCCGTCTTTGCCTTTGAAGCAGTTGTTCGCACATGCAAAAGCGCCTCTCAACATCTCTTGGCTTCAACTCGTACGGAACCCAGTGGCCTTGCTTTTGGATCATTCCCAGTGATTTTAACCGCTTCGATATGGCTTGCTGAGTCACTTCCAACGAAATTGCCAACTCTTTTTGAGTTTGGCACGAATCTTCTTCGAGTAATTTCGTCAATTCTTCGTCTTCAAACTTTTTTGGCTGGCCAGGTCGCTCTTCGTCGGTAATGTCGAAATTATCATTTTTGAACCGATGAAACCACCGAAAACACTGTGCACGCGAAAAAGCATCGTCACCGTAAACTTCCACGAGCAATTTATGACTCTGAGCTGCAGTCTTCTTAGCAAAATAATGTCCAAGTAAAACTTCCCGCAAATGTTGTTTTTTTCGTGAATTTTCGAAACTTTCCATGGTCCGGTAAAATACGTTGTCAACAATCAACACGAAATGTTTATACTGACATTGACAGCTTATGAATACAAACTTCAAATGGTATGTATGTCAAAGATGGACTACCATTGGTTTATCGGTGTTGCCATCTCTAAAAAAAAGTCTCATTATTAAGTTGTAGACCAAATACTATTTGGATTTTTTTATCTCTTCATTCAAACTGTTCGGGTGAAGATGGCTAGGTGGCCGACCAGCAGCAATGGTGATAATCTTGATGGAAAAATTGATGATCGAAACGAGCTATTGTTTCGCGGACGTGCTCGGACTTTTGGCGCTATGCTGTTGAATTTGTATCAATGCGAAAATTAGGCCGGATTTGTGATTATATATTTGAAGGTCACATTTCGAATCTCAATGAGGTTTTGCCCATATTTTGCGTGATGGAATTATGGTGAATCAGTTCGTGCATTGATGCATATGTACGATATGCCGTACCCGCACGAACGCATGATTGCCCGCATTTTAAATTTTTAATATTGACGCCGTTGGCCGCTGAAAACTCCGTAGTACGTTTTTCTTTTACTAAAATTGTTGTTACTCGATTAATTGAGCAGTGCTAGGCAGACCTGCAAAATAAGTTTATTTATTTTATTATAAATTGACGCCCAACGTGGGGCTTGACTTCGTCCTGCCAATGGATTGCTTGATACACTCTTTGGAGTGCTTCGCGCAAATGCCGACGGAGGTTGCGGAAAATGTTCCACTTAGGGCAGAGGTCGGAAAGGACCGGCCCTCCATAAGCTTTTGTACGACCCGCTAGGCAAAAGCGACATTTAGAAGGGGGTGCTAGGGTGACGTCATACTAGCTCTACCAGACAAAAAACGTTATCCTGGCAAGTCGGCAGGAGTAATAACTTCCGGAATGGAGCAACAAATTAGCAAATATGTATTACTTTCATTATGCAGTAAATTCTTGTTTGATTTGTGCCAGTGGGGATAGTACAGGGTGTTACAATTGTGGTGTCCTTATCATATATAAGGTGGAATCCTGGCGAATCGGCAGGAGCAATAAATTCGGGAATAGAGTAACAAATTAGCAATTAATGATGGCTTTAATTTTACATCAAATTTTTGGGTGCGATAGATGTTGCATAAAAAAGTGGGGGTGCTAGCGTAACGTTACGCTAGCCACCCCCACATGAAATCGTCAATTCTGGCGAATCGGCAGGAGCAATAAATTCGAGAATAGAGCAACTAATTAGCATCTAATTATACACTATATCTGATGTCGATACTTAGTGGTGTGGGTGCTAGCGTAACAGACGTCAGATTATGCTATCCTGTCTAGGAAATAGTGACAACTTTTTAAAAAATCAGTTCAGTTATTGAAAATAGCATAATAAGAATAAAAATTCCCCAAAATCAATCTGAGTCTGGTTTCCTTTCGTACCATGGTGCAAGGCACGAACTCTTCAGGCGCCTCCACACCTCGTGCCTCGCACCATGGGAGAGGCGCGGCAAGACCAGTGATGATGGGCTAGATTTCACTTCGCCTTATATACACTCAACAACACTTAACTTCGCTAATGGACTGCTAAAATAATGCTAATTAACTGTTAACATACTGTTAATGGACTGTTAATATTTTGTTAATGCACTGTTAACATATTATTAATGCACTGTTAATATACTGTCAATTCATTGTAACATACTGTTAACACACTAGTGCTTCCAAAAACCCCTGTGTTAGTGACCGTAAAAAAATCCCAAAATGGTGAGCGTAGCGAACGCTAGACGAAAGAATGGCCAAAGCGAGCTCTTTCCGTTAGCTAAATGTGAGGCGGGATGGGCACCAGTTGGACAAATGGTACAAGATGGTATACTGTAAGACGTGTTCTAAACAATAACAACTTTATTCTCATGAAAGATCGCAATATAAATTCAAGAACGTGTGTGTCGTTTACGAATGCTGACAGACAAGTGTGCGAAAAGTCAAAGATAGATTTCGTCTTCGATGATGACAGCGCCGCTCTAGTGGTTAGAAGTGGTATGCGGTGTCGCCACAGTCACCCACTTCCCAGTTTTGGCGTTATTTGGAGCTGATGATCTGCTATATGTCCTAAGTGGGACTCAAGTGCCCTAACCCCTTGTGGGGCATAGCGTGTCAACTGTTCCACATGGCCCAGTTGACGTTTCGTTGGCATAAACTGGTTTCGGAGAACGCAGTTGCCAGCATGCACCTCCTCCACATTCATGGCCACGAACATCGTCGTGGACGGGATTCAAACCCGAAACGCCGGTAGTCAAACATGAGACTGATGCCTCAACACACTGCGCTACCGGTCGCCCCAAATAAGTGGGACATCCTATTGATGTGATGCGCTGTCGGTATTGTTCGAAGAAGTCGCAGATGATTGCGGTTGTCTAGATAAAGCTTTGTACAAGTTTTACTTGAGTGTGCTACTGAATTAGCTGGTGCTATTCCATGTGTAGCTGTTTCATTGATCTATATCGTTGCGTTGCGTTGATCTGTGCCGTTGCATTGATCTGTGCCGTTGCGTTGACTTTGTGTCCTTCCTGATGATGGGCCTTACAAACTTTGGGCGCAACCGTTGAAGGGCTTCTGTGTCGCTCGGGTGAGTAAGTCCCTGGATCGTGGCAAAGACTGGTTTATGCAGCTCGGTGTATATGGTTGTATGTGACCAGTTAAAAAGTCGCAGAAAACCTTTGAGGAGTCAGTTGTTTGCGACTGTAGACGAAGTGAGCTGCTGTTGCTGTTTAGAAGTTCGTTGTCCTCTCGTTAAGCAATTAATAGTTGCGCCTTGTGATCCGGGTGAGTGAGTAAGGCTGCAGCTGCTATGTCGCATTTGCATTGTTCGAAGTCCACCTCGGCTTGAAGAGTCCAAGGTACTAGGCGGTTATCGTTTTTAGTTGTGAGTCGCCGTGACGTTGGACGACTGGGGTCCAATAGCTTCGATGAAGTGTTCCATATGTCATTTCTATGACATGTTGTCGTTGAAGTGGTGTTCCAGTTTGCTAATGCTGTTTGGGTTGACACTGGATATCCCGTAGAAGGCCGCAGGAATTATACGTCCTGGGGTGTAGCCGCGAGGATTGGTGATGTCACAGATTTGGCTCACGTTGGTTTAGGTTTGACGTCCCACGTTGATCCAGTGTAGGTGAGTATCACCACGATGCTCCTAGTAGATGTGTGCGTCTGGTGTCCCTACGTTGATGTGGGTTTGTGTGGCGTCCCTACGAAGTTGAGGCCCAAAGTGATGGAGTCGCAATGGGCAATTCGCGCTTACAGCAGAATTTCGGTCGCAATCGCAGTTGAATTTTGCGCGTTCCTGTTGTTTTTTTCTCGTTATGTGATGCTGATGACTATTAGGCAAAAGATTATTTCGTAGCTCGGCCAATGTGCTTTTCACCATGACCACATTGGTTGTGCGCTTAGCTCCATTGTACAAAACATGCATCGACGATAGATGCTTGATAGGTGCGTTGTCCTGGTGAAAGATGATTATTTTCTTCTTCAAGCCAGGCCTCGTCTCGCTAATTTTGGCCTCCAGTCAAGAAGTTTGGAGTAACATTCGCCTGTTATTGTTCTGCCTTTTTCAAAGTAATCAATTAAGAGAATCCGTTTCGCATCCCAAAACACGCTGGCCATGACCTTTCCGACAGATGCGATCGACTTAGCTTTCTTTGACGCTCAACCACCGTCTTGCACCCACTGCTTCGACTGCTGTTTCGTTTCTGGCATATAGTGGTGGACCCACGTCTCATCCATGGTGACAAATCGTCGCACAAAATCGGTCGGTACCCGATTGAATCGGTGCAAAGATTGCTGCGAAAATCGTTTGCGCATTTGCTGAAAGCAAATGCGGCACCCATCTTGCGTAGAGCTTTCGCATCTCTAATTCTTTGTGCAAGATGTTTCGCACCCTTCCGATATCCCCACAGTTTCAGCACATATCACTCACTTTCATTCGCCTATCGCCCAACACGATATCATGCAATTTTCCGATAGTTTCCGGTGTGGTTGCGGTTTTTAGCCGTCCTTCACGTGGGTCGTCTTCGAAGGACGTGCGACCACGTTTAAATTCAGCTGCCAATTTTTAACGAAGGAGCACATTCCCCGTAAATTGTTGTTAACTTCAGATGAATTTCCTTACGGGTTTAAGGCCCGGCCACACAGCCGTCGGTCTGTCGCGACGGGCAGCGATATCTGACCGAATCGGTCTGACGGTCTAGTTGTAAAGTACAATGTTGCATCGTCTCTGTCACACAGAACGCGGTCTGCCGCTTTCGGTCGGAATTTGTCGCGACGACAAGCGGTCTGCTTGTACAAAATTGCAGATTGACCGCGCGACCATCTCGGTCTACTCGTATTTAAAAATGTCAGATACAGAAATTTTTATTGAAAGTGTGCGTAAATTTACTTTTTTTATATGATTCAGGAGACGAAAAACAATTACATACGAAAATACTTATAAAACCGTTCTTCGTGCGACTCGAGTTCGAGGCATAAACGGTGGTATTCCCCTAATTCACCTCTTTTCTTATTTATTTCGTGCACCCAACTTTGTCTTTTCCTTTTGTTTTTGGTTTTTCACAACGCGAATTGCAGAAGAAGTTGTTCTTCGTCCGAACTCATATTCGAGAAAATTGGCAACTTGCAGACCGCACACACAAAAATATCGCGTCCTATGTGACATCCCCATATCGCAGACCGTCGCAACGACCGCTGTGTCGCTGTCCGTCGCGACAGACCGACGGCTGTGTGGCCGGGCCTTTAAGGCTTTGGAACACAGAAAGCGATCTGTCGCGTCGGGCAGCGATATCTGATCGCCGCGATACGGCGTATTATAAAGAAGCCCCAGCGACACAACAACAGATGGCTAGTCTTCCCCTTGTTTCAATAGGTCTCCTCCAGTTCGTGGTGATCTTCTCAATACTAGGCTGCAGTAGGTCATGTAATTCCTTGAAACTTTACCTGGACATGCGGAAATATACAAAAAATCTGTCTTCATGTGATTGCAGTTCCCTACAGAGACGGTAGTATTCTCCAAGTTCTCCTCTTTTTTTATTAATTGGGTGCACCCAATATCCTCTCTTTTTCCTGGTACACTGTAATGCTAGAAGAGTTCCTCCTCGTCAGAACTACTACTCATTTTCATAAAAAAAAATTCTCAAAATACTAACTAGCGCAAAATACTACTGCAAACCAGTTCTGTGGAAAACTGTCACAATAGAGATCGCTCACATAATATGTATAATTGTATGTGACGTAGTCATATCGTAGATCGTCGAGGAGATCGCGCGATCTGTTATCTACCGCGACAGATCGCTTTGTGTGTGCCAAAAACTTTATACACCCAAAACGAAGAATTTTATGATCGCACGGTATTCAAGTTTCTCCATTTCAACGAAAAACACGTAAGACGTCTACTGCAAAAATCCGTGCAAACAAACTACTTTGAGAGAACAAGTTGAAACTTGTCATACGAACTAATGACACGTGCACCCAGGCAGTAAACATCAATTTTTGCTGATTGTAACAGTAACAGAACTTTTCACCTTACCCCCTCGTATTACCTATCTATTATCGGGCCGGCCGCGGTCGCGTGCGATTTTTTTCTTTGTAGAAAGATTGAGAACCTCTGGTCTAGCGAACCGAAGATTCAAACAGATAATACTATAATCTGTCTCTACTATGCCATGCCGTCGACATTCAGATATCCAGCATTTTTTTCCTTCCGAAAGTTAAATTAAAAGTCGCCTTATCTAATTTCAGTGATTGTAATCGTCACATAAATACGCACGAAGCACGAATGGCTGGTAGGAAGCCCTTTAATTTCGTAGCTTAGGCGACCTTGGCCATTTGTACTCGGTATCTATTAAAAAAGTAGGTTCCTATCGAAATTCTATCTGATTTACAAAAATAGCATATTCCGCATTGCGTTATGGATGTTGATTATGGTCAGTACACGTGGCTATTAGATTCAAATAGAGGAAATTGCTTTGTGAGGTGCAATTGTGGGGGCAAGAATCACAACAAAGCACAGGGAAAATGAAAGCTAGAAAGGACGCCATCATTTATACGCTCAATAAGATTTTATGGTGGTGTGTTTTGGACTCGCATAAGGGTCGCTGATATATATGTATAGAGCTCCACCCATGACGTGGGGTTTCTTCTGTAACTATTTGTCTTCGGCACTGCTATTTGAGTCAATTTTCTCCAAGTCGGTGCTTTATTGGTATTATCTGCTTTAATCTCGTTGTGCGTCGACTACTTGTGGTTCGATAACCTTACTAGGGTGTGTGGGGGTGTTAGAGAAGGTACAGTAAAATAGACGACAATACTAGTTCGGGCGAATATTCTATACAGGGAATTTGCTTTTCTTTTACATGATGTTATTGATTTATTGACGTCTTTCGAGTATGTAGCTTTTCAGGCTTCTCACATTAGCCTAATATGAGCTGTTTTAGTCGTTTTAATCCCTAAATCGATCTCATAAAACGAACGAGCTTCATCACATTATATAGACACATCGAACAGTATTTTCCAGAAATATAAATCGAAATTTCAAATTATACTACGATGTTAAGTGTGAAAGTGGTGCGAATAAATTTAAATCGAATTAAGTCAAATTGAGCGAAAATTGGCAGAATTTTAAAATTGACATGAAACCAGTAAATTGATCTGGAATTCTAAGAATGCAGACAACAAAACATATTGAACTAATCTATCGTAGTGAGTCTGTGGAAAAGTGTAAAAAATGGGCTTAATGCCAACATACTCGTACAGGCACTAAACACAAAAAGTAATCCAATCGAAGAATTTTGAATAATAATAATCCGGGATTCAGTGTTGTAACATTTAATAAAAACTGGAAAACATTGTTGCGAGTGACAACTGGGATATTTCCCGCTGATTTCACTAATGGAAATTCTTCACGGGTGGATTGGCGGAAATACCCTCGATAATTCGACAAGATCTCAGCTAAGAATGCCGAATTGCGTTGACATTTATAAAGTTTCGGGAGTTGACTTGTCGGATTGTCAACTGTGGCAATTTCAAAGATTGTCTGATGTCTGTTCAGCGGGTAGGTTAGGTTAGGTACAGGGCTTGCCATGCGATATCACAGCACACTTAGACCACCCTTGGGTCCGTTGTGGTACCACCACGATCACCTTTCATTAAAACGTACTTATCAAACCAGCCTGTGCTGGCGATGTACTGGTTGAACCATGTGGCGGTTATATCCTTAATGTCATTCAGGTCGTGAAACACCTGAGAACCCAAAAATTTTCTTCTCCTGCCAGCTAGGGCCGCGCAATGGCAGAGAAGGTGTAGATGGCTCTCCTCCTCATCCTCATAGCCACAACTCCTGCAGAAGTTGTGATGTGGAAGATGGAGCCTCCGCAGGCGAGTTCCCCTGTTGGGCAATGCCCTTTGATAATCCTTACCACTCTGCCAATATGCTTCCTAACAGCAGATTGGCAGAACAGCAGGGATCAATTACCGGCCAAATCGTCCTTATTGTTAGACAAGTGTTGCCGCAAGGCCATATTGTGTTAGCCCTGTCTATTGCAGCGATCTTAATCGCCAATTTGCACATGGCAAATGCACTTTCATGTCTATGCGGTTATTTTATCAACCTCCCCATTTGTACCCTGCCGAGCCAACTCATCCGCCTTGCAGTTACCCGCGAAGCCGCTATGGCTCGAGATTTAACAGAGGGTAGTATTGAACAAGCCACCCATCACTGCAAGAGCTGAATGACAACTCTCAATAGTTTTAGAAGTCGTCAGGATATGACTACCTAGCCAGGAAAGATCCTCCGAGATAGCTGACACTTCGGCCTGTAGGACACTGCAAAAGTCTTGGAGACGAAATGATAGGTTAAACCCCAGTCCTTCCGAGTATATGCCAACCCCGTCATTAGTCTTAGAGCCATCCTATAGATGATCATGGATTCGTTGGTCAGAGGCATATCTCCCATCCATAGACTCCTCGACGGAATCAGACTAGCGTAATTTCTGCCAAAATGGTATTTTGGAGAAGTGTAGTCCGTCTCCTCAGGGGAGGTTGAGGTTTTTCAGTATAGTGAAGTGTCCCACATTCAGCACACGCCAGTGGCCAGTAGTGCGTAGAACCGTGTTTGCCGTCAGTTTTTCACCAAAAATATCCAGCAGGAGCAAGCCGAGTACCATATCTAATCCGGGTGACGGAGTGGTTCTGAAGGCCCCCGTCGTGGCTAACGCAGCTCGCCTTTGCACCCTTCCCAGGATTTTAAAATAGGCCGTTACTCTGAGTGCTTTTCACCACCATGTAACCAATGTGCCACTTTCGGCTGCAGGTGCCTGTTTTTGCCTATGGCCTTGCTACACGAGTAGAGTGCAATAGTAGCCTTCCTCCTACGTTCTTGAAATTTAGCTTTCTCCGTAAAAGCCAGTCTAGTGCCCTTCAGGGTTGACGGTTGGATTGGTGGGATCTTATGCCTTCTAGTGAAGCGCAAGCCCCGTTTTCCCGGATAAGCGGGTAATTTCAATCACAAAAATCCATTGACACAACCCCCGCCATATAGTGCTAGAGCAATAAATAATAATGAAATAATAATAGGCGTGTTTTTTTGTACTGCGGTGGAGGTGAATTTGGGGGCTATCCGGGTTAACTTACACACATTACACAAACAACATACC